>OY728131.1:640435323-641669386 GCA_963277665.1 Viscum album | reverse complement strand
CCCTCTCCCAAGTCTTGTCCTGTACTTGCCCGTGCTGCCATAGCACCCGTACCAGAGGAATAGACCGGCCTTGGAGAACCTTCGTACTACAATCGACAATCTGGATAGGATGCTCCTCAAACGATGAATCCAATTCAAGCTCAACCTCATCGGTTTGAAAGACATGAGACGGGTCTGAAAAGTAACGTCGGAGATGAGAAACGTGGAAGACATCATGCATAACCCGATACCTCTGAGGTAACTGAAACCAATAGGCAACCGGCCCAACTCTCTCCAACACCTCAAACGGACCGACGTATCATGGTGAAATCTTACCCTGTCTCTGAATCCTCTTGTGCCCCAACCTCGGTGCGACACGCAGGAAAACCTAATCTCTGACCTCAAACTACAAATGTCATCTCCGCTGATCAGCATAAGACTTCTTTTGAGACTGTGCTGTATCCATCCTCTTCTGAATCAACTCTATTTTCTCTGAGGTCTCCTGAACAAGATGAGGTCCCAGCAAAGATGCCTCTCCTACCTCCATCCAGCACAAAGGTGATCGGCATGGCCTACCGTAAAAAGCCTTGTAAGGTTCCATCTGAATAGTTTCCTAAAAACTGTTGTTATAGGAAAACTCTACAAGAAGAATATGCTTCTCCCAAGAACCGCCAAAATCAAGAATGAAAGCTCGGAGCATATCCTCAAGCACCTGGATCATACGCTCGGACTGGACATCTATCTGGGGATGGTATGCTGTACTCAAAAGTACCTATGTACCCAAAGCCTTCTAAAGACCCTTCCAGAATCGAGAATTAAAACGCGCATCCCTATCTGAAACAATGGAGTGCGGAACTCCATGTAGATGTACAATCTCTCGGATGTACAACTTCCCCAGATCATCAACACTGAAGGTCTCCTTGATCGGCAAGAAGCGAGCAACCTTCATAAGCCTGTCGACAACAACCCAAACAACATCACTTCCTCGAGGTGACCTCGGTAACCCAATCACGAAGTCCATCACGACATCATTTAACTTCCACTCGGGAATGGGTAACTATTGTAAAAGCCCTGATGGTTGCTGATGCTCCACTTTCACCTGCTGACAAGTGGAACTTCTCATGATGAAAACAGCAACATCCCTCTTTATACCTGGCCACCAGTACTGGCGGTGTAGATCAAGATACATCTTGGTGACGCCAGGATGAACTTCCCAAACTAAGAAATAAAAATCCAGCATCATCTCCTCGCATATGTCTGCTGGAACCCATACGAATCCCTGGAAACGCAAGATCTCATCCTCGCCCACTGTCCACCCAGGAAGAGGGTCCTCTCCTGACACAATCTCCCACATGACTAGGCCTTATGAGTCCGATAGCTACCTCATTCGTACCCGATCAAGAAGTGTAGAGGTAACAACTACAGAAGAAAGAAAAGTCTTCCCCTGTCTGTCGTGCACCTACAAATGCATCTCATAGAACATAGAAATAAGCTTCCTCTCACTGCTGGCCTCCTGAACTGCCTGAATATGAGTTCTCCTGCTCAACGCATCAGCCACTATGTTGCCCTTTCCAAGTGTATAAGCAAACTCAAAGTCGAAAGACTGAAGATACTCGACCTACCTGTACTATCTTAGATTCAGATAATGCTGAGTGAAGATATACTTGAGACTCTTGTGGTCAGTAAAAACCACAAAGTGCTCTCCCAGAAGGTAATATCTCCAACAACGTAAGGCATGAACAACAGCTACCAACTCCAGGTTGTGTGTCGGGTAGTTCCTCTCGTGTGGCCTCAACTGACAAGACCCGTACACAACGACTCCATCTTCCTGCATAAGCATAGCTCCCAGTCCGACACCTAAAGCATCACAGTAGACTGTATAGCCCTTTCCCAGCTCTGGAAAGACTAGTATTGGTGCTGACATCAACCTCCCTTTCAGCTCCTGAAAGGCTGTCTCACAAGAATCTGACCATATGAACTTCACCCCTTTCTTGGTCAGACATGTCAACGGTGCTTCTAGGTGTGAAAAGTTCTGAATGAAGTGCCTGTAGTATCCATCCAGCCCTAGAAAACTCCGTACCTCAAAGAAATTCTTCGGCTGCTCCCAGGAAACTACAACTCTCTCCTTCTCTGGGTCTACTGATACTCCTGTCTCTGAGATAACGTTCCCCAAGAAGTGAATCTGATCCATCCAAAAGTGGCATTTCAAGAGCTTATCATATAACTGATGCTCTCTCAGTGTATTCAGAATGACCTCAAGATGGGTAGCATGGTCTTTTTGAGTGTGAGATTACACCAAGATGTCATCCACAAAACCACTACGAAGGAATCCAAGTATGGATGGAATACTCGGTTCATCAGTTCCATGAAATCTGATGGCGCATTCGTGAGACCGAAAGGCATGACCATATACTCTTATAGACCATACCTTCTCCTGAAGGCTGTAAGAGGTATATCTGATGGTCTAACGAGCAACTTATGATAACCGAACCTCAAATCGATCTTTGAGAACACCCAGGCTCCTCGAAGTTGATAAAAGAGGTCATCGATCCTCACCAAGGGATATCAGTTCTTGACCGTAAACTGGTTCAACTTCCGATAATCCACACAAAGCCTAAGGGTGCCGTCTACCTTCTTCGCAAACATGATAGGCGAACCCTAAGGAGAAGTACTAGGTTAGATGAAAACATTTGCCTGAAACTCCTCCAAATACTTCTTGAGATCCTGAAACTCAGGTGTAGCCATCCTATAAGGAGGAATGGACACCGGTGCCGCTCCTGGCATGAGCTCAATCGATAAGTCTACCTCACGCTCTGGAGGCAAACCTAAAAAGTCCTCTGGAAAGACATCTCCGAAACGATCCACCACTAGAGGAAAGTCTAACTGTGAAGTCCCCTGGTCATCCATATAAAGACTAGAAATATGGGTTGTAACTCCTCCTAGACCATGATGCTCTGGTCCAACTCTACCTGCTTGGATATCCCACTTGCCTCTATAAAGGAAGGATCCAACCTCTGGTGATACGAAACTCACCCTGTGGTGATAGAAATCGATGATTGCCTGGAAGGGAACTAACCAGTTCATACTGAGAATGACATCATAGCCTGTCATATCTAGGACATAGAGGTCCCATAAGAAGTGACACCCTGCAACATCATGAGGGAGCTCCCTGCACTGACATACGCTAGATGTCCTCATTCTCAATGGTGTATCAAGAGTCAACATGTCAGCAGATGAAAAGATATAGAGCCCAATGCTCTCCACAACATCAATAGAGATAAAGCTATGCGAAGCACCAGTATCGAAAAGGGATGAAGATAAAACTGAGGCTACTAAGATCGTACCTCGAACTGTGGAAGGGCCAGGATCCTACTCCTGATAGGTCTGCTCCACGGCGAAAGTATGACCTGTACCGCGGCCCTGAACCCTAGCTGACCACTCTGAGCTGATCCACTCTGCTGTCGCTGGTGACTGACCACCACGGCCATGACCTCCACCTCGGTCCGAACAGTCGGAATAACTCTAGTTCCCAGACTGGTGAAGAACTGACGATGCATTCCTTAAACGCGGGGTCATTGAAGAACCCCTACCACCAGCTGTAGGTGAGAAGATCTGACAAAAACACTGAAGGTGACCCATCTTGCCGCAAGATCGGCACTCCATTGGGTCTCTCTGGAACTGAGGCCTAGTATTCCCACTCCAACCACATTGGTAGCATACAACCTGGCTGCCCGAAGATACATCCTATATACTCTGATCTCCTCGAGTAGACTCTCTATGGCGCTTCCTGATATCAGTAGGAGGAACACCGACTCTGGATGTCGAACCGCCCTGGCCCACTTCTCCAGAATCCCTCATATTGCGCTCAGTGATCAACACCTGGTTGAAGATAGAGGATATCTATTTCAACCTAAAGATATTCACCTAGGAATGGATCTCATGCCTGAGACCATCCTCAAACTTCCTAGCAAGGAACAACTCATCACCTACTGGGATCAGCGTGAAGCACTGCAGCTCGGTAAAACGAGACGAGTACTCCATAACAGAAAGAGTACCCTGCTCCAGAATCATAAACTTTTGGGCTCGATCGTCCCTCAAGGTCTCTGGGTAGAAGTAATCATAGAAAATGCGCTGAAACTCATCCCAAGTCATACTATGCTGGCACCCTAATTATGATATCACCTCCCACCACCTCTTGGCGATATCTCAGAGCATATAAGTAGCAAGATTTACTGTTTTCTCTGGAGGTATCTCCAGATGCTCGAAGATCGTCAATGTGGCCTCTAGCCACGACTCTGTAGCCTGGAGTCCTCTATCCCTTGAGAAAGTAGGAGGATGCTGCTACTAGAAAACCCGCATCAACTCAGCCATCGACGGGGCGGGAGGCGGCGCTCCCTGAAAGGTCTGCATCATCCTCAGGAAGTCCTCCCTAAAATGCGCATCAGCACCCACAATGGGTATAACTGCTGATGCCAAGGATGGCACAGTAGAAGGATCTACAGGAGGTCCCTGATCGGCCATATCTGGTGTCTGATCACCATATGTCAGCTAACGTAAAACTGGAGGATGTCTCAGAGGCATAGCTCTGAAAGATCAAAAGCACACCTTAGATCAGGATTATCAAGGACTGAGAACACAAGAGTAAAAAACGAGAACAGGAGAAATAAACATTTGAGTTTTGCAAAACATGACTACATGGAGTATATATAAACTACACGGTGTGTTCATTAAATCCATTCACATGGGTGTGTACTTATTCCACCACTGGTCGTGTAACACCCCAGACTACACGGCGTGTTGTCTCCACACACGGCGTATACTTGAACTCCATTCTCCTGCCCAAGTCTCTTTACATGGGTAACCCACACGGTCCTCTTAGACCTAGACTACACGGTGTGTTCACTAAGGAAACAGAATGTACTAGAAAAGGTTTAGGTGACACGTGTTTGTTAGTTACACGACCGGATACACGGCTGACACTTACACAGCATGTTCCGAACAAACACAGCGTGTATAGGAGAAGATAACACCGAACCATGTTTTTCGTGACATGGATGGGTACCTCAAACAAGGATACATGGTGTGTTCGTACCAAACATGGCGTGTACTACACAAGCTTCCCCGACCCGTGTTGTTAGTGACACGGTCGGGTACACGGCTCACTACTACACGGTGTGTATCTACCTTACACGGTGTGTTCCTGAAGACTCTTCACAAACCCGTGTTTCTGCTCACATAGTCAGTGGCATGGTTTAAAAACTACAAAATGTGTAATCATAAAGTACACGGTGTGTATTCTGGGTTTTTTAGGGCAGTAGGTCAGAAACTTCACTGAAGCCCAGAAAATGATGAAAAACAAGCATGGAGGTGCCAATTTCCGATCCGTGAGGGCCCATACTCGCCACGAATCAAAGCTTGGCATCTTATACAAGTCATATACATGAGAAGTAAGCCAATGATCCACCAATTTCTAATTCATGAGGGCCCATAACACCTCAAGAACCAAAATGTGGCGTTCGTTTAAGCAAGGTACAATACAAAAATTTCTCTATCAAACTGCAGGAATTCTATCAAGCATCTATCACAACAGCATGCATAATCTACACAACATCTATCACAACAACATGCAATCGCTAATTCA
This sequence comes from Viscum album, assembly GCA_963277665.1. Lineage (NCBI taxonomy): Eukaryota > Viridiplantae > Streptophyta > Magnoliopsida > Santalales > Viscaceae > Viscum > Viscum album. The sequence continues at coordinate 641,663,766 of OY728131.1, read as the reverse complement.
CCCTAGATGGCATGGAAAGAATGCATGGCATGTGATTTATAACAAGTTACTATATGATGCATGAGATGGAATAACCTCATCTCATCAGGTTGCAATAGAAATAGAACCTCAATAGCAACAACAATAACAACACAAGGCATGTGAGTCACTCTAGGTGAAATCATATCAATCGAAAAATCTCAAAAATAGAAAACTGCAATAAACAAGGTAGATTGGCTTTTTTCTGTATACAGGTTAGCTACTCCTAGGCACAACTTATTACCAAGTACCAAATCCATCCTATCCCTGGATAAACGCTCCAAACAGTAAATCAAGAGAAAAGAATTCCTCTGATACCACTTTGTAACGTCCCGGTTCCGGAAGCCACCCAGAGGCTCCCCGTACCTGGTTGGTCACATGGCCTCAAGAGCATTTCCCCAAACACTAGAGGCTACCGACTAGCAGAGAGGTCCTTGGGTGTGATAGTGGGGAAACTATGTCCTCATTGGCAGAGTACACAGCGAAAGTGAACAAAGCATACAATAGAGGAAGCAGTAAATATCCAAAAAAATACACAGCAGAAGACTAAAAACAATAAGCAACTAGAGCACACATGTATATATGAAATGATGCATGATACATATGTCTATGAAAGTATCCAAACAAGTCACAATGCTGGAAATACAAACAGTACCAAAATAATTACAAAAGGAAAGATAAATAGCTCCTCAGCATCGCAAGCCTAAGCTTGGTCCCATGCTCTCCTGCTCCAAAGCAATCAAGTACCAAAAGTAGAAGGGCGCTTTACCTTGTCTATATCTGCAACAACATAGGCTGTTTGGGCCCAAAAACATGACTCAAATAGGGTGTGAGACTAAATACTAGTAAGAAACCACCTGAAGATCTGTGTCTAACAGTCAGTGAGTATATGGCAGGTAATAGTACAGTAAGTAGTAAACAACAACCAGTGAAACACTAAGCAGTAAACAGGATGACATAAAATAGTGATCAAACCACAAATCAACAAGTAATAGTGAAGCAAACAGCTTACCACATCAGGAACCCCTCTGGGAAGTACTTGCAACCAACCCCTCTGGTTCTGTCCAAGAAGTAACAACAACCCTCTAGGTAGTGTACTCAGCCTAACCCCTCTGGTTTGGTCATACGAAATTATAAGACTCTCTGGGGAAGCTCGCTCGGTCAATTCCCCTCATAGTCTAGGGTATTGAGGGACTCTCTGAGGAAGATCATGCGGTCTAACCCTCTCTTAGACCCAAGGTCTAGAAACTCTCTGAGGATCTCACTCGGTCAATCCTCCTATAGTCTCAGGTCTATCACAGACTCTCTGAGGAAGCTCGCTCGTTCAATTCCTCCTCTATCCTGGAAATGTTTTAAAGAAATTCAAACAAAGTAAAGACTCTCTGAGGAAGCTCACTCGGTCTACCCTCCTATAGTATATAATATCCAAGACTCTCCAAGAAGCTCACTCAGTCTACCTCCTGTAGTCTATAATATCCAATACTCTCTGGGAAGCTCACTCGGTCTATCCCTTATAGTCTATAATGTCCAAGGCTCTCCGAGGAATCTCACTTGGTCTATCCCTGTATAGCCTATAGCACCAGGTTCTCATGGTCCCATTCCAGTCAGTGCATAATAATTCTATAAGGCCAAAGTACACCTATAAAGATACTTGGCTAACCAGTCTACATCATAACAAGCATGTTAAGAAACAACACTCCATCCTACGGTCACAAGGCATAGAAAACAGGTAATAACGACCAAAGGCTGAACAATACCCAAAGGTCGTAACAAGAACAAGGCATGGGAAAAACATCCAAGCATAAAAATTTTACTCAAACATGATCAAATTACCTCTACGCAAGCATACAAGCAAGGCAGGAAAGCAACAGGGGAAAAAAGGTAAACACACAATACCCCGTTCATGGGTATTGGTAGAATTTGCACATCAAACTCAAAGACTTTGAAAGGTAAGGCACAAACCACCTACCTTGATGCTAGTAGATCAATATACTTGAACTAAAAGGCTTGATTCTCCTTAAAACGTCATAGATCTACAAAAACGCACAAAATGCTCAACCCATGATATCTTGATAAAGAGGAGGAATTGGAAAACAAGGCTCAAGGAGAAGAGAGAACTCACCGATGCGATTCCAACACAATCAATGGTTCTTGAATCGGAGGTCAGACGGAGGCACAGGAGTTCGTTGAAGGTCCGTGGACGTTCGACATCTCTCGGTCGAATGAGACCTAGAAGATGACGAATCTGGCGATTAGATGCGACCCAGTCCATTTAATGAAAAAAAGAAAATACACAACGTGTACTTCTTGAGTACACAACATGTACTCTAATTTTCCGTACTTTGCTTTAAGTGGCCTCCACGTCGCCCCTACACACCGTGTGTGTGGCCTAGACATGGCCAGCACACGACCTTGTGTGACATCGAAGTACACGACATGTACTTATAAAGTACATGGCGTGTAGTTTGAAAATTTCCAGATTTTCCTCTTTTCTCAAAAACTCTAAAAAGGCAAAAACATACCTGAAAAGATGATCTAGGTTCTTAAATTAGTTTATTGGAAAAAAGGTACATAATTCATAAAAACTTAAAAAATTATTATAATCCACTCGAAAGGATTCTTCATGGGTTCATCCAAATTTATATTTACTCCATATCATAACCTAGGGACATAAATCAAAGGAAAGGGGTGAGCAAGAGGCCTAGTAAGGGAATAAGAAAGGAAAAACATTTAGCATGTGATCATGAGGAATATCAATAAGAATATAAGGCATAAAATATATCTTGAAAAATAGCACATGAGGCATATCATAATAAAAAGAAAATGAATAATAATACAGAAATGTGGATACAAAATTTAAATGAGACATTCATAATCATATCACCGAGGTTTGTCACCAAGGTGTCATAATTGAAAATTACCAAGGTTATTCACCAATGTATCATAAAACATGTCATCTCTAGAGATTAAATTATTTACCCAATTTAATGTAGGGCTATTAGGGTGAATCCTTCATATGTATTAATTAAAGTGACACACATATATAATAATCAATCATTTCATTAATAACCCATGGAAAATAAAGAATAAGTTTCTTATCAGAATCATGGCATACAAAAGTGCTTAAAGGCATGATCATTATGTCATTTTTAACCCGTGAAAAGGGAATGTGGGTTTATTATATGTAAATAACCAAATGAAATAAATCATTTTTATATATAAATGAATAAAAATTGAAAATAAAAAGGTTTGGGAATCCAAACAAAGAAAATAAAAGATAATTTCTTAAGGAGAGGAGGGAAATTTTGAGAAGTAAATTCAGTAGTATGATGGGTATAAAACATGGTTTTCAAAAAGGGTAAAACGAGAGGGGAAAAAGGTCACCCATTGATAAAAAAATACTTTAGAATTAATTTTATAATAAAAATGGTAATAAAATAGAGTAAACATAACATTTAGAATACATATATAAAAAGATGTTCTTGAATTGAAGAGAAAGGAAGGATAGCTCCATTACCTTGAAGAGTTACACCTAACTATTGAGTAATGGAAAATTTGGGGCTTGAGGGCACCTTTAGGGGACTCATTGGGAGGAAAAAACAATAGAAATTATTGGAGGATGGATTGGTATTTAAAGTAAATAGAGAAATTGGAGGGTATTTATAGCAAAATTAGAGGTTTTGTTTAATAATTTCCAAATATAGTCCATGGAAATATAGGTTATTGAAAATGAAAAACCATTGGATTACCCATGGTTTTTTCCCATGGTTTTGGAAATTTGGGACACATTTTATGTTATTTTAATCCACCAGAATCGAATATCATTTTTTATTACTTATTTTGGCATGAAAAAGTAAAATTTTCACAAAGTAATGTTTTTAAAGTCAAAGTTTCCATTTTAGATATTGGAAAGTCACTTATTGATTTGGAAATTGATTAAAATATATTAAAATACTTGATATTAATAAAATAAAATATTACATATATTAATCATGGTTTATTAATTATTACATCATTATGAAATAATTATGAAGTAATTAAATATACTGAAAACCCAAAACTATATTTTTACTATTCATGAAAAAATTAAGTATTTGAGAAAATTATCATAAATTCACCTTAACCTAATATTGACTTGATGATTTCAAAAATGATGTTTATTTTATCATAATAATTCCATAAATATGATAATTTTATCTTTTAAATATAAAAATCCTTATTTATTAAAATAATAGCGGGTTGTAAGGCATAATCAAATTTATGACACTTAAAAATTATAAGGACGTAATAAAATTATTTCATCTTTTGTATTAAAATAAGAGTGTTTTTAAAATACTATTTCATTAAAATAAATATTATTCAGAATAACTTAGTTTATTATAAAAATTTATATTTTTTCTAAAAAGTACAATTTGTGTCTAAAAAATTAATTTATCAAATTCGTCTCAATTAAACATATATTTTATTAAAACAACTATTCTTAAAATTGGATTGTTGGAATAAAAATTTTATTTATAAAAAGGAATTAAACTTTAAGTAACTAATACCTAGACACCTAACCCCTTATAACACCTACATACAACCTAATGGTAAGGTGTGTGATAATGATACATTCATGGGGTGACTTGGCTAACATCAACCAAGTGGTAATTTCTATTAACTTGAACTTTTCCCATAGGTAATTCTGTTCAATCTTCACTTGTTGAAGCTCGAATTGAGCTTGGTTAAGGGTGAATACCAGTGATCCTACCTTCCTACTCAGTTCTAACAAATGGGATTCATACAGAATGAATCTACTAGTTGAGGCCATACTTCTCCTTTCTGCATTAATTATCCTTTGTCATTACTATTTATAAATACTAATTATAACGTTAGAATTATTACCAAAGGGTTTAGTTCTCAACGATCAAATTTTCCAATGGGTTATATTGACTTACAGTCATATAATAGTCAAATCCCAATGGTCTCATTTCCCTTTATACTCTCTAAATACCACTTCATTATTTTTTTCAATATCCACTATAATCATTTTCTAATATGTTTATTAGTTTACTAATATTTTTTCTTATTTATGTAGTGTTGTCCATTGGGGTGATGATTCTAATGGATTGGAGTGATCCATATTTTCCCATTTTGGTGACTAATGTATTGATTATTATTAAAGAGATATGGTTTTGTTATGTATAATATAATATAACACATATTTTATCAGAAAAAATCTATCATTTTAAAAACCCAGGTCATTACAGATACCCTAAAACACTACCAAGGCACAACCTATAACTCAAGGCCCCAAACCGACCAAACCCCCGACCTAAAAACCATAGCCAAAACCAAAACTCCACGATGAAACTTACCTGAGACCATCCAATAGAAACATTGATTACAAAATCAATCGATTTGTCATTGAGATATAGTGCTACCCACAACAAGCTTCAAATTATAACCACCAACTTCTAATACTTAACACTCTTTCCATCAATAAAACCCAACAGAACCTAAACTCACACTCCCACCAAGCTCCCAACACTGTTCAAAACTTAACATGCCCCAACACTCATGAGAATTCCAATCATCATTGATACCCATCCTCTCTATATAAAACAAAACAAAAAGGACTCATACCATCCATCCATGCACGAACTAAGAACATACTATATTTTCCTAGAAATCCCAAATCAAACTTAAAACACACCCATCATTCCTAAAATGACACATTGGAAGTAGATTGAAACCTTACACACCCACATTGTGCGCTAACCCCAGTCAGACTATCCTCAGATGACACGTCCCAAAAATGCCTAACTCTAACTTCCAGTCTATTTTCATCTCACTTGATCATAAGGCCCTCACACCTAGAGGCATTCCACAACCATCTAAACATTCCCAATGAATTCCATACCTGAACCACTTTACAGAACTACCTCGATCCTAAAGCTAATGCTCAACTTGATCATTCGCCAAAACTAATTTCTCATTAGCATTCCCTATGGAATTTAAGCACTCACCTAAATAGTTTTTCACTGGAATTATAATGATAATATGACCAATCCACGTCTAGTTCCATAAACCCATGATCCTTCCAGCATGAGGGTCACACCCCTGTGACCAACACATCACTCCCAACCATAATAGCGTCATCATCATCACCTATATCAAGAAAATCCAACCACCATAGACCATTCCCCATTCACTACTGACCCAAGATTTGGATGTGGTTATCTATCTCTCGCTAGAGTAACAAAACAAACATCAACTATCACCTATTCTCGACTCTCAAGAATAGTACCCACAACATTCATTAACATTTTTTACATCATAAGGACCTCACTTAACAATGGTAAATGGTGCACTTACCACCATATGGATCCACTTAAACTACTCTATGATCTCCACCCCCAAAGTATCCTTTCATCAAACAAAGAAAACCCTTAGTTAGCTAGGCATATAGTTGTTTCCCTCCCAGCATACCCAATATTATGTCAAGATATTGGGCATGATCGTTTCTAGGATAAGAGTATTCTAAGATTTATTTGAGGAATCCCACCACCACTCATCCATTTCCAATTTCACCTCTATCTGTAGGGACATGTCAAACCTATCCAAAGGTCCCGAGCCTCCCTACCCATAAGTGTATCATCACATTCACATCAGTTCTCAGCCTACTTATGGATACCTGATCTACTCAAGAACCTCAGGTGTATTCTCTCAAAATTTATGATAAAAAAATCAAACTACACAACACGTCACCATCTTCTCATGCCTCTACGATCCCATTAACACTTAACCTTTACACACTCTCTTGTGTGACCCCACTACAGAACCTGATTCCAACTCTAATGATTCAATATTTATGAAACCTAAGATCACAAACCCTATCCACTTTCCATGATCCTCCCACATGTACCTCTTAACCAAAGAAGATCACCCTTTGTTCTTCCAAAAACCAAAATAAACTCACTATCCAAAACCACTTACTCAACCACTCAAAACCCGAGCATCGTTCAAAGTTCCAATAAGATCATCTATGCCTCACCGCATTCCTAGAGGTGCATCCAGAGCTAAATAGGCTAGGAACCTAACTGGTACCAATATAAAAAAACACATTAACTACCAAAACATAAACACTCTAAGCACTTCCCATCTCAAGAAAAATAGAAACCTCTATGCGCATCATACAAAAATTAAACTTTCACGCATAGTCACCACCCGAAGTGAACTCGCACACATGAAAACAAATTTCCTAGAGCACCACTTATGCTCAAGATCCAACTCATAACCACCAAAAACATATCAATTGAACAAGAATTACTTAGGATATGCACCCTAATGAGTCTGACCCTCTAAAAACCAACAACCAGACCGAGACACTAGCACTCAAGTGCTCTTTCTCAAAACCAAAGGTATCCCATGTTCCAAACCCACATACTAGGATTCAATCTTCATACACATTTTTTAAAAAGATAAAAAAATACATCTTTAACTCATGCACTCAATAACACACATAACCTAGCCAACCCCTCTCATGGGTCACCCTGGAAAGCCACATGACACAAACTCCCAAAACTAGAGTCACGTCAAAAGGGTTATTGGGTATAACCACCCAGGGTCTACACCATCTCACAAAAGGACACTAATCATAGGAAATCAAAAATGATGTCATGTCATCATCACACAACATAAATGAGTCAAAACACCCTACCCTATGGTCTCACACCATAAAGGTATCATATACCAACCATAAACCCACAACTAGGGTGTCTGTCCTCTCCGAGCATTTATACATCAGACTGCTCCCTGTAGGAACCAAAAATACTACCAACCTAAAAAAAACACCCAAAATGGGTCCAAAGATCCTATAATTATACCATACTAATCCACCAAGTTCAATAAACCAATTTTTCATGAGAACCTCACCAGCATCCTCATCATCGAGCATCTCATCATAGATCCACATAACCTACCATTGGAAGGAAATCCATAAAATCACACACCAGAAGGCCTATAATATGTGGATAATATGTGGCTAACATGATACATGTGATTCCTCTTTAATTTACAAGTCAAGAGTCAAAAACAAATTATATACCTCTTACCAATAGAAAAACAACTATAAATCTATTATAACTCATCAAATATAAACAACATGTGCGTCACTCGAAGTGAAAATCATATACATCCATAACATTGAAAATCCAGAGCATCAATCCTAGACCTTGGTAACCTAGAATTCCTACCAGAATAGGTGTTCACAACACACTATCCAAGTATCCATCTCAATACATTACAATTTCCTATATCTCCAATTTACCAAACCCCAAATAGTAAAATAACAGGAAAGTGACCACTCTAATGACACTTTGTAACATCTAATCTTGGATTCGACTTAATTGGTTCCCCGATCAGGTTCACCACATGACCTAAAGCATGCCTCCTCATATTCCAAAGGCTTCTGACTAGTAGCGGGGGTTTAAAGTGGAATTGTGAGGAGACTATACCTATTTATCAGAGTGCACAAGCAAAAATAAATAACCAAATATCATACACATCATAGTAATAGGAAAGAATAAATACACTAAAATAAGATCATGAAATAATAATTAGAAATAAAATAAAGGACTAAACGACCATGTCATACATAAAACCAAATTCCCACTATTCTAGTTACATGACATACTGAAAATAAAAATAAACTACAAACATAATTCACAACATCTTCGAGACGAACCCATCTGGACACCTGAAACTAATCGAACCATCCCACCCAACCATGTGAAACTCAAAACGGACCTTATCCCAAACCTATGCCTATAATAAACACGTGAGAGTTACTCAAGTACCCATGTGTAGTGGTGGCCTTAGTAGGGTGTGAGTATAACTCAGTAGGCCGCCACCAATGGTCTCTAAAGAAATACCAGTCGGTATAATAGTGTATAAAAATATCTACAGGTTCATTAAATAAAAAATACAATAAAATAAACAATTTTCACCACTAAACATTTATCATTATCCCTTTTTAATCATTTGGGTTCTATTGGGTCAAAAAATCAACCAAACCTACTATATCCTTGCTGAGAGTCTAATCCATATAAAATAGGGGTCACAAATTTTAAGGCATAAGGGGTAATTCATTTCTCAATTACTTTAATCTACTGTACCTCAGAGCATCGGTCAATGTACTCAAACCAGGGATTCATAACACTATGTCCGACCATCCAAATCATATATAATACTAGTAGTGCTTCGAGCATCATTCTAGAACATATACCATGGATGAGGAATTCCATGTTAAACATCCTAATCACTGATATGGAATTCCATGTCCATACCCTTGGAGTCAAGATCATCAGTCCATACTCTGAAAACTATGGTGCACCGATGTTCCCGGAGCATCATCCTGGCCCACCCAAAACCATGGATAAGTAATTACATGTCCAACATCCTAAACCATATATAATATTAGTGGTTCCTTGATCATCAGTCTATAACTTATAACATGGATGAGTAACTCCATGTACAACATCCCAATCCATTCCACAATTAAAAAATTACATTATTAAAGGTTCAACATTCACGACCTTTTTAACACATTAACAATAATGGTGCACCACCATTCATTTATAAATATTCAAAACATTTTTTCAATTCATCATTCACCAAGGTCCAAACAGGCCTTCAAAACCAAAACATGCTTAAAAAAATATTAACCCTTTTTACATGTCATAAAAATACCAAAACCAAACATACTCATTTAATATTTTTAAAACCACCTATTTTAAACATGATTCTTTCACTTTGAAAACCAAAAAAGTCCTAAGACCTTAATTTTCCATAAAAACCATTAAAATATCCATTAAGTAATTTTCACTCAAGAGGAAACCATGCACTCATTTCAATCAGCATTTGAAAACCATTTAAACCCCTTTAAAATCACCTTACGGCCAACACCCCATTCCAAAACAACATCCATTTTAAAACATAGTTTTCCAACATTGGAAAGTACAACCAAATAAAAATACCAAGCTTGTTATTTAATAATTTAAAAAGTTCTCATAGGATTTTTAAAAAACTCAACATCTAAAAAATCTATTTTTCAAAGGTGTGCACACCCCATGAATGGTTGTAGTTACAGTTTCACAACACCATAGATACAACAAGATCCGTGGAATGTCTAAGGAAACAAATTAATGTGCAAGGACTTCAACTCAAACCAAGGGGGGAAACCCTTCCACATAAGAGCTCTAAGGAACATACCACATACATATGAAAAACAATTATTAAGACTATGGGTAAATATCTTAGACTACCTACCTCATTTCCAAATATTTACAATAAATTTATAAATAATGGAGGCATTTAAAAGTCTCATCCAAGCATCTTCCAAACCCCTCAATGCCCAACCAAGCTATTCACCACCACCTGAACTCGATTCTCACTCCAAGAAACCATAATTAATTAATTTTAACAAATAAAATTAATTAATAATTTAAAACCCAATGCGACATAATGACAAAAAACTCATTAAGTCGGTCATATATTATCAAAACTCCAAGAAACCACCACAGGAGGTCCACATGGACTCCCTACACCTTTCATGGGAAAAAATATCTAATAGGAAATACCATTTCAACACTTAAATAAATTAATTCATTTGAAAAAACCTAAAAAAATTCACCATGAACACATACCTTAATGAAACACCACACAACAACATGCAGAATCCATCTCAGGATCTCCTATACCTAAGAAAACCTAATGCTCAATAATCCTTAGATTATTCCACTATTATCTAATGGAATCAGAATCAAATCACTAAACTCACACATTTGAAATTATAAGGAACCAAGGGAATGAAGAAAGGGAAGGAGGAGGAAGATAAATCTCACCTTAAATTCCAAAGAAACCCCATGAATTCACTCTAAATTGAAGGGTGTAAGGAGGAATGGGGTTGTGAACCCCTATTTATTTCAACTAATGTGAGAAGAATAGGGAGGAGTGGCTAAAAACCCTAGGGGATATTTTGTTCATTTCCCCCTTTTTAATGAAATCTGGTTAACTGTATGGTCTTCCAAACTGTTATCCAACGTTGCGCCCCCTATTGTCCAACACCCATGCTCTGCATGATTAGGCCTCATTTTTTGATAATCTACGCACTAACTGTGCTATCAGAACTTCCTCCATTCTATAGAAAATTGCATGGTTTGTCTAAAACCATGCACAAATTATGAAACATGCCTCGTAACCTTCTCAACCTCACACAATTTCTCTTTTTTCCTCACAAAGTTTACCCCAAATCATGATCAAACCATGAAACTTAACCATGATCAGTTTAAAATGAACTGAAAACCTCCAGTGCATCAAGGTGTCACATGATGTCTTCTAAACTGTTTACACCAAATCATTCACGTGGAAAAAACATGATAAAACAACCCAAAACTTAACCCGATGCCTATGAAGCTCACATGAACACCCGAGCTACCTCAGAATCATTATTCCTTAACTCAAAACACCATGTTGAGACATTCTAACTCTTAGAAATCTATTCCATGTATTGATTCAGAATATGACCCATTTAGTAACAAAAATTAAAATTCCTTCTAAATTTTCAACCCATATGAATATGGGATCTTACAAGATAAGAAGGAAGACTATAGTATGAGGTTATTCATAGAATAACAGAGGTTGAATCGGGTAATGTTCAATAATTTATACCCTCTTTTGAGGATCAAAGATATGTTTAACTTGTTGAGAGGAACTATTTGGTTCTCCAGGGTCGATATGTAGTCTAGATATCACCAATTGAGGGTGAAGGATGAGGATATATTAAAGACTATCTTCAGGTGAAGGTATATGTACATAGAGTTTTAATTCATGCCATTCAGTGTTACAAACTCACCATCCATGTTCATGGGGATAATTAAATCCATATTCTGTAAGTTCTTAGACTAGTTCATCATCATATTAATTGATTATATCATGATATACACAACGTTAGAGGATGATCATACTGAGTATCTCAAAGATGTTTTACAATCCCTTAGAAACCACCAAATCTATGAAAATTTATCCAATTTATGGTTCTAGAGGCAGGAGGTTCATTTTCATAGATACATGGTGTCTCAGTAGGGTGTGGAAGTGGAAAAATTGAAGGTCAAGGAGATTATTTCTTGGGAATGACCTAAGAACATGGAAGAGGTTTGTAGTTTCCTTATTTTTATAGGCAATTATCAGATGTTTATACCTGATTTATCTAAATTTTTATCTCTACTAAAATTATTGACTAGGAAGGAATATGATATTGTGTATACTAATCAATGCTTGATAGTGTTTGTTTATCTGAAAGATAAGTTGTTCAGTGCTCTATTGATTTAGTTTCCTAAGGAGGGTGTCTTGTTATAGGTTTTTTGTGACTCATACTATCTAGGTTTGGGATGAATTTTGATAAAATATATGGAAGTTATCTAATATGGGTCTATGTAGTTACATCCCCATGAGTGTAAATATTCCACCCATGATATTGAGTTGTCAGCAGTTGTGTTAGATCTAAATTTTTAGCAGCACTATATCATCGATGAGCACTTTGTGGTTTTCATAGACCATAAGAGACTAAAATATGTTTTCTCTTAGTGGGACTTGAATACACACAAGTGGAGGTGGATGATGTTTCTCTAGGATTACAACTTTGAGATATCTTATACCCTGATAAAGTGGAATGTGGTTGCTGATATGTTGAGTCGGAATTCCTAAGGAGATGTGGTTCAAGAGTCTACCGATATTTAGAAAGGGATTTAGGAGCTTGAAGTGATTCATCTCAACATTGGAGAGATTTTTTTATTTAGGTATTATTTATTAGATGATCATGGAGTCATATTTGAGGTAAAAAGTAGAGTATTATCAGTGGGGAGACTCAGAGGTAAATGTGATGTGCGACCATGTTGGTCATGGTGATTCTTATGAGGGATGGTCATAGGATGGTTGGAATCAGATATTGTTTTAGGGGAGATTGTTTTTTTCATAGGAAATGTGTGAGGGAGTTCGATGTGAGTTTCACATATCACCATCAGAGGTACATACTGGCATGATAAAGATTTATCATGAATTTAGAAGATAGATTTGGGGGTCATGGATGAAATTTTTGGTGACAAAGATTATAGTGATATGTCTAGTTTTCCAGGAGGTGAAAGTGGAGCATAGTGTTCCTGGCTATTTATGACAGTCCTCAAATGTTATTGAGTGGAAATGGGAATATATCTTTATGTATTTCATCACAGGGTTACCCTAATATTAGGGAGGTTATGATGCAGTTTGGGTGATAGTGGAATGAATAATGAAATCATCTCAATTTCTGGTGATCCATGAGTCTAGTATCATGGGTGTTTTGGTAAGGCGGTGTGTGGATTATGTGGCTAGGCCTCATGGGGTACTGATGAACATAATCTATGATTGGGATCCACATTTTACCTTACAGGTCTAGAGGGTATTGTAGCATGATTTTGGTTCCCATTTGTGCCTTATCACTAATTTTCACCCTTGTATAGATGGGGATATGGAGCAAGCCATCTAGATGCTAGAGGATATGTCATCGTCTTATGTCTTGGACTTTGGTGGGTCTTTGGAAATGAACCTACCTCTAGTTGAGTTTCATACAATAATAACTATCAATCTTACATCATTATGGATTTGTTTAGGGAATTTTATGGATGATCATGTCATTATCTATTGTTCTAGATAGAGATTGGAGAGTTAACAATTCTTGGTCATGATGTGGTGTAAAGCATTACCAAGAATATCTAGTTGGTTCGAGAGAGGATGATGATGGTTTAATACCTTCATAATGAATATTCTAATCATAGATAAATGCTTCTAGAGTTCAAGGTTGGAGATCTTATGTTCATTAGAGTCTCCCCTTTACATGGGTAGTGGAGGTTTGGATAGGGGAGTAAGCTTTCTCCTCATCTTATTGGTCCTTTCAAGGTTTTAGGGAAAATTGGGGAAGTGACGTATCGGTTGGTGTTGACACCACACCTGGAGAGGATTCACGACATCTTCCACATGTCCCAACATCATCAGTATATTCATGATGAATCCCACATCATTGACTAGGGAGATTTGGATATCGAGGAAAAAATAAAATTCATATAGTGACCAGTTGAGATCTAGGATCATCAAGAGAAGGTGATACATGGATGTACCATTCCCTTAGTTGGTGTATTGAGGAAGCATGGTGGATCAAAGGAGAGTACTTGGTAGTGATAGGCGCCAATATTTTCCCAGTATGCAGAGTTTTTTTGATCTTTAGTTGTTTTTTTTTGTTTTGTTTTAATGATGTGATGTTTGGATCATGTTATTTTATGACATATATTGTTTCTGTGTTGTTGTGATGTGTGATAAAATCCATAACATATAGAAAAGGGAGGACCTGACTCCTAATAAAGATGCATTGTACCTTGACATGATTTAAACCATGTGGGTGAGTCAGTGATTCCCAAAGCAGTTAATATCTTGATATGGAAGATGGAATTATTTGATTTGTGTGCTCTAGGAAATGTTATGTTTTGGTTGTAGTAGTGGTTTGTTTGGACAGTGTGGAGGTAGATATATTGATGTGGATGGTTGTGTGGAAGTGAGGCGTCTTGTGGCTGGTGTCAGATGACGTGGTATTGTGCCTAGAGAGAGGGTGTGATGTGGTTAGTGGTGATATAGTTGTGTGGGATGTTTAGTTAGTGTTTCGATTGTCTTGTTTGGCTGGTGGAAGAGTTTGAGGTGTAACGCGATCCTTGAGAGGTATCTCACGGAGTGGTTGTTTGGACCCCTTACTTTTTGTTGAGTTTTATTTTGATTCTCAAGGGAGAGAATCATTTGATAGGTATATAATTTAATGGTCCATGCATTCTCAGCCTATTACTTTTCTATTTGGGTGATGGAGGTGTTTCGAAGGAGGTTTGAGGAGGTTCCATGGGGGTTAGAGCTGTAGGATTACTGCAGGTAGTGGTTCATGATGTGAACCAGATTCACATCATGAGTGGGTGATTTTTGGTTTGTGTAGTCATAAGGTTCATGGTTTGTGCGTGGATATAGAAGAATATATGAAATGTAATTCACATCATGAAAGTGAAATTAAGGACCTGTATTAAATTCGATCCAAGGAGAATTAATTTTTAGTGGAAATTGAAGACATAAAGGATTCATAGCTTAAACCCAATTCATGGATTTTAGTCCACACATGAGCCTCATCCCGGTTGGTGAGAACTCGACAAGTGCATCCAAGAGACCTAAGATCAAATCCAGGTGGAGATATATTTCTAGGTTACTGTAGCAGTACTGTTCCATTCACTGTAGCAGTCACTGTTCGGTACTGTAGCAGCCAGAACTATTCATCCATCTGAGCCTCTGGGCCACCAGTTTGGTCCTCGGGTCCTGAAAGGATTTTAGGCCACCCAAGGCCTTTGGTACAATTGTTTCTCAAGGCCGTTGGGACACTTTAAGGCCTTAGGGACACCCCAAGGCCTTTGGGCCACATGATACAGATGTACCAGTCAAACTATAAGGGACAAGGCTTTAGATTAAGATCAGGGCAGGCACATTCACTAGATCATAACTAACCAGAATTGAAATAATGAGAGGGTATGGATTTTCCATCAGTACCAGTCCTGTGAAACTTTTCATAGGACATCTAGCCGACCAGTACTGCGAAGGTGGAGTGCTGATATTATGACATATTATGGGGAGGAGCAGTTCCAAGTTGTCTTTTCTGGGTGATTCCTTCTAAGACCTATAGGTCATGTGATTGTCTCTATGACTTCGAGCCTTGTAAGGGTTCCACCACACCCCTTGAAAGGTGGATAATCAAAATAATAAAAAAATGAAGGCCTTTGGGCTATTCCAACATGGCTTGTAGTCCATGAGCCCCATGGAATTCATGTCATGATATGAAAGGGGCAAATTTTAGGTTGTTTATAACTCTTTCTTGGATGAATTTATCCTCCTTCGGCCGATATTTCTCTCAGTTTTGGGAAGAACCCTAGGCATTTTGTGAGATCTTCAATCCCTTCTTCCCTTACTCCGATACTTTGCTTTCAGTGGTTGGTCATTGAAAATTAGTGGTAAGTTATTCTCCCTTTTCCATTATTTTACCTTGTTATTATTTTAGTAATCCACTATGGTAATGATGATTATGTTTGAGATGTGTTGGGATGTGTTGTTTTGACAATCCTTTAGTGAGGTGCAGGTTGATCTAGGGTTTTCTAGTATGGTTTTGGTTTGCGGGATGTTTCTTCTTCACCCTATAGTGCACAATGAGATTAAAAGGATTCTTTAAGGTAGATAATCTTCATTCTCTCCCTATTTACATTATATGTGTGCATATTTCATGATTTTTCTTTCCATTGGGTGGATAGTAAGGGTTAGAATAATAGATATATTAAAATGGAATAATTTAAATTGTTGGGTATGGGGATGCTTTGATATTTTTGTTGATGATATTATGCTATGTTATTTCTTTACTGAAAATAATGGATGTTGGGGGAATTTTTTTCACTGCATATGATATAATTTGATGACCCTTATTATGTTATTGTTTGATCTTACCTTGGAAAAAATGATAAGAATGTATATTTAGATAATAAAACTATTTCCCATGGAAATCTAGTTTGTTTGATAATAACCATGCTAATTAAACATGTAATGTGATAAAAACCCATGAATAATTTTTGGAATCTGACATGTGTTGTTTTCGTGTGTGCTTGTGATTTATATGTTTCCCTGCTTGGTTTTGGATGTTGTTTAGTGTTGGAAGTGACCAATTGGGTTGTGAGATGCTTGGGTTCATGATGTGGTGGTTGGTTTTCATGGATATGATATGCGAGGTTGTGTTATGGTGATTATGTGTGGTGGTGTTGTTTCATGTGGTGGTGGTGTGTGACTAGGTTACGGTATGCAATGTGGTGCACAATGGTTGTGATGCATAGTGGTTATGATGTGTGGTGGTGATGTGTGGTGATGATGTGTATGGAGACATGTGGTTTTTGTGTGTGGATATTGTGTTGTGATATGTGGTTGGGATGTTCAATGTGTGGTTGATTTAGTGAGTTGGATTGGGTGATGTGGTGTGGTGAGGAAAATTGATGCATGGTGTTGTGGTGATGGTTGTGTCTATTGGGCCAGTTTTTGGGTGGAATGATTTTGTTAGTTGCTTGGTTAACCATGGAATAATTATAATGTGGTAATTAAATATGAATGGGTTGGAACTGATTTGTGGAATGTTTCTAAAGGAATTAAATAAATAAATGACCTGTGTAAATATGAATGAAGTGTCTTAGAAAATGAAAGTGGAATCATGTGTCTTGTGTGTAGGTTTTGTGATGTATTGTATATAGTGGTGGTAGCAGTAGTGATAGTTGATATGTGGTACGATGGTGGTTATGTAGTGTGCGCTAGTGCGGTTAATGTGAACCCATAGGTTGGGTGTTGTATGCTATCTATATATAATTTATGTTTTTTTTATATTTCTATACTCAGCCCACCTGAGTTGGATAACCTTACCATTGATTAGAGGTTTTGGGTTCCTAGTGATTTCCCCAACATCCAGGATGGTGGTGATATGGTTGGTTAGCTACCCCCTCTTCCCCACTTTTCCTTCAGCAGTGATGGCCCAGGTGTCTACAGGTGAGATGTGCAGTGTTGGACCATGTTTCTTCGAGAGATTTGTGGTTGTCGTGGCTGTGATGAGATGTGATGGCCCATGTGTCTTTATATGAGATGTATTGTAGTGGACCAGGTGTCTTTGGGTGATACATGATGTGATGTTACCTGATGCTAGCACCTGATACTAGACCTTGTGAGGGTGGGGTAGGTAGGGATACCTCCTGACCCACATCATAGATGAATGATATGAGATGTTATGTGATATGAAGTGATGCGATGTGATGTGGTATGTATGAAAGTGGAAGCATATGAAGTTTGATGGTGGGGTGTGAGAGTAGAAAATTAGTGGGGGAAGTGACATTGAGGTGCCTTATTTTATTATGATCTCGATTCTATATTATTATATTGGATGTGTGATTTGGTGAGTGAGCCATGGTGAGGCTGGGTTTGGTTAGATGACCTGTATAGGTTCTTGTTGGTTCTGTTTTTGGTTAACTGGTGCATTGACATTCTCTTTTCACATGTTCACTTGAGACATTAGTTATGTACCTACTCGAAATACTTGTTATGCTCACCCAATGTATATAAACTATTTTTCAAGTGTCTAGGAGGAATTTGGGGATTGATCTGGACATTGATAGCTTGAGTTTGGATTCAATGTTGTGTCACTACCAAAGACTTATCTTTTGGTATATTTAGATACTTTTATATGTATCACTTTACTCATGCATTGCGTTATGGTTTTTGGTTTACCTTTATTTTATCTATAGGTATTTATTGGTGGTTTTTTTATCATATCCCCTGATCTTTCTTTACATTATAGAGGGTAATGCCTCTAATTTGTGAGATTTTTATACCCACAAATCTAGTCTCCAACCCGGGGACTACTGGAAGTGAGACTTAGAGGGTAATTATCTCAATCCCTTATTTGTGACATATTTGGCTGGAGGGGATTGTGACATTCAATCTTGAAACAATTAAATTCACGGATCTAGATATTCAAATGAAACTTTGTTATACCCGATCATCTAATATCTTATTATTTTTGTGTGTCTATTCTTCTCTCATCTATATTTTTTATTTTTTCCCTTTTAATCTATATTCTCCATAAGAATTTGAATTTGAAATTAAAATTGAAAACATAAAACAACTTCCAATTCATATCCATACTTCATATTAAATTCTATATGAGATCATCCATTTAATTTTGAATAGGTGGTTATTAGATATTAAAATAACTACCAAAATATCCTCTCATTACCACATAAATATCTTAATTGAATTCTAATAAAACCCATGATCATAGTGTGATGTGATTCTTCACGGTGTAATATGTCAGAATCTTTATAACTTCTCTAAATTTCCAGATAGGTCACAACACATCTTATATCTTTATGGAATGAAATATTTCCCCAAGAGTGGTGCGATATGTGATTCGTAATGTAAGAAATTAAACTAAGGAAACACTTGAATCTGACTAGATTCCTTTATGAAGCATCCACTTATTTTTCAAATTCAAAAAAAATGCCCATACACTACTAAAAAACATGAAATATACAATTTTAACCTTTATGAGTGCTATAAAAAAGCATTGATAAATATAACTTAGCAATTAGATATAATTTTTCTACTTCAGTGTTTTTAATTTTAAAAAATAGTCATACATAGTTGTGATCAGTAAGATATTTAGAGTCTGATAGGATCAACTTACATTTTTGATGAATAGTAACTTGACCTTATGAATAGTAATGTACCCTTATGAACTGTAATATGAACCTTATGAATAGAAACCTCACTCATGTAATTATAAATAAAATTTTGGCACCTTATAAATGAGAGTGAATATTTTAAAAATTAATAATCAAGTGTTGGTATTTTTATGAGTAATAAATATTTAATTACAATTTTAAATTAAAAAATTGATTTAAAATAAAATTAATTTTCATAAAATTTATTCCTAAATAAATATTTTTTGTCCTATTATTTTAGTATAATTTTATGAAATCCCAGTTAATTTTTGAAAGTATTATAAAATCAGTTTTAAATTTAAAATTTGTATTTTTCAAGTAAATAATGATTTTATTTAAAAATTAAATTTCACATATTTAGAAAATTATTTTGATAAAATGGATTCCATTTTTGAATTATACACATCAAAAAATTGTTATGGTGAATTTTCGTCATTTTTCTAAAATACTTGAATTTTTAGTGAATTGTAAAATACAATAATTAATGATAAATTATAAATACATGATTTATTGAGTCATAGGTGATGTATGGATGATGTAAGAACACTTGGTTTGAACTCACATGCACTTATTACTGATTTTTTCACAAGAATAAACACTATTTCTTGTCTTAAGAAAAATAATAAAATAATGAATAAGATATTCAAAAAATCACCCCTTTCCTCCACTATAAAAACCACCCCACACCCCCTCTTCTCCTCACTCCTCTAAGCCTTGAATCTCATAAAAGTTCTGCCCAAATACTCTTCCCTAGTCTCTCCCAATATCGAGGAGCTCTTTTTCTTTCCAAAATACCAAAACCCCTTCCCTTAAGGAGGTTCTCAAGGAGGTTAATTGAAGAGGTAAATCCTCTTCATATTTCATTTAATTTCATTTCAAATTATTTTCTTTTATTATTATCTCCTCACCTACTCTGTCCAAATGATCATGATAATTACATTATCATATATATACTATAATGATATCATTTTAATTCATTATACATAATAAATATCCTTACTCTCTCTATTTTATTTTAAAAAATGAAATCATTGTCCGGGAGGTGCTGATTTACGACCTTCGTGGATGATGAACTTTCATTCTTAAAATTATCCTTTAAGGATGGTCATGGTAACATTTTTTGGGTTAAAAAGTATTATAAAAAATTTATTATATCTAATTAATGGTTATGAAACTATTTTATATACATGATATTAAATAATAGAACAAAACTAGTTTATTGTGATCGAAAAACCGCTAAAATTAAGCTAAATGATTATCATTACTATGTTATCTAATGATTCATCCTCATTTATGGAAAAAAATAATACATAACACCAATTAATTTTTTTTCATTAATAACATGAAATTGATATTATGTAGAATTATACCCATTTTACATGAACTCCATTACTTATAATCAAGCGAACCAATCACAAAATCAAGGAAACAGACACTCCAAAACGACAGAATTCAATCTTATAAATTATCAATAAGGAAATAAATGGACTTAATAAAACTATAGCGAATAAAATATATGTAGATAATGCTATTAATTAATTAATCAATTTAATTGCATTATCCTGGATATTAAGGTCAAGTGCATAACACATTCCAACATAAGGTAATGGTTTTCTACCCGAACCTCCATTTTCTTTCGGGTTACTCTTATTATCTACTTAACTCAATGAAATTATAAATTATTATTATTTAATCCTCATAAATTATTTGTTAATTTTCTATATATGTGTACCAAACACAACCCTTCTTTCCTTTATGGGGATTTACATGTTTTAAAAGGATCTTGCAAAAAAAAAATCTTCCTAATAAACAAGCCTGATTCAAGGGAACTTCTCAAATTATTACCTATTTTCAAGTTCACTATATAATATATTTTAAGACACCATTTTTTTTCTAAAGTCACTAATTTTATTATGAAAAACTATATTAATTATCTTCTGATTTTATACAAATATTTTTCCAAAATAACTCTTCTTTGCAAAGTAAAAGAGTATTTCTCTCAAGAATTACTCGGTGATTTTATAAGAGTATTTTCATCTATTTCAACACTCTTGTTAATTCTTATGTTTAATTGGGATTAATATTTTATGATATCATCTACCATATTTTATTGAATGGATTATGATTATTTTGACTGTGGATGTGATATCTTGATACCATTCACCTTATTACTCTGAATGGTTAGTGTTTATGTTTAATGATTGGGGAAAGTTATTTACATTTAATATGTTAGTTTCAATATGAATGTATATGTTGTTTATTTTTATCCCCAATAATATGAGGAATTAATTGGACTTATTAAGTGATGGGTGGGTCCCTCTATATTCCCTCAATGCATCAGTAGGTCTCATGAGACAAACTAGCCTGAGTTTTTACCCATTATGTATGGTGTCTTGGACAAGGCCTTGATGGTATGATTATGATGTCCGGAATTATGTATTCCCTCATTATGAAAATATTAATTTATAGTCCATGTGATTATTAGACTAGTATAATATCCATGGTTATTTTTTATGGCATTATTTATTCATCTTTCATTTCCACCATATTATGCTCAAGTATATTTTAAAGACATGTGTTTTTAGTTTCTCACCATGCCTAGCGTTTATGTTTATGATTAATTACACTGTATTATTTACCCTTTCTGAGAATCTAATATCACCCATTTCTTATTTTTTATATTTCCCTAGGATGCGAAGAAGTATATTATGAATGAATTTTAGGGATAATCTAGGAGTTATGGATGTTTACAATGGAATTTACATATTTTTTTCCTTTCAAGTCGTAATATTGAACTTATGTATGTATCTTATTTTACAAAGCTACTAAACTATTCAATATTTCGGGATGTGATTACTTATAAATATACCAATTTAATGAAGTAAGGCATTAACTCCAGGAAACTAGGGTCGGGGTCTTTATAGTTTGTATCAGAGGAAGTTTAATAGAAAATTGGAAACTAGATTTAGAAAACATAGATTAGGGAAAAAATCCTTAAGGTATACTTTGATGATAAGCATACAAGAACATAATAAAATTTTGGTAAGGAAGAGATTATGTAGATATTCCTATAAATACATCCCTTTATGGATACTACATGTGGGTGTGGTTCTCGCATAAATGTACCTAGGAGTAACAACTCTGATATGGTGTTCCAGGCATGACTTAGGGTAACCTGGTACACAACAACAAGCCTTACTGCACACCTAGTTTGATACTCCTAGGGGATATGCTTATGATAATTCACATTTTCTTTATATACCATTATGAAGGATTTAAATGTAAATATTTTCTCAAGGAAACCATGTTTATGATTATGAGATTAGTTATGCATAGGATTTCAATTCATGTTAAGTATTTTTCTAGTTGAGATTACACATTATGATTCATAACCAAATCTAGTGTATGAAATTATTTAGAAATGGAACCTTGTGGAAGGAATGGAAACTGCATGAACACATGTATCCCATGTAGGGATTTCCCTCATATGCAAGATAATGATGTTGGTTCTGGAGCTACGACTGGTGATAAGAAACTTATAACTATACTGGGATAGTTGACTTAGGTTATGAATAATAAACTTACTCATATGGAGCATCCTGAACCACAATGTGGAGGAGAAATGTTAGACCGCTTTATGAGAAAACAACCTCCATTATTTTATGGTACTACAAACCCATTCATAGCAGAGCAATGGATAAGTTCCTTAGAGAAGATATTTCTCGCTTTGGGAAGTAACGAAATTGAGAAGGTTGTCATGGAAGTTTATCATATATTAGGAGATGATGATCAATTATGGTAATTAATTCAAAACACAAATGAGGATGAATATATTTAAAATATGGAATGAAGGGATTTTAAGGAAATATTCTTAGAAAAATACTTCCCTCGTGAACAATGAGAAGATATGGAAAGGCAGTTTCTAAATCTGAGGAAAAAAGAGGACAAGAATGTTACAAAGTATGAATCTAACTTCACAAGGTTAGAAAGACATGACATGGAATACATACGTAATCTAAGGATAAATATTGATCAATTATTTTATGGTTTAAAACCAATCCTCTGAAGGGAACTAGTCTCCCAAAGTTTCTCATCATACGAAGATATAACCTCATGTGCTATTAAGATAGAAAAATAAATCTCTAAGTCCAATGAATTTAAAGGAATTCAATATAAGAATAGGGCTACTGAACACTCTATAAAACGAAATAAGGAAAATGGGAAGAAGGGAAGAATTTATTTTCCATCCTATGATAATTTTGGGAAGAAACACCTTGATACTTACCTGAAGGGTATGGGTGCTTGTTACAAGTATGGAGGAAAAGGACACCAAAACCTTGATTGTAAGGTAAATAAAGAATCTATCAATGTTAAATGATAAAATTGAAAAAATATGGAAATTTATTCAAATTATTATCCTAATTATCAAGGAAACTTTACCCAAAGAAGTCCAAGGGAGAAAGACCAAGATTATGCAGTCAAAAATGCCAAGGTTGAAGTTCCTAATGATGTGGTGGAAGGACTTTAATCATTTCCTCAAACTTATACAATT
This sequence comes from Viscum album, assembly GCA_963277665.1. Lineage (NCBI taxonomy): Eukaryota > Viridiplantae > Streptophyta > Magnoliopsida > Santalales > Viscaceae > Viscum > Viscum album. The sequence continues at coordinate 641,639,805 of OY728131.1, read as the reverse complement.
ATTTATTTGATTCTAGATCATATCATTCTTTTAAATATTCTTAGTTTTCCAAGAAAATTACACATTTCCAATTTGACTTAATAAAGGAGTTGTTAGACAAAACTCCTAAGGGAAGTATCATTGCAACAAAGATGTTTCGATAAGCCCCCCTTATAACACATAAACATTATTTAGTTGCTGACCTTATCATCATACCCATTATTTATTTTGATATAATCCTTAGTATGAATTGGATTTCAAGTTATGATGTGAAAATAGATTTGAATAAGAAGGAAGTTACAATTTTTGAGAATGGTGTAGAATCCATTATCTTTAGAGCAGAACCTCATCATCTAATTCTTATGTAGATCCACCCCCATTAGCCCTACTAAATTAACTTTTTTGGGAGTAATAGAAAATAATATCTATGGGCAAGGAAAGAAATATTCAAATTGAGTATTTAACTATTGTGTAAGAATACATTGATGTATTTCCATAGGATTCACCTGGACATCCTTCATAGCAGAAAATTGAGTTTTCTATTGATCTAATTCCTAGTGAAAGGCCTATATCAAAGACTCTTTATCATAGGGGAATTAGTAGAAATGAAGAAACAACTAGAGTAATTGAGTGATAATGGATTTATTCATCCTAGTGTTTCTCTATGGGGAGTTCCTATTTCTTTTGTTAAGAAGAATGATGGATCTATGAGACTGTGTATTGACTACATGGATATCAATACTATTAATATAAAGAACAAGTATCCTCTTCCTAAGATTGATGATTTATTTGATCAACTTCATGGAGACCAATATTTTTCGAAGATTGACCTTCAATCTGGATATCATCAATTTCATTTGAGGAAGGAAGATATTCCAAAGACAACATTTCAAACTGAGTATGGGCATTACAAGTTTACTGTAATGCCTTTTGGGCTGAATAATGCACCCTTTTTTTTCATGGATCTAATGAATAGAGTTTTCAAGGAATATCTTGATGAATTTGTAGTGGTATTTATTTATGACAACTTGGTATACTCCACAATATATGAAGATAATGAGAACCACTTGCACATTATTTTGAAAACTCTTAGAAGAAACGAGTTATATGGGATGTTTAGAAAGTGTGAATTATAGATTTAAAAAGTTTCTTTTCTTGGATATATTGTCTTTAAGTATGTAATCTTAGTTGATCTAGAAAAGAAAAAGGAAGTTCAAGAATAGACCACAACAACGAACATAACTGAGGTACGTATTTTTATTGGTTTAGCTGGTTATTATCAATGTTTCATTCAGAACTTCACTCGATTAGCTAACCCGTTAACCAAGATTACTTGTAAAGGGGTTATGTTTATATGGAAAAAAGAATATGAAGAATGTTTTGAAGAATTTAATAGGATATTAGTGAATGCTTCTATACCGACTCTACCATTAGGAAATGGTGTATTTATGATCTATAGTGATGCATCAATGGAAGGACTTGGTTGTTTCCTCATGCATAATGATAGAGTTATTTCCTATGCATCAAGGCAGTTACAAATTCATGAATATAACTATCCAACTCATGATCTTGAGTTTGAAGCTATAATATTTTCTCTAAAGATATGGAGACACTATCTCTATGGTGAAATATGGGAGATATATATAGATCAAAAGAGTTTAAATATATATTATCATAGAAATAATTCAATATAGGGAAAAGGAAATGGCTTGAGATACTCAAGGATTATGATTGTTTCAGACACTACCACCCAAGAAAGGAAAATAAGTTATTTGATGCATTGAGTGGTAAGTATCATGGATTTATAAACAAAATAAGAATTTACAAGGATCCTATGTACATGGATCTAGAAAATATGGATATGGGAATTATCACAGAAGGTGAAACATCACTAATTTTTCAATTAGTTTCCCAACTATATTTATTAAAAAGAATTAAAAATTATCAGTCTGATGATGAGAATATTCAAAAGAAAATTAAAGCTGTGAATGATGGGAAGTAGTAAGAATTCATGTATGAGGATGGAATTCTAAAATTTGGGAGGAGGTTATGTGTTCCCTCTATCCTTGAGCTAAAAAGGGAGTCATTGGATGATTCCCATAGTTCAAATTTCTCTATACACCCTGGTAGCACTAATATGTAGAGATATTTGAAGGAACATTTATGGTAGGACAACATGAAGTGGGAATTGCTAATTATGTATCAAGATGTTTAGTCTGTCAACAAGTTAATGTCGAAAGAAAAAATTATAGAGGAGTCATTCAACCTTTTCCTTTTCTTATATGGAAATGGGATGTAATTACTATGGATTTTTTCATCGGATTACCCAAAAATACAAGAAAGAATGATGCAATATGGGTAATTATGGACCGACTTACCAAATCTACACATTTCCTCACTATAAGGGAAGATTTTCCATTAGAGTGCCTTATAAAAATATATATTAATGAAGTCATTAAACTTCATGGAGCTCCTCTCTCTATTGTGTTTGATCATGATCCATAGTTTACATCAAAATTCTGCAAAAGTCTCTAGAAATATTTGGATACTAAGCTTCATTTGAGTACTTCTTATCACCCTCAAATTGATGGGAATTCATAAAGGATGATCCAAAATTTATAAGACATGTTGATATCATTCTCACTAGACTTTCAAGGTATGTGGGATTGGTATTTACCTTTGGTGGAGTTTTCCTACAACAATAGTTTCCATTCCAGTATTCAAATGGCACTATATGAAGCATTGTATAGAAACAGATTTCGTACACCAACACATTGAGATGAAGTTGTTGAAAGGAATCTTGTGGGCCCATATCTTGTGGAGGAAACAACAATGAAGGTAAAAACTATTCAAAACCATATCAAATTAGCTCAGAGTAGGTGAAAGTGCTATATTGATAATTCAAGGAAGTATTTAGAATTTCAAGTGGGAGATCATGTTTTCTTGAAAGTATCTCCATGGAAGGGTGTCATAATATTTGGGAAGAAAGGAAAAATGATCCCTAGGTACATTGGACATTTTGAAATTTTGGAGAGAATTGGAGCTATGGATTATCTTTTGGAAATTCCTCCTAGCCTTTCTAAGGTACACAATGTGTTCCATGTCTCATTGTTGAGAAAGTACATGCCAGAACCAACACATTTACTCACTTCTGAAGGTATAAAATTGGAAACTGACTTATCTTACTGTGAAGAGTCTATCCAGATTCCAGACACTAAAGAAAAGGTGTTGAGGAATCAAAAGACTCAGCTGGTAAAGGTACTTTGGATAAATCATAAAATTGAAAAGGCGACGTGAGATCCTGCAGAGCTTATGATGAAGAACTACCCAAATCTTTTTATGAGTTATCATTTTGGTAATTTTGAGGATGAAATTTTTATAAGAGGGGAAGAATATAACACCCTAAGGATTTAAAAATAAATTTAATATGGAATGTATGAAACCCTGATTCTCTTCAAAACAAACACTTTATTATTTATAGGAGTTAGTTATAACCTAGCCATTAGACATAATTTTGTTGCTTTATTGTTTTGAATTTTGAAAAACGGACATACATGGTTGCGATCAATAAGATATTTAGAGTTAGATAGGATCAACTTACAATTTTTGTGAATAGTAACTTGACCCTTATGAATAGTAATATGACCCTTATGAATAGTAACCTCACCCATGTAAGTATAAATGAAATTTAGGCACCTTATAAATGAGAGTGGATATTTTAAAAATTAATAATTAAGTGTTGATATTTTGTGAGTAATAAATATTCAATTAAAAATTTAAATTAATAAATTGATTTAAAATAAAATTCATTTTCATAAAATGTATTCCTAAATAAATATTTTTTCCCTATGATTTTAGGATAATTTTATGAGACCTCAGTTAATTTTTGAATGTATTATAAAATCTGTTTTAAATTTAAAATTTGTATTCTTCAAGTAAATAATGATTTTATTTAAAAATTAAATTTCAAATATTTAGAAAATTATTTTAATAAAATGGATTCTATTTTTTAATTCTACACATTAAAAATTGGTTATGGTGAATTTTTGGGATTTTTCTAAAATAAATGATTTTTTAGTGAATAGTAAAATATGATAATTAATGATAAATGCTAAATACATGATTTATTAAGTCACATGTGATGTAAGGATAATATAAAAACACTTGGTGCGAACTAAAATGCACTTATTACTATTTTTTCTCACAAGAATCAACACTATTTCTTATCTTAAGTAAAATAATAAAATAATGAATTAGATATTCAAAAAATCACCCCTCTCCTCTACTATGAAAACCACCCCTCACTCCCTCTTCTCCTCACTCCTATAAGCCTTTATTCTTATAAAAGTTATGCCAAAGTACTCTTACCTATTATCTCCCCATTTACAAGAGATCTTGGTATTTCCAAAAGATCAAAACCCCTTCCTTTAAGGAGGTTCTCAAGGAGGTTAATTCAAGAGATAAATCCTCTTCCTATTTCATTTAATTTCATTTCAAATTATTTTCTTTTATTATTATCTCCTCACATAATTTATACAAATGATCATGATAAATATAGTATAATCTATATAATATAATGATATCATGTTAATGGATGATCCCCCATAAATCTCCTTACTCTCTCTTATTTTAAAAAACAAAATCATCATCTGGGAGGTGCCGATTTACAACCTTCTTGGATGACAAACTTTCATTCTTAAACTTCTCCTTCAAGTCTGGTCATGATAATATTTTTATGGTTGAACAAGATTATAAAATATGTATTATATATTATTTAAGGTTCTAGAACCACTATATATACATGATATTAAACAATATAACAAAACTAGTTCGTTGTGATAAAAAAACCACTAAAATTAAGCTAAATGATTATCATTAATATGTTATCTAATGATTCATCCTCATTTATAGACATAAAATAATAAATAACACCAATTACACTTATATTTGTTCATTAATAACATAAAATTTCAATTCTGGATAATTATAACCATTTTATAGAACCTCCATTACTTATAATCAAGCGAACCAATCAAGAAATCAAGGAAATGAACACTCTGAAACGACGAAATTCAATATTATAACTTATCAATATGGACATAAATGAACATAATAAAACCATAGTGAATAAAATATATGTAGATAAGGTTTTTAATTAATTAATTAATGATTTAATTTGATTATATAGGGTGTTAAGGTCAAGTGCAGAACACATTCAGACATAAGGTAAGAGTTTTCTACCCGAACCTCCATTTTATTTCAGGTTACTATTATTCTATACTTACCTCAATGAAATTATTAATTATTATTATGTACTCCTCATAATTTTTTTTATTAATTTTCTATATTTTTTTTACCAAATAGAGTCCTTCTTTCCATTATGGGGAGTTACATGTTTTAAAATGATCTTTCAAAAATATTATTCCCGATAAACAAGCCTGATTCCAGGGAACTTCTCAAATTCTTACATATTTTCAAGTGCAATATATAATCTATTTTAAGACACCATTATTTTTATAAATTCACTCATTTTATTATAAAAAAATATACTAATTATCTTCTGGTTTTATACAAAGATTTTTCCAAAATATCTCTTCTTTGCAAAGTAAAATAGTATTTCTCTCAAGAATTACTCGGTGATTTTATAAGAGTATTTTCATATATTTAAAAAATATTGTTGATTATTATTTTTAATTGGGATTAATATTTTATGCTATTATATAACATATTTTATTGAATGGTTTATGATTAGTTTGACTATGGATGTGCTATCTTGATACAATTAACCTTATTACTCTGAACGATTAGTGTTTATGTTTAATGATTGGGGAAAACTATTTACATTTCATATGTTAGTTTCAATATGAATGTATATGTTGTTTATGTTTATCTCTATTCATATGAGGAATTCATTGGACTTATTAAGTGATGGGTGGGGTCTATTATAGCCCCTTAATGCATTGGTAGGTCTCATGAGACAAACTACCCTGGGTTTTTACCCATTATGTATGGTGTCTTGTCTAAGGTCTTGACGGTATGATTATGATGTCCAACATTATGAATTCCCTCATTATGAAACTATTAATTGATAGTAAATATGATTATTAGACTAGTAGAATATCCATGGTTATGTTTTATGGCATTATTTATGCAGCTTTTATTTCTACCATATTATGCTCAAGTATATTTTAAAGGCATGTGTTTTTAGTTTCTCACCATGCCTAGTGTTTAGGTTTATGATTACTTCCGTTGTATTATTTACCCTTATTAAGAATCTGAGCTCACTCATTTATTATGTTTTATATTTCTCTAGGATGCAAAGAAGTATATTATGAATGACTTGCAAGGATAATCTAGAAGGTATGGATGTTTACAATGGAATTTACATATTGTTTTACCTTTCAAGTTGTAATGTTGAACTTATGTATGTATCTTGTTTTCCAAAGATACTAAACTATTCGGTCCTTTTGGATGAGATTCTTTATAATCATATCAATTTGATGAAATAAGGCACCAACTCCGGGTAACTGGGGTTGGGTCTTTACATGAATGGTACCTTTTATCAGCGCTAACAAAATACTGATAAAAGGTACCCTTCAAAAATAGAAATATATATAAATGTATATTTACTATATTTATAAAATTATATATTTATAATTATAAATAAATAAATAAATATATTTTTTAAAAAGTATTTATGTTATTATAAATAAATATTTATATATTTAAATAATTATAAAATTATAATAAATATATTTACTATATATATATATATATTAAATATCTATATAATTATATAAATATATGTAATGATATTAATATATTTATAATTAGAAAAATATATTTAAAAATATATATATTTAAAAATATATTTATAAATGTACATTTACTAGATTTATAAAATTATTTATTTATTATTACAAATAAATAATTATATATTTAAATAATTGTAAAATTATAATAAATATATTTACTATATTTATATTTATATTTATATACATTTATTAAATATATATATATATATAATTATATAATTATATAAATATATATAAATATATATAATTATATAAATATATATAAATATATATAATTATATAAATATAATTATAATTATAAAATTATTATAATTATATTTAAATAATGATTATATTTAATGTATTTATATTTATATTTATATATATATTAAATATATATAATGATATAAATATATATAATGATATAAATATATATATAATGATATAAATATATTTATAATTATAAATAAATAATTATAAATATTTTTACAAATATTTTTATTTATAAATATATTTATAAATGTATATTTATTATATTTATAAAATTATATATTTATAATTATAAATTAATAAATATATATATTTTAAATATTATTTATTTAATTATAAATAAATAATTATATATTTAATTAATTATAAAATTATAATAAATATATTTAATATATTTATATATATTTATTAAATAAATAAATATAATTAAATAAATATATAATGATATATATATATTTAAAATTATATATAAATATTTATAATTATATTTAAAAATAAATTTATTTATAATTATAATTATAAATCTTTATTCATGCTTTTTAAGCAATGACAAAGAGGTCTTTTATTAGCGCTGAGAAAACCCCTCTTTATTAGCACTTTTTTGGGTGTACTGATTAAACCCTCCCCAATATTTTAAAAAGAACCCAAACCCAACTGATTTACATCACACCATTCAAGCTCTCATGGAACATCATCTCTGCCACTGCTCCCCCTCGATCTTCTCTCAGAAAAATTATCTCTAAAATCTAAGATATGTTACTTTTTCTCCTCTTATCTCGTTGCTTGTTTTTTCGGGTTCAGTGGTGTGTGGTATTTTAGCTTTATCTTGGATCGTTGGTCTCACGGTTCAACATTTAGGAGATCTGTTGATGAAGTCCCCACCATCGTTCCTCCCCTTATGGCGATTCATTGTTTGTGGGTCTCTGTATTCCTGATTTTACCCTACTATGACATGCAATTGGTCATGATTTATTCATGGTGTTGTGTTTTGGTTTTTGTGTTACCAACCCACTCTATGGCCATTGTCTTCCTCCTGGTCTTAGTTTCACCCCATTCCAAAATCTCTTAAGCACTACCCCATACTGGTTCTTATCCACTTCTCCACTGCTTAGGCTTACTACAGTAGAGCATGGATGCTGCCTCACGGTTGAAGAGTATATCTCATAGGGATTTATTAAGGTTGGAATATATTTTAATATATATTTCATATATTCTATCATATATGACATTTCACTAAAGTTTTTATTATTATCTACTAACACTCAAATAATAAAACACATATTTTTTATGCTTCAAAAATTTATTATTTTTTTCTTTTTCACCAAATATCAACTCAAATGTAGAATATATTCAACACAATTAAAGGAATCATTGATAAAGTCAAGTTCTTCTTAGTTATTTCCAGTGTAACACATGTTTTTCAATTGTAGATAGAGTTAGTAAGAGATTGAACTTCATGGGAGACTACCTTTAAGATAGTGTTCAGAAATGGAAAAGAAAGGGCCGGTTAATAGCATAGGGTAGGAGAGAAAAATATTTTTATTTGAGTATCCTTTAAAAATTAAAATTTTATTTGTATAATATTTTGATTTTAAAATCATTATTTTATATGAGGGAAAAATGTTTCCAAAATTCCCATTCTAAATTTCCAAAACCCTCTTGTAGGGGGATATAGTTTTAAATATATTATGATTTCAAAATTGTATTTGAGAAGTTTAAATCATATAATTTTATGTGTAAAGGGGAAAAATATATCATGTTATCATTTCATGTGATTTTTTATTTAATGTATTGAAAATATAACTTCCTTTTAGTGGTTTTTTGTTTTTAGAATATTCTATTTTCAAAGGTATTCCAGAAAATTTAAGTGATTCTCATTTTTTTCTTTTGAATGTTTGTAAGTGTTTGATTAATTTATAATTATAGTTTGCATATATATATCTAAATTTTATAATTTCCATGTATAGTGATTTCAAAAACTATTACTTTTTAGTATAAAGGATACTTAAATTATTTATTAAATTATTCTTATTATACAATTCAATGTTTTAAAGAAACAATTGAAGTTGGTTTTTACTTGAGTTAAATTATAAATTTGGTTTTTAAAATGAGGTAAAGTAATTATTATTAAATTAAGTCTCATTTTCATATATTAAACTTATTATTACTTTTATATATACAAATTTTTTATCTAATGGGATATTTTAATGAGTTGTGAAGTGTTTATAAATTAAATTTATGCCTTCATTTCTTGTTTGGGAGGTTTTATTTAGAATAAAAAGGTTTTAAGGATTTTTAAGCTGAAAATTTCTTTTTTTCTTTGGTTTCAAAGGTTTTCTTGGAAATAAATGAGATTCCTTATATTTTTATTAGTTTAAAGTTTCTCTAATTTTTTGCCTTAAAATTATAATGATATATTAAAACCAAGGTATGTAATCACTTATGATTTGTTTCTCCCCCTCAAACATCTTTATTTGTTTTTAATTTTCCCAAATGGTTTGAACAGCACACGCGCAAGCGATCTTATTTGTCCTCGATCTACCTCGCTGATTCTCCACCCAATTTCTATTTCCTAAAACCATTATTGGTTCACCCTCTCCCTTTCCTTCATGTTCATTTACACTCATTCATTATTATTTCTCACTCTTATCACATGGATCTCCTAGTTGTGCACCGTAAAAACACTGCCCACTTATCATGCTAGGTGATGACGAAAAATGATAAGTAGGTAGTGTTTTTTGTGGTGTATAGATGATAATAGGTTCTAATTTTCAAGTATCCCTCTTTCTCATATGGATTAAAAACAAAAAATTATGCCCATTTTCTTCCAATTATACCTCCTACTCCCAAGGATTAAAACCACAATGTCTTTTTAAAACATGTCATTACCTTGTGTATTTTACTTTTATGTACAATTAGAGTATCATATTTTAATATTTATTTCTTTCCAGGAAACCAAAATATAATGAAATATGGTTTCATTATGGACTCTATTTACTTTTGATATTTGTGGGAATTTTATTTCAAGATTCAATAATAAAGGGTATCTTATTTATTTTTAGTGATTTTATTAAAATTTTAATATCATTATAAATATTATATTAATTAATTTTATATTAATATATTATTAATTATTATGTTTTTTGGAATTATATATTTTTAATTCATGTTTCTTTAATTTTAACTAAAATTGAATATATATTTTTTGTATATAAAATATAATTATTTTTTAAATAGTATCCATGTACACAATATTATTATTATTTTGAGATATTTTGTATCATTAGGAATGGTTTGAGTGTCACCCATAAAAATGTTCTAATTTAAAACACATTTATCTCAGATATATATTGGATTAGAAGATAGTGGAATAATTTTATAAAGTTTATTATAATCTACCTCATCCATACATGTGGTACAGATTTTATTAAGAATGAGTATACTCTTTTGGATATACCTATGAAGGTTTTGACTACTAGATGTGGGAGATAACTTATAGTGATTTGTGTCATTGTTAGAGGTGGAATCTGAATGTTTTGGATCTCAATGATGTGAAATCCTTGCTAAATGAATCTTTTGGAATTTTTGTTAATGGAATGTATTTGTGGTGTTTTTAAGGAAATTGAATATCGGATTTGGATATTGTAGGATATGTGAAATATACCTAACAATGATAACTCTAATATTTTTGAAATAGGGGTTTTTTAGTTTCTTATAGTACAACTATATTTGTAATTATACCTATAATACATAGTCTAGAACAATATATATAAAAAGAGAGTAACATGGAATCAAACTTCACTTATTTCATCAATAATAGTTTTGTAACACCCCATTACACTTTTCAGGTACTCCCTTGACCATGTTTTATTCTTCATCCTTGGTTTTGAGATTTAATTCAGAAACTGGGTGAAGTGCTATCTGTTGGGCGATTAAACACCGTATAATGGGATTAAAAATCATGTAATGTCCACCGAGAAGATGTCGTAAATCTTGTTTAGGGCATGAAAGGTTTACATGCCATGAAAATAATTCACATCATGTAATGGAAAAAATCATGTTTTTATAAAAAGGAAATGCATTTTTGGCATTTTCAGCCTTTGTAGAACTCACATCATGTAATGGGATTACACAATGTGTAAATCTCATGAGTTGTGGGTTTTAGGGTACCATACAAGTGAATTTCATTAAATTATACCATGCATCCTCCATCCCTCGATCTAGATCTCTCCCCAGACAATTTTGGAGATCTCCTCTTCTTCTGGATTGGTCATTCGATGATCAATCATCAGGTTTGTTGCAGTGTGCCCTCCAAGTAAGAATTCATTCTTTATTTCATTACTGTTGGTTTCACTGGTGGCATTGGCCATAGTTATGTTGTAGATTCATGGTTGGATAGTGTTTTTGATTAATCCTTTATTGTTTCTTGATGTTACATATCTTTATAAGGCCTATCTCTTGGTTTTTAATCACCATTATTAAAGGTGGACATGTTTATACCATTTTGAGTTAAGTGTTTCTAGGAAATGAGTTAATTTGACGAATTTATTGTCTTTATTTATAAATTACTCTATATTTTTCATTTAATTGAATTTATTTTGGGTTTCAAAGGATTTCATGGAAAGATGAATCTTTTTAAGGGGTTTTCTTTGAAAAAAGACATGTTTTGATTCAAAAAAGTGTTTTTCAAACACCAAATAGGATTGGATTGGCTTTGAAAATGTTTTATAAATTTTGACCATGGTTTTGAAATGTATTTTGAAAATTAGAACATTGGGACATTTGGTGTGTCAGGAAATAGACATGGGTAGCCTTAGTGTGTGTGGTACCACTATGAGGTAACCCTCGGGATATCAATGGACTATGGAAGGACTCGATATTATTTGGTATTGTAACACCCTGATATTTTATGAGAATTATTTTTATGTCTTATGTTATATGCAACACCAAAGGAATCTTTCACTACACACAACACTAACTAGGCTTGCATTACATGCAATAACGACCTTCCTCAATAGCGTGTGTTGTACGCAATACCGAGTTTTACTAAGCAATGAGATGTTATTAAAATATTATATAAATTATCCATTATAAATAGTATTAACCAAATTTTGAATTTTATATAACATTAGAATTCATTTTACATATGATACGAGAAAAAAATCAATTTTTTCGGATAAAAGAATTATTATTTTTCTTCAAAAATGCAGTTTTCCGCCTTTTGATGGCGCACCCATTTTAAATCTAATTTTTGAAAAGTTTATGAGTTAAATTTGACAAAATAAACTTCTTATTTTGAACCATGATATAAAAATTTACATTGGATAAATTTTTGATACTTTTCTGATAACTTTTATATTTTGATGAATAGTAAAAATACACTAATTTTTAATTGAAAACAACTTTTTTCCTCAAAATAATTTATATGGATAAAATATATTATTTAATGGTTTTAAATTATAAAAATAATATATTTTTACCATTTAATATAATTTATGTCATTAGCATTAATTTTACAATGAATTCATAGGTAAAAACATTTCAATCTTTGGCAATGTTTTAACTTTTAAAACCCATTTTCTTAACAATGGGATTAATTTTGAATTAATTGCTGAAACTTTTGTGTTTTTAATTTTGAAAAATGGATTCCATATTTGGATTCAGTGGGTTCAAATTATGTTAATAGGTTACTTTTATTTTTTTTGATATTATGAATAGTAACTATGGTTATTTTTATTTACTACAGTTAAAGGTAAATCGGAAAATTAAGGGTAAAAATAAGATTATAAAATTACCATAACACATGCCAAAATTCTATTGGATGAATAAACGTCGACCAATATCACCTAAGGGTTGGAATAGATTCATTTCATGGACTTTAGACCATGAAAATGATATAATTATTATTAAAACCAAAGAAAGTGACAACATGTCACTCTCTTATATCTTATAAGTTTAATAATTTTAATTTAGTGATAAAATTCATAAAACTTTGAACATGAATAGTCTCTATAAATATAATAAAATTATATACATTGTGTAATTTTATTTATAATTTTTATATACTAAATAATTATCATTAATGATGACACAATAGTGATGTTGAAATTATTTTATTGATTGAAATATCAAATAAATGGTTTTAAAAATATTAAAATAAATATTATATGAACTAATTAATGTTCTAAAAGAATTTTCTAGATAAATATTACATGTAAAAAATCTATTAAATCTTTTAGTTCGAACATATATTCTGTTTATATTTTATTTAAATTCAAATAAATGAATAGTTTCAAAATTGACACTATTGTTATTTTATAAAAATAACATATTATTAAATTGTTTAAAAATCACAAAAATATTTAAAAATTATAAATTTAAATTTATATGGTCTAATCTATCATAAAGTATCCAATTATGGACAATTCACAACACATAAGTAATTATTTATAACAATTTAAAATTTAGAATATTATTACCACAAATAAAATTAAATAGATTAACTAAGGATAAATCAAGTTGATAATGTTTAAAATAAATTCCCAACATGTCTAAATTTTATTGGTTGATGAGATTACAACCCTATATCATCTAATCTTCTAATTTGAGTAATTTTGGAAGTTTTTAAGTGGGGTTTGAATTTATTATAAATTAATATTTTTTAGATTTCCAAAGGTGCCCCTCTCCTCTCTTATAAAAGGGAACCTCCTCCCCCTCCTCTTCACAATATTTTGAGCCTTCAAGATCGGAAAAACCCTACCAATTACTCTTATCAACATCTATAGTTATATCATAGAGGTTCTGGTCTTTTCAAAAGACCAACTCTAGTGCCCTAAGAGGAGGTTTAAAAGAGGCACATCGAGGAAGAGGTAATCTCTTCTACCGATTATTTCAAGTTTATTTCTTCTTATACTTCCTATTATTTATTTTTTTCATTATAAAGTAATAATATAAGTATCACTAATATACTGATATGTTATTATAAATATGAAACAACCTTATTTCTCCTTCTATCCATCCTACGGAAAATGAAATCACCGCGTGTGCGTACGTACGGAATACCGTCTTCACACCGTGGTGTAATCTGTTTTCCACCACCACCTTACTTGGATGGATATAATGGTGTAAATAATAACTATATATGATTATTATAGAATGATACTAATTATGAGATATTCTATCATCCACTCCAATACCATTCAATAATCATGGGAATAATAGCATCGCTCGTGCGTACGTACGACCTACCGTCTACACGATGTGATGTGACTCGTTCTACATGATCTTCATTGAATAATGATTATATAAATGAATTTAATGAATAAATATTATATATATTACACTAATACCATTCTTTAAATGATATATCTATAACCTAAAAAAAGAGGAATAAGAATTTATTCGACAAAACACGCATAAGAACATAAAGCAATGAACACCCGAATAAAAAGTAGCAATGAAATATTACTAATAAGAAGATAAGAATATGACCATATATGATATCATAACAATGAATATGATTTTGTAACAAGTAAATGACATTATTTAAATCATTATACAGGAGGTTCGGATATGTACAAAGCATATCAGACCTAATGTAAGGGATAACTTTTCCAATCTCATTCTATCTGAGATTGTTTATTCGTAAGTATTTACTGGGGTCATATTTATCATCCACATCCATGTTTCTTCCAAATTTAAAATTATTTATATCCTCCTACAATTTTTTAAATCCAATTTTACATATTGGTTAGTTTTTAGTAAATATATGAAAGGAATATTTTGTCATTTTCAGTACGAAGTACTTTTTGACTTTTCTGGCAAAAGTACGAGAATAATGTTTTTTAACTTATAAGGAATGAATGGATTTTTATGCTTTAATATAAAATTATTTCCATGAAGCTTCCTTTACAAGTTTTCAAGTTTATTTTCAATTAACTTCTTTTAGTCTAAAATTGTATGACATGTTGATAAAGGAAAAATGTTTTTTGAAGAAGAAAGGATATTTTCCTCAGGAATGGAGTTCAAGTGCTTTATCAAAATTATTTTACATCTAAGATGATATAGGGTTCTATTTATCTATATATTATTACATTGATTTGATTATGTTATGATGGAATTACTTTTATGAAATCCTTTTATCTTATATGGATTATTTTATGATGGCATGATGTTTAAGAATCCCATTTTTATTACATGGGTTATACTATGATGTATGATTTATGATTTTTTTGCACA
The DNA here is from genome assembly GCA_963277665.1 of Viscum album. NCBI lineage: Eukaryota > Viridiplantae > Streptophyta > Magnoliopsida > Santalales > Viscaceae > Viscum > Viscum album. Next base: position 641,624,524 of record OY728131.1, on the reverse strand, counting down.
CCTAAGAATGTTTTCATTATGAGATGGGTGAGACCTATATCTCCCTCCAATTAATTGGGTAAAGATTTATATCTCATGAGATAGACATGGCTGGAATGACAAGTTAATCCGGTTTAGTGATACAGGACTGGAACGAGGAGTGATCTCGGTTCAGTAATGTACTTTGTCCGCTATAATGGTCTTGGAAATGAGTATTGAATAAATATGAAATGATTTTCTATGATTATGTGTGTATGGAAAAAAATTTCATGTTTTATGTTACAATTATTGGGATTACATTTCACTACTATGATTTATCCCATGTCATGATATTATGATCTCTTTTGCAGGTTAAGATTTTCAAAATGTTATGTTCTTATGAATATGATATGAGTGATATTTCCTTTGTTTACCCTTACTGAGCATTTGAGCTCACCCTTTTATATGTTTTCTTTTCCCCAGGTCAGAAAGAAGGGTATTAAGTAGGATATGTTAAAAGGGACTCTAGATATGATGAAATAAACGGGAGACAATGTAGATGATTTATGAACCAGTTGTTTATGTTTCCCAATTTATAAAGACACTATACCTATACGGTCCTATCATGGTTTTTTTATATGTTGTAATAAGTATGATTCAATTCTGAATTAATAACAATTTATGTAAAGTATGGGTCGTTATAGTTGGTATCAGAGGAAAGGTATAGTCAACCTTTGGAAACTAGGATGTGAAATCCTTAGTAAGAACCCTAAGGATATGTCTAAGCATAGAACACAATCTTAGTGTTTTAGAAATGTCCATGAACAACCTATGATAAGACCTAAAGTGTGAAATTTTATTCTTGATTATGTGGTTTTCCTGTTATGATTAGTTTTTCTCACACTATTCTTCTTGGTTTTAGTCAATGGCTGGAACCCGAAGGAACCGTGTTAATGCTGAATGCGACGGGCAATGCAATGATTGTCCACTTGAGCAACCAAACGTTATGGGAGATGGAATGGAAAATATTATAGCCATTATCACACAACTTTCTCAAGCTATGAATCATGTAGGACTTCCAAACGAGTAAAGGAAGTAGAAACATTCTGTTGAATCCTTCATGAGGAAGCGTCCACCTTCATTCAGCGGGTCTTCTGATCCATTAGTGGCTGAACAATGGATTAGTACCAATGAAAAGATATTTTCAGTTCTACAATGTTCTGAACATGATAAGGTGATCTTAACAGTATATCATCTGGAAGGTGAAGCTGATCAATGGTGGAATATTATCAAGAATATGAGGCAAAGAGAAGAAATTGAGTCCATGGAATGGGACGAGTTCAAGAACTTATTTTTCAATAAGTACTTCCATCGTATTCTTCGAACAAATATGGAGATGTAGTTTCTTGAACTAAAGAAAAAGGATGATGAATCGGTTGGTACCTACGAAGCAAATTTTACAAGACTTGCAAGGTACGCTTCCAGAATTATTATCCAACCTGAGAGTAAAATCGATCAATTCTTTAGTGTCTTAAAACCAAGTCTTAAAAGGGCGTTAGCCATAAGGGACTTCAATAGATACGAGGAAATTTTTCGATGTTCTCTCAAGGTTGAGATGGAGATTGGAGTAACCCATCAGTCATATAGGTCTGATAAGAAGAGGAAAATGGAATTCAAAGGAAAATCTAAATAGCACACTGAAAAGAAGATGAGTTTTTCCTTATGCTCAAAGTGTTTAAAGAAACATTGAGGGAATTTTCTTAAAGGGACAATTAAATGTTTTATGTGTTGAAAAGAAGGTCATCGGGCAATTGAATGTCGAAATAATGGGAAGAAGATGTCTAATGATGCGAACAAAGAAAGGGATACACAGAATACACCTCCTACACTTTAATTTTTTAAGTGCAAGGAAATGGGGCATTATTCCAATCAATGACTTAATCCAAGGGTTGTTGATGATGATCGACGTCAAAAAACTCTTAAGGCCAAAGACAAAGGAACGTCAGATGCAATTACTATCGATGATGTGGAGTACGATAACGAAGTGGTGAAAGGTATACTTACCATCCACTCTAAAGTAGCAAATGTTTTATTTGATTACTGGATCCACCCAATCTTTTATTTCTGAAGAATTTTTTAAGGGGATCACCATATTACCTTAGAAATTAGATATTGAGTTAGTTGTGACAACCCCTAATGGCACAACAGTCGCATCAAAAGTTTACAATTCTTCTCCGATTGAAGTTTGTGGGAAAGTGCTTCCTGCAAATCTTGTGATCCTTCCTATAGTGGAATTTTATTTGATTCTTGGAATGGATTGGCTTTATTTATACGGATCTCATATCAATTTCCAAAGAAGGGAAGTCACATTTAATATTCCCAATCAATCTATGATAATCTATCGATGCAAGGATGAATATAACCTTCCAGTGGAAATTTCTTCCATCTTATGGGTCTTGATTCTAATAAATGAAGGTTATTTATCTCAAATGGTTGGAGAGAAACTCATGATTAAGAATATACCCATTGTACGGGAGTTTGATGATGTCTTTCTAGAGGAATTTCCAGGTCTTCCACCACATCGTGAAGTTGAGTATTCAATAGAACTCATACCGGGTGCTATGCCCATTTCAAAGACACTTTATAGAATGGCCCTAATTGAGTTATAGAAATTGAAGAAGCAAATCCAAGAGAATCTTGATAAAGGATTCATACTCCCTAGTGCGTCACCTTGGGGAGAACATGTTCTCTTTGTTAAGAATAAAGATGGATCAATGAGAATTTTCATTGATTATCAAGAACTCAACAAGATCACTATCAAGAACAAATATCCTCTCCCACACATTGATAATTTATTTGACCAACTACACGGAGCTCAATACTTTTCCAAGATTGATCTTCATTTAGGGTATCATCAATTAAGGTTCAAAAGGGAGGATATACCAAAGACGACTTTTCGTACAAGGTACAGACACTATGAATTTATAGTGATGCCATTTGGTCTTACTCATGCCCCTAATATCTTCATGGATATAATGAGAGTCTTTAGAGACTATCTTGATCAGTTTGTGGTAGTCATTATAGATGATATTCTTGTCTATTGAAAGAGAAAGGAATAACATGAAGATCACTTGAGAATTGTATTAAAGACCCTAAGAAAGGAGAATCTTTATTCCAAATTTACCAAGCTTTAATTTTGGCTTCAAAAAGTTTCATTTTTGGGTCACATAATCTCAAAAGAGGGGATATCTATGGATCCAGCAAAAATAGAGGTTATCGAAAGATGGTCGAGACCAACAACAGTAACTGAGATCTAAAGTTTTCTTGGTTTGGATGGATATTATAGACATTTTGTGAAAGTTTTTTCACGATTATCTAATACACTCACCAGGTTGACTCGAAAAGGAGTTAAGTCCATTTGGACGGAGGAGTGTGAAGAGAATTTCAAGGAGTTAAAAAAAGGTTATCCAGTGCACCTGTGCTCACACTGCCTTGTAGTGGAGAAAGGTTTGTGATCTATAGTGATGCATCCAAGAAGGGATTGGGGTGTGTTCTCATGAAAAATGATATGGTGATAGCTTATGCCTCATGACAGTTGAAAATCCATGAGAAAAATTACCCAACTCATGATTTGAATTTAACAGTGGTAATCTTTGCATTAAAGATTTGGAGGCATTATCTTTATGGTGAAAGGTGTGATATTTATACTGATCATAAAAGTTTAAAGTATATTTTCACACAAAAGGAGCTGAATATGCGCCAAAGAAGATGGTTGGAGCTGATTAAGGATTACTACTGCTCAATTAATTACCACCATGGGAAAGAAAATAAGGTGAGAGATGCATTAAGTCGACAAGACCATGCTAGCTTATCCATGATGAGGATAACAAAAGATCCAATATTTATGGATTTAAAAAGGATGGATCTTGGAATTATAATGGAAGGGGAAAAATCTTATCTTTCTCAAATGAATGTTCAACTATCTATACATGTGAAGATTAAAGAGGAAGATAAAGGAGATTTAGAGATACAAAAGAAGGTGAGAAATGTTCCTGAATTCCACATTGATTGTGATGAAATAATAAGGTTCAAGAATTGAGTTTGTGTTCCTCCCATCCCAGAATTAAAGAAAGAAATATTGGATGAGGCTCATAGTTCTTAATTCTCTATTCACCCTGGAAGCACAAAGATGTATAGGGACCTGAAAGAGTACTTCTGGTGGGATGACATGAATAGAGATGTTGATGAATATGTCTCTTGATGCTTGGTTTGTCAGCAAGTTAAAGTTGAGAGACATAAGTCTAAGGGGATGTTACAACCATTACCCATACCAGAATGGAAATGGGAAAACATCACTATGGTCTTTGTCACTGTACTTCCCAAAACATCCAAAGACAATAATCCTATCTGGGTTATAGTTGATCATCTTATGAAGTCGTCACAAACTTCATTTATATTAGAGAAGATTTATCTCTTGATCAGATTTACAGGATATATGTAAAGGAAGTGGTAAGATTTCATGGAGTACCACTTTCCATTATATCTGATTAGGATCCAATGTTTACCTCGAAATTCTGGCGAAGTATTTAGCATACTCTAGATACAGAGTTAAGTTTTAGCACTACTTATCATCCTCACACAGACGGTCAGTCTGAGAGGACAATTCAAAATCTATAAGACATGTTGAGAGATTTCTCTATGGATTTCAAAGGTGGTTGGGATCAACACCTACCTTTGGTGGAATTTTCTTATAATAATAGCTTTCACTCCAGTATTCAGATGGCTCCTTATGAAGCTCTCTATGGAAAGAAATGAAGAACTCCAACTTGCTGGGATGAAGTTGGGGAAAGAAATATATTAGGACTTAATCTTTTTGATGAGATGGTAGAAAAGGTGAGATATATTCAACAACACATAATTGTAGGTCAGAGTCGACAAAAAAGTTATGCTGACAACCGAAGAAAAGACCTAGAGTTTGAAGTGGGTGATAAAGTGTTCTTACGAATATCTCCTTGGAAGAGAGTAATGAGATTTGGAAAGAAGGTGAAGCTGAGCCCTAGGTATATTGGTCCTTTTGAAATACTGGATCATGTTGGGAAGGTAGCTTACTGATTTGCACTTCCACCAAATCCATCTCAAGTTCATGATGTGTTCCATGTATCTCTCCTGATAAAGTACATACCTGATCCTTCACATGTACTAAGCTCAGATGTTGTACCGCTGGAGCAAGATATTTCTTATGAAGAACAACCGATAAAGATTCTGGATCGTAGTGAAAAAGTTCTACAAAACAAGACCACTTGATTGTTTAAAGTTTTATGGAGGAACCACCAATTAGAAGAAGCTACATGTGATCTTGAGGATATTATGAGGGAGAGGTATCCTCATCTGTTTATTACGAAGTGACGAATTTTGAGGGCGAAATTCATTTTAAGGGGGGTAGAATGTAACACCCTGAGATTTTATGAGAAATATTTTTTTATGTATTATGTTATACACAACACCAAAGTAATCTTTCACTACACACAACACTGACTTGGCTTGCATTACACGCAATAGCGACCTTCCTCGATAGCATGTGTTGTACGCAATACTGAGTTTCACTAAACAATGATATGTTATTAAAATATTATATAAACTAGCTGTTATAAATAGTATTAACCACATTTTGAATTTTATATAACATTAGAATTCATTTTACATATGATACCAGAAAAAATCAATTTTTCGGATAAAAGAATTTTTTTTCTTCAAAAATGCAGTTTTCCGCCTTTTGATGACGCACCCATTTTAAATATAATTTTTGATAAGTTTATGATTTCAATTTGAAAAAATAAAATTCTTCTTTTGAACCAGGATATAAAAATTTACATTGGATAAATTTTTGATACTTTTCTGATAACTTTCATATTTTGATGAATAGTAGAAATACGCTAATTTTTAATTGAAAACAACTTTTTCCCTAAAAATAATTTATATGGTTAAAATATATTATTGAATGGTTTTAAAGTATAAATAGAATATATTTTTACCAATTAATATAATGTATGTCATTAGCATTAATTTTACATTTAATTCATAGGTAAAAACATTTCAATCTTTGGCAATGTTTTAATTTTTAAAACCCATTTTCTGAACAACAGGATTAATTTTAAATCAATTTCTGAAACTTTTGTGTTTTGAATTTTGAAAAATGGATTCCATATTTGGATTCAGTGGGTCCAAATTATGTTAATAGGTTACTTTTATTTTTTTGATATTATGAATAGTAACTACGGTAATTTTTATTTACTATAGTTAAAGGTAAATCAGGTAATTAAGGGTAAAAATAAGATTATAAAATTACCCTAACACCTGCCAAAATTCTATTGGATGAATAAAAGTCGAACCATATTACATAAGGGTCGTAATAGATTCATTTCATGGACTTTTTACCATGAAAATGATATAATTATTATTAAAACCAAAGAAAGTGACAACATGGTACTCTCTTATATCTTATAAGTATAATAATTTTAATTTAGTGATAAACTTCATAAAACTTAGAACATTAATATTATCCAAAAAATATAATAAAATTATCTACATAATTTAATTTTATTTAGAATTTTTAGGGATTAAATAATTATCATTAATGATGACACAATAGTGATGTTGAATTTATTTTATTGATTAAAATATCAAATAAATGGTTTTAAAAATATTAAAATAAATATTATATTAACTAATTAATGTTCTCTAAGAATTTTATAGATAAATATTACATGTAATGAATCTATTAAATCTTTTAGTTTGAACATATCTTCTATGTATATTTTATTTAAATTCAGATAAATGAATAGTGTCAAAATTGACACTATTGTTATTTTATAAAAATAACATATTATTAAATTGATTAAAAATCACAAAAATATTTAAAAATTATAAATTGAAATTTATATGGTTTAAAATGTCATAAATTATCCAATTATGGACAATTCACAACATATAAGTAATTATTTATAACAATTTAAAATTTAGAATATTATTACCACAAATAAAATTAAAAAGATTATATAAGGATAAATCAAGTTGATAATGTTTAAAATAAATTCCCAACATCTATAAATTTTATTTTTTGATGATATTACAACCCTATATCATCTAATATTATAATTTGAGTAATTTTGGAAGTTTTTAAGTGGGGTTTGAATTTATTATAAATTAATATTTTTTAGATTTCCAAAGGTGCCCCGCTCCTCCCTTATAAAAGGTCACCTCCTCCCTCTCCTATTCACAACATTTTGAGCCTTCAATCTCAGAAAAACCCTGAAAACTAATCTTATAAACATATCTAGTTATATCATATAGGTTTTGGTCTTCTCAAAAGACCAACTCTAGTGCCCTAAGAGGAGGTTTAAAAGAGGCACGTCGAGGAAGATGTAATCTCTTCTACCGATTCTTTCAAGTTTCTTTCTTATTATACTTACTATTCTTTATTTGTTTCATTATAAAGTAATAAAATATCACTCATATACTGATATGTTATTATAAAGATGAAACAACCCTATTTCACCTTCTATCCATCCTACGGAAAATGAAATCACCGCGCGTGCGTACGTACGAAATACCGTCTCCACGCCGTGGTGTAATCTGTTTTCCACCACCACCTTACTTGGATGGATATAATGGTGTAAATAATAACTATATATGATTATTATATCATGATACTAATTCCAATATATTCTATCATCCACTCCAATACCATTCAATAATCATGGGAATAATATCATCGCTCGTGCGTACGTACGACCTACCGTCTCCACGATGTGATGCAACTCGTTCTACATGATCTTCATTGAATAATGATTATATAAATGAATTTAATGAATAAATATTATATATATTACACTAATAAAATTCTTTAAATGATGTATCTATAACCTAAAAAAAGAGGAATACGAATTTGTTCGACAAAACAAGCATAAGAACATAAAGCAATGAACACTCGAATAAAAAGTAGCAATGAAATATTACTAATAAGAAGATAAGAATATGACCATATATGATATAATAACAATGAATATGATTATGGAATAAGTCAATGACATTATTTAAATCATTATACAGGAGGTTAGGATACGTACAAAGCATATCAGACTTAAGGTAAGGGATAGCTTTTCCAATCTCATTCTATCCGAGATTGTTTATTCGTAAGTATTTACTGGGGTCATATTTATCATCCACATCCATGTTTACTCCATATTTAATATTATTTATATCTTACTACAATTTTTTAAATCCAAATTTACCTATTGTTGATTTTTTAGTAAAAATATGAAATGAATCTTTTGTCGTTTTCAGTACGAGGTACTTTTTGACTTTTTTGGAAAAAGTACAAGAAGAATGTTTTTTTAACTTATATGGAATGAATGGATTTTTATGATTTAATATAAAATTATTTCCATGAAGCTTCATTTACAAGTTTTCAAGTTTATTTTCAATTAACTTCTTTTAGTTTAAAATTGTATGACATGTTGAGAAAGGAAAAATGTTTTTTGAAGAAGAAAGGATATTTTCCTCAGGAATGGAGTTCAAGTGTTTTATCAAAATTATTTTCCATCTAAGATTCTATAGGGTTATGTTTCTCTCAATATTATTACATTGATTTGATTATGTTATGATGGAATTACTTTTATGAAATCCTTTTATCTTATATGGATTATGTTATGATGACATGATGTTTAAGAATCCCATTTTTATTACATGGGTTATGCTATGATGTATTATTTATGATTTTGTGGGACACCTAAGAATGGTTTCATTATGAGATGGGTGATACCTATATCTCCCTCCAATTCATTGGGTAAAGATTTATATCTCATGAGATGGACATGGCTGGAATGACAAGTTAATCCGGTTCAGTGATACAGGACTGGAACGAGGAGTGAACTTGGTTTAGTAATGGACTTTGTCCACTATGATGGTCTTGGAAATGAGTCTTGAATAACTATGAAATTATTTTCTATGATTATGTGTGTATGCCACAAAGTTTCATGTTTTATGTTATGATTATTTGGATTACATTTCACTACTATGATTTATCCCATGTCATGATATTATGATCTCTTTTGCAGGTTAATATTTTCAAAATGTTATGTTCTTATGAATATGATATGAGTGATATTTCATTTTTTTACCCTTACTAACCATTTTAGATCACCCTTTTGTATGTTTTATTTTCCCCAGGCCAGGAAGAAGTTTATTAAGTAGGATATTCCAAAATAGACTCTAGATATGATGAAATAAACTGGAGACAATGTATATGATTTATGAACCAGTTGTTTATGTTTACCAGTTTCTAAAGACACTATACCTATAGGGTCCTATCATGGTTTTGTTATATGATTTAATAAGTATGCTTCAATTCTGAAGTAATAACAATGTATGCAAAGTATGGGTCATTATAGATACCAATATTATGCCTATTTATTCTATTTTATTTTTAGTATGTATTACCATATGCTAGGTCCTAATACAAGATGATTTTTCATTTGTGATTTATTTATTGCATGATGGGTTTTTATCATGGATTTTTTCTCACATGTTTTTATATGAGGCTGTATCACATATCTTCAAATTATTGGTTATTTTATGGATATGTGTTTTATTGATTACCTCTTAAAGTATAGATTGTAATATTTATTTTATCACTTCTACTTTTCATATTGTTGGATTTGTAAATATGAAAGGATTATATGAAAACCAAAGGAAAATGATTTACAAATGGATTGGATTTTATGAAAATGCTTTGTAAAATTGTTTTTTTAAATGATAGAACTATTGAATTCTTGATATTAGACCTTTTATAGACTCTATGTTGGTATCCTACTAGGATGTGTGGTCACATCTTAATTTTTCCTTTGGGTGATTGTAGATGTTTTATTATAGGATCTAGGTAAAGGGAAGGACATGTTGTAGAATTTTGGCTTCTTTGGTTCGGGTTGGTTTGGAGGTGATAGTTGGTCACATATAGACTTGCTTGTATTGTTATTCATATATTATGACTTTCTAGTTTGGATTATATTGTATGGATCTTGTATGTATCTATTTATTCTTCTTTTTACTCCATTTGTATGTCTTGTTTGTTAAAATTCAAGATTTGTTTCCATTAACTTTATTATACCACATCGTGACAGACCATCTCATGTGGTTTGTATAGTTGACCAGGTTGGTATGTTACAATTTGGTATCAAAGGGAAATATTAGCCTAAAGTGTGTTAACATTTATTGAGTTTGGTTCTATCTCCTAGGTAGACATAATTTAGGACCATCAAAATTCAGATAGTAAGTATAGAAAAGTTTCCTGGAGATCTCACTTCCATGATTAAACCCAAGTTACCATGGGTGGTCAGGTACTTTTACCAGGTTTGAGACCTGAAGTTTGGGTTAATTTGAATGAACAATATGGGAATTTTATTTAAATTAACCAATTACTTTTTAAGAAATATATTTTATTGGTAGAACTCATAATTGATTTAAATTATCGTTTTTTACAGAATTTGTTTGAATTATTAAAAGTGGTCTTAAGATTTTGGAATATGTTCATAATATAAAGATAATTCCTCTGAGAAGATCTCTTCTAAATTAGAGAGATGAATATATGAGACGAGTTCCATAGGCTAATCCTCTAGTGGTCCTTTCCTTGGTAGAAGATGTAATCTATACCATTCAGACTCTAGGTCAAGTAGGTGTTGGGAATCTGGGATGTGTGGGGGATCAAGGGTCTAAATTCACTAAGCAGCATCCACCCATCTTCTATGGCGACAAGGGAACCAAAGAATATAATGAGTGTATTGATAGGATTGAGAGGATCTTCAACTTCTTGAATAACCCTAAAGACTCTAAGGTGGGTTTTTTCATGTACTTTCTTAAGGGACCAGGAAGGAGATGGTGTGACTCTATTATGCAAGATAAGTTTCATGGGGATCTTGCTTGGATTTCATTCAATAAAATATTTAATCAAAATTTTTATACTGAGACATTATTTTTGGTGAAGACCCAGGAGTTTCTGACCTTGGAGTAGGGGGATCATATTGGTATGGAGTATTTTATCCAATTTGCAGAGATATTTCATCTAGCACCATAAATTATCTATAATGATTATCTAAAGGTTTAGAGGTTTGAGTTGGGACCAAGGAATGATATTTGGTAAATGTTGATTCTCATGTGCCTTTATACATTTGTGGAGGTAGTTGGAAAATCAGCTTTGGATGAGGCAGACATAGCTAGAAAGATAGGTTTAGGTGGATCTTCAGTTGTTGATATTGTTAGCAAGGGTGCATCTTCTGTCCATAAAAGGAAAGACAAGAGTGTTTAGTTATCTTCAGGAGCAGTTTTAGGGGATTCATTAGGGAAAAATCAAGTTTTCTATTACCGATGTGGAAGGAGAGGTCCTACCAAGCCTAACTATGTGAAGGATCCCAAGACTTGTCATCTTTGTGGATGATTTGGCCATCTGAAATATTCTTGTGATAGGATATCCCATGGAAGTATGGAAGGATCCGAATTTACCAAGGGATCACTGGTTCATGAAGATTCTTCCAATGGTGGTGGGTCCTATCCCTAGGATAAGGGGGATATTCATGTGGCTAAGAAATATCAGGGAGGAGATGAGACCAGAAATCTTTATGCAATGGAGTATGCACAAGAGGAATCTAAAGCAAGGTCAGCTATAGTTAGAAGTATGATGTTTATTTCATCTTCTATGGTTCTAGATTTATTTGATACAGGTTATAATCATTATTTTATATCATAAAATCTAATTTATGTGTTGGGATTGAATTCATATCTTATACCATATTGTTGGATCTTTCTAAACCTTAGGGAAAGAGGTCCGAATAAGGTTTCAAGTGTCCCATGTGTTGGGTGATGATAACTGACTTTGAGGTGGAGTGAGACTTTTTAGTTCTTGATATTAAAATATTTAACTTGATTATATACATGGATTGTATGATCATTATTATGGCCTAGATATACTGTTATCGCTATCGAGAGCATTTCGTATCTTATGATGGGGTCACTCATATTTTTAAGGGTGAGTGGGACTCTAGATCAGGAAGAGCAGGGCCTGTTTTTCCTTATGATGGGGTAATCTTGTGCCAATATTCAAAGATTTTTACTGATGAATTTTACCCTTTTTTGAGTAGTGTACTTTCTATGGAGGTGTGTATGTACCCTGAGGTATTTTCAGATGATTTTTCTAGTTTACCACCCTAGAGAGAGGTCGAGTTTACTATAGAACTACTCCCTAGTATAATGTCCACTTCTAGTCCATCTTATCTAATGAATCCTACTGAGTTGGTGAACCTTAAGGTCTATCTTGAAGACCTAGAGTCTAAAGGATTTATTCATACTATCATTTCACTATGGAATTCACTTGTTCTCTTTTCTAAGAAGGTAGGTAGGAGCCTTGAACTTTGTGTTGACTATCATAAGTTAAATTTGGCGGCCGTCAAGAATAAATATCCCTTACCTAGGATTGATGATCTCTTTGATCAACTTAGAGGGTCTCATTAGTTTTCTAAGATTGAATTTCAATCAAGGTAACACCATTTGAGAGTCTAGGAAGAGGATATACCTAATACAACATTTAGAAGCCAATATAGACATTTCATGTTTCTTGTTATTCCATCCGGTATGACTAATGATCCTAAAATATTTATATATTTAATGAAATGAATATTTCATCAGTTCTTGGACTCATTTTTTTTGTCTTTGTGGATTATATTCTATGACAAAGGAGGAGCATATTGACTTTTTTTATATCTTTCTCTAACCTTGAAAGAACACTTTCTATACAATAAGCATTCCAAATGTGAGTTTTAGATTTATAAAGTAAAATTTCTCCGGCATGTGATATGTGAGAGGGGTGTCTTAGTGGATCCAGAAAAGATATAGGAAGTTATTTCTTGGGAGAAGTATAGAATTTTTTTTGAGATTTATAGCTTCTTTGGTTTGGCTAGTTACTATAGTCAATTTGTTCAATATTTATCCAAGATTGCATCTTTGATGAAAGATTTAACCCGTAAGGGTGTAAATTTTGAATGTAATGACAGGTGTTAGAGATATTTTGAGGAGATAAAGGTGAGGTTGAATTTATCACTAATTTTGATTCTTCTAAAATCGAGTTCAGGTTATGTGGTTTTCATTGATGCTTCTGGTATGGGTTTGTGATGTGTCTTGATATAGGGGAAATAGGTGGTTCCTTATGGCTCTCTCTAGTTATTCCCTCATGATAAGAACTACTCTACCCATGATATTTAGTTGGAATTAGTTATTCATTCACTCAAAATATGGTGTCACCATCTATTTAGGGAGTGGTTTACAGTGTATTCAGATCATAAGAACCTATTTTTTTTACTTAGTGGGGTATGAACTTGAAATAGAGAAGTTGGGTTGAGCATCTTTATACTTTTTATTTTTATATTTTATACACTCCTAGGAAAGGGAATGTGGTTTCCAATTCATTGAGCATAAAACTGATGACTCAGGCCATAAAGGAATCTATTGAGGAGTGTCCTCTGATGAGTTTTTTTTTCTAAGATGAGATTGGGAAATGGAAGAGTTTTGTGGGAAGGCATATCTAGATTTGACGAGGTATGAATCATCACTAAATGAGTAGGTTCAACTTGGGTAGATGACTGACACCGAGTACTAGAGTTTTAGTAAAATCCTTTATAGTGGGGAGACCTAGGGTGTGTGGTCTCAGTCTCCTAGTGGAGCTATGTGCTTATATGGTAGGTTGGTTGTTCCTTCTTCCCTGAGGTAGGATTTAATGGATGGTGGACACCGTTCTTCCTGGTCTGTTCACCTAGGCACTACCAAGATGTACCATGATTTGATAAGTTTTTATTGGTGGCTAGGGATGAGGATGTTTATTTTGAATTTCATATCGCGGTGTCTTACTTGTCAAAGAATCAAGGTGGAACACCAGAGGCTTGTAGGTTTTTATAATCATTACCCATTCCTGTGTGGAAATGGGATGATATTTCTATGAATTTAATCATTTATTTTCCACAGGATCTATGTCCGGGTAATATGGAAGTGCATACAAGACATCCAAAAGGCGTGGGAGTGATAATCATTGATGAGGCAATAATGCCCATCTATTTTTACAAGTCTATGAATATGATAACTTTCTGTGGATACAAAGAATTTATAGTGGGGAGATTATAACACCCCATTATGTATTTCAGGTACTCCCTTTATCATGTTTTTTTCATCCTTGTTTTTGAGTTTAACTACAGAAATTAGGTGAAGTACTGTCTATTGGGTGATTACACGCCATGTAATGGTATTACATGTCATGTAATAGTCACCGGAAAGATTCCACGAATCTGGTTCAGGGTGGGAAAGGCTTAAAAATCATGAAAATAATTCACATCGTGTAATGGAAAAATTAGGTTTTCATTAAAAGGTGACACATTTTTCAGTATTTTTAGCCTTTGTGGAATTCACGTTATGTAATGGGATTACATGATGTGTAAATCTCATGAATTGTGGTTTTTAGGGAATCATATGAATTACTTTCATTTTATTCGACTGTGCAACCTACTTTTCTCAATCTATAAATCTCCCCAGGTGATTTTGGAGATTTCCCCTCCTTTTGTATCACTCATTCAATGATCGATCATTAAGATTGTTGTGGCTTTCCTCTTCGGGTAAGCGTTCCCTATTTCTTTCATTAATTTTGGTATCAACGGTGACATTGGATACTGTTATGTTTTAGATTTGTGATTAGACAATGTTTTCTATTAATCCTTTTCAGTTTCTTGACGTTCCTTGTCTTTTGAAGGCCAATATCTTGGTTTCTAATCACCATTGTTGAAGGCATCTAGGTTTATACCGTTTTGAGGTAGGTTTTTCTATATAATGGGTAAATTTGATGAATTGATTATTATTATTTATAAATTCCATTAGGTTGTTCATTGAATAAAAGTGATTTGGAGTTTCAAGGGATTTATTAGAAAGATAATTGTTTTTGAAGGGGTTTTATTTAAAAATAGATATTTTTTCTTCAGAAAAGGGTATTTCTCTAACACCCCAAGATTTCATAGTATGTTATCTCTTTAAAGTAATTCAATAGCTTGCGCTACATGCAACACCGAGTCCAAGCGCATCACGACCTATCAAACTAGCTGTTTTAAAAGTGGTTATGAAGATTATTAACCACATTTTGAATTTTATATATATCCTATATTATTTTAACATTTATATTTTTTTTGTTTCTTAGATATAATATAAGGATAAATTCATTTTTTTAGATAAAAGAAGTATTTTTCAAAAAATGCAGTTTTTCCGCCTTTTAATGGAGAACCCTTTTTAAATTAAATATTTGAAACCTTTATATATTCAATTTAGTGAAATTAAATTCTTATTTATAATTGGGGAATAAAAATTTAGTTTGGATAAATTTTTGGTACTTTTCTGATAACTTTCATATTTTGATGAATAGTAAAAAATACTAAATTTTAATTGAAAATAACTTTTTTAATCAAAATAATTTATAGAATTAAATTATACATTTGAATGGTTTTAAAGTATAATTAGATTATATTTTTATCATTTAATACAGTTTAGGTCATTATAAGTAATTTCACATTTAAATTGGACATAAACAAATGTCAATCTTCTGATAGTTTGTACCTTTTAAAAAACTAGCCTTTTGGTTTTGACAACGAAAATTAATTTTAAATTAATAAATTGAACTTCTATGTTTTGAATTTGGTAAAATAGAATTAATTTTTGAATTCGGAATATCAAAATTATATTAGGGTGAATTTTTGGTATTTTTCTGAAAACTTTCAATTTTTGATGAATAGTGAAAAACATTGCGTTATTATTTAAAACTGATTTTTTATTTAAATAATTATTTATTTTATTTAAATTTATTTTAAGTCAAAATAGATAAATAATACCTATATAATTTCAATGTAATTCATTGGATCCATTTTATAATAAGATTAGATGTATAAAATTTTATTGAACTTTTTACTCTCTTTTACCTACCTTCTAGGCACATTTGCAAATTTGCATAAAACGTAATTTTACCACTTCTGAGATACACGGTTGATATCAGTAAGTAAAATTCATTTCAATAGGATGAAAATAAATTTTGGTGAATAGTAACTTTTGAATTTTATTTACCACGGTTAAAAGTAAATAGGGTAATTAAAGGTAAAAATGATGTTATAATTACCCTAAAACATGTCCTAATTCTATTAGATAAGTGTTTTTCAACTGAAATAAACCTTAGGAATAAAATACGAACCTATTTGTTCCACTTGGACTAGATTAAGACACTTACTATTATTTTATTTAAAGAAGAGTTAAAAGTCTAAAATTCAAAGTTTAATAACTAAACCATTTTTAATATAGGGTTATACATAATATAAATTTGACTATAAATATTCATTATAAATATATAACAATTTCCTACATCATTTTATTTTATTTATAATTTTTATACATTAAATAATTAAATTTATTTATGACACAATGATGATGGATTAATTAATTTATTAATGAAAGATTAAAATAATTAATGTTATAAATATAAAAATAAATGTATGTTGAGACTTTTGATGAATTCCACGAATTTTATAGGTTAATATGACATGTTAGGGTTGATTCAATGAATCTTCTTTCTAAGTAATAATGTTTTTATGACTTTCACAAAAACCAAATACTAAATAGTGTCAAAATTGACATAAATGAGTTTTTAAAACAAATACTATTTTATTAAATGATAAAATACTCCTAAAAATATAAGGTTTGACCAAAAGACTTATATAATATTAGACATAAAAATATTGAATCACTTGGGGTTATCTCATATTTTTATAGTATGTTTATTAACCATTTATTATAATAATACAAGAGGACATGGTAAAAGTTAAACTATTTAACTAAGAGTTAAATATAAAAGATTGGGTTAATATGGTGACCTAAACTTGTCTAAAAACTATTAGTTGAGAGGATTTCAACCCATAACCACCTTATTTTAGAAATAAATCAATTTGGAGCCATTATAAATCGAAAATGATTTTATAATAAAATAATATTTCACTTTTTTCCTAAAGTGACCTTCACCTCTCTTATAAAAGGGTACTTCCCCTTCTCTCAAAATCAAACCTCCAAATCCATTTTGATCAGCCAAACCCTACCCAAATCTCCTCCCAACTTTCCTCAATTAAACCTAGTGGACTTAACTTGAGCAGAAATCCAACCTAATGATCCCTTTTGTTCAAATCAAAAGGAAACACCCAAAGAAGAGGTAATTATTTTATCACCTCTTTCAAAGTTCTTTTCTTCTTCCACTTTCTCTTTCTTTGTTATTTCCATACCAAAATAATAACTCCAGTACCTTATAAATATTTTTATGTTATTATAAGTATGGTACAACTATACTCATTATTCTATCCATCCTATGAATGATAATGTCACCATGCGTGCGTACGTACGACTTACCGTCTCCACGTTGTGGTGTAATTTGTTATTAAAAAAATGTTATTTGGATGGATAAAATGATGATTAATATGTATATAAATAATGAAAATAACATGATAATATCTCTTTAAAATTATTATACCATCCAATTCCACACCTTTTAATCATTAAGGAAATGATATCATTGCTCATGTGTAAGTACGATTTACCGTCTCCACGACGCGATGAGATTCATTTCCACATTCACCATTCAATGATGATTATAAAAATATATATTATTAATAAGTATGTAATATATGAAATAATAATTCTATTGGATATATATATATATATATATATGTATGTACTTACATATATCTTATTCACATACTTCTGTTCAATACAATATGAAAACAGAAACAACGTTTATGCGTATGTACGGTCTGCCGTCTCCATAAACATTGTTTTCCATTTCATAAATCTATATATTATACATATTTATATTCTAAATATATATGATATATAAATAATTTTTTATATTCTGGAAGTATTTAAATCACGATCTAAATGATATGATCAATAATAACAAATTAAAACACGTACGATAAAGAAAGCGATTATTACCTGAAATGTTAATTTAACATGGAAATAATTATTAAATGGGTAGTATAAAGTAATAAATGAATCATGTATGATATAATAAATATGAATATGGTTCTGGAATAATTTATTAACATACTATGGTCATTATACATGAGGTTAAATGTACCCTCGACTAAAGGAAAGTGCAAGGTAAGGATTAATTCCTCAATCTCATTATTATCTGAGATTGTTTATGTGTAAGTATTTTTTGGGACATATTTATTATCCATGTACATGTTTCATAAAATAAATTTCAAAATGATTCTTTTAAGGCACTCTTTAAATAAAACATCAATTTAAATGTTTTAAATATTTATTCTTCTAAATCTTTCTTATTAATGTCCATGTTTTCAAAATGGTTTTAAGGATTTATTTATATGGACATGATTGTTTTAAAATGTTAATTGCTTTCAAAAGTTTCAAAGTGGTATGAGACACTTTGATTCAAAAATATATTTTAAATGACTTCCTTTGTAAATGTGTGACTTTTAAATGATTTCACAAAAGGGATATTTATCTCAAAAAGTTTTACTGATCATTTTCAACTAGGTCAACATCCTCTACTAGATATTATTCTTGATTGAAGTTGATTTATTATAATAAAATCTTATATATTTTATTGAATGAGTTATGATATGTTTGACTATGGATGTTCTATTTTTACACCCTGTATGGTTTATGGCTGAAGTATTGACATTTCATATGCTAGTTTTAATACGAATGTTTATGTTATGTTTCAACCTTTTCATATGAGGAATGCAGTGGACTTAGTAAGTGATGGGTGGGGCCCGATATAGCCCCTTGATGCATCGGTAGGTCTCATGAGACAAATTAGTGTCTTGGCATAAGGCCTTGGAAGAAAAATTATTTTTAGTCTTGGCACGAGGCCTTGACTATGTGGTAATGATGTCCGACGTTAGTCATTCCCTCATTATAAAATTAATTATGACATATGATTATTTGACTAGTAGAATATCCATGTGCATATTTATATGGAAATGTTTGATTTATTTTCTCCATATTATGTTTAAGTTTGTGTTTAAAAGGATTTTGTTTTTATTACACATCTTGCCTTAAAATTTTATAGCTTCCACTAAATTATTTACCTTTACTGAGCATATGAGATCACCCCTTTCTTATGTTTTTATTTTCCCAGGATGCTAAGAAGCGTGGTATGATTAATATGCAGGGTTAATCTAGGGGAATAATGGCATTCTCAAAGGATTATTTATGTTGTGTTTTATTTTAGAAATTTTAATGTAACGTTCATATATGTAATATATTTTCCAAGACTGCTAAACTGATCGGTCCTTTGGGACTTGATTCCTTGTAATCATGACAATGTATTAAAATAATGCACTGACTCTAGGTAACTGGGTTTAGTATATTACAATTGGTATTAGAGGAAGTTTAGAAAAAAACATGGAAATAGATTTAGATAAAATCTGATTTTGAAACATTACCCTAAGATAGACTTTGATGATTAGTATTGAAAAAATTCCTAGAATTTTGGTAATGTAGAGATTTTGTGAAATTTCTAAGCAATAAATCCCTATCTGGATACAAGTAGGTAGAGGCTGCTCTAGAATAGATGTAACTAAGATTATAAACTCAGACAAGGAGTTTCGGGTTTGACTCGGGGTATCTGGGAACACGACAACAGACCTTACTGTACTCTTGGTTAGGCCACTCTCAGGGGATATGCTTAGGATAACTCACATTTTCTTTACAAACCATTATAAAGGATTTATGAGTAAATAACTCCTCAAAGAAAACATTTTTTTTATGATTATGGATCATATGCATAAATGGTTCAATTTATGTTAGGTATTTTAGAAGTTTGGAATTATGCATTGCGATTTCTATACTAACCCAGTGTATTCCATTGTCTAGAAATGGCACCCAGTAGAAGGAATGCGAACTCCAACAATACACATGATCCAAAGAGTAAGAAGGATCATATCTTTCATGGTATTAATCCAACATTTAGAAGGGAAATAGTCTCCCATGTATTCTCATCAAATGAATAAATAATATCATGTGTTAATAAGATAAGTAAAGAATTCTCTGAGTCACATGGATTTGAAGGGAAGCCAGAGAAGAAGAGGATGATAGAGAGAAAGATGGATAAAGGGAAGAAGGGAAATAAAAATTCTCCCACATGTGATAACTGTGGAAATAATCACCTTGGTAAATGCATGAATGGAATGGGAGTATGTTATAAGTGTGGAGAAAAAGTACACCACGTTCGTGATTGCAAGGGTAAGAAAAATGTTTCAAATGTATAATGCTTCATCTACAAGAAGTTAGGACACTATGAAAATCAATGTACAAATCATCAAAGTATTCCCCAAATGATGCTATTGGATAATAATCAAGTTATGATAATACCGCAAATGAAGAGGAATAACTAGTGTTATTATGTTGTTTTTAAAGAATTATGTCACTTGAGTGTTGTATCAATGATGTAGTGGTTATATTAATTATGGAAATAAATAAGGATTGTACTGTAGTACTATTCCATTGAGGATTTTAGATTATATGGTTTTAAGAAAAGTGTCTCAATAGCAAGTTTTTTTTTTTGAAAATACATGTTTGAAGGAAAGATAAACCTTAATATGGTTCTGATACTGAGGTAGTGATTTTGGAATAAGAGATGATTGATTTGGATAAATTATATTGGATATTATTGACTACCTTGGAACTAATTAATGGTTTGTTTATTCCATCATTGTTGGAGATTACAACATTTTTGGATTTAAGGAGTATATCCAGTATTCTATGTTTTATAGAAGGAATAAAGAAGTACATACCTATTCAAATATGGTTTTTTGGTAATTCATTTTATTACCACATTTTAAGAGAATACACGATGAACGTATTCACATGTATATTATGTGACCTTCCTTATAAATTTTGGACTGTGATTTCAGAAAGAAGTATTGTGGATAAGTGTAAAGGTTGGAATGGATTACGTTTGAAATTGGATACTATTATTAAGGTTAAATCATTTCTTAAGATTATTTTTGGTGTGTTATAAAAAGGAAAACCCAGAGTTTGGGCGATAATCCGTCGCGTCCGACAAGGCCGCGAGACTTGAATCCGAAACCGAAGGGAGATAATGGTGAATCACCTATCACTGGCCTACGTGATGTCCTAGATTGTATAATATAGTTTTTTTTTAAAAGTTCTGACAGAATAATTATAAAATCATTTTTTTGTAACCCTATACAATTAGGATAAATAGAATATTTTTGAGTTCTATTATCTTTTGGAGTGAAATATGAGTTTGTGGTAGAAATTAGTTAATGGATGGAACTCTACCTGTCAATTATTTTTTTACTTATTCTATGAAGAAATTAATTCTTAACCTTTAGGGAAAGGATCTTAAAACCAAAAATGTGTTATCTTAATACCCTATGTTTTGTTGAATTGATGGTATTTTAAATCATCAGAGATTTATGGTTTTGAGGCCCTCAATTTTCCATTCACTTGTTTGTGATTGATGGCCTCAATCACTCCCTATAGATATTTACATTTTTTCTCCAATTATGTGTCTCTAATTTACACCAATGTTCTCCTATTCGAGATCAAAATTTGGTGGTGACTTTTTCATTTATCTTTCCCTCTTATTAAGTATAAATTTTATTAACCCTATTTCCGATGTGAGTTTTCCACAAAGGTATTTTTTATTTTTAACCTTTTATTTTTGAAGAAAAATTTCAAATTGTGAGGATGAAATTTATTGAAGGAGGGTATAATGTAACACCCCAATATTTCATAGTACGTTATCTCTTTAAAGTAATTCAATAGCTTGCGCTACACAGAACACCGAGTTCAAGGGCATCACAACCTATCAAACTAGCCATTTTAAAAGTTTTTATGAAGAGTATTATGCACATTTTTAATTTTATATATATACTATATAATTTTAACATTCATATTTTTTGTTTCTTAGATATAATATAATGAAAAATTCAATTTTTCAGATAAAAAAAGTATTTTTAAAAAAATGCAGTTTTCAGCCTTTTAATGGAGAACCCCTTTTAAATTCAATATTTGAAACTTTTATATATTCAATTTAATTAAATTAAATTCTTATTTAGAAGCAGGACATAAAATTTTAGTTTGGATAAATTTTTGGTACTTTTTTGATAACTTTCATATTTTGACGAATAGTGAAAAATACTAAATTTTAATTGAAAACAACTTTTTTAATAAAAATAATTTATAGTGTGAAATTATAAATTTTAATGGGTTTTAAGTATAATTAGATTATATTTTTATCATTTAATAAAATTTAGTTCATTATAAGTAATTCCACATTTAAATTGAACATAAACAAATGCCAATCTTTTGATAGTTTTTACTTTTTGAAAAACCCATTTTTTGGTTTTGACAATGGAAATTAATTTTAAATTAATAAATAAAACTTCTATTTTTTGAATTTAATAAAATATAATTCATTTTTGAATTCTTAATATCAAAATTATCTTAGGGTGATTTTTTGGTATTTTTCTGAAAACTTTCAATTTTTGATGAATAGTGAAAAACACTACGTTATTATTTAAAACTGACTTTTTATTTAAATAATAATTTATTTTATTTAAATTTATTTTAAGTAGAAATTGATACATAATACCTATATAAGTTCAATGTAATTCATTGGAGCCATTTTATAATAAGATTAGATGTATAAAATTTTATTGAACTTTTTACCGTCTTTTACCCACCTTTTAGGCACTTTTGCAAATTTGCATAAAACGTAATTTTACCACTTCTGTGAATTGAATTTAAAAAATAAAATAGACACAATTGACCTCAGTAAGTAAAATTTGGTTTAATAGGATGAAAATAATTTTTGGTGAATAGTAACTTTTGAATTTTATTTACCACGGTTAAAAGAAAATAGGGTAATTAAAGGTAAAAATAATGTTATAATTACCCTAACACATGTAATAATTCTATTTTATAAATGTTTTTCGACCAAAATAAACCTTATGAATAAAATATGAACCCATTTGGTCCACTTTTATTAGATTAGGACATTTATTATTATTTTATTTAAAGAAGAGTTAAAAGTGAAAAATTCAAAGTTTAATAACTAAACCATTTTTAATATAGGGTATTACATAATATAAATTTAACTATAACTATTAATTAGAAATATATAAATATTTCCTACATAATGGTATTTTATTTATAATTTTTAGACATTAAATTATTAAATTTATTTATGAAACAATGATGATGCAGTAATTACTTTATTAATGCAATATTAAAATAATTGATGTTATAAATATAAAAATAAATGTAAATTGAGACTTTTGATGAATTCCAAGAATTTTATAGGTTAATATGACATGTTAGGGTTTATTTAATGAATTTTTTTCTAAGTAATAATGTTTTTATGACTTTCACAAAAACCAAATATTAAATAGTTTCAAAATTGAAATAAATGAGTTTTTAAAACAAATACAATTTTATTAAATGATAAAATACTCCTAAAAATCTAAGGTTAGGCCAAAGGACTTAGATAAGATTATATATTTCAATAATGAATCACTTGGGGTTCTCTTTGATTTTTATAGAATGTTTGATAACCATTTATTATAATAATACAAGAGGACATGGTAAAAGTTAAACTATTTAACTAAAATATAAGGTTAATATG
This sequence comes from Viscum album, assembly GCA_963277665.1. Lineage (NCBI taxonomy): Eukaryota > Viridiplantae > Streptophyta > Magnoliopsida > Santalales > Viscaceae > Viscum > Viscum album. The sequence goes on along the minus strand of OY728131.1, from coordinate 641,600,781 downwards.
GTGACTTAAACTTGTCTAAAACCTATTGGTTGAGAGGATTTAGACCCATACCCACATTATATTTGAAATAAATCAATTTTTATCCATTAGAAACCGAAAATTATTTTATAATAAAATAATATTTCACACTTTTCCTAAAGTGACCCTCACCTCTCTTATAAAAGGGTACTTCCCCTTCTCTCAAAATCACACATCCAAATCCATTTGGCTCAGCCAAACCCTTCCCAAATATCCTCCCAACTTCCCTCACTTAAATATATAGGCCTTCCCTTGAGCAAAAATCCATCCTAATAATCCCTTTTGTTCAAATCAAAAGGAAACACCCAAAGAATAGGTAATTATTTTATCACCTCTTTCAAAGTTCTTTTCTTCTTCCACTTTCTATTTCATTGTTATTTAAATTCCAAAATAATAACTACATTAAATTATACATAATGTCTTGTTATTATAAATATGGTACAACCATACTCATTATTCTATCCATATTATGAATGATAATGTCACCATGCGTGCATATGTACGTCTTACCGTCTCCACGTCGTGGTGTAATTTGTTATTCAACACTATGTTATTTGGATGGATATAATGATAAGTAATATGTATATAAATAATTAAAATAACATGATAATTTCTCTTTAAAACGAATATAACATCCAATTCCACACCTTTTAATCATTAAGGAAATGATATCGTCGCTCGTGTGTACGTACGACTTACCGTCTCCCCGGCGCGATGAGATTCATTTCCACGTTCACCATTAAACGATGATTATAAAAATATATATTATTAATAAGTACGTAATATATGAAATAATAATTATACTGTATATATATATATGTATGTATGTATGCACTTACATATATCTTATTCACTTACTTCTGTTTAATACAACATGAAAACAGAAATAGCGTTTATGCGTACGTATGACCTACCATATCCATAAATGGTTTCTTCAATTTCATATATCTATCTATTATAAATATTTATATTATAAATATATATGATATATAAATCATTTTTTATATTCTTTAATTATTTAAATCATGATCTAAATGACATGATCAAGAATAACAAGTTAAAACACGTACGATAAAGAAAGCGATTATTACCCGAAATGTTAATTTAACATGGAAATAATTATTAAATGGGTATTATAAACTCATAAAAGAATCATGTATGATATAATAAATATGAATATGGGTCTGGTATAATTTAATAACATACTATGGTCATTATACAAGAGTTTAAATGCACCGTCGACCAAAGGAAAGTGCAAGGTAAGGGTTAATTCCTCAATCTCATTATTATCCGAGATTGTTTATGTGTAAGTATTTTTTGGGACATATTTATTATCCATGTCCATGTTTCATAAAAGACATTTCAAAATTATTATTTTTAGGCACTCTTTAACTAAAACATCATTTTAAATGTTTTAAATATTTATTCTTCTAAATCTTTCTCATTAATGTCCAGGTTTTCAAAATGGTTTTAAGGATTTATTTATATGGACATGATTGTTTTAAAATAATAATTACTTTAAAAAGTTTCAAAGTGGTATGGGAAACTTTGATTCAAAAATATCTTTTAAATGACTTCCTTTATAAATTTTTACTTTTAAATGATTTCACAAAAATGGATATTTCTCTCAAAAAGTTTTACTAATCATTTTCAACTATGTCAACATCCTTTACTAGATATTATTCTTGATTGAGGTTGATTTATTATAATAAAATATTCCATATTGTATTGAATGAGTTATGATATGTTTGACTGTGGATGTGCTCTTTTTATACCATTCATGGTTTATGGCTGAAGTATTGATATTTTGTATGCTAGTTTTAATACGAATGTTTATGTTATGTTTCAACCTTTTCATATGAGGAATGCAGTGGAATTAGTAAGTGATGGATGGGGAATGCTATAGCCCCTTGATGCATTGGTAGGTCTCATGAGACACTTTAGTGTCTTTTCACAAGGCCTTGACAAAAATTTTATTTGTAGTCTTGGCACAAGGCCTTGACTATGTGGTAATGATGTCTGGCATTAGGCATTCCCTCATTATGAAATTAATTATTACATGTGATTATTCGACTAGTAGAATATCCATGTGCATTTTTATATGGTAATTTTGGATTTATTTTCTTTATATTATGTTCAAGTTTATGTTTAAAAGGCTGTTGTTTTTATTACACATCTTGCTTTAAAATTTTATAGCTTCCGCTAAATTATTTACCTTTACTGAGCATCTGAGCTCAACCCTTTCTTATGTTTTATTTTCCTAGGATGGGAAGATGTGTGTTATGATTGATATGCAGGGTTAATATAGGGGAATAATGGAGTTCTATAAGGATTATTTATTTTGTGTTTTATTTTAGAAACTGTAATGTAACGTTCATATATGTAATATATTTTCCAAGACTACTAAACTGATTGGTCCTTCAGGAATTGATTCCTTGTAATCATGCCAATATAATAAAATAATGAACCGACTCTAGGTAACTGGGTTCGGGACATTACAGTTGGTATCAGAGGAAGTTTAGAAACAAACTTGTAAATAGATTTAGATAAACTTTGATTTTGAAACATTACCCTAAGATAGACTTTGAGGATTAATATAAAAGAACTTACTAGAATTTTTGTAGTGTAGAGATTTTGTGAACTTTCCAAGCAATACATCCCTGTCAGGATACGAGCAGGTAGAGGCGACTCTAACACAAATGTACCTAGTAGTAAAAACTCTAACAATGAGTTTCAGGCTTGTCCTGGGGTATCCTGGTACACGACAAAGGGAATTGCTGCACTCTTGGTTACAACACTCCCTGTGGATATGCTTAGGATAATTCACATTTTATTTAGAGACCATTATGAAGGATTTATGAGTAAATAACTCCTCAAAGAAAACAATTTTCTTTAATGATTATAGATTATATTCATAAAATATTCAATTTATGTTAGGTATTTTAGAAGTTTGGAATTATGCATTGAGATTTGTAAACTAACCTAGTGTATGCCATTTTTCAGAAATGGCGCCCAGTAGAAGGAATGCGAACTCCAACAATACGCATGATCCAAAGAGTAATAAGAATCATATATTTCATGGAATTAAGACAACATTTAGAAGAGAAATAGTCTCCCACATATTCTCACCATATAAAGAAATAGTATCATGTGTTAAAAATATAAGTAAAGAATTCTCTGAGTCATATGGCTTTGAAGGGAAGCCAGAAAAGAAGAGGATGATAGAGAGAAATATGGATAAAGGGAAGAAGGGAAATAAGAATTTTCCCACATGTGATAACTATGGAAAGAATCAACTTGGTAAATGCTTGAAGGGAATGAGAGTATGTTATAAGTGTGGAGAAAAGGGACACCATGTTCATGATTTCAAGGGTAAGAAAAAGGTTTCAAATGTACAATGCTTCATCTACAAGGAGTTAGGAAACTATGCGAATCAATGTCTAAATCATCAGAGTATGCCCTAAATGATTCTATTGGATAATAATAAAGTTATGATACTACCACAGATGAATAGGAATGACTAGTGTTCTTATGTTGTTATTAAAGAATTATTTCATTTGAGTGTTGTATCAATGATGTACTGGTTATATGAATTATAGAAATAAATAAGGATTGTACTGCAGTACTGTTTCATTGAGGATTTGAGATTATATGGTTCTAAGAAAAGTGACTCAAAATTAAGTTAATTTTTTTTTGAAAATACATGTTTGAAGGAAGGATAAACCTTATAGTTTTGATACTGAGGTAGTGATTTTGGAATAAGAGATGATTTATTTGGATAAATTATATTGGATATTATTGACTATCTTGGAACTAATTAATGGTTTGTTTATTCCATCATTTTTGGAGATTACAACATTTTTGGATTTAAGGATTATATCCAGTATTCTATGTTTTACAAAAGGAATAAAGAAGTACATACCTATTCAAATTTGGTTTTCTGATAATTCATTTTATTATTACATTTTAAGAGAATACACGATGAAGGTATTCACATGTATATTATGTGAGCTTATAATTTTTGGACAGTGAGTTCAGACAGAAGTATTTTGGATAAGCCTAAAGGTTGGAATGGATTAAGTTTGACATTAGATACAATTATTAAGGTTAAATCATTTCTTAAGATTTTTTTGGATTGTTATAAAAAGGACAACTTGGAGGTCGGGCGATAACCCGTCGTGTCCGGCAAGGCCGCGAGACTTGAACCCGCAACCGAAGGGAGACAAGGGTGCAACACCTACCACTGGCCTATGTGATGTCCTGGATTGTATAATGTAGTTTTTTAAAATTTCTGACAGAAGAATTATAAATTCATTTTTTTGGAACCCTATACAATTAGGAAAAATAGAATATTTTTTAACTCTATTATCTTTTGGAGTGAAAGATGAGTTTGTGGTAGACATTAGTTAACAGATGGAACTCTACTTGTCAAGTATTATTTTTTACATATTATATGAAGAAATTAATTCTTAAACTTTAGGGAAAGGATATTAAAACAAAAAATGAGTTATCCTAATACCCTATGTTTTGTTGAACTGATGATATTTTAAATCATCACAGATTTATGGCTTTGAGGCCCTTAATTTTCCATTCACTTCTGTGATTGATGACCTCAATCACTCCCTATATATATTTATGTTTCCCCTCCAATTTTGTGTCTCTAATTTCCACCAATGTTCTCATATTTGTTATCATAATTTGGTGGTGACTTTTTCATTTGTCTTTCTCTCTTATTAAGTCTAAATTTTATTAACTCTATTTTCGATGTGGGTTTTCCACAAAGGTATTTTATATTTTTAACCTTTTATTTTGGATTTTTTTTCCAAATTGCAAGGACATAATTTATTAAAGGAGGGGAGAATGTAACACCCCAAGATTTCATAGTACATTATCTCTTTCACTAGTAGAATTTTTAGCTTTCGAGGTGGGCTAAATACAACGACCGCTATTTGGCGGTCACTATTGATATCAATAGAGACTTCCAAATGGCGGTCACTATATTTTTACTACCCGGAACTTAATTTTTCCTCTCCCCCTGTTTACCATCCCCGACCCCACGACCCAATTCTCTTTCCCACATTTCCCTCCCCGACCCTGTGACCCTATCCCTGTTCACACTCCCGATGACCCCGATTCCCCCAGCGACCCCGATCCCCTTGCCTCTACATTGCGCCCCAAAGACCCCGATACACCCCCGTGACCCCAGAGACCTCCACCCCCTTGCCTCCGCACTGCGCTCCCCATGACCCAGGTGACCCCAGCGACCCCCACCCCCTTTCCTCCGCGCTACACCCCCCATGACCCTGAGACACCCCAACGACCCCACCCCCTACCTCCGCGCTAGACAGCCCCCCTGCACCCCTCTAGTGAGTTGTATTTTATCCCAATTTTTCAATTATAAGGTTAATAATATGCAAAAAATTATCATTTCCTAACTTTAGGACTCTTTTTATGTCATATTTAATTCATCTGATAATGTATTTTTTCCGATCATATAAAAAATCAATATATTGATATGAATTGAAAATATGACATAATAAATTACTATCAAAACAATATTTATAGCTGTAGACTTCCCAATCATTTTTATTTTGATCTAATCCTTTTTTTGATCACATCCATTTTCCTATATGGAGGAATACCAATTTATCAGATTGAATGCATTAATGTATTCTAATGAACATGTCCTAATTCTCAGATAGACAGTAATATATATTTCCTGATGAATTTGTATAAAAACTAAATTCATAATATAAATAATTCTAAATTGATGATTTTATATTAATATATTAATAAAAACATCTTATAGAATGAAGTATAGGCATTTTCCAGATGGAATTGTCATTAAATCTTAAAGGTGGAGATATATAATTTTTTTCTACATGAAAACATTCATTCAAATATATGAAATGTTGTCATACTATGATGGTGTACAATATTACAAGCATAAAATGAACATATTGAGTTTTTAGGAAGGATTCTTGTTTCATGGTTCTTACAGACACCTCTGAGATTCACAGAATATGACTATTGGAACTTTTCTTATAAATAGTATAAATGTTCAATGAGGAGGAAAATTTTTATCATTTACCAGAAAGAGTTTTTGTAAATATTTTGTACCATATTTTAATATTGAGACTACTTTTTTATAATATTTGGAGATACTTTTTCATAATTTATCCACTAGATGATTATTTTTAAATTCCTTATGATCTTTTGTGTTTTGTAATTTTTTGTCCAATCTAGTTGAGTAGAAATGTCTTTAAACACTTTCTATCCTATTTTTGATAATAAAAATACATTTCCTTAAAATATATGTTTTAATAACTTTTATATATACTAATATTAAATAGTTTCTTTAAATTAAAATATATTTTTTCATATAGGGGAATATAAATTTACCAGTCAGAACAAATTAATATATTTTGATGAAAACGTTATGAATTTTAGACAGAAAGTAATTTATATTTTCATATTATGATTTATAAAATCAAAAATTCAGGATATAACTAAGTTGAAACTGATGATGTAATATTATGTCTTTTGAGTAATCATTTTCTAGAAGAAATTAGGTATTTTTATGGATAGATAATTCATTTATTATTCAATATAGAGGTATAAAAAATTTTCACGAAGGAAAAATTCATTGCAATACATGAAATATTGTTACACTTTGATGGTTTACAACATTATGAGTATAAGACAAACATGTTGAGTTTCTAAGTAGGATTTTGTTCTGAAATAGGCGAAACATCCTCTGAGACTCATGGAATATGACCATTGGAAATATTATTATAAATATAAGTAGTGATCGTTGTGGGGGAATCATTTCATCACTAACTATAAAGCGTTTCTATAAATAGTTTTTAACATCTAGTTACATTGGAAAAACATTGTTATAATCTTTTGAGATTCACTTCTACAATTTTTAGCTTTTGAGGTGGGCTAAATACAATGACTAAACCTAATTTGTCCTCTCCCCCTCATTTACCCTCCCCGACCCTGTGAACCAATTCTCTCCCCCGCGTTTACCTCCCTGACCCCGCGACCCTCTCCCTATTCACCCTCCTGGTGACCCTGATACCCCTGATGACCCCGATCCCCTTGCCTCCGTGCTGCACCCCCCACAACCCCGAGACACCCCTGCAACCCCGACAACCCCCACCCCCTTGCCTCCACGCTTCTCCCCCCGTGACCCCGGTGACCCCGATGATCCCCACCCCCTTGTCTTCACATTGCGCCCCCCCCTCGACCCCGAGACACCCCGACGACCCCCACCCTCTACCTCAGTTCTGGACACTCCCACGGTCATTTCCTCCCGTCCCCACCGCACCCCTCTGGTGAGTTGTATTTTATCCCAATTTTAATTATAAGGTTAATAATATCCAAAAATTTATCATTTTCTTACTTTAGGACTCTTTTCATGTCATATTTAATTCATCTGATAAGATATGTTTTCCGATCATATAAAAAATGAATATCTTGACATGAATTGAAAATATGACATAATAAATTACTATCAAAACAATATTTGTAGTTGTAGAATTCCCGATCCTTTTCCTTTTGATCTAATCCTTTTTTTGATCACATCTATTCATTTTTAGTATGCATGTTTTCATTTTTCTAAATTAATAGATTACAATTTTCTGTGTTTATTTCCCTAACTGTTTCTAAATTTTAATTAAAAATTTAGTTATATTGTAATTGAATTATGAATTTATGTTTATTAGGATCTAGTGCGTCTTCTAGTAGACATAGAGGTCCTGGTAGAGGGGTTTAATCCTGGAACTCTGGAGCTTGATTGGATGTGTTATTTGATGGCACATTCCACCCAGTCAAAGAAGGTGCTACTGTATTGATTCTTCAGTTTGGGCATATGATACGAGACCCAAATAGATTCCCCTTGACGACTCATGATTGGACTTCTTTCCACCAGGATACGATTGAAAGATTATGGAGGGAGGTTCAGGTAAATTCAATGTTTAATTTTTCATGATATTGTTTTTATTATTGTTTCATCTACTGACTATATTTTTAATAGGATAATTTGACATCTTTTCTAAATGAGTTTTGGGTCATATGTATGAAAAAATTATGAAAATTATGGAAGGATTCCAAGGGAAGGGTGAAGAGAGATCATTGGATACCATTTGTGGGTGTGTGAGACATTCTATAGTGAGTCCCTCTAGGCATTCTTCCCATGGAGTGGTAGGATTTGGTTGTGTTTTGGTCGAGCGAGGAAACAATGGAAATATTTATTGCTTTTAATCTATAAATGACTAATTTTTCATATGTCTATTAACTGAATACATTGAATGTAGACCGAGTATGCTCATCATTCACATAATCGGACGATGCAGGGCACGCCTTCTAGACTTGGCACTCAACATGTGTCACAACTCAGACATGATGTGAGTTTAGAATTTACTATTCATTCACATATTTAAAATATTGTAGTATAACATGGTGAATCCCTTTATTATAGTTACACCAATGAGGTGAGCTGATCGGTCGGATGTCCATATGGGTGAGGACTCATAGGGTGGGAGATCTCGATATTTCTGGTGTTATAGTTATCAAATTATTTACTAATAAATGTATATTTATTTTATAAAAATTATTCATATTTTTTCAATGATTCATTATATGCTACAGGATCAGTTTGACGCTCAGTTAGCAAAGTTTCCAGAGGAGAAACGTCGTAGTAATGTGCGTAGAGATGAGATATTTCAGCGTGTCGTGGGGCTTGACGGTCATGGTTATTCCTTGACTTATGGTGGTGGTGTCCCAAGACGTGTAGTTGCTAGAGCAGAGGCGATGGGTGCATGCAGAGATGCAGGGATGCGCACACAGACTGAGATAGATGCTGCCATGCAGGCTATGCAACACAATATGGATGCACAGTTTCAATAGTTACATGTAGAGTACGAGGAGAGATTATCACAGATGTTATGCCATATCGATGAAGTGATGACACAACATCCTTTTGATGGTACACAAGTGGCATCACAGGTAAACAATAAAACAAACCATACTCATATTGACTTCTATTGATATATGTTTAAGATACATAATATTGATATATATTGTAGGCTCCAGATATAGCTGGTGGAAATTGTAGTGATATTGGTGATCCAGATGAGGATGAACATGCATGAGGTAATTTACATTACCATTTTAATATCATAAATTAATTAGGAATTAATAATTATTCTCGAACCGTTAGGTATATTTACACCTATGTGTTTTATTATTTTAATTCTTGTGATTTAATTCATTCTTTTAAAGGTTACCTAATTGTTAATTATGATATATTACATAACACTTCAATTTATTAACATGACAAAAAATGGCGAGTGAATTGTGAAATGGTCGGGTAGACGACACATCAATCAGACGTGCTGTTTGCACAGTACGACTAAATATGTGTTTTTTAAGTGTTTGGCGCACTTGAAAAAGGTGTGTGGGGTAGTCAAAACCGGCCAAAAAACCACACAATTCCATGAAATCAGGCGAAAACAACCGTAGAGTGAATTGTGAAATGGTCAGGCAGACCACATGTCATTCAGAGGTGTCGTGTGACCGCGGTGACCGAAAATGCATTTCTGGTGCCATAAACGACCAAAACAGGCATTTAACGATCGAATGCATACTGAACGACATCAGAATGAATTGAAATCATAGGAAAACATTATAATTATTATTTTTGATTTGTACACAGATACGTCACATCAATCGGACGTGCGGTTTGCACGGTACACTTAAATATGTGTTATTTTCGGTGTTTGGCGCACTTGAAAAAGGTGTGTGGGGTGGTCAAAACTGGATGAACGACCTCAGAATGCCATTAAATCAGAAAAAAATAACCGGTAAGTGAATTGTGAAATGGTCGGGTAGACGACACGTCAATCAGAGGTGTCGTGTGACCGTGGTGACCGAAAATGCATTTCCGGTGCCATAAACGACCAAAACAGGCTTTTATCGGTCAAATACATACCGAATGACATCATAATGAATTGAAATCATAAGGAAAAAATTCTAATTATTATTTGTGATGTGTAAGTGGAGACGAAACATCAATCAGACATGCGGTTTGCACGGTACGACTGGATATGTGTTTTTTAGGTGTTCAGAGCACTTGATAAAGGTGCGTGGGGTGGTAAAAATAGGTGAAACGACCTCAGAATACCATGAAATCAGGATACAACACCAGAGAGTTAATTGTGAAATAGTTGGGTAGACTACACATTATTAGGAGGTTTCGTGTGACCACGGTGACCGAAAATGCATTTCCGGTGCCATAAACGACCAAAACAGGCATTTAATAGTAAAATGCATACCGAATGACATCAGAGTGACCTGAAATAATAGGAAAAAATTATAATTATTATCCGTGATTGGCACACAGAGAAATAATGTCAATCAGACGTACGGTTTGAGTAGTACGACTTTATATGTGTTTTTTAGGTGTTTGGAGCGCTTGAGAAAGGTGCATGGGGTGGTCAAAACCGGCAGAACGACCTAGGAATGCCATGAAATCAGTCAACAATAACCAACGAGTGAATTTTGAAATGGTCAGTCAGACCACACGTCATTTGGAGGTATCATGTGACGGCGGTGACCGAAAACGCACTTCCGATGCCATAAATGACAAAAATAGGCATTTAATGATCAAATGCATACCAAACGACATTAGAGTGACTTGAAATCACAGGAAAACATTATAATTATTATTCATTACATATAAGATGAGACAAAATGTCAATCAGATGTGCGGTTTGCACGGTACGACTGAATATGTGTTTTTTCGGTGTTTGGCACGCTTGACAAAGGTGCGTGGGGTGGTCAAAACCGGACGAACGACCTCGAAATGCCATGAAATCAGGAGACAACAACCGGCGAGTGAATTGTGAAATGTTTGGTTAGACCATACATGGATTGGAGGTGTCGTGTGACTGTGATGACCGAAAACGTACTTCAGGTACCATAAACGACCAAAACAGGCATTTAACGGTCAAATTCATACCGAATGACATCAGAATTACTTGAAACCATAGGAAAACATTATAATTATTATCCATGATGTGTACATGGAGATGAAATGTCAATAAAACGTGCAGTTTTCACAGTACAACTGAATATGTATTTTTTCGGTGTTTGGTGCGCTTGACAAAGGTGCGTGGGGTGGTAAAAAATAGATGAACAACCTCGGAATGACATGAAATCAAGAAACAACAACCAAAAAGTGAATTGTGAAATGGTCGGGCAGACGACATGTCAATCGGAGGTGTCGTGTGACCGCTGTGACCGAAAACGCACTTTCGGTGCTGTAAACGACCAAAACAGGTGTTTAATGGTCAAATGCATACTGAATGACATCGAAAATACTTGAAATCATAGGAAACTATTCTAATTATTATCTGTGATGTGTAAGAGGATAGAGAACATCAATATGATGTGAGGTTTTCACGGTATGGCTGAATATGTGTTTTTTTGGTGTTTGGCGCGCTTGACAAAGGTGCTTGGGTGGTCAAAACCGGACGAACGACCTCATAATGCCATGAAATCAGGTGACAACAACCAACGAGTGAATTGTGAAATTATCGGGCAAACCACACGTCAATTGGAGTTGTCGTGTGGCCGTGGTGACTAAAATCGCACTTCCGGTGCCATAAACGACCAAAACAGGTGTTTAATGGTTGAATGCATACTAAACAACCTCAGAATGACTTTAAATCACAAGAAAAAATTATAATTATTATCCGTGACTTGTACGAGTAGGCGGCACGTCAATAGAACGTGTATTTTGTGCGATACGACTGAATATGTGTTTTTTAGGTGTTTGGAGCGCTTGAGAAAGGTGCGTGGGGTGGTCAAAACCGGTCGAATAACCTCGGAATGCCATGAAATCAGAAGACAAAAACCAGAGAGTGAATTGTGAAATGGTCCGGCAGACCACACTTGATTTGGAGGTGTTGTGTGACCGCGGTGATCGAAAACAGACTTCTGTTGCCATAAACGACCAAAACAGGCATTTAACGGTCAAATGCATACCGAACGACATCAGAATGACTTGAAATAACAGGAATTTTTTTTAATTATTACTCGTGATGTGTACACAGAGACGTCATGTCAATCAGACGTTCGGTTTGCACGGTACAAATGAATATGTGTTTTTAGGTGTTTGGAGCACTTGACAAAGGTGCGTGGGGTTGTCAAAACTGACCAAACTAGCTCAGAATGCCATGAAATGAGACGACAACAACCAAAAAGTGAATTGTGAAATGGTCTAGTAGACCAGACATCAATCAGAGGTGTCGTGTGACCACGGTGACCGAAAATGCAGTTCTGGTGCCATAAACGACCACAACAGGCGTTCAATGATCAAATGCATACTGAACGACATCAGAATGACTTGAAATCATAGGACAAAATTCTAATTATTATCCATGACGTGTGTCAGCATAGGACACATCAATTGGAAATGTGGTCTGATTAGAACCATAGAATTAACGATTTTACATTTTTAAAAAGGTATTCAAAATTATTAATATATTTTCAAAATCAAATACTTTTGATCTATTGTAGTAATCTTGAATTGAAATATATGTTTTTGCATCTCAATTATTTGTTTGGATGTTTTTTTCAGTATTAATATTTTTATAAAATTTTGTCATGCAGTTATATTCGATAATGGATGTAGAAGTTTGGAAGATTAAGAACTGAAGATATTTATGCACGTATGAGTTTATATATTTTGTAAAAGTTTATTTTTTTGTGATTTTGAAATATAGGATTTTTTATTGTATTGGTGGCACTTTAAAAATAAAATAAAAAAGCCTATAGTGACCGCCATTTGGCGGTCGTTATAGGTGATAACGGAGGCACCTATAGCATCCGCCAAATGGAGGATGCTGTAGCCAAATCCGAACTGGGCTATAGCATCCGCTATTTGGCAGACGCTATAGGTTCCACCTATATCACCTATAGCGACCTCTACTTGACGGTCGCTATAGTCCATGTCGGCTCGTCTACAACGTCCTCCAAATGACGGATGCTATTAGAAACAGTGACGGGCCTAAAGCATCCACCATTTGGCGGATGCTAGGTGGTCACTAAATAACTTTAGCAACGGATTTTGGCGGTCGCTAAAGGCCTTCATTCTACTAGTGTTTAAAGTAATTCAATAGCTTGCGCTACACGCAACAGTGAGTTCAAGTGCATCACGACCTATCAAACTAGCTATTTTAAAAGTGGTTATGAAGAGTATTAACTACATTTTGAATTATATATATATCCTATATAATTTTAACATTCATATTTTTTGTTTCTTAGACATAATATAAGGACAAATTCAATTTTTCAGATAAAAGAGGTATTTTTCAATAAATGCAGTTTTTCCACCTTTTAATTGCGAACCCTTTTTAAATTCAATATTTGACATTTTTATATATTAAAGTTTGTGAAATTAAATTCTTATTTAGAAGTGGGACATAAAAATTTAGTTTGGATACTTTTTTTACTTTTCTGATAACTTTCATATTTTGATGAATAGTGAAAAATACAAAATTTTAATTAAAAATAACATTTTTAATAAAAATAATTTACAGTGATAAATTATAAATTTGAATGATTTTTAATTATAATTATATTATATTTTTATCTTTTAATACAATGTAGGTCATTATAAGTAATTTCACATTTAAATTGGACATAAACAAATGTCAATCTTTTGATGTTTTACATTTTAAAAAACCCTCTTTTTTGTTTTGACAACGAGAATTAATTTTAAATTAATAAATGAAACTTATATGTTTTTAATTTGGTAAAATATACTTCATTTTTGAATTTGTAATATCAAAATTATCTTAGGGTTAATTTTTGGTATTTTTCTGAAAACTTTCAATTTTTGATGAATAGTGAAAACACTGCGTTATTATTTAAAACCAAATTTTTATTTAAATAATTATTTAGTTTATTTGTATTTATTTTAAGTCAAAATAGATACATAATACCTATATAAGTTCAATTTAATTCATTGGATCCATTTTATAATAATATTAGATGTATAAAATTTTATTGAACTTTTTACCGTCTTTTACACACCTTCTAGGCACATTTGCAAGTTTGCATAAAACATAATTTTACCACTTCTGTGAATTGAATTTCAAAATTCCAAGAGATACAGTTGAAATCAGTAAGTTAAATGTTGTTAAATAGGATGAAAATAATTTTTGGTGAATAATAACTTTTGAATTTTATTTACCATGGTTAAAAGTAAATATGGTAATTAAAGGTAAAAATGATGTTATAATTACCCTAACATATGTCCCCATTCTATTGGATAAGTTTTTTTATACCAAAATAAACCTTAGGAATAAAATATGAACCTATTTGGTCCACTTGGATTAGATTAGAACATTTATTATTATTTTATTTAAAGAAGAGTTAAAAGTGTTAAATTCAAAATTTAATAACTAAACCATTTTTAAATATTGGGTTATAAATAATATAAATTTGACTATAAATATTAATTATAAATCTATAAAGATTTACTACATCATGGTATTTTATTTATATTTTGTATACATTAAATAATTAAATTTATTTATGACACAATGATGATACAATAATTACTTTATTAATGAAAGATTAAAATAATTGATGTTATAAATATCAAAATAAATTTAAATTTAGACTATTGATGCATTCAAAGAATTTTCTAGGTTAATATTACATGTTAGGGTTGATTAAATGAATTTTTTTGAAGTAATAAGGTTGTTATGACTTTCACAAAAACCAAATACTAAATACTGTCAAAATTGACATAAATGAGTTTTTAAAACAAATACTATTTTATTAAATGATAAAATACTCCTAAAAATATAGGGTTCGGAAAAAGGACTTAGATAAGATTATATTTTTCAATAATGAATCAATTTGGGTTCTATTGGCTTTTTATAGTATGTTTATTAACCATTTATTATAATAATAGAAGAGGACATGGTAAAAGTTAAACTATTTAACTAAGAGTTAAATCTAAAAGATAGGGTTAATATGGTGACCTAAAATTGTCTAAAAACTATTGGTTGAGACTATTTCGACCCATCCCCACATTATCTTCAAAATCAATCAATTTTTAGCCATTAGAAACCGAAAAGTATTTTATAATAAAATAATATTTCACACTTTTCCTAAAGTGACCCTCACCTCTCTTATAAAAGGGTACTTCCCCTTCTCTCAACATCACACCTAAAAATCCATTTGGCTCAGACAAACCCTTCCTAAATATCCTCCCCACTTCTCTCACTTAAATATATAGGTCTTCCCTTGATCAGAAAGCCAACCTATGGAGCCCTCTTGTTCAAATCGAAAGGAAACACCCAAAGAAGAAGTAATTATTTTATCACCTCTTTCAAAGTTATTTTCTTCTTCCACTTTCTATTTATTTGTAATTTATATACCAAAATAATAAATCCAGTACCTTCTATATAATGTGATGTTATTATAAATATGGTACAACCATAATCATTATTCTATCCATCATATGAATGATAATGTCACCATGCCTGCGTACGTACGGCTTACCGTCTCCACACTGTAGTGTAATTTGTTATTCAAAACCATGTTATTTGGATGGATATAATGATGAGTAATATGTATATAAATAATGAAAATAAAATTATAATTTCTATGTACAATGAATATACCATCCAATTCCTTATCTTTTAATCATTAATTAAATGATATCGTCACTCGTGTGTACGTATGACTTACCATCTCCACGACATGATGAGATTCATTTCCACGTTCACCATTCAACGATGATTATAAAAATATATATTATTAATAAGTATGTAATATATGAAATAATAATTCTTATTGATATATATATATATATGTATGTCTGTATGTACTTACATATATCTTATTCACTTACTTCCATTCAATACGATATGAAAACATAAACAACATTTATGCGTACATACGACCTACTGTCTCCATAAATGGTGTTTTCCATTTCATATATCTATCTATTATACATATTTATATTCTAAATATATATGATATATAAATCATGTTTTACATTCTGGAATTATTTAAATCATGATCTAAATGATACGATCAAGAACAACAAGTTAAAACACGTACGATAAAGAAAGCAATTATTATCCGAAATATTAATATAACATGGAAATCATTATTAAATGGGTATTATAAAGTCATAAATGAATCATGTATAATATAATAAATATGAATATGGTTTTGGTATAATTTAATGACATACTATGGTCATTATACAGGAGGTTAAACGTACCCTCGACCAAAGGAAAGTGCAAGGTAAGGGTTAATTCCTCAATCTCATTATTATCCGAGATTGTTTTTGTGTAAGTATTTTCTGGGACATATTTATTATCCATGTCCATGTTTCATAAAAGGAATTTCAAAATTATTATTTTAAGGGACTATTTAACTAAAAAATCATTTTAAATTTTTTAAATATTTATTATTCTAAATCTTTCTCAATAATGTCCATGTTTTCAAAATGGTTTTAAGGATTTATTTATATGGAAATGATTATTTTAAAAAGTTAATTCCTTTCAAAAGTTTCAAAGTGGTATGAGACACTTTGATTCAATAATCTATTTTAAATTACTTCCTTTATAAATGTGTGACTTTTAAATGATTTCACAAAAGGGATATTTCTCTCAAAAGGTTTTACTGATCATTTTCAACTATGTCAACATCCTTTACTAGATATTATTCTTGATTGAGGTTGATTTATTATAATAAAATCTCCCATATTATATTTAATGAGTTGTGATATTTTTTACTGTGGATGTTCTATTTTTATACCCTTCATGGTTTATGGCTAAAGTTTTGACATTTCATATGCTAGTTTTAATACGAATGTTTATGTTATGTTTCAACCTTTTCGTTTGAGGAATGAAGTAGACTTAGTAAGTGATGGGTGGGGCCCGATATAGACCCTCGATGCATCAGTAGGTCTCATGAGAAAAATTAGTGTCTTGGAACAAGGCCTTGACAAAAATTTTATTTGTAGTCTGGGCACGAGGTCTTGACTATGTGGTAATGATGTATGGCATTAGGCATTCCCTCATTATGAAATTAATTATTACATGTGATCATTTGAATAGTAGAATATCCATGTGCATGTTTATATGGTATTGTTTGATTTATTTTCTCCATATTATGTTCAAGTTTATGTTTAAAAGGCTGTTGTTTTTATTACACAACTTGCATTAAAAGTTTATAGCTTATTCTAAATTATTTACCCTTACTGAGCATATGAGCTCACCCATTTCTAATGTTTTATTTTCCCAGGATGCGAAGAAGTGTGTTATGATTGATATACATGGCTAAGCTAGGGGAATAATGGAGTTATCAAAGGATTATTTATGTTGTGTTTTATTTTAGAAATTTTAATGTAACGTTCATATGTGTAATATATTTTCCAAGACTTCTAAACTGATCTGCCCTTGAGGACTTAATTCCTTGTAATAATGCCAATGTATTAAAATAATGCACCGACTTTGGGTAACTAGGCTCCGGGCGTTACAATCTCAAACACCGAACCAGATTGGATTGGATCTAAAAATGCTTTATAAATGATGAAAATGGTTTTGAAGTCTATTTTGACAATTGGAACATTATGAACCTTGGGTGCATCGGTAAATAGACACTGGTATCCTTAGTGAGTGTGGAACCTCTAGGAGGTATCCTTTGGGATCTTTATGGACTATGAAAAGACTTAATATTGGTTGCTACCAACATTATTTCTATTTAGGATCTTTTATGTCTAGTTCATATTCTCATAATCTAGGGCCCAATATGAGATTCTTTTTCATTTTTAATTTATTTATCATATGATGTGTTTTTAACATGGATTATTACTCATAGGTTTTTTATGGGGTTGTATCAAATAGATTTGCATGATAGGTTATTTTATGGACATGTGTTTACTTTCTTACCTCTTGATGTATGGATTGTTATCCCTTTTTTTATCACTTATACTTTTCATATTTCTAGATTTGTAAATATTAAATACTTTTATGAAAAATAAAGGAAAATTATTTACAAATGTATTGGACTTATGAAAATAATTTGTAAAACTATTTTTGTTTTAGAAACTAGAGCTGTTACATTCCGGATATCAGACCTTGTATAAAATATATGGCTGTATCCTACTAGGTTTTTTGCACTCAAGATAATTTTTCCTTTGGGAAGTTGTAGATATTGTATTGCAGGATCCAAGTAAAGGGAGGGGAATCTTATAGCATGATTTCTTCTCTAGTTGTTTCTACCTTTATTTCAGGTTGTTTTGGAGGTAATAATTGTTCACATGGAGACTTTTTGGTCTTATTATTCGTACTTTATAATTTTTCTAGTTTGACTTGTATTGTATAGATCTTGGATGTATATCTTTCTTCAAATTTGTACTCTGATTGTATGTCTTATTTCATTATATTCAAGACTTATTTCTATTAACTTTTTTATTCCTCACCATGATGGTCTGGATCAGGTGGATTTTCTAGTTTACTTAGGTTGGTCTGTTACAAGGTTCATCCATTCATTTCATGAAATTCCAAGCTCCTTGAACCTATTTCAAAATTCAGTGAATGCATTACCTTGTATTTTGCAAGAAAAGATATTTTTACACAAATTTAAAAAGCTATATCACAATTAAATGTCAAGAAAGAACAATAATTTCCAAGGGATTTTTTCCATACAATAATAAATAAATTTTGGTTACCTAAATATTTATTACCACCTTTTTGTCCCATACAACATCAAATAGAGAACTTAGACGAACAATAACATGTTTACTCTAAGTTTTTTCTTTTCATGTCACCCTTCTGTAAAATGATAACTTGTCAAGAATCATAACCAATAACATTCAAATGTTGGGTTCACTTATTAGAATTAACTATAACTTTATCCTTTGATTATGAATATCTTATGTATATTTATTTATTTTTTGTACAAAATGAATATTTTATGAAACAAATAGGATGAAAATAAATCAAAATTTAAGGGAAAAAATCCATAATTAATTTTTCTCATGTAAGAATTGATCACACATCAATTCGAAATCCGATGTGGTTGGCATGACTCAAAGTATGTGTTTTGAATACAAAAGTTTCATTTTAGCTTAAAACATGCATCAAATATCCAAAAATAAGAAAATGAGATTAGATTGTTTTCAAAATTTATGACAATGATCCTTAATTAATTTTTGTTGTGTATGAATTGGAAGCACATCAATCCGAGACATGATGTAGTTGGTATGAATCTAAGTGCATGATTTCAATAGAAAGGTGTCATTATAGTTTAACATACAATCACGTCACCAAAATTGAGTAAAAAAGATCATATTATTTTCAAAATTTAGGAAAAAAATTCATAATTAATTTGTCACATGTAAGAATTGATCGCATGTAAATTCAACCTATGATGTGGTTGAAGTACATGTTTTTAATATAAGTATCATTTTAGTTTAAAACACACATCAAAATAACCAAAACTAAGAAATAAAGATTGAATTGTTTTTAAACTTTACAAAAATGATCCATAATTCATTTCTGACATGTAGGAATCAACCACATGTCAATTCGACACACGATGTGGTCGATATGACTCGAAGTGCATGTTTAAAATATAAAATGTCATTTTAGTTTAAAATATGCATCACATAAACAAAACTGATAAAATTATCTTTAATTGTTTTCAAACATTAGGATAACAATACATAATTCATTTGTGACATGTAGGAATTGACCGAATTCCATTTAGATAGATGATGTGGTCGGTATAACTTGAAATGCTTGTTTTCAATATAGAAGTTTCATTTTAGTTTAAAATGCACATCAAATAGACAAAACCGATCAAATGAGTTCATATTGTTTTCAAAATTTAGGAAAAAAATACATAATATATTTATAATGTATATGAATTGACCGCACATTAATCTGACATATGATGTAGTCGGTATTAATCAAAGTGTGTGTTTTCTATATAAGGGTCATTTTAGTTTAAAACGCACCTCACATAGCCAAAATTGAGAAAATAAAGTTTTATTGTTTTAAAAATTTAGGATAGTGATCCATAATTCATTTTTGATGTGTATGAATCAAGCATATATCATTTTGATAAATGATGTAGTCAGTATGACTCAAAGTGCGTGTTTTCAATATAGAAGTGTCATTTTAGCTTAAAACATGTATCAAATATCCAAAGGCAATAAAACAAGAACATATTGATTTTAAACTCAATGAAAATGATCCATAATATATTTCTGATGTGTAGGTATCGAATGCACATCAATCCGACACACGATGTGGTCAGTATGACTCAAAGTGAATGTTTTCAATATAAGTGTCATTTTATTTTAAAACACACCTCTCATAGACAAAACAGATAAAAAGATCTCATATTGTTTTTAAAAATTATAAAAATTATCCATAATTCATTTTTTATGTGTAGGAATTGGCTGCACATCAATCTGACACCCGATTTGGTCGATAATACTTGAAGTGCATGTTTTTAATATAAGAGTGTCATTTTAGTTTAAAACACACATCACATAGACAAAACCAAGAAAAGAAGATATGATTGTTTTAAAACTTTAGAAAAATGATCCATAATATATTTTTGATGTGTATTAATCGACCACATGTCAATCCAAAACCTGATGTGGTCATTATTACTCTAAGTACATGTTTTCAATATACAAGTTCCATTTTAGTTTAAAACACGCGTTACATGTTCAAAACTAAGTAAACAAGCTTGGATTGTTTTAAAAAATTAGGAAATAAATACATAATTTATTTGTGACATGTAGGAATTAACCACACACCAATCTGATATATGATTTGGTCGATATGAATGAAAGTGTGTGTTTTGAATAAAAAATTATTATTTTAGTTTTAAACACATCACATAGAAAAAAAAATGAGAAAATGAGTTTATATTATTTTCAAACTTTAGGAAAATACTAAATAATTCATTTTCAACCTATAGGAATCAACCAAACATAAATATGATAACCGTTGTGGTTGGTAAGACTCAAAATGCATGTTTTTAATAAAAAAGTGCCATTTTAGTTTAAAACTTGCATCAAATAGCCAAAACCAAGTAAACATGATCAAATTGTTTTGAAACTTTAGGATAATAGTCCATAATACATTTTTCGTGTGTAGTAATTGACCTCACATCAATCTGACACATGATGTGGTCTATATGACATGAAGAGTGTGTTTTCAATACAAAATTGCCATTTTAGTTTAAAATACACATCAAATAGTGAAAACCAAGAAAATGAGATCATATTGTTTTCAAAATTTAATAAAATCATTCTTAATATATTTTTACATGTAGGAATTAAATACACATCAATATGACATATGATGTATCCGATATGCCTTGAAGTGTGCGTTTTTAATAAAAAAGTGCCATTTTAGTTTAATACACACATCAAATATCCAAAACTAAGAAAATGAGGTTGAATTATTTTCAAAATTTAGTAAAATGATTCATAATTCATTTTAATATATAAGAATTAACCGAATATCAATCCGATACATGATGTAGTCGATATGACTCTAAGTGCATGTTTTTAATATAAAAGTGACATTTTAGTTTAAAACACACAATAAATATCCAAAACTGAGCAAACGAGCTTATATTATTTTTAAACTTTAGGAAAATGGTCCATAATTCATTTTTGATGTGTAAGAATAAACCACACATCAATCCAACAAATGATGTGTCTAATATGACTCAAAGTGTGTGTTTTTAATATAATGATGTCATTTTAGTTTAAAATGCATGTCACTAGCCAAGACAGAGAAAATGACCTCATATTATTTTCAAAATTTAGGAAAAAAATCCATAATTCATTTTGGAAATATATAAATTGACCACATATCAATTGAATACATGACGTGGTTAGTAAGACTAGAAGTGTGTGTTTTCAATATATAAGTGCCATTTTAGTTTAAAATGTGCATCACATCGCCAAAAACAAGAAAACGAGCTCAAATTATTTTCTCATCCTTTTGTCTACCATTACATAATTAGTTTCCTTATCAATTTTATCTTATACTAATTTAGTCAATTTTACCAGAGATAATTCTTAAATATGAATAATAAATGGTGTGATAGTTGAAGGCTTGTTCTAAAAAAGAAAGTCCTATTGAATTGTCTCTCATACATAGTAAATTTTTTTATCACCACAGATGATATCCAATTCAATAGTACCTTTATTTTAGAACAATAATAAATGATGTGATGTGTAAGAATCACCCAAAACTCAATTTGATACACTATGTGCCTAGTATGACTTAATGTATATGTTTTTAGTTTAAAATTAACACTTTGTGTTCAATTTATTTCTCTACAATATTACTAACATAAGAATTTGTTTCTTATAAAGCTACATTATTTTGCTCGATCTAGGGTGGTTTGTTTGGAAATATCATATCGGGGTCCAAATATAAAGGAAAATTGATGTTTTTGAATGTCTGTGATACTTTTTACATACATAATTGTAAAAACCAATGTTTTAAATGTCTATAATTTAGTTTTTTTCTTATATTTTTTTTTGGATATTTTATTTCAATTAAATTATGTACTTGAAACCTATTTTTGTTTCAATTTTTACTACCATTTTTGTTTTTGCAGTGCACATTAATTTTGACAGTATAATGTAGCAGTGTGACCCTTTATCAACTCTAGTAATGACACTAATAAATGGACTCTTTGTCAACACTAGTAACTGCACAGATAAAGGGATCCTTTAACAGCACTAGTAATAACATTGATAAAAGAACCCTTTAAAAACACTAGTAATAACACTGATAAATGGATCCTTTATCGTCTCTACTAAAAGTGTTTAAAAATGGATTCTTTATCAGTACTTTTAGTTGTGCTGATAAAGTCTTCCTTTATCAGTGTTTTTTCTAACACTGATCAAAGATACCATTATTAGTGTTAAATAAAAGAGATGATAAAGGGGGTTATTTATCAATTCATAAAGAAGTGCTGATAAAGGTTTCATTTATCATATATTTGTAGGGATGATAATGGGCCCCTTTATCAGTGATTTTGTAGCATTGATAAAAGATTAATACTTTTAATTGTGCTCCGATTGTCAATGCTTTTTTGTGCTGACAAAGCCCTACTTTAGCATTGTTAAAGGCCTTATTTTTAGTAGTGATTTCTTCACAACATTTCAATAATTTCACGGTGTGATAATTTAGTACTCATGGAATGAAATATGTTGTTTTGGAATGAACACTAATTATATAGAATCAAATATTCTTCTAGATTTACCATAATGACATGGCATTTACTTCATGGTTTAATTCTCTAATAAATAGATGTTTTCGAGTCTACCCAAACATCCTTCATGATTTGATTCCTATAGTCATGATGTGATTCTAGTAGTCACAACATGATATTTATAGTTATAATTTTACATTTTTTATGTTAAAAAACTTTATAATAAATCTTCTAATTCCATTATAAAACTCTAAGACTTTTTAAAGTTAAATAAAACATCATCTTGGAAACAAATCAAACCAAAAAAAAATATTTGGTTGTAATAATATTCCTCTTTGTACTTTATTTTCAACCACAAATTCTTAACCATTATCACTCATACACCCACTTACATTAATATGTGGACTCCACATACAATTATACTTACCTTATCCTACTTTTTCTCCTTCGTCAAATGATTTTCCTCACCTTGATTTTTTTGCACTTTCAACCCACTTCCTTAGAATTTATAATTACTTTAACCTTCTTCTCCTTCATTAGATTCTGTTCTCCCCTTTATGAATAAGATCCAAATGTTTATTACAATTTATTTCAAATAATTATTAAATTCATTAAAGTTACCACTATTTTAGAACCTATAAAAGTGCATTCAATTAATATCTAAGCCTATGTGAGCCAAGGATTAGTGTAGGAAACAAGAGAAATAACTAAATGCATCTATGTTTTCCCATATAAGCTGAACAAACCTTTTCTTCTTACATGAACCCATAGATATTATCTCCCATAACTTCTTTCTTCCAAAAAATATATAAACCCACATATATAAACAATATTCAAATACAACATTAAGTTCAATGGGGAGAGGGGTAGAACCAAACATCCCGAGTTTGAGGATATTGGTTGAACTCTGAGGTTAAACCTGTGCCTTTTGAACACATGATCCTAAAATGGATTCATGAAGATATTATCCACTTTTTATTGTATTCCAACAAATTATTTCCTCACAAAATTCTTCTAAACATTCTCTTTTATGAAATGATAATGGATCTCAATGTGATTTGTGTGATAGTGTTTTACCAGATTCTTTATCAATTCAATGTCACTTTTATTGTCACCCTAAATTAGCATTGGCTGTTTAACAATTTATCGATATATTATTATTGTTTATTCATATATATAAGTTGTGTATAATCTTTGGCAACTAATATATACTCTTCTTCTAATATGCTCAATGAAACACAATCTTGTTTCTTACTTAACCATCTAATATATTTTCCCCATATAAAATGATCCTCCACTTCTGAATTTTTAATCCAAATTGTCACCAGCACTAATCTGCATCTTAATATTCTAATAAATACCTATTTTATCTTGTTTTTTTTATAGAAAAGAAAAATTTAGAGTTCCCTGAACAAACCTCATTATTCTCATCACTGCTTGAAGATGTTTTTTCTTAGGAAAACTCTGAAACCTTGATGTAAATAATTCAACATATAAAATATCCATCCAGGTCACAATATGATAAATTAAACTCCCAATGATTCTTCTATTTATTGTAGTGTTTACTAACTTGTTGATTTCATGATTTCATAGAATAGTTACAAATACAATTGGATTCAAAATAGACTTCATATATTCCATTCCTAACTTATTTAAAAATTATTTTTCATGATTTAATTGTGAGATGAATTCCCTACCATATTCTTTATGAACTTGTAATCTTAGAAAATATTTCAACTCTCCATTCATTGAAACTTAAAATTCAGAAATCATCAACTGATTAAAATTTTCAATATATTTATATTTTTAACCTCTAAAGATAATGTAAAAAACACAAACCATCACAAAAAAATATTATTCATCTAAAATTTTCACATAGAGTGTGTGATCAAACCCTCCTATCATAAACTCCAACTTATTTAGATAATAGTCTAACCAAGAATACCAAGCTTGTGGTGCTTTATTTAGGACACATAAATCCTTTATCTATCTGCATAATTTTGAATCATCATTCCTAAGAACAAATCCAATTGGTTTCTTGGTATAAAACTATTTATTCAAAACTCCATTCAATAATTTTTTCTTTATATCCATTTGAAATAATTTAATTTTTTTTCCATAAACACTACTAAAAAAGTTCAATACACTCTATTCCATTAGGGAGAATGTCCCTTCGACATCAATTCCTTTAGTTTGAGTATTTACCTAGTATAATAACCTTTCTTTATTCATGACCACTTTACCATTTCCATCTAGATTTTTCTTTAATACCCACTTTGTACCTATTACATTATGATGAAACAGTCTCTCCACAAGCTCCTATATACGATTTTCCTCAATCTTGTCCAATTATTTATTCATGGATTTTATCTAGGTTCTTCCTTAATTACTTATTAAAGATAGGTTTGATTCACCTGTGATATTAGAGTAGTGTTCTCTAAATTTATCATCCCTAAAGTTTCCATAGGTGTTGTTTTATCAACATTAACATTGGTTTCATTAATCTTAGATTATCTTCTTATTTGAGAAATCAGTAGTTTTTTTCTCTTTAGAATCATATTTAATAATTAATTCAACTTTATAACCCTATTACTCAAGTTTATAATTTTGTGTACCACTTTGATTCATAACCTATTCTTCATTTTCATCACAGACTTCATTAAAATATGGAATTCTAGAATTGTACCTAAATTTTTTCTCAATAACCTTGATATCAATAATTTCCACAATCTTGGTCAACCTATTATTGAGATATTTATTATATTTACTCTTGAAGTACTAGTCTAAAAATATCCCTTCATCTAAAACATCTCTATATTTTCCTTTATTATATCCTTTATTTCAAATGTAACACTTACTCTCAAACACCGTAAAGTGCTTCAAGGTTGGATTTCTTCCATTACAAATTTCATAAGGATTTTTATTTTCAATGGGGTTTAAAAAATCACTATTATATGTTTAAAATAACACTTGAACAACTTCCTCAAAAAAAAAATGAAATGAGATTCCACTATATATCAACATCATTATTTCCATATTGTTTACCACACGATTCCTCCTTTCCTCTACACCATTCTATTATGGTTTCCTCATAGATGGGACTTCATTATTAATCTCGTGCTTTTATAAGTAATTCTATACCTCATAATAAGTGGATTATATTGCATTATCAGATTCGATAACCTTGATTATTCTTCTGGTTTCATTCTTCGATCTTCTTCCAA
Source organism: Viscum album (assembly GCA_963277665.1). Taxonomy (NCBI): domain Eukaryota; kingdom Viridiplantae; phylum Streptophyta; class Magnoliopsida; order Santalales; family Viscaceae; genus Viscum; species Viscum album. The sequence continues at coordinate 641,574,235 of OY728131.1, read as the reverse complement.
ACCCCTCAATACACTCAATTACTTCAATTTTCACTTGTAAAAAGTTGACACATACCATTATAATATAATCATCAAAAAATATAAAACTTATAACCATATGTTTTGGGAACATTTATAGGTACAAAAAAATCAGTGTGAATCAAATCAAGTAGATTTTTTACTCTCTTATTCTTCAGCCGATATTTATTTCTCACACTCTATCCATTTACACAAGCATCACATGTCTTCTCTCGATATCCTTTTATATTGATAGTATAAATTCAAGTATTCAATTTTGAAATATTTTGAATTATTTTATTATTAATATTCATAATAATATGATTCTAAATACTATTTTATACTTATATTGAATAAAAACAAGTGATTTACTTGATATTAGCGCATACATGTTTTTAGTTTTCCTCCAACCTATCATAAGAGAATTTATAGATTTCCCTTTAATGATAAAACCATTCATATTAAATGTTAACTTAATAACCAAGTCATAAATTTGAATAACACTTAATAAATTATTTCATAGAAAATTTACATAGAGTACATCAACATTTTTCTACTCATCTATATCCTATCAGGTCTTTCCACTTAATTTTATATTAAATACTGAATAATTTCTAATACGAACCATTCCATCCAGTCCGATCTTCATATATTACAATAATTTTATATTACCCATCATATGAGATGAATATTCACTATCCAGAATCTTGGTGATGTTATTAATTGAGTATTTTAAGTCAATTTACACCAAGATTTATTTCTTTATACTCTTTTTTTCTTTCTAAGAAATTTTTAAATGAGTTGAGACTTTTATTTATATATTATCATCATTTTTAGTACAATATATATGATAAAAATCCTCTTTATAAAGGGGACAAAACCTATTCTTCAAAGGAATTGAATTATATTTCTTTGAATCCACTCTTATTTGGACTTCATGAGATGATATTCATATTTTTTACCTTCAATCTATTACTTTTTCCCATAGTTTGAATAATTAAGATAGTAACCAAAAAAATAATTTCTATACTGATATGAAGAATATACTCCCACTCTAATTTTTTGATATTCTATAGATTTACCTCTTATACAACATTAAACTTATTTATAATAAGTCATTGTGTGGTCTAAGAAACCATAAAATTAATAATTCATGAGTGAAAAAATCTTATCACCATTGTCTCTTTATATATCACTAATTTTTTCATACTTCCTTGGTTGTTGATAAGTTTGTGATGATTGAGAATTTTCTACCTTTACCAATCTTATTTACTTTCACAAATTTTTCCTCAGACACCTAGCAATGATATGTCTAACCTTTCCATAATGGAAACATGATAAGGGTAATTTAGCCTCGAATATTCCTTTACCTCTCTAAAACCTTCTTTCAAAAAGTGATAGAAACTTATTACTTACATACTATTTAATCTAATCTTCATGAAATTATTTATTCTAAACAGATTTAAAATACATATCTATTTAAGAGGGTTCCAAATAACTCTCTATCTTTACCCGTATTTTATAATAAACCAATTTACTATATAAATCATCAAGATATAACTCACAAATATTTATCTCCTAAATAATTGATAACTTTAGGATATATATCAGTGTAAATATTTTAATGATATTCTAAAAAACATAATAATCATTGATCTCATGACCATATACACATATAACTCTATCAACCCCTATAATAAGAAGAAATAAACTATCCACATTTTCACTAGTGCTCATTTTCATATCATTAATTTTTTTTGAAAGACTTGTAACTTTTCATCCCTTATTTTTTATCCATCATAAAAAATTTTAGTAAGATTATCCTAAATACCTTTTCCCATTTAACATTCCATCACCTTCATATAAATATGATTAGATAATACTCCTAATTAGTAATTTTTTATCCTTATCATCATCATTCATTAATTTTTTTTATATTCCATAATTTATCTTCTTGTTGGATCACTTACTTGTATCCCATGAACTATATTAGATAAAACATTTAATATGAGAGATCATATATGAGATCTCAATATATTAATCCATATATGATAATTTCATCTATCAAACAAGGGTACCCCCTTTGAATTTACAACATTTTTTATAACTTCTTCTTTACAAAAGATTCAAGAAATAACCAGTGACTTTGATACCCCTTTTTGTAACCTATGATCCCACTAAACACCCTAAGAGTGGGGTAAATTATGGTGTACTAAAATTATGACTTCTCTTTGATTTAATTGTATAATTTCTTCATGTTGGTAAAGACACCTTTAATCTTAATTTCAATCACAACCAAATACAAAAATATAAAGAGCATGAACAAACTGATGTTACTTGGTTCAACTATAAAAGTTTACTCTAAGAAACACATATAAATGATGTGTTACTATATTGATTAATCACTATTTTACTAGTATATGATTATTAAATTAGGAATATATCATGTCATGAACCAAACCAGGTTGACACCGAACTGGTCACCCGAGCTGATTTGTCGTAAGGCCTAAAGGGCACTCCCGATCGCCATAGGCTGGTAACTAGTTATAGGAATAAATAGAGTAAACAAAGGGAATGATTTTTCGCAATTAAAATAAATTTCCAAACTTAACATAATTTATACAAAACTGAAAATACAACAACTGAACAACAAAACCAAACCACAACCTGATGACCACAACATCTTCATTTGACCCCGAGGGTCACTCTCTAATACCAAGACCAACCATATCCCATGGAGTTCGATACCAACTTTCAACCTTCAGCACAATCTAAAAACAAAAATAGCTATAGGCATGAGTACAAAAACTCAATATTCATTCCCAAAAAAATATATTCTCAATGCACTTCCTTTAAAATAAAAGAAACATCAACTTCAAGTTTGAAATAAAATATATAAAAGTAATCATTTTCACAAATTTTACACTATAAAACCAAACATGGTCTATTTCCCTTTTTACCATTTGAAAACCACCTTCCTTTCCAAGAATTACCCAAGATAATTTTGAAAAATAATGATAACATTTAAATTAAAATAGAGAGAAAGAGTGTAAAGAATTTCCAAAACCTTTTTCTATAAACACTTGATAACATTTTATCATTTTTGGAATAATTCCAAAACTAATCAAGAAGTAAGAACATGAGTCATACAATAAGGGAATCAGGACGATATCACACAAGAGTATCCAACCAACAATGCATCACAAACATTCACCGCAAGAAACTAAGTGCTAATAGACATGGGTGAACCTTGGAGCTTGTGAATAATAAAGAACATACTAATACATGTTTATTCATCCCTAAAATCATACCTCACTCAGTGAAATCCATAAATCCCAATATACTTGACCATTCCTTACATGGTATAGACCGAGGGGCACTATCACATAGCAATAAAACTCAACATATCCTCATATTATAGGCCACTATCTAGTGCGTAACCTAACTAGTATAGTAATCATTTTTAGAAAATTCAATAGCCATTCAAGGTTCTTCATGTAAAGATGTATAAAATAGTGGTGAGACAACCGATGCCAACCTAGCATCCAATAACGTACATATATACCATATATAACAATCCAAAAAACAAGAATCAACCCAAACCACTCCAATGATCAATCTCTTTGCCTTACAACACATAGGTCACATAAGTAAATGGGTCATGAGGATTACACAATGAGGAAGACACACCCATTCATGTAAATGGATCATAAGGATTCCACAATGAGGACATCCCATCCATTTAATCATAAACTCGGCAAGAGAATTTTCTAAGTAGGGTTTTCATATTTTAAACATTCACCATTTTTCACAAAATCTCCAAATAGGCCTTAATCCATTTTTCACAAAACCATAATTTATCAAAGAATCAAATCACTTTTCAAAAAAGGTACAAATACACCATTTTATATTTCAAAATAATTTAGAATAATCCCATTTAATTACTTACACCACATGTTCAAACCAAATTTTTTTTTATTAAAGTTCCAAGTGGGACATTATCCAACATCACATGTTAAACAAATTTCAAAAGACAAGAACACACTTCTTTTAAACCCAACACCACTTGGAAACCCTTTCAAGAAAACAAATTCACCATTTCACATGTCACAAAATTATTTAAAAAAAAATCCAATCCATTCTTAATACATCACAAATTTCTTGAAAAATCTAATTGGGGATTTTATCGAACACTTGGTGAGCAACAATTAACAAAACAATGGAATTTATCACATAACTAGGAAGGAATAAAACTTTAAAAACCAAAAAACATTACCAATATCACACATCAAGATTTAGAATATAAAGAAGGTTCAAAAATCATGAAACCAATTATTCTTAAATTAAAAAGGAAAGTGAAAAGGGAAACCTACCTCAAACTCATGGTGCTTTAACAACGCACACCTGAAATCACACTATGAAGTTCTCAAAAGACAAGATATACCAAGAGGAACCTTACAAAAACCCAATATAAAATAAGGAGAAATATAAACCCTAAATCTAAATGACCATGGGAGAAAGATATATCAAGAGAAAATGGAGGAAGAAAGAATTATAAGAGGAAATGAGGAGAATACCTTGAAGATATAGCCCCAAATATTGAATAAATATGTAGATCTACACTAAGGGAGGATAAAGGAGGATTGAAGATCTAAGGACAGACACCCCTAGGTATGTACGAACTAGGTGTGGAGAAATGGGTGGATTTGGGGTTAAAATCCCATAAGGGTAGTTTAGAAATTTAAAAATTTTTATGTTCTAGGTATCCTGCACAGTTTGGAAACATGGTCTGGTAAACCATACGACAACCATGCATAATGGTTCTACCATAAGGCAGTGGATTCCTGCACGCTCTCTACACAGTTTGGCTGACCATGTGTGGGCTATGTGACTTCAACCATAGGAACTCTAAAGCCACACAGTTACCTGGGCTGAGTCGTACAGTTTCCTCTAACCTTACACCAACTGTATGCCAAGATAAAAACACCCTAAAACTCAAAATATAAAACCATCACACCTAGGACTCAAGCTAAAAACTAGGGCCTAAAAGATAAACTGGACCAGAGGACAAAATGAAAAATTTTGGGTGTGATAATTCAACCCAACATGAAAACTTTCTACCCCCGAAAAGTCACAAAATATCTAGTTGATCAAAAAAATACTAAGGATTCCATACCCATATTATCAAACCCCTTAAAATATTAGAATCTCAACCAATTCCAAATAGAAATTTCACCTATTTTTTTAATCAAATCAAGGAATTCCAACCATTTACTAAAAAATAATGGGAAAACTAAAGATACAACCTATACAAAACCGTTGGGAACACTCCAAAAATCCCAACATTTACCCAAACCAAAAGAAACTTAAAAATTAGATAACTTCAAAAAGTAACCATTTTCTACTGGAATGTATCCAAAACCAAACTGAACTTTCAATATGGGAGTATGGAATAAACTTATTACCATTAGAAAATAACCAACACTGATTTATCACAAAATAAATGTCAATGAGACCCATGGTGGGTCTCCACACCATTAATGAACTGACCAACATGATAATTTTTCCCATAAGAAAAAGCCCACATAAAAAGAGCAAAAGAAAAATCTGAAATAGGGAACGTTAAACTATCTCCATTTTCACATTGAAGAAAAAAGATAGAATATGGTTCCTCACACCCCTATAATTCTTGACTATGCACCAGCTTCACTTTGAGGCCTACGGATAGAGACCTGATGTTTGAAGCATATACTACCTTAAAGTTAGGAAAAATTAATCCCTGGTTAGGACTCCTTCTTTCCATAAGAATAGGGTCTATAGAAGATACACACTCAATCTTTCCCACCTCATATGAAAAAAATAGAAATGAGACACACAACAGAATGAACTGCCACTCATAAGGGAAAGAATTCATAACTTTCAAAATAAAAACACACTTTCATTAAAATAGAAGTTCTCAAGAGATCCATAATATCCTCTTACATTTATTTTAAAATATAATACCACTAGGAACAACTTCCACAACAAAAGGAAACACTAAAATAGAAATGGACTTTAAACTGAACCCAAACATAACTCTACTCCTGAAAATTGGATCCACATAGCTTACTAAAAACACCTCGACAAAACTGTTGAAAGTGGCCTAGGTGCCCATAAAAAAGGATAGGTATTTGGTTCACTCAAACAAGGAAAATTCTTATGATCTAGATTTCCAAATTGATGAAACACTATGATTCTACGCCCAAAAGAAGCAAATGATATACCCTGAGGCCTTTTGATTCTGTGATTGGCACAAACATCTTCGGGCCGCTTCCCCACATACTTACTAGAAATACCCTCACCACTTCCTGGGACTGAAGGAGGGAAGAATACCCCAAGATCTACCTCCATCATAACTTCAACATGAACATATTACTTCACCACATCGATAAAATAAGTTAGATTGTACTCCAACACCTTCAAGTACAGATTAGGAAAAAGTTCAAACTCCAATCATCGAGCCTTAAATTAATTTTCCATGGCCCACTATATAGTATAAGGAACAAGATTCAAGAAACAAGGGAAGTAATTCAAAACTGATCCATCAACTTTATGTAGATAACATATCTCCATACCCTTTCTCACCATCACTACCTTAGAGAAATACTGATGGATGAAAGAAGCCTTGAATAACTCCCAAGTAAGATCTTTCTAAGGATTATTCTGAGAGACTGACTTCCACCACTTTTAGGGAGGTACTTCAAGCATAAAGGTATAAAAATTTACCTTTAATGACTCAGGAAACTTAATGAGGATGAAGTTCCTTTATATTCTCTATATCCACTCTTCATTTTCGAGAGGATCACCTTGAACATAAAAGAGAGGTGGATTTAACTTTCGAAACTCAAAAAATAAATACTTAGGTTGATCAACTAGAAATATTTATAATGGGGAATCACCCAAATCTATAACAAAAATATCCTTAAAATATATATGGGGGTGAACACTAATCAATAAGAAATCCAAGAGCTCTATCAAAACTATCTCATCAACAAGAGTTCTCAAAATCAAAACACCACAAAAACAACACTTCCCAAATCATGAAAAAACAATCCACACAACCATTAGTTATCAAAACAATAAAAAAATTCCTCTTCAAAACACTTTTGATTTAAATGAAACTGGGTGGGTTGCACACTCACCAATGGTATTCCTTAGAGTCTCACTCACATGCCCATTCCTATGCCACCCTAGGAACCCATCAACCATGCCATACCGGGCACTCATCCGTCCAAATCATCATCCATCCACTTTTCCACACATATACATGCATGTCACCACCTAATGAAATACCAAAGGTAAAAAAAAACATTTCCATTTTCCAAAACAAAGCATTCCAACCAAGTTTTTTTACATTCACAATCTCCTTCCCATTTCAACTTTTACAAAAAATTTCAAAATATCACTAACCACCAAGTCAAAAATCCATTTTCAAATTCCACGTATAAAAACATTTCATCTTGCTCAAAATAAAATTCCATCAAAAAAATTAATTAAAACTCATTTATTTTCATTCAAAACAAGTTTTCTAAAAACCTCTTTGAAATAATTCATGTTTTTCTAAATAAACAATTTTGATAAACATCAGTTTTTTATTATAAAAATATAATCTTGGTAAACCACTTACTCTTTTAACCAAAAACTATCACATAAAAAATACATTTTCTAAGACTTCATTTAAAATGGTTCTAAAAATCCATTTTCTATAACCCAAAAATCTAACCATTACCACTAAAATATAGTTTTCACAATTCCAAAATAAGAGTTTCAAAAACAATTTTCAGTATCAAAGAGGCCCCAAAACAACTCACAAGAGGTAACTAGTGTCTATGGGTGACTTGAACATATGGTTGGAAACCATATTCCAAACATTGAACCATTATAGATATTCTTCTAGGATTATGTTACCAGCTCTGCATGGATTTCCAGGCCCTGAGATCTCACTAAGACCTTTATCCCAACTCCCATTTCATACCCGAAATACCAAAAAACCACAAGAGCTAAAGGAACCAACAAAACTGGACTTCCCATGGAAACATAAGGCTTGGTATATAAAGTTTTGGCTAGAAACTCCCTCATAACTACACCCTGAGGTTCTAAAAGTCATACTCCATCTACCTTGACATCCCTAAATAATAAATGGCACTCTGAAAGCAAGGTCCACTAAAGAGACTGACCTACTCTGATACCATTTTGTTATGAACCAACTCGGGTTGACATCGAACCGGTCACCTGAGTTGATCTGTGGTAAGGCCTGAAGGGAATTCCTGATCCCTGCTGGCTAGAAACTAGTGCCATGAATTAGCATAGTAAATAAAGGGTACAATTTCTCCCAATAAAAATACATTTCCAAACTGAATATCGTTTATAAAAAACTAAAAATACAACAACTGAACAACAAAACTAAACTGAAACCTAATGACCACAACTTCTCCATGTGACCTCAAGGGTCACTATCTGATACTAAGACCAACCGCCACCCATGAAAATCGATACCAAATTGAAACCTACACCAAAAGCTAAAAAAAAGAAATATCTATAGGTGTGAGTATAAAAAATCAATAGGCATGCCCGAAAAAATATATTATCAATACACTTACTTTAAAATAAAATAAACATAAACTTCAAGTTTGAAATACAATATATAAAATTAAGTTTTTTCACATATTTTTCACTTTAAAACTAAACACGGTGCATTGACCATTTTACTATTTGAAAACCATGTTCCTTTCCAAGATGGCACCATGATCATTTTTAGGAATAATGATAACATTTCATTTAAAATGGAGAGAAAGAATGTAAATCATTTCCAAAACCTTTTTTTGTAAACACTTGAAAACATTTTATAATTTTTGGCATAATTACACACTACTCAAGAAGTAATCACAATATTCAAACAATAAGGTAAATGGGAAGATATCACACAAGAGTATCCAATAAACAACGCATCACAAACATTCATCACAAGAAACTAAGTGCCAATAAACCTAAGAGAACCTAGGTGCTCGTAAATAATCTAGAACACACTAATAGTGCATCAATAATTATCAGACTGATGGGAACTATCCCATAGAAATAAAACTCAATATATCCCCATGCTATGGGCCACTAGCTAGTGTGTAACCTAAATTGTGTAACAATCATTCTCAAAAAATTAAATAGCTATGGCAGGTTCTCCATGTCAATATGTATAGAAGAGGGGTGTGCTAAATGATGACAAATGAGCATCCAATCATATACACATATACCACATATAACAATCCACATAATAGGAATCACCTCGAATCACTCCAAGGATCTATATCTTTTCCTTACAACATATTGGTCACATAAGTAAATGGGTCATGAGGATTCCATAGGGAGGATGTCCCACCCATTCATGTGAATGTATCATGAGGATTCCACAGTGAGTAAATCCCATCCATTTAATCATAAATTTTTAAAGAAAATTATCTAAGGAGGTTTTACATATTTAACACTTTCACCATTTTCAAAAAAACTCCAAACAGGCCTCAAGCTACTTTTAAAAAAACCATCATTTATCAAAGAATAAATTCAATTTTCAAAAAAGGTAAAAATACACCATTTTCGATTTAAAAATCATTTAGAATAATTACATTTAAGTACTCCCACCACACATGAAAACCAAAACCATTTTTATTAAAATGAAAAACGGTCCATTATCCAACATCACATGTTAAACTGCTTTAAAAACCCAAGTACACACTTCTTTTAAACCTAAGACCACTTGGAAACCCTTAAAAGAAAACCCAGTCACTGTTTCACATGTCACAAAATTATTAACAAATTCAAACCATGCTTAATACATCATAAATTGATTGAAAAATCCAATCAGTTATTTTATCAAACAATTGGTATGAAACATTTAACAAAACAATGGTATTTATCACACAACTAGGAAGAAATCACCACTTTTCACACCAAAAAAATATTCCCAAGATCACACATCAAGATTGAGAATATCAATAATGTGAGAAAATCATGAAACTAATGATTCTTAAATAAAAAAGGCAAGTGCAAAGGGAAACCTACTTCAAAGTCATAGTGCTTCAACAAGTCACACCCTAAATCACACTATGAAGGTCCCAAAAACCAATATATACAAAGAAAACCTTAAAAAAATAAAAAACACAACATAAACAAAGGGGAAACATAAACCCTGGATCCACATGACCAAGGGAGAATGATATCTCAATAGAAAATAGAGGAAGAAGGAATAAGAAGAGAAAATTAGGAGAATAACTTAAATATCTAGCCCAAAATCATGAATAAATCCTTAAATATATAGCAAGGGAGGAAGAAGGATGCTTGAAGAACCAAGTATAGGTACCTTGATGGCTGTAAGAAATAGATGGGGGGAGAAATGGGCAGATTTGGGGTTAAAATCCTACAAGGGTAGTTTTGAAATTTCTAAAAATTTAACTTATAGGCAACCCGCACGGTTTGGTTTCATATTGTGGTAAAATGTGTACCAATCATGTGGAATGGTTTTGCCATGAGATAATGGATTCCTGCATGCTCTCCATATGGTTTGGCTGACCGTATGTGGGATGTTCACCTTTGACTAGAGGCACTCCAAATCCACATAGTTACCTGGGATGAGTCACATGGTTTCCTTTAACCGTGCACCAACCATGATCCAAGAGAAAAACACCCCAAAACTCAAAATCTAAAACCTTCACACCCAATACTCAAACTAAAAACCAGGGCCTAAAAGATATACCATATTAGAGGAAAAAATGAAAAAATCCAAGCGTGATATCTCACTACTCCACCAAGTCCCATAACTAATTCCTCCCTTTCACTCATTTCTTTTGAGAGGGTTAGAAAATGTATATAAAAAGCAAGTCATTCTCTTCAAATTACTGACAAATGTTGAAAAAACATAAGCTATTAAGGGTATTCTCCATTAATCTATAATCTTCAACTTCAAATGTCCTTCAAAATGCACAACAAATATTTTATCATAACCCTATATTCAATGAAATTTAGTCTCGATACACTTAAATTAACAAATCCATATATTCAAATGAAACAATGTTCTTCTTGACCTTTTAATATATTATTTTTTCATATTCTTTACTTCTTTATATTTTTTAATTTTTTCTCTTCTAATCTGTATGATACAATGTAATTTGAATTTAAAATTAAATTTCAAAACCCCAAAAAACTTCATGTTCATATCCACCCCTCATGTTAAATTTTAGATGATATCCTCCATTTAATTTTATATAGGTAGTTATTAACTATTAAAATATTTTAAAAACCATCCTCTCAATGCCACATATTTTTTTTAATGCAAATTCCATTGAAACCCATGATCAAGGTGAAATGTGATTCCTCATGGTGTGATGGGTCAATTTCTATGTAACTTATACAAACTACTAGATAGGTCATGGTGCAACCTATATCTTCACAACATGAAATATTTCACCTGGCATAGTGTGAAATGTGTTTCATGAAACAAGCACTTCAACCAAGGAAAGATATTAAATTACCCATATTACTTTATGACATAACATGTTGTTTCAAATATCATCCACTCATTTTAAAGATTCATTGAAAAACCCATATTTATTCATGAAACATAACTTATTTTTTGCCTCATCACATTATTACTTGAAACATTTCCTATATTATAGTTGTGTGAACATCAATTCTATGATATCAATGAATTTTCTGGATTTACCTTCACAATATGTCATTTTAATCATGATATGGTTCTCTAATAGACCTGTTAATTTAAATATACCCAAACATCATTCATGGAATGATGCATGTAGTCACAACGTGGTTCTTATAGTTTCAATGTGATCCTTATGGTTATGGTGTGACATTTATTACTTCAAAATTTTTTAAAAACTTCCTTCATAAATTTTACACTTCATTCATGGAACATTAAGACTTCCAAACTATAAAAAAATATCATCTTGACAAAAAATACAAAAAAAAAACCATTGGTTGTAATAGTATACATATAATTTATATGATATATCTTATGATGGAATCTTTATATAAAGATATGAGTATGTTTTATTGGGATTATTCAATAAACCTTTATAGCATGAGTTTCAATGAATTTTTTATAAAGGATTATATTTTCTTGCATCTATGAATTAGTGAGTTCATATTTATTATCAACCCTACAAAGGATTATAAGGTCACACAGTTAAGACATAGAATAAGGATTTAAATTTTTTAAAAATTATTTATTCCAAAATTAAGATAGTTTGATGAATCATATCCAAAGAAGTTTAGATGGATTTATAAAAATTTATGATTTTTTTTCATAAAGTCCTTATGGGAGTTTATTGTAAGTCGGAGATTAATTCATATGTACTAAAATGTGATGAATCATATTATACAATTTATCCATATCATGATCCATGATATGAATTTTATGAATACATAAATAATTATATAGAGATATAATTAAGGGATTATGGTAATAGTATTATATTATACCAATCTTATAATGATATATTATATCAGGTGCATGGTTTATACCACATATTCTAAATAGTTTACCTTTGGTTATGAATAAAATAGTTGATTCATTTATAGTATAAAAAAATATTTATAATAATTGATATTTTCAATGATTATAATACAGAAATGAAAATATGTTATTGTAACATATTTTATTGTGAAATATTGGAATCTGATGATCAATATCCTTCATTAAATGAATGGAGCTAACATAAATAATTGTATCCTCTTTATGGGTGGGCGTGGTAATTTTTTCAAGACAATCCAAAGGTCTCTTACTCCTCATTATCAATTTATATTTAAGGAGAAGGTGATAACACACATTTAGAGTTAATGGGTTCCTCTCATAGAGTATGAGGATTCTAATGTTTGATGCACTACTTGTGGAGGAAAGAGTCTTTTGGTTGTCTCTAAGAGATCTCCATCAAACAAAATACATTGAGATAGTGATTTTTGGAGAATAGGTACACCTTTTGTTTTATGTTATTCATTTACATGTTGATTTAGTAGAGATAAATTAGAAATTATATTATATTTTTTCTAATGTTATGAGCATGTGATGTTCCTATAAAAACCATAACTTACCTCATATTGAGAACTTTTCATATTTATTTCTATCATGTTATCTCTTTATCATTATATTTATATGGGTCATTCTTTTTTTTATTGACTGCAGTCCCAAACTTCATATTCTTAGGTTTTGATAAGGTTTTTTATAACCAAGACTAGTTTTTCCCATGTTATGTATGTAACGAGCCAATGTTTTATCAATGGAAATTACCTTTTTATAATTATGTCATATAATCACATGAAATTACAACATAATGAACTACTAAGTGCTATGTGACCTTTAAACATAATATTATCACATTTGTGATTTGAATTTTGAAAATCTGACATACATGGTTGCGATCAGTAAAATGTTTGGAGCCTGATATGACAATCTTATTTCTTATTGAATAGTAACCGACCCTTATGAATAGTAATGTTACCCTTATGAATAGTAATATGACCCATATGGATATTAAATAGTCCAAAAGAATATTAACCTCACCCATGAATTTATAAATAAAATTTAGGCATCTTATAAGTGATAATATGACCATAGTAAAAGTATTGGTGTTTTTGTAAGTCATAAATAATTAATTAAAATTAATTAATTAATTTAAAAGAAAATTTATTTTCCTAAAATGTGTTCATAAATTATCAATTTTATGAATTCTGGTTTTAAGATAATTTTATAAGACCTTATGTAATTTTTGAAAGCATTATAAAATCAGTTATAGTTTTAAAATATGTATTTTTCAAATAAAATATGATTTTAATTAAATATTAAATTAATTATATTTAGAAAATTATTTTTGAAAACTGGAGTTAATTTTTTTATTCTACACATTGAAAAATGGTTAGGGTTAATTTTTGGGATTTTTCTAAAATACAAGAATTTTTTATGAATAGTAAAATACAATAATTTACAAATTAAGCTAAATACATGATTTATAGGGTCATGGATGATGTTATGCTGATGTAAGACCAATTGGTTCGAACTAAAATGAACTTATTACTATTTTTGGTCATGTAATCATCACTATTTCTGGTCTTTAGGGAAATTAATAAATAAAGGAATTAAATATTATGAAAACCATCCTCTCCTTGACTATAAATACTACCCCTCCTTACATCTTCTCTTCACTCCTCTCAAGCCTAGAGACTCGAAAAAATTATGCCCAAATCTCTCCCCAAGATCCTCCCCCACGTCCAACATCCCTTAGTCTCTTCAAAAGACCAAATCCTCTCCCCTTAAGAGGCTCTCAAGGAAGATTGATTCAAGAGGTAAATTCCTCTTTTCAATTATTTTACCTTCTTTTCAAGTTCATTTGTTTTCTTTTCTATCCTTACCTCTCCTCATACAAATGTTATGAAAACTCTAGTACCTTAAATTTAATATAATTTTGTTATGATAATGTAATAATTTATTATCATCTCTTTTTTACTCTTCTTTTATACTAGTTGTAAATACACCATCCAAGATGTGTTAATTTACCACATTCAAGAACGATGGGTTTTAAATTTATTTTACCATATTCAATTATGACTATGAAACCATTTTTACGGTTTTAAAAGACTATTAAATATTTATTTTATATTATTTATTTTTCTAGAATCATTTTTTCACACATTATGTAAAATAATAATACAAAATAATCTAATTATGAGTAAAATCGCCAAATTAATTCAAGTGTTTATCATTAATGTTTTATATAATGATTCAACTTCAATACAAGTAACCAAATTAAATTTACAACCATGTAAAATTATATATTTTCAATAATAAAATATAACTCTAATTCTGGATAACCATCCTCATGTTACATGATTCTCCGTTCATAAAAATAAGTAAACCGATCATAAAAACCAAGAAAACAAACGGACCCGAACAATGAAATTGAACCACTTAACCCATAAAAAAGGTCATGAATGAACTTGAAAAGGTTATAATAAATATTTTAAATATATAATAGGTTATGTAATTATTAATTAATGAACCTAATTTTATTATTCATTTCATTAATATCAAGTGGAGAACACCATTGAACTTAATGTAAGGGATCCTCTCTCTTTCACTTTTATTCAAGAATGTCCTCTATGATGTGCCCTTTTATGTGTAATATATATTTATGGGGTATGATTTAGAACCTACCCCATACTTTCCTCATTATGTATAAGTTATTAGAAACCCATTTCTCTCTCATTAATCCCTCTTATGTACACTCGATACCATGCTGATAATCTGTAAAGGTTTTCTACCCAAACCTCCTTTGTTTCTTTGGGTTGCCTTATCTTACTTTTAACAAAATTAATTTTTTGTATATTTTTATGTTAATATTATAAATGATATGTACATGTACCAAATTCATTTATCAATACCCTTTTATCATTCTATTTTTGGGATATACATGTTTATAAGTGATTCCCTCCTCAATACTTCTCGATAAGCAATCTTGTTTTGAGGGAACTTCCTAAATTCTTACCCAATTTCAAGTGCACTCAATCTTCTGTTTTAATCCACATTTGTCTTTATAAAATAAGTATTTATTTTATTATGGAAACCTTCTTGGTTGAATTATGGTTTTATATAAAGTATTGTTCCCTTTTCTATTTTAAAGGCTCTATAGTATTTTCCTTAAAACCGCACAAAAATGTTTTAATGCTAGAATTTATTAAATACTTTTCTTACATGTTGTCACTTATACTTGAAATAAATTACCATGATACATGACTATTTTAACTTATTAATTTACATTTATATTTTAGTTACTTTCTTTCATGGACAATTTTATGATACGCCCATTTGTTATGCTTTATGACATGATTGTGGTACCCAATTCATTCAATGGGTAACCCTTATGTTTATGTAAGATTGACTATATATGATTATTTATGTGGAAAAAATATTCATTAAAAGTTAATATGGGTGTACCAATATAGTTCTCCAATGCATTGGGTAAATTTGAGTCTCATGAGACGTTATGTGTGACAGTCTTGGTGGTTAGCCTTGACTTGTGCTACTATGTGTGACAGTTTTGGAAGTTAGCCTTGACTTGTGATACCATGTGAAATGGTCTTGGAGGTTAGACTTGAATCATGATAAAGACATGTTTTATGTTTCTTCCACATTATTATTACTCCAGGATTAAATTATTTCATGTTTATATGTTATGATTGTATATGTTACATTCCTTTTTATATAATCATGTCATGCCTTCTATCCCATGTGCTAATGCTTTATTCTTATGGTTATTCCCTTATTGGGATATTTAGCTCATCCCTTTTTTCATGTTATCCCCAACTTATCCTATGAATATTTATGAGAATAATGGAATTTAGGGGATCTTTATGAAGACTAAATAAATAAATGTTATATTTAGTTTCATGTTTTTAGTTTCATGTACCTAGTCTTTCAAGACACTAGACTTAACGATCCTTGGCCTGTACTCTGATGTATAATTATGCTTAAAATCATGTAATGTTATATGTAAAAGGCTAGGGTCACTATAGTTGGTATCATAAGATGGTATAGTTATTTTTTGAGATTAGGAATGGATCACTTTAGTAAGAACCTTATGGGTGAGACTAAGCATAAGAAAACATCCCTATATTTTGGTAAGTAAAGAGTAAGTGGTTTATCAAGAAAATACATCCCTGTCTAGATACAAACAGGTTGAGGTGGATCTGGAACATATGTATCTAGAGGTAAAACCCAAAAACACTGCTTTGATCTAGACTAGAATGGAAACTGGTGCACGACAATGGGCCTTGCTGCACTCTTGGTTTGACACTCCTAGGGGATATTCTTTGGTAAATTCATGAGTTTATTACAAACCATTATTAAGAGAATAAAAAATCCCATAAGAATATAATTTAATAAATAGATCAAGGATAACCTAGATTGAAACATAAGGAATCACAAGTTAGGATATACTTCTCGTTTACAAGTTTATCCTTTTATGTTTAAAGTTTCCTTTTTTATGCTCAATAGATAAGTATTCAAGACCTCTAATTATACGTTATTTTTTTAGTTAATGGTGGGAAATATAAGAACACATTCCAACAATCAATGTGATAGGGAATGTGAATATTTCCCCAATGATATGGAAAATATGATAGGAGCAGGTGCTTAAAACTTCATGACAGTACTTGCTCAGCTGGATCAAGTTATGAATAATAACTTGAATCATGTGGAGTACCCTTCTCCTCCAAGGAAAGATCAAGTTACCATTGAATCATTTATGTGGAAAAGGCCTCCCATGTTTGGTGGATCTTATGATCCCCTCCTCAAAGAATAGTGGATCAACTCCATTGAAAAGATATTCTCTATCATCCAGTGATCAGAAGAAGATAATGTTGTACTAGTGATATATTGATTTGATGGGGAATATGATCAGTGGTGGACACTGATCAAGAATACGAAGCCCCAGGAGGAAATTGATTCCATGGTTTTGGAGGAATTCAAGAGAATGTTTTCAATAAATATTTTCCCCAAACCCTCTGTCTCAAGATGGAAAGAGAGTTCCTCAGACTCAAGAAGAAGGAAGATGAGTCCATAGAGGCGTAGAAAGAAAACTTTACAAGGATTACACGGTATGCCTTTGGTTTTTTCATAAACACTGAAATCAAGGTGGATGACAACTTTAGTAGACTGAAGTTGATTCTATGAAAAGAATTGGTGATTCGAGACTTTGACAGCTATGAGGAGATTTTCTGTTGTGCCCTTAAGGTTGAAATAGAGATCAGAGACTCTTAGTGGTATCGTGGGATCAATGATAAGAAGAGGAAAATGAAATCTAATGTAGGTGGTCCT
The DNA here is from genome assembly GCA_963277665.1 of Viscum album. Lineage (NCBI taxonomy): Eukaryota > Viridiplantae > Streptophyta > Magnoliopsida > Santalales > Viscaceae > Viscum > Viscum album. The sequence goes on along the minus strand of OY728131.1, from coordinate 641,556,327 downwards.
GAAAATAAATTCCATGATGGAAGGAAGACTAATCATCCCATGTGTAAAAATCTTGGGAAGAAGCATCCTGGGAATTGTCTAAAGGGAACCAAGAATTGATTCAAATCTTTAAATTTGGGACATATGGCTAAAAACTGCCAACGGGATATGAATAATCCCACTAATGTGTAAGAATAAAGGAAGGTTTAGATCAAAACTCAGCCTATAGTGCAATGTTACAACTACAAGGTCATTGGAATTATGAGAACAATTTTCCTAAGCCAAGGGTTGTTAGAGGTAATCAACAACAACCTCCAAGGCAACAAGGAAGGGCTTATTCTATCACTACTACTGATGTGGATCCGAACAATGATGTGGTGATAGGTATGTTAGTTATTCATTCAAGAATAGAAAACATACTATTTTATTCTGGTTCTATGCTTTCTTTCATATCTTGCAAGTTTAGTAGAACTATTCAAAAAACACCTCAAAATTTGGAGGATAAGTTATCTATAAAAAAAGAGAATGGGGAAATTATTATGTCTATGGTTTATAACTCCTCACTGGTTTACATTTGTGGACTGAACCTCCCATCAAATCTCTTCATACTTCCTTTAGTGTAGTTCTACACTATCTTGGGAATGAATTGACTATATTTATACAAATCCAACATCAACTTTTGGGAAAGGGAGATCAATCTTCATATCCCCAAGCATCCTCCAATTATTTACAAGTGTAAGTAGAAAGATGAATCTCCTTTAGAATCATTGTCTCAAGTGTGGATATTAATTCCTTATGATCAAGCATGTCTAGACCAAATTATTGAGACAAAGGAGAGAATCATACTTGAATACATGCCCATTGTGAGGGATTACACTGATTTATTTCCTAAAGAGTTTCCTGTTATTCCTCATGATCACAGGGTTGAGTTCTAAATTGAACTTATTCCCATATCTCTTCCTATATCAAAGACACCTTATATAATATCCACCATAGAGTTGGAGGAGGTGAAGAAGCAATTATAGGAGAATTTGGAGAAGGGTTTTATATGCCCGAGTGCTTCACCATGGGGTACACCAGACCTCTTTGTCAAGAAAAATGATGGATTAATGCACCTCTACATTGATTACCTTGATCTCAATAAAATCACGATAAAGAACAAGTATCTCCTTCCACGGATAGATGACTTTTTCGATCATTTTCGTAGGGATATTTATTTCTCTAAGGTAGACCTTTGGTCGAGATATCACCAATTAATGGTGAGGAAGGAAGATATTCTCAAGAATTCATTTAGAATGCAGTATGGACACTATGTTTTCATAGTGATTCCCTTCAAACTCACTAATGCTCTAGTAATTTTCATGGATTTAATAAATAGAGTCTTTAAATATTACCTTGATAAATTTGTGGTAGTCTTTATCAAAAATATTTTGATATAATCCAACAGCAAGGAGGAACATGAGGAGCATTTGAATATTCTGTTAAAGACTTTAAGAAGGGATAAGATGTATGAAACGTATAGTAAATGAAAGTTCTGGACAGAGTAAGTATAATTATTTGGAATGTTATCACTAGTAAAGGGATATCTATAGACCTTTCCAAAACAAAGGAAATTGAAGAGTGGCCCAGGACAACATCTGTAACAGAGATCTGTAGCTTTCTGGGTATAGCTAGGTATTACCGAATTTTTTTGAAGAACTTTTCATGATTGTCAAACCCAATGACCAAGATGACACAGAAGGGAGTAAAGTTTGTCAAGACTCTTGAATGTGAAGACTACTTTAAGGAGTTGAAAAAGAGGCTAATCGCTATACTAATACTCACACTCTAAAAAAGTGGAGAACTCTTTATAGTGTAAAGTGATGATTCAAAGTAGGTCTTAGGATTTTTTCTGATTTAAAACGATAAAGTGATAGCCTATGCCTCAAGGAAGTTGAAAATACATGAGAAAAACTATCCTATGCATGATCTGGAGTTGGCGGTTATGATCTTTACGTTAAAAATCTGGAAGCGTTATCTCTATGAGGAGAAGTTTGAGATATATACTAATCACAAGATTCTAAAATATATATTCACACAAAAATAGATTTATATTTGTGCCAAAAAATATGGATAGATCTCATTAAGGATTATGACTGCTCAATCCACTACCATCCTGGTAATGCAAAAAAGGTGGAAGATTCTCTAAGTAGAAAGGATACTTCATCTTTATCAATGATGAGAATTGAAAAGGATATGATATTATTAGATTTTCAGAGGATGGACATGGTAATTATTAAGAGCGAAACTTCATAAATCCTTTCTAAAATGATTTCTCAACCATCCCTCATGGTGAAAATAAAGGATGCTCAAAGAAAAGATTTGGAAATTCAAAAAAGGGTGGAAGACATTAAAAATGGTAAATCCTATGAGTTATTTATTGATGAGGAAGGATTTGTAAGATTTGGGTCAAGATTATGTATACCTTCCGATTAAGAGATAAAGAAGGATATTCTGAATGACGCACATAGCTCAACCTTCTCTATTCACTAAGGGATCACAAAAATATATCAAGATCTTCGAGAGAACATTTGGTGGGACAATATGAAGAATAAGATTGCTAAATATACATCAAAGTGCCTGATATGACAACAAGTGAAGGCTAAAAAGTATAAGTATAAGGGGATGATACAACCACTACCCATACCAACATGGAAGTGTGAGAAAATCACCATGGAATTTGTCACTTGACTTCTAAGGAAATACAGAGGAAAAAATGCTATTTGGGTCATTGTGGATCGTCTTACAAAGACAACTCACTTTATTTCAATTCTAGAGGAATTCTCATTGGATCAACATTCACAAATATATATAAAAGTGGTGGTAAGGATGCGTGGAGTACCACTATATATTGTATCCGACCGAGATCTGAGATTCACCTAAAAGTTTTGGAAAATTCTCCAACATGCTCTAAGCACTGAACTGAACTTCAGTACGACCTATCAACCTCAAACTGATGTCCAATATGAGTGAACTATTCAAATACTAGAAGATGTGTTGAGAGAATGTTCTATGAACTTCAAAGGGGGATGATACTAACATCTTCCACTGGTCAAATTATTCTACAACAATGGTTTCCACTTGAGCATCTGAATGACACCATACGAAGCCCATTTATGGGAAAAGGTGTAGAACACCGGTGTGTTGGGATGAAGTCGGTGAGAGTAAGCTGCTAAGACCTGAAATGGTGGAAGAAATGGTGGAGAAGGTGAAAACCATTCAGCAACACATCAAGGTATCCTAAATTCAACAAAAATGCTATACAGAAAATTGTCAATGAGACCTTGAGTTCAAAGATAGTTACATGGTATTTCTATGCATATCTCCATGGAAGAAGGTCATGAGTTTTGGGAAGAAAGGAAAGTTAAGTCCCAGGCACATTATCCCCCTCGAGATTCTTGGTCGTGTTGAGGCTATGGCCTATCAACTAGCACTTCCACCTACCATGTCCAAAGTACACAATTTATTTCATATATCCCTCTTAAGGAAGTACATACTAGACCCTTAACATGTACTATCTTAAGAGGTGGTACAATTGGAGAATGATCTTTATTACAAGGAACAACCAGTGAAGATCTTGTATTGTAGAGATAATGTTCTACGTAACAAGAATACTCACCTCGTTAAAGTACTGTGGAAGAAACATAAGTACGAAGAGGAAACATGAGAACTGGAGGAGGCAATGAAGGAAAAGTACCCACACCTATTTATGGCTTAGAATGTAAAAAAAAATTTTGAGGGAAAAATTTCATAAGGGGGAAATAATGTAACGACCCAATGTTTTATCAATGGAAATTCCCTTCTTACAATTATGTCATATAATCACATGAAATTACAACAAAATTAACTACTAAGTGCTATGTGACCTCCAAACATAATATTGTCACCTCTGTGATTTGAATTTTAAAAATCTGACATACACAGTTGCGATCAATAAGATGTTTGTAGTCTGATAATAAAAACTAAATTTTTGGTAAATAGTAACTGACCCTTATGAATAGTAATGTTACCCTTATTGTAATTCCCTGACCCTAGTTACCCAGAGTCAGTGTATTATTACATAATATTGTCATGATACAAGGAAATCATGTCCTGAAAGAGCGATCAGTTTAGTAGCCTTGGAATTACTAGATACATTCATAAGTTTTACATTACATTATAAAATGAAAAACTAAAACAACATTGTCTCCATAGGCCACTCTCATATCCCTTAGAATATCCCTACAAGTCAATCATAATATACTCTTTCGTATCCTAGAAAAAATGAAACATATAAAGGGGTGAGCTCAGATGCTCAGTAAGGATAACAATATAGATGAAACTTTCATAAATAAGCTTAAACATTTTAAGGAAATGTATAAGACTAAAACATAAGCCTTTTAAAAATAAACTTCAGAATAATATTGGTATTATAGATCAAATAATTCAATTTACTTATTCACATGGATATTATACTAGTCTAATAATCACATGCAATATCAATAGCCAATTTCATAATGATGGAATGTATAATACCAGACATCATAACCACATAGTCAAGGCCTTGTGCCAAGACTAAAATAATATTTTTTCAAGGCCTTGTGCCAAGACCCTAGTTTGTCTCATGATACATACCGATGCATCAAGGAGCTATATCGGGCTCCACCCGTCACTTACTAAGTCCAATGCATTCCTCATATGAAAAGGTTTAAACATAACATAAACATTCGTATTAAAACTAGCATATGAAATGTCAATAATTTATCCACAAACCATGAATTGTATTAAATAACACACCCACATTAAAAAATATCACAAAACCTTCAATAAAATATGGAATATTTGTATCATAATAAATCAATTTCAAACAAGTGTAAAATCCATCAAAGGATATTGACATAGATGAAATCAAAACTATTTGAGAGAAATATCTCTTTCTTTTTTGAAATCATTTCAAAGTCACATAATTACAAAAGAAAAAATTTATTTTGAAAATATTATTATAAGCTTGTAAGGGAAGCTTCAACAATTTTATACAGTGGAAAATAGGCGCACCCACCGTATAAGTTAAAAAAAGACATTCTTACCTTAATTTTGTCGAAAAGGTCATAAAGTACCTTGTTTAAAAAATGACAGAAAGATTCATTTATAAAAATCTTATAAAAAGAAAAATAAGGGTATAAATGACTTTAAACCATTTTCTATTAAATTATAAAAATGTTTTGAAATACATTTTTATAAACATGTATGTGGATGATAAAGAGGTCCCAGAAGATACTTACGTAAAAACAATCTCGGATAATAAAGAGATTGTGAATTTAACCCTCAACTTGTACTTTTCCTTGGTCGAGGGTATGTTAACCTCCTGTATAATAGTTAATTTTTTTATTAAATTATACAAGAACCATATACATAAATATGACATCATATATGATCTTCTATTATTGCTTTGTTAATAATATTTTAGTATTATCATCATTTCAGGTGTTAACTGATTCGTTTTCCTTTATATGTTTTGATACATAAGCCGTGTTTGTTAAGGATAGGATGTATTTGATTCATATCCAGAATGATATTAAGTTCTTAAAAATTATTTTTAATCATAAAATGAAAATTATTCTTGAATGATTATTATGGGGAATGAATCTCATTGCGCTCGTAGAGACGGTAATCCGTACGTACGCACAAGTGAAAATATCATTATTTTGATATTTAATTTGTATGTAAATATATGGTATATCATATATACAGAATAATTAACATGTTATATTTATTATTTACATCAATTATACATCATTATTATACTATCCAAATAGTGAAGTGTTGAATGACAAACTACACCACGACGTGGAGACGGTACGCCGTACGTACACACGTATGGTGACTTTGTCATTTATTGGATGGATAGAATAAAGAATATTGTTTTACCATATTTATAATAAAATCATAGTATATATAATATACTGGAGTTATTATTTTATAATGTAAGTAACAAATAAAGAGGAAGTGGAAGAAGAAAAGAACTTGAAAGAGGTGATGAAATATTTACCTCTTCTTCGGGTTATTCCTTTTTATTTGATTAAAATGGATCCTTAGGTTGTCTTTATGACCAAAGGATGGCCTCTAGGATTAGGTTAGGATAGTTGAGAGGATATTTGGGTAGGGTTTTTCTGAGACAAATGGATTTTAAGGTGTGAATTTGAGAGAAGGGGAAGTGTCCTTTTATAAGAGGGGCGGGGGACACCTTAGGAAAAGATTGAAATATTATTTTATAATAAATTCATATTCGGTTGATAATGGATTCAAAATGATTTATTTTTAGTCTAATGTGGGTATAGGTCAAAATCCTATAAACCAATAGGTTTTATACAGGTTTAGGTCACCATATTAACCTTATCATTTAGATTTAACTCTTAGTTAAATAGTTTCACATTTACCATGTCTCTTTGTATTTTTATATTATATGGTTAATAAACTTACTATAAACTTCCAAGAGAATCCAAAGTGGTTAATTATTGATATATATTATATTATATAAGTCCTTTGGATGAACTTTAGATTTTTATGAATATAATATCAATTAATAATATAGTATTTGTTTTAAAAACTTATTTATGTCAATTTTGACACTATTTAGTAATTGTTTTTTTAAAGTCCTAAAAACTCTATTAATTAAAAATAAATTCATTTAATCAATAATAACATTTCATATTAACCTATAAAAATCTTTCAATTCATAAAAAGTCTCAAATTACATTTATTTGGTTATTTATAATATCAATTATTTTAATATTTCATTAATAACGTAATTACTGCATCATCATTGTGTCATAAATAAATTACAATATTTAATGTCTAAAAATTATAAATAAAATACCATTATGCAGGAAATATTTTTATCTTTCTAATGAATATTTATAGTAGAATTTATCTTATGTTTAATACTACATTAAAAATGGTTTAGTTATTAAACTTTGAATTTAACACTTTTAACTCTTCTTTAAATAAAATAATAATAAATGTCCTAATCTAATACAATTGAACCTAAAGGATCATATTTTATTCCTAAGGTTGTTTTTGGTCGAAATAAACTTATCCAACATAATTAGGACATGTGTTAGGGTAATTTATAATATCATTTTTACCTTTAATTACCCTATTTACTTTTAACCGTGGTAAATAAAAGTCAAAAGTTACTATTCACCAAAAAAATATTTTCTTCTTATTGAACCTAATTCTACTTAATTATATCAACTGTGTCTCTCATATTTTTGAAATTCAATTCACAGAAGTGGTAAAATTAAGTTTTATGCAAATTTGTAAATGCTCCTAGGAGGTGGGTAAAATACGGTAAAAATTTCAATAAATTTTTTATATATCTAAAGTTATTATAAAATGGATCCAATGAATTACTTTGAACTTATATAGGTATTATGTATCTATTTTTACCTAATATAAATTTAAATAAAATAACTAATTATTTAAATAAAAAGTTGGTTTTAACCAATAACACAGTGTTTTTCACTATTCATAAAAAATTGAAAGTTTTCAAAAACATACAAAAAATTCACCCTAAGCTAATTTCGATATTCCAAATTCAAAAATGAAGTCAATTTTGAAAAATAAAGTTTATAAAATTTCAAAAAGTGGGTATTAATATTCATAACAGCTAGTTTGATTGGTCGCGGTGTGTTAGAATCTCGAAGTTGAGTACAATGCAAGCTATTACACTATTCAATGGGAAAGGTACTGTGGAAGCTTGGGGTGTTAAATTATTCCATCCTTCAAATAATTTTGTCTTCTAAATTTCTATAATATTACTGCATAAAAAGATTCGGGCGGTTCTTCATCATAAGTTCCTCGGGTTCCCACGTTGCCTCTTCCATCTTATGGTTTCTCTATAGAACTTTTACCAGACGAGTTGTATGGTTTCTCAACACTTGTTCTCTAGTATTAATAATCTTGACAGGCTCTTCGCAATAAGAAAGATTGAGTTCCAGTTCTATTTCTTCATATGTGAGTACATGCATTGGGTCAGTCATGTATTTTCTCAACAGTGATACGTGGAACACATCATGAACTTTGGAGAGACTTAGCAGCGTATCCAAATGATAAGCTACAACCCCAATTCGTTCTAGAATTCCAAAAGCTCCGATGTACTTGGGACTCAATTTACCCTTCTTAACGAAACATATAACACCCTTCCATGGACATACCTTCAAGAAAACATGGTCTCCTACTTGGAATTCCAAATATTTCCTTCGGTTATCAGCATAGATCTTTTGCCTACTTTGAGTTTCTTTGATGTGGGTTTGAATTACCTTCACCTTTTCCATCATTTCCTCAACAAGTTCTGGGCCTACGAGTTTTTTTTCACCAACATCATCCCAACAAGTTGGTGTGCGACATCTCTTTCCATGTAACGCTTCATATGGTTCCATCTGAATACTTGAATGGAAGCTATTGTTACAGGAAAATTCTACCAGAGGTAAATATTGATCCCACATACCTTGAAAGTCAAGTGATCAAGATCTCAACATGTCTTCTAAGGTTTGAATAGTCCGTTCTGATTGTCCATCAGTTTGAGGGTGGTAGGCAGTGCTCAAACTAAGTTTAGTATCCAGGGCTTTCTGAAGACTTTTCCAGAATCTTGATGTAAAATGTGGATCACGATCAGAAACAATCGATAGTGGTACTCCATGAAGTCTTACAATTTCATTAATATATAGTCTTACTAAATGTTCAAGTGGTAAATCTTATCTTATATCAAGAAAATGTGATGACTTGGTAAGATGATAAAAAATGACCCATATTGCATCATTCCTTCTAGGAGTCTTTGGTAGCCCAATGATAAAGTCCATCATAATATCATCCAATTTCCACTCAGGTATGGGAAGAGGTTGCATGACTCCTCTAGGATGTTGTCTTCCAGCTTTCACCTGTTGAAAAACCATACATCTCGACACAAAGTCAGCAATCTCTCTCTTCATTTTGTCCCACCAAAATTGTTTTTTCAAATCTCTATACATCTTTGTGCTACCAGGGTGTATTGAGAAATTAGAGTTATGATCATCATCCAACAATTCCCTTTTTAGATCAGGTATATCGGGAACACAATGTCTCTTCCCAAATTTCAAAATCCCATCTTCATATATGAATTCAATCAATCTCCCATCGTTCATAGCTTTAATTTTCTTTTGAAACTCCTCGTCATCAGCCTAAGAACTTTTTATCCTTTCTAGTAAATATGGTTTGGAAACCATTTAAAAAAGCATTGATGTTTCACCTTCCATGGTTATTCCCATATCCATATTTACTAGATCCATGTATATAGGATCCTTTTCCACTCTCATCTTGTTCAAAAATCCATGATCGTTTCTGCTCAAAGCATCTTCTACCTTATTTGCCTTCCCTGGGTGGTAGTGTATAGTAAAATCACAATCCTCGAGTAGCTCGAGACATCTCCTTTTCCTCATGTTGAGTTCTTTTTGTGAGAAAATACACTTCAAGATCTTGTGACCAGTATATATCTAACATTTTTCACCATAGAGATAGTGTCTCCAAATATTCAAAGCAAATATTACAGCTTCTAATTTGAGATCATGAGTGGGATAGTTTTTTTCATGAATTTTTAGCTGTCATGATGCATATGCAATAACTCTATCATTCTGCATAAGGACACAACCAAGTCATTTCTTTGAAGAATCACTATAAATAACAAACCCATCATTCCCTGATGGCAGAGTCAAGATAGGACCATTGAATAATCTTCTATTCAGTTCTTCAAAACATTCTTCACACTCTTTTTTCCAAACAAATTTAACCCCTTTATGTGTGAGCTTGGTTAATGGGTTAGAAAATCAGGCAGAATTCTGGATGAAACGTCGATAATAACATGCTAAACCAAAAAAACTATGTACTTCGGTTATACTTGTTGGTGCTGGACATTCTTGGATTGCCTTTGTCTTAGAAGGATCAATAGAGATTCCATCCTTAGAGAAAATATGGCCAACAAAAGAAATCTCTTCAAGCCATAATTTACACTTGCTAAACTTCCCATATAATTCATTTCTTCTAAGATTCCTTATAATAATGCGCAAGTGATTTTCATGATCTTCATATCTTTTGGATTATACCAATATATCATCAATAAATACCACTACAAAGTCATCAAGATATTCCTTGAAAACTCTATTCATTAGATCCATGAAAACAAAGGGTGTATTAGTCATCCCAAAAGGTATTACTGTAAACTCGTAATGCCCGTACCTGGTTCGAAATTCTGTCTTTGGAATTTCTTCCTTCTTCACACACAACTAATGATATCCAGATCGAATTTCAATCTTTGAAAAATATTGTGCTCCATGAATTTGGTCGAATAAATCATCAATGTGAGGTAGGGGATACTTGTTCTTTATTGTTATAGCATTCATCTCCCTATAATCAGTGCACAACCTCATAGATCCATCTTTCTTATTAACAAAAATAATAGGGGATCCCCATAGAGAAAAACTAGGGCAAATAAATCCATTATTACTCAATTCCTATAGTTTTTTTCTTTAGTTCCACTAATTCCACAGTTTCCATTCTATAAGGGGTCTTCAATATGGTCCTTGAACTAGGAAATAAGTCAATGGAAAACTCAATTTATTATTCTAGAGGATGTCCAGGCAAATCCTCTGGAAACACATCAATATATTCATGTATAATAGGAACATCCTCTATTCGAACATTCCTTTTCTCACCCACATTTATTTCATTCTCTTCCTCCCCAATAATTGAATTTAGTTGAGCCAATGGGGGTGGATATAGATAAGAATCAAGTGGTGGCATTTCTGCTCTAAAGATAAGGTACTCCTTATCATCATCGTAAATTGTAACCTCCTTCTTCTTACAATAATTTTTTGCATCATGGTCTGAAATCCAATCAATACTGAGGATTATATCAAATTCAATCAAGGGTATGACGATGAGATCAGCAGATAAATAACATTTATATACCCTAATAGGAACCGATTCACAAAATTTTGTTGCAATGATACTTCCCTTATGAGTTTTTACTAACAACTCCCTTGTTAAATCAAAGCAAACTGGGAAGATATGAAACAATGCGATGATCGAGAATCAAATAAACCATTGTCTAAACTTGAGGAAACCATTAAATTACCTTCCACCACGTCTTTCGAAGCTTCAACCTCTGTAGTATTGATCACATAAGATTGTCCTTGATCCCTTGGAATTTTTTGAGGTAAGTTTCCCTGATGCATAGGATATTCATTTTCATAATGCCCCTTTTCTCTACAATTGTATCATTTAACATTGACAACCTCTTTCTTCCCTTTGCAATCACGAGTTTGGTGTAATTTTTCACCACACTTGTAACAGAATATCATTCCCTTCATGCAAGTACCAGGGTGTTTCTTCCCAAATTTACTGCATGATAGATATTCAACTTTTCCATTCTTCCCCTTATTTCCATTTCTAGAGTTTTCAGTAGATCTCTTCTTCTCTTGCTTTTCTTTAAAGTTGTAAGACTCAGAGAATTACTTTTCTGTCTTGATAGCACAAGAGACAATATCTTCATATGAAGAGAAGGAATATGATACTAATGCTCGATGGATAAATAGTTTTAACCCATCAAATAAACGATCAATACCACTTCTTGGGTTATGTATATAATCTGCAGCATGCCTTGCTAACCTTGTAAAGTTAGATTTATACTTTGTGACATTCTCATCCTCCTTTTTCCTCAGACTTAGAAATTACCTTTCCATATTCGCTCGATGGTCAAGAGGAAAGTATTTTTCTAAGAAAAGTTCTTTAAACTCCCTACATTACATACATGATACTTATTTATCCTCCTTTTTGTTTTGAATCAATGACCACCATTGATCTGCATCTCCTGTGAGGTCATAAACTGCCATGAAAACTTTTTCCCTTTCATTACTCCCCAAAGCATGAAATATTTTATCTAAGGAACTTATCAATTGCTCAGCTAAAAATGGATTTGTATACCCATTTAATGTTGGTGGTTGTTTCCTTATAAAGCGGTATAACATTGATCCTCCACATTGTGGATCATGGTGCTCCATATGGGTAAGGTTATTATTCATAACCTGAGTGAGTTTTCCCAGTATGGTGATAAGATGATCAGAACTAGTTGCATCACCAGCTCCACTATAATTATCTTGAGTAGGAGGGAAATACCTACATGGATTATGTGCATTTATACAGTTTCCATTCCTTCCACTAGGGGCCATTTCTAAACAATGTCATACACTATATTAGTTTCTGAATCGCAATACATAATTCCAAACTTGTAAAACACTTAAAATAAATTGAACAGTTTATGGATATAATCCATAATCATAAAAAAAATTTCTTTGAGGAGGTATATATTAATAAATCCTTCATAATGGTTTGTAAATAAAATGATAATTATCCTAAGCATATCCCCGGGGAGTGTCGTAACCAAGAGTGCAGAAAAGCCCGTTGTCGTGCACCAGTTCCCATTCGAGTCTAGCCCAAAGCGGTGTTTTCGGGTTTTACCCCTAGGTACATCTATGCCAGAGCTGCCTCTACCTGCTCATATCAAGATAGGTATGTATTTCTTGGGGAACTCACAAATTCTCTATATTACCAAAATTCTAAGAAGTTCTTATATACTAATCCTCAAAGTCTATCTTAGGGTAATGTGCTCTAATCAGAGTTCATATAAATCAAGTTTCCAAGGTTTGTACTAAACTTCCTCTGATACCAACTGTAATTACCCGAACCCATTTACCCAGAGTCGGTGCATTATTACATAATATTGGCATGATACAAGGAAATCATGTCTGGGAAGACCAATCAGTTTAGTATCCTTGGAAGTACTAGATACATTCATAATTTTTACATTACATTACAAAATGAAAAACTACAACAAAATTGTCTCCATAGGCCACACTCATATCCCTTAGACTATCCCTGTAGGTCAGTCATAATATACTTATTCGTATCTTGGAAAAAATAAAACATAAAAAGGGATGAGATCAGATGCTCAGTAAGGATAACAATATAGCGGAAACATTCATAAATAAGCGTAAATTTTTTAAGGAAATGTATAAGAATAAAACACAAGCCTTTTAAAAATAAACTTCATAATAATAGGGAAATTATAGATCAAATAATTCTATTTTCTTATTCACATGGATATTCTATTAGTCAAATAATCACATGCAATATCAATAGCCAATTTCATAATGACATAATGCATAATGCCAGACTTTATAACCACATAGTCAAGGCCTTGTGCCAAGACTACAAATAATATTTTGCCAAGTCCTTGTGCCAAGACACTAATTTGTCTCATGATACCTACCGATTCATCGAGGAGCTATAGTGGGCTCCACCCGTCACTTACGAATTCCAATGCATTCCTCATATGAAAAGGTTTAAACATAACATAAACATTCGTATTAAAACTGGCATACAAAAAATAAATACTTTATCCATAAACCATGAATGGTATTAAATAACACATCTAGATTCAAACATATCACAAAACCTTCAATACAATATGGAATATTTGTATCATAATAAATCAATTTCAAACAAGTGTAAAATCTATCAAAGGATGTTGACATAGATGAAATCAAAACTATTTGAGAGAAATATCTCTTTCTTTTTTGAAATCATTTAAAAGTCACATAATTATAAAAGAAAACATTTATTTTGAAAATATTCTTATAATATTTTAAGGTAAGATTCGACGATGTTATACGGTGGAAAATAGCCGCACCCACCGTATAAGTTAAAAAAAGACATTCTTACCTTAATTTTGTCGAAAAGGTCATAAAGTACCTTTTTTGGAAAATGATGGAAATATTCCTTTATAATAATCTTATAAAAAGTCAAATAAGGGTATACATGACTTTATCCCATTATTTAGTAAATAGTAAAAATGTTTTGAAATACATTTTTAGAAACATGGATGTGGATGATAACGAGGTCCTAGTAGATACTTATGTAAAAACAACCTCAGATAATAAAGTGATTGTGAATTTAACCCTTACATTGTACTTTTCCTTGGTCGAGGGTACGTTAACCTCCTGTATAATAGTTAAATTATTTTTATTAAATTATACAAGAACCATATACATAAATATGATATCATATATGATCTTCTAAAATTTCTTTGTTAATAATATTTTAGTATTATCGTCGTTTCGGGTGTTAACTGATTCGTTTTACTTTATATGTTTTGATACATAAGCCGTGTTTGTTATGTATAGGATGTATTTTATTCATATACATAATTATATTAAGTTCTAAAACATTATTTTTAATCATAAAATGAAAATTATTATTGAATGATTATGATGGGGAATAAATCTCATCGCGTTCGTGGAGACGGTAATCCGTACGTACGCACGAGAGACAATATCATTCTTTTGATATTTAAATAGTATGTAAATAGATGTTATATCATATATAAATAATAATTAAAAATTTATATTTATTATTTACATAAACTTTACATCATTTTTATACCCATCCAAATAGTGAAGTGTTGAATGACAAACTACACCACGACGTGGAGACGGTAAGCCGTACGTACGCACATATGGTGACTTTGTCATTTATAGGATAGATATAATAACGAATATTGTTGTAACATATTTATAAATACATCAAATTATATATAAGATACTGGAGTTATTATTTTATAATGGAAAAAACAAATAAAGAGGAAGTAGAAGAAGAAAAGATCTTGAAAGAGGTGATGAAATATTTACCTCTTCTTCGGGTTCTTCCTTTTGATTTGATCAAAAGGGATCCTTAGGTTGGCTTTATGACAAAAGTAAGACCTCTTGGATTAAATTAGGATATTTTATAGGATATTTGGGAATGGTTTTGATGATAAAAATGGCTTTTAAGGTTTGAATTTGAGATAATGGTAAGTGTCATTTTATAAGAGGGGTGAGGGGAATCTTAGGAAAAGATTGACATATTATTTTATAATAAATTTATATTCGGTTTATAATGGCTCCAAAATGATTTATTTTGAGGATAAGGTTGGGATGGGTCTAAATCCTCTCAACCAATAGGTTTTATATAGGTTTAGGTTACCATATTAACCTTATCATTTATATTTAACTCTTAGTTAAATAGTTTGACATTTACCATGTCTCTTTGTATTTTTATATTATATGGTTAATAAAAATACTATAAACTTCCAAGAGAACCCGAAGTGGTTAATTATTTATATATATAAACTTATATAAGTCCTTTGGACAAACATTATATTTTTAGTAATATAATATAAATTAATAGTATAGTATTTTTTTTAAAAACTTATTTATGTCAATTTTGACACTATTTAGTAATTGGTTTTTGTTAAAGTCCTAAAAACTTTATTACTTAGAAATAAATACATTTAATAAATAATAACATGTCATATTGACCTATAAAATTCTTGTAATTCATAAAAAGTCTCAAATTATATTTATTTGGGTATTTATAATATCAATTATTTTAATATTTCATTAATAAGGTAATTATTGCATCATCATTGTGTCATAAATAAATTAAATTATTTAATGTCTAAAAATTATAAACAAAATAATATTATTTAGTAAAATTTCATATCTTTCCAATTAATATTTATATTTGAATTTATCTTTTGTGTAACCCTACATTAAAAATGGTTTAGTTATTAAACATTGAATTTAACACTTTTAACTCTTCTTTAAATAAAATAATAATAAATGTCCTAATCTAATCCAAGTGGACCTAAAGGATCATATTTTATTCCTAAGGTTATTTTTGGTCTAAATAAACTTATCCAATATAATTAGGACATGTTTTAGGGTAATTTATAATATCATTTTTACCTATAATTACCCTATTTACTTTTAACCGTGGTATATAAAAGTCAAAAGTTACTATTCACAAAAAAAATATTTTCTACTTATTGAACCAAATTTTACTTACTAATATTAATGGCGTCTCTATTATTTTTGAAATTCAATTCACAGAAGCGCTAAAATTATGTTTTATGCAAATTTGCAAATGTTTCTAAGAGGTGGGTAAAAGACGGTAAAAAGTTCAATAAAATTTATATACATATAAACTTATTATAAAATGACTCCAATGAATTAATTTGAACTTATATAGGTATTATGTATCTATTTTTACCTAATATAAATTTAAATAAAATAACTAATTATTTAAATAAAAAGTTGGTTTTAACCAATAACACAGTGTTTTTCACTATTCATCAAAAATTGAAAGTTTTTAGAATAATACCAAAAATTCACCCTAAACTAATTTTGATATTCTGAATTCAAAAATTAATTCCATTTTGAAAAATAAAATTTATAAAATTTTAAAAAATGGGTATTATTATTCATAACGGCTAGTTTGATTGGTGGCGGTGTGTTAGAATCTCGAAGTTGCGTACAATGCAAGCTATTGCATTATTTAATGGGAAACGTACTGTGGAAGTTTGGGGTGTTACACTTATGAATAGTAATATGACCCTTATGAATATTAAATATTCCAAAAGAATAGTAACCTCATCCATGAATGTATAAATAAAATTTAGGCATTTTATAAGTGATAATATGACCATAGTAAAGGTATTGGTATTTTTGTAAGTCATAAATAATTAATTAAAATTAATTAATTAATTTAAAAGAAAATGTATTTTCCTAAAAAGTGTTCATAAATTATCAATTTTATGTTTTTTGTTTTTAAGATAATTTTATAAGACCTTATGTAATTTTTGTAAGCATTATAAAATCAATTATAGTTTTAAAATATGTAATTTTCAAGTAAATTATGATTTTAATTAAATATTAAATTAATTATATTTAGAAAATTATTTTTGAAAAATGGAATTCCTTTTTAGATTCTACACATCGAAAAATGGTGAGGGTGAATTTTTGGGATTTTTCTAAAATACTTGAATTTTTTATGAATAGTAAAATACAATAATTTGCAAATTAAACTAAATACATGATTTATAGTGTCATGGGTGATGTTTTTCTGATGTAAGACCAATTGGTTCGAACTCACAAGAAATTATTACTATTTTTTGTCATGGAATCACCACTATTTCTGGTCTTGATGGAATTTAATAAACTAAGGAATTAAATGTTATGAAAACCCTCCTCTCCTCCACTATAAATACTACCCCTCCTTACCTCTTATCTTTACTCCTCTCAAGCCTTGTTAATTTCCTAAATTCTGCCCAAATATCTCCCAAATCTCCTCCATCATTTCCAACAACCCTTATTCTATTCAAAAGACCAAATCCTCTCCCCTTAAGAGGCTCTTAAGGAAGATTGATTCAAGAGGTAAATTCCACTTTTCAATTTTTTACTTTCTTTTCAAGTTCATTTGTTTTATTTTTTATCCTTACCTATACTCATACAAATGTTATGAAAACTATAGTACCTTAAATGTAAAATAATTTTGTTATGATAATGGAATAATTTATTATCATCTCTCATTTAATCTTCTTTTATACAAGTAGTAAAGACACCATCCAAGATGTGTTAATTTACCACATTCAAGGATGATGGGTTTTCAATTTCTTTTACCATATTAAATTCCGGTAATGAAACCATTTTATGGTTGAAATAGACTATTAAATATTTATTTTATCTTATTTATTATTCTATAATCCTTTTTCACACATGATGTAAAATAATAATACAAAACAAGTTAATTATGAGCAAAATCGCTAAATTTATTCTAGCGTTTATCATTAATGTTTTATATAATGATTGAACTTTACTCCAAGTAACCAAATAAAATTTAAAACCATGTAACCTTCTGGATGTTCAATAATAAAATATAACTCAAATTATGGACAACCATCCCCATGTTACATGATTCTCCGTTCATGAAAATAAGTAAACTGATCGTATAAACCAAGAAAACAAACAGACCCGAACAATGAAATTGAACCACTTAACCCATCAAAAAGGTCATGAATGAACTTAAAAAGTTTAAAATAAATCTTTTACATATATAATAGGTTATTGAATTATTAATCAATTAAAATAATTTGATTATTTAGGCCATTAATATCAAGTGGAGAACACCATCAAACTTAAGGTAAGGGATCCTCTATATTTCACTTTTATTCAAGAATGTCCTCTATATTATGACCTTTTATGTGTAATAACTAATTATGGGGTATGATTTATAACCTCCCCCATACTTACATAATTATTTATAAGTGATTATAAACCCATTTATCTCTCATTAATCCCTCTTAAGTACACCCGATACCATGCCAATAATCCATAAGGGTTTTCTACACGAACCTCCTTTGTTCCTTCGGGTTGCATTATCTTTATTTTACCAAAATGAAGTTATATTATATTTTTATGTGAATATTATGAATTATGTGTAAATTTACCAAATTAATTTATCAAGACCATTTCTTCATTCACTTTCGGGGATATACATGTTTATAAGTGATTCCCTCCTCAATACTTCTCGATAAGAAAACCTGTTTTGAGGGAACTTCCTGAATTCTTACCCAATTTCAAGTACACTCTATATTTTGTTTTAAGAAAAAATTGTAATTATAAAATAAGTATTTTTTTATTATGAAAAACTTCTTGTATCACTTCTGGT
The DNA here is from genome assembly GCA_963277665.1 of Viscum album. Taxonomy (NCBI): domain Eukaryota; kingdom Viridiplantae; phylum Streptophyta; class Magnoliopsida; order Santalales; family Viscaceae; genus Viscum; species Viscum album. The sequence continues at coordinate 641,537,694 of OY728131.1, read as the reverse complement.
TTTATATAAAGGATTGTTGCCTCTTCTATTTTAATGGCTCTATAGTATTTTTCTTAAAACCGCACAAAATTTTTTTAATACTAAAATTTCTTAAATACTTTTCTTACATGTTTTCACTTATACTCGACATAACTTACCATGATACATTATTATTTTAAATTATTAATTTCCATGTATATTTTAGTTCCTTTCTTTCATGGACACTTTTATGATACGCCCATTTGTTATGATTTATGACATGATTGTGGTACCCAATTCTTTCCATGGGTAATCGTTATGTTTATGTAAGATTGACTATGTATTATTATTTACATAGAAAAAATATTCATGAAAAGTTAATATAGGTTCACCCATATAGCGCTTCAATGCATTGGGTAAAGTTGAGTCTCATGAGACGTTATGTGCGACAGTCTTGGCAGTTAGCCTTGACTTGTGCTACATTGTGCGACGGTCTTGGCGGTTAGCCTTGTCTTGTGCTACCATGTGAAATGGTCTTGGTGGTCAGCCTTTACTCATGATAAATACATGTTTTATGTTTATGATACATTATTATGACTCCATGTTTATATGATTCCATGTTTATATGTTATTATTCCATATGTTACATGCCTTTTTTTATCATCATGTCATGCCTTCTATCCCATGTGATAATGCTTTGTTATTATGGTTATTCCCTTATTGGTCTATTTAGATCATCCCTTTGTTCATGTTATCCCCAGGTTATCCTATGAAGATTTATGATAACAATGAAAGATATGTGCTCTTTATGAAGACTAAATAAAGAAATGTTATATTTATTTCCATGTTTTCATTTTCATGTACCTAGTCTTCCAACACACTAGACTTTACGATCCTTGTCTTGTACTCTGATGTATAATTATGCTTAAAATCATGTAATTTATATGTAAAAGGCTAGGGTCTCTATAATTTACCCTTTGAATCATTAAACATTCATTATATATTTTAAATTATTCGAGATACTTTTCCTTAATCAGATTATTCCCTAAAATAGGTTGATAAAACATTAAATGTAAGGTAAAATTTAAAAAAAAATTACCCTCAGACTATGATTAACAATCTTTATTTTTGGTTAAAATTACATACTCTTTAATTTATAGTATTATATTTTTTCCTTCAAGTTGATATCCCGTGTCATTAATCTTGGATCTATATCGATTTAATTCAATTTTTTTTTCAAATTCATTATTTAGATAGTTATGGTTGAATTTAATGTATTTATTATTAGTTTTAATTGATTTAAAAATCTTGTTGAATATAATTTATCATCAATTTTATTTCATTGATCAATTGGAGGTGATTTCTTTATTTGTGGCCCTAACTTTGGGTTTCTGCAATTTTGAATATGTTTATTCCAATTACTTGGCATGAATCTTATACTTATATTTGAGATTAATTAACACTTCAATAATTTTTTTTATGTTTTTAAAATCTATATTGAAATATTTATATCTATAATATGAGTCTTATGTAACTCATTTTCCTTTATTATTTTCTGGAATTCATCTTACAATCCCAAGTCTAGATTTTTTTGATAGATATGAAACTTCCTTGATTGGATTACTTGACACCTCATCATTCTCAATAAATTTTGTAACATTAATGTATGGATAAAAATCATAAAATTTACAATTTAAAACATTAATAATTTCCTCTAAAGGTCCACTGAGATCTTTTATCTTAAAATTAATACCTCCGCTAACTTTTATAGTTTATTAAATCTTCTTAAAGTTTAGTTTTTTTATTCTTCCTATTTTTCATGGTAGGAAAGTAATAATCTCTAATGTATAAAATCATAAGATATAAAAATTAATATAAAATTAATAATATCAAAATAAATTAAAAAAAATCCAATAAGGTAAACATTTTAATGATACAAATTATTAGAATCCAAATAATCTAGTGAGATATACCCTAAGAGGTAGGTAAAGTAAGGTATTCCAAAATGACCTAATTTAAACTTATTTTTCTTTTAAACTCTCAATAACCCATATAGATAATATCCTTAGGATTAATAGGGTCTTATTTAAGCTATTATTATAATGAATATGATCTATTTTTTATATTCCATTTATTATTTAATTTAACTAATTTAATCAATGATCACATTACTCATATATGATTAATTTTATTCTTGAAGATAGGTAAATCATTCTCACAAGGAATAAAAATTTTACTTAGTTTACCCATACTAGGATAAATCCATGGATCATGAAACTAGTAATGTAACCATGTACCAAAATACAATAAATAAATTTTAGTGTTTGGTTTTGGAAAGGTAACTCTAAGCTAAGGGTCACTCTATTTAAATTGATATTATTAATTTTGAACTACCTCCAAATAATCACTCTCACTTTTCAATCACTTTTCCCACTACTCAAGAAATGAATAAAATGGATCACAAGAATTTATAAGGATAATAATAATATCACTAATTTTTTTCACTAAATATAAGTTGGTGATCCATGATCTCCATGTGCTTCTCCTCCTTCACAAATTATTATAAATTCCTTCATGATAATAGAATCTCTTTACTTGAATAAATATCACCCTTTATCATTATGGATTGGATTATTTTTCTTTTAATTCTTCCTTTAGAAATATATACCAATCAATATCAATGCTCTAATCTTATCTTTAACAGAATTCTATGTGAATCCAATATTCTATTTTGAGGCTTGTTTTCAACACTTTATCTTTGATTATTCAAGATCAACTCATTTTTTCTTAATTCTTCATCAATGTAATAAAATATCCATTTACAAATAATTATTGTACCTATATAACTTTAATATGTACCTCTAACTTCTCTTTATTTAATGGTGGTAAAAAACCATTAAATTAATATAAAAATACTATATGAGATGATCCAAAAATAATTCCTTTGTTTCTATATCAAGGTAGTATGGTAAAAATTGTTTTTATGATATATCAAACTAAAATTCAATGTACAGGTGATCAACATGATGTGTTATTCTTCAAAACTTACATTTCTCAAAAGAAATTTTTTTTATATGTTCCTTGATCCATGGGATTTTCAATTCTTGAAAATTGCAAGATATATTCAAGAGGGTATGTTATAAGTAACTACAACATGTTTCATTGAAACCATGATATTTATTTATTTTGTGTTTCCTTTATGATGACCTCTAGTCACTTCCATTTCCATTGTAAAAAACCTCCTTTAAAAAACACAACACAGCAATATTATGTGTTAGGTATACCATGTTAGTTAATAAAATCCACCTTGGTATTTATCCAATAAACCATGACATTTGACCTTCATAATATTATATTTTTTCATCCTTAATTAACCATTATTTGAAACTATTATGTGTCCAAATACTCTATTACATTTTTAGTATATATAAAAAATTATATGTTTGATTTGTCTTATAGAATTATTATACCAAAATGATGGGAATTAACATAATGTGTTATATATTACCCATGCTGTGTTTTTCTAATTTTATGTAGAAACTCCTTTAAAATCCAAAAAAATTATCTAACTTCTTTTAGATTTTTTTATGAAATTATCGATATTATATAGTACATTTTATATTCTTTGGGAACCTTTTATCAATATTAACCTTTTTCACCATCATTATAATTTTAATTATCCTTTATAAGGAAACTTCAACTCTTTTTAATATGAAATCTATAAGTTACCATCCTACATATTTAGTAGTTTTAATATACTAATTTATGATTTATTATTATGAGAAATTATTCAAAAAATTTATAATAGTTAAAAAATGGATGAAAAAAATCCAACTTCTTATAAAACCAATTCTTATAATGTTTTGACTTGAATGTTCTATATGATACCCATGTTACAAATCATAACAAAAGAGTGGTATTCAAATAAGATATTTTGTTACTATAAAGATGAATATATTTGTTAAATTTAGTGAAAATATAAAATAATATTTATTGTGATATTCTTCTTCAATTTATATCATTAAAATTTAATATATTTTTATAGTATGGATTTAGAATGATGGAATACAAAAAACTTCAAGAGTATTTGAATAACCTATTCAATGCATACCTACAAATAAAGGGTATATGTTTTTTTGAAGATGTTTTATATGTGATAAAAAAGGATATATAGGAAGATATTATGTTAGATAAATTTAAATTTTTTAGTCACAAGTAAGTGCTTAAGAGGGAATCTATTATCATGAGAAAAAAATTCCACATACTGATTAAAGAAGTGTATGAGACTGGAGAATATTTAAAGAAATATACTAAATCTATTATTATTTGATACATATCATAGATAGATAAGAAACAAATTTGGATGAATAAAATAAATTAATAGTATCTAATTTCTTTCATTAAGGATAAACAAGGGAAGTATAAAAGTGATTTCTTGAAATAAAATGAAGTTGTATAAAAGACATGCTACACTTGAGGAATGTGTCTTATTTAGAGAATGAAAATCAAAAGTGGGGAAGAGTTTTTTCAAATTTATAGGAAAATGATATATTTCTATGGTGTAGTTTTAACATAAACAAATAAGAAATCTATACAAGTGGAAGTGTATAAAAATACTTGAGGATTCAGACCCTCCTCTACTGATGAGGGAAAGATGAAGTGTAGGGTTGTAACTCCTCTATCTAGAAGGGGAATTGTACTTCATTTCATTCACTTTAGAATTTTATATTTCTCAAATTATATTTATTTTTTATAATATAGATCACTAGGATGGGGTAAAGGTTTTATATCCTTTGTATTTTATGAATTAGAACTTGTTGACATCATTGTTGTGCACTAATTCACACCATTCATGAAGTTTGGTTTCTGAAAAAAACATCAATTGATAAATATAAAAAGCATATTAACATTGAGTGGGTATTAAATAACAAGTATGGGGTGCATATTCTATAACTTCATATAGTTTACATTAGATTCATGGGTTAGGAGGACTTCACCCATGCTTGGTATTGAACCACCTAATCTATCATGAACCGACTTGGGTTACCCTCACAATGTGGTACTCGACCTGATCTTCCACATACCCAAAGGGTGTTCCCAATCCCCATAGGATATAAAATATCACTCGAGAATAAAAAAAGGGAATGATTTCTCCCAACCTAAAGTAGAAAACATAGCATATACATACACAATAGAAAGAAATAGTGGAATATAAAATATAAATAAAGATATTCCATAACCAAAGATAAAATGTAGTTGCGATACAACTAGAATTATAAACAAAACCAAATATACACATCTCAAAAAAAAGGATAACCAAACAAAAAAACACCACTCCATGTGATATGTGGGAAACACCCAAGTATCTCACCACCAGCTACCCAACCCAGCTAAAAAAAACCTAACCACCTCACTATAGTTCCTTGCCTTTCACAACATCAAAACAAATAACTAGGTCCACACACCGCCGAAGGGGTGTATAGGGTGTGAGCTAAAAAGGATCTGTAGGATCCACCCATGTGTTCCATAAAAAGTCTTTGTATAATGATCCAAACATTATTAAATATAAATCAAATAAGTCACGATAATCAATTAAATAGTTTTATATCAAAATCATGGTAAAACATCCCACCTTTTCTACAATTCTAAATAATTCTGGTAAAAAGGTTTCAAAATCATTTTATATATATCAGATTAGGTAATCAAATACAAATAGTACAAACCAAAGCACATATACATCACACCAAGGATCACTACAAGTCATGCTAGCTATAACACTCGTACCCAAATATAGAAAATCTCACACATCAAGTCCATAAACATATGAATTGAATCTAAGGAGAATAAGAACACCCCAAAATGAGAAAATCCTAATAGTGTCTAAAAATTCCCTGGGACACTTATAATAATGAGTATAGGAACACCAAATTAGTGAACCCATATATAGTAATAATAGATGATGCCTACTGCTACACCTTCCACATAATTACTCAAGGCTTCCCAGGTGCTACATTTTTTAAATAATTTCATCAAAAACATGATTTGAAACCCATTTTATAAATCCTTTTCCAAATGATTTAAAAATACCTATATTTTACCATAATAGGGTAAAATCACCTTTTCTAGAAAAATAATTTATACACACACAAATCAATAAATCATGCCAATTCATTTATAAAACAATTTATAAAAAAAAACTAGAGCATTCAGGGTTAATCCAACATAGGCTAGAGATGGAACCACCTACCTAAAACTTAGGTTTCAAACACCCACAACGAGATCCACCAACACTTAAAGGAACAAAAATCTAATAAAAAATGCCATAGAATTGATTCCCACATCTTAGAAACTACTCAATAATAAAATTATTTGATGGAGAAGATAAAACAACACATACCTCAAAGAACCCGCATAGTGTACCACAACCAACACGAGGGTCATCTTATGAAAGATGATCACATGATGCATCTTGAAAGTTTAAAAAAAATCACTATAGAGTTTATTAATCCAAAACATAGTGCAATGCCATTGCCAAAACCAATTTAAATTAAGAAGCAGCAAGGCAACTTATTAGAGGGAAGCGACGTGATCACAACAAAGATTGAACATAGAATGATATGATCCAATAGAAGATAGATCACCCAAAATAATCTAGAATAACCCTAGGGTTATAAGATGATGCTTGGAAATTGAAATAATGAAAAGAGGTTAACCACATAAAACCTAAATATTGCACATGATTGATGACATGAATTCAGATTTCATGCTACAAATCCATTGACTTGCATGCATGTCGAAAAGGTGTCGCCTTGAGTTAAATTAATCCCAACGAACCCATTAATGGCATGAAAATGTTTTTTGGACTGTAAATTTTTCACACTCTAAACTAGACTCATGAAATTTTCTCGAAAATGGTTTCACGTTGTGTAGCCAGTTCATGACATGAATGTGTAGTGAATGTGTACAATAGGTAGTGAAAAATCTATATTCTGCATAAAATCCCCAAACCAACTCTAACACCCTCGATACCCAAAAAAACACTATTAAACATTAAAAGAGATAATTTGTTTTAATTTTTATGTTATAAAATCCATACCATAATACTTTTCATCCCTAGGAATTCAGGTAAAAAAGGGCTCTCTAGAAAGAGGTGAGGCTACTACTCTTTTAGTGACGTCTCACGCTCCCAAGACTTGTGAGAATCTATTCCATTTTACTATAAAAATATGACCAAAATAATAGAATTACCATGAAATAATTTCACCTATTAATCAATTATCACCCCTGGTATCTCTACAATTAAAACATTAGTCTTTAACTCAATCTCCTCCCAAATTAAAACATGAGAGGGGTTAGGATGGTACTTCATGATATGAGATATGTGGAAAACACAATGTATAACCATAAAATGAATTGGAATTTCTAGCCAATATGAAACCTTCCCAAGATTATCAGTCAACTAAAAGGGTATAACATATATCAGATCTAACTTTTCCTATTTCCTAAGATGACGACGACCCAACTGAGAAGAAAAATTTAAGAAAACTCAATCACCCGTGAAAAAATTTGAAGGATGACGTCGATGATCTACACACGATTTATACTATATTTGAACTATAAACATATACCGAAATATATCTTTAATCCTTTATAATGAATCCTAAATGAGCCATGGTCCCAAAAGAGAGGCCTCAATCACATCTACCCAACAAAGTGGTGGTCTTCAGGGGTGACCATAAAAATCCTCTAAGGGTGCCATTATGATTGATGAATATTAGATATTGTTATATAAAGTATTATATATCTATATTATGATCCACCAAAATCCAAGACACATGCATGGAGTATATCCTACAACATTTTAATAGCACACTCTGTCTGACTGTCTATCTATGGATGGTAAGATGTACTCAACCTGACTTGAGTCCCAATTGCCTTTTGGAGACTTTTCTAGAACATGGAGGTAAACATTTGTTCATACCCATCCACCAGAATCACTATCTCATATCATAGTTGTTGAGTCAATAAGGTTTCTTTATGACTTTTCCATTCCTCTATGTTTTGAAAATCACACACTCTATCTTAAGGCAAATTATATTTTCCTTAAGAACTATCTTATTAAGGAAAATTTTCCTTCTCCAAGGAAATTTTATCATTACCTATGTTTTCATTGTTCATTTTTTAGTTTTTATAAATCTAACTCATTTTCTTTCCTAAGTCTAAAAATCGGTTTCACATCTAAAACCTCATAATACTATAAATACTTAGATATAGAGTATTCTATTTTCAGGTTCCGAATTTAGGTTCCAAATTCTCTGAAATTCAGACTGTAAATTATCTAAATTTCAGACTCCGAATTCTCTGAAATTCAGACTCCAAATTCCTCAGAATTCAGACTCAGAATTACTCAGATTTCAGACCCCGAATTCTATGAAATTCAGAATCCAAATTCTTCATATTTCGGACCCTGAATTCTCTAAAATTCAGACTCTGAATTCCACATATTCCAGACTCCGAATTCCTCATAATTAAGACTCCAAATTCCTAATAATTTAGACTTCGAATTCCTCAGAATTCAGACTCTCAATTTTTAGAAATGCAGAATCCAAATTCTCTGAAATTCAGACTCTGAATTATCTGAAATTCATACTTTGAATTCCTTAGAATTTTGACTCTGAACTCCTCATAATTCAGACTCCTAATTCCTCAGAATTTAGACTCTGCATTCCGTAGAATTCAGACTTCGAATTATTTATAATTCAGACTCCAAATTCATTGAAATTCAGACTTCAAAATATTTGGAACTCAGGTTCCGAATTCTTTGTAAAATAAAATCTTAATATCCATGTATTATAGACTCTAATTATTTATTTGGTTAGATTCCAAATTCTATTTTCCTTAGACTCCAAAAAATAGATTTGGTTAAGAAAACCTATTTTTTCCTTGTACTTATTATTGTTATGAAATTATGTCGTACAATCTATTTATAATTAACTGTTGTTTGAGTGACATGTGTACAGGTCTCTCCGAGATTTAAGAAAAAATATGACCGTTGGAGGAGGGAGCCAACCATTGGAGAAGTTACTATAAATAGGATCTCATTTGAATGAGCTCAATACAGAGAATTCTTGTTGATCACTCTAGTGATTTCATGCTGCTGAAGTGATTTCTAGAGAGAGAGACTCTCATGCTTTGTGAATACTGAACATCTTGTTCAGATTGCTTCACGTGACTCTGATTGTTGCTGAGTACAATCGAGGGATTCTGTGGATAGGAAGAAAGAGCTGACGACTACCTTAAAGACTCGAGGACTTTCAGGGATAAGAAGACAACAACTCCTACTACCTTAAAGATCGAGGGCTTACTGGGATTGCAAGACAAGTTCTGATATTCCTATCAAGGGATTACCTTGGTGTGGGTAAGACAGACTTTCTTGAAAGTATAAATCAAGGGACCTTTATCCATGGTTGTTGGATACCCTTCTCTTTGGGTTAAAAGATTTCATACTTGTTACTTGTTTTGTTTCAAGGTTATTTCTACTGTATTTTGATAAATGAAGAAAGTATAACCTTCTTATACATTCTTATACTTTTGTGTACTCTGATAAATAAGATTCTATACGCTTTAAGGTAGAATCTTTTCCTTGTAAACTCTCCTTAAGTTTCATTTCCAGAACCATATTTCTGGAACCTAGTAAGCTTTTTTTTAGTAGAACTAAAAGAGGTATTGTGAATTTATTTTGATTAACTTTGTTAAATATAGTTTTCCTTAAGGTCAAAAATGAAAGTTTTTAAACTTACAATTAACCCCCCTCTTGAAAATTGAGCATCTACATTCATATTTAGATCCTAAAATTGGTATCAGAGGAGGTATCTAAAATAATTATATTCACATATAAGTTTTTCTTGCTCAAGTTTTCATTGTTCTAATTTTTTTCCTTACTTAGGAATTTTTTTGTACAACCTTTTTCTTTTAACAAGTTTTTGTGGAAAGATATTTTCTTTTAGAAAGGCAGGAATGAATGTTGGTTCTATTGATAATTTAAATCCTACTAGACCGCCTATATTTGATGTGAATGATTAAAAATATTGGAGAGATATTATGAATAATCTTTTTATTAATACTAGAGTGGAAAAAATTGTTATGCTTACTAGAGATTACAAGATTCTTGACAAGGAAGTCAAAAACTTTACCAATCAAGAAAAGTCAAAATATCAACTAAACTACAAGGTACGAAATAATTTGTTATGTTCTATGACCAGGAATATATATAGTTAGATTTCTTCTTGTGAAACTGAAAATTGTATCTAGAAGAAATTGGAAGTTACACATTTTAGTACATCCAAAGTTATAGAAACTAGAAGAGAAATGCTTAGAGAAGAATATCTTGGATTTCTATTTCCTTATGGAGAGCCAGTATGGAAGGTGCAACAATAGTTTATAACTATTTTTAATATCTTACAATCTATGGGTGAGAAAGGTCTTGATGATGAGGCTATTTTGGAAAAGATTATAGATATTATGCCTAATGAGTGGGAATCTAAGAGAACAACTATTGATGAGAATAGAAAAGTATCTCAAATTACTCTTGATGAGATTTTTAAAACTCTTCTTCAATATGAGACAGGAATGAAAAGAGATGATAATATAAATAAGAAAAAGAATTGTAATGGAAGTGTACCCTTTAATACTACTAAATCCAAGACTCCTAAAAGGGTTAGAAGGTCCAAGTCTAATAAAGTCACTATTTTATTTGAATCTAGTGAAAGTGAAAATTCTGAGAATGAGCTAGCTAATCTTGCTTGAAGGATGAACACGATAGTTGGAAAGAAAGACTTTTAATATATATTTAAGAAGAAAGAAAGAAAAAACAAGAGAGACTCAAAAGTCACTAGTTATGAATGCAAAAGAGAAGGGCATATAAGGCCAGATTTTCCTATGCTTAAGAAAAAGGATAGAAAGGAAAAGCATTTTGATAGGAATAGAAAGAAGTATTTCAAGGCTAAAGATAAGAAAGTTTTGAAAGCCAATGAAACCTGGAGTGCCGGTGGTGGTGACTCTTCTGATAAATCCTCAGAGTATGAATCTTTTGATCTGAAGAATATTGGTCTACTATCCAGATTACCCATTGAAAATCATTGTCTAATGGAAAAGGTAAAATTTTTTGAATCAATCACCAATGTATCTTTGAATATAAATTAAACCGATGATAAATACTATAAGTATTCATATTAAGAATCATCTTCTGATGAAGATAATACATTACCTTTTTATGAAGAAGTGTCTAGATTTGATAAACTTCTTGAGAATGAAAACTCAAAACTCAAGAAAAATATTGATAAGGAAATTCTAGAATTTCTATTTTAACTAAATAAGTATCAGATCTTTCTAAAGATATTGATAAGAAAACTTTTGATTTTGAAATTATTTCTAAAAACCTTGAGGAAGATAATTCTAAGAAGGATAAACTTTCTAAGGATCTTGAAAATGTAATTTATAAGAAATATATTTTAGAGACTAACTCTAGTTATAAAACTAATGTTTCTGAAAATAATAACTTGGTTATTAAACTAAAGTCAGAAATATTTTACTTAAGGAAGTGTTTGTCAAACTTTTTCTCTGGTAAGGAAAACTTTGACAGGATGTATTCCAAAAATTGACCTATAAGGAATTGTTCTGATTTTGGTTATACCCATTCTAAACTGGTTTTCAATAATAACTATTTTGTTCCTCAAAGTGCTCAATTATACAATAAATATCAGTGTGGTGGACATTGGGAAAAAACTGTTCTTTAAACAAAACTTAGTATTTAGGTTTTCATAAATCTTATTTTTCTAAGAAAATGTGGATACCTAAAATCTTGTTTTCTGAAATTTCCGGATCTAAGAAATTTTGGGTTTCAAAAATCTAACACTCTTATTTTCAGGAAAATAAAGAAAGTACCAACAACAATATATGGTACATGGATAGTGGATGTTCCCAGCATATGACTGGTAATAATTTTTTTTTGAAAATATTATCAATACAAAAAGATGAAAAGTAACTTTCAGAGATAATGCATAGGGAGAAATTATTGGTATAGGTACATTTTTCTTCTTGAAAAAACTTTGATTTCAAATGTTTTATTTTTTAAAGGTATTAAGAACAACCCCATTAGCATAAGTCAATTATGTGATGAAGGTTACCTTGTGAATTTTAGAAATGAAAAATGCCTAGTACACAATTCCAAGTAAGAGTTTATTATTTCTTCCCATAGGCATGAAAATGTATACTCACTAAACTTAAAAGATATTAGGAGACAAGATCTACCTTGTCTTAGTGTAATGGAAGATCAATCTTGGTTATGTCATATAATGTTAGGACACTATAACCTTAGTAACCTATGTAAAATCTCTAAGAAAAGACTTGTTAAGGATCTACTGTAGCATAGATTTGATTATTCTAAAGTTTGTAATCCTTATAAATATAGCAAGAAACATAAATCATGTTTTAAATCAATCAATGAAATCTAAACTACTAATGCACTACAGTTAGTGCATATGGATCTTTTCGGTCCAACACAAACTGGAAGCTTTGAAGGAAAATATTATGTATTTTTCCTAGTTGATGATTACAGTAGATTTACATGGGTCTATTTTCTAGCAAAGAAATCTGAAGATTTTTCTTATTTCATAACTTTTAGAGCCCAAGTTAAAAAATGAGAAAAACCTTCCATTGATAACTATTCATAATGATCATGGAGGAGAATTTCAAAATTCTGATTTCAAAACTTTTTGTTGTAAAAAGGGAATTACTCATAACTTCTCATCACCAAGAACTCCTAAAAAAAGGTGTTGTTGGAAGAAGAAATCGAATTCTTCAAGAGATAACTAGAACCATGTTGAGTGAATAATCTATAGCTAAACATTTTTGGGATGAAGCTATAAGTACTGCTTGTTATACTATAAATTGAGTTTTAATTAAACCTTTTCTTAATAAAACCCCTTAAGAATTATGGAATGGTAGAAAACATAGACTTTCCTACTTCAAAGTATTTGGTTTTAAGGTATTTATTCTGAATACTAAAGATAATTTACATAAATTCACACCCAAATCTGATGAAGGAATTTTCTTAGGCTACTCGACAACTTCTAAGGCTTATAGAGTTTTTAATAAATATACTTGTACTATTGAAGAAACTGTACATGTTAAATTTGATGAATATTATCCTTTTATTTTTAAACAACCTCAACCTACACCTTTAGATGTGTTTTCAAAAACTTATTATCAACCCTTGATAGAAGATCCTTCTGATAAGGAAAATGTTCCAGAAAATATTCCTGAAGCATTTACCCCAGAATATTTCCTACCATATGTTGAGGAACAGATATTACAAACCCCTAATCAGTTGTTTCTTAAGAATCATCCTAGTTATAGTATCATTGGTGATGTAAATCAACCCGTATGGAATATAAGTTCCTTAAGAAATAAAGTAGAACATCTAGCATTCCTTTCCCAATTAGAACCAAAAATCACTGATGAAGCTTTAGGTGATGATGATTGGATTAAATACATGAAAGATGAACTAAATGAATTAAAAAGGAATAAAGTTTGGACCTTGGTTGAAAGACCTAAGGAAACTTCTGTTATTGGAGTAAAATGGGTCTTTAGAAATAAGTGTGATGAAAATGGAATAATTGTGATAAATAAATCTTGATTAGTTGCTAAAAGATATAATCAACAATAAGGAATATAATATGAAGAAACTTATGCTCTAGTAGCTAGAATTGAATCTATCCGTAATTTACTTTCCTTTACAGCATTCTTAAACTTTAAACTTTTTCAAAACATCCTGAACATGTTTTGAAGACACAAAACATCCTGAACATGTTTTCAAACTTACCAAATCTTTATATGGCCTTAAACAAGCTCCTAGAGGCTGGTATGATAGAATTACAGGATTTTTGTTACAAAATAATTATGTTAAGGGAAATGATGATCCAACCCTTTTTATAAAGAAAGATAAGAAAAATGTTTTAATTATTCAAATTTATGTTGATGACATTATATTTGGTTCAAATCAGAAATATTTAACTGAATCATTTGAAGATTTAATGAAATATGATTTTGAAATGAGTATGATGGGTAAGTTAACATTTTTCCTAGGTTTTAAAATATCTCAAAAACCAGAAGGAACTTATATATCCCAATATAAGTATATTAAATATCTTCTTAAAAATTATGGATATGAAAACACTGTGAGTACAAGTACTCCCATTAGAACCTCAAATTCTCTTAATCTTGATGAACCTGGGAAACCAGTAGATCAAACATCATTTAGGGGTATGATAGGAAGTTTACTATACTTGACAACTAGTCATCCATATTTAATGTTTTCATTATTCTTAAGTGTAATATATCAATCAAATCCTAAGGAATCTCATTTAAAAGAAGTGAAAATAATTTTTCGTTATTTAAAGGGAACCATGGATTTAGGAATTTTTTATACTTCTGGAAATGATTTTGTTTTAAAATGTTTTTCAGATGCTGAATTTGGTGGATGTAGAATAGATATGAAAAGTACATCTGGAACTTTTAATTTCTTAGGATATTAATTAGTTTCTTGGTCATGAAAAAAGCAACACTCCATAGCACCTTCCACTACTAAAGCTGAATTTGTAGTAGCTGGAAGTTGTTGTGCCCAAGTTTGTGGATGCAAGACACACTCACAGACTATGGTATGAGTTTTACCAAAACAAAAATATTGTGTGATAACACTAGTTCTATTGCCCTATGTAAAAACCTTGCACATCACTCACATGCAAAACACATAGATATTAAGCATCACTTTTTTAGGGATCACACAAAAAAAGAAGATATCATTTTTCAATTTATCAGAACACAAGATCAACTTGATGATATTTTCACAAAATCTTTACCTTTTGATAGATTTGAATACATTAAACAGAATTTAGGAATGATAACCATAAGGTAATCTTTCAAATTAACTTTTTTTTTCAAACCTATCTCCTTAAAGTAAGAAACTCCTTGCATAGGGGGAGTATATTTTCTTGTTAGTCAAATTATTTTCAAAATCAAAATTTTAGTAATAAAAATTTTCTTAATCAAAATTTTCATAATCAAAATTTTTCAAAATTTTTGTAATCAATTTTTTTTTCAAAATTTTCGTAATCAATTTTTTTTCAAATATCCATAATCAAGAAAGTTTTCCAGAATCTAAAGATCTTCAAGAAGAATTTTCCTTATTTGTGATAATTTTCCTAGAATTTTGGAAGGTATGTTTCCTTTATTAAATTTTTGTAATCATTTTTTTACTTGTTCGTATTTTCATCTTGTTTAAGAAATTTTTTCGGATTCAGTTTTCCTTAAATTCGAATTTTTATATTAAAAACCTAAAAATATCGAAACCTAACAAATTCCTTCTTCAGCTATCATCTCAACCATCAGATCTGATCAAGAGTATTTCCACTATTAGATCTCTTTGGGAAGATGAAACTTCACCTCAAATGCCTATATAACGACTCCCATGGTTGTCCCACACTGGTCTTCAAAGCTTTAGCGTGCTGAAGCCCTGCTAGTCTACATAAGTCCGTTCTGAATCTTCAAGTTTCCCTCAATTCTAAATGTCTGTAGAAGCTTCTCCTTATAAAAAATGTCTTTAGTAAATGAAATCTCCGAATGAAAGGTATACAAAGAAAGTTTAGATGATCTAAAATTATTTTCTATTAATGATTCTATTATCTCGAAAAATATCAAGTTGAATGGCTAGGAGAGCTTATGTGTATCCAAACTAAAGGCACAAGATCTGGTTTATCCGGAGTTGCTGATAGAATTCTATGAATCTGTGAGTTTCTTCAATGAAGGAGGAAGAGACAAGTTTTCATGTAAGACCTATATAAAAACTTACTCTCTTTCTTATAGTAAGGCTGCAAGATTAATTGGAATTCCGTATGTGGGTGAAGCTAAATTTTGCACCCAGAGG
Source organism: Viscum album (assembly GCA_963277665.1). NCBI lineage: Eukaryota > Viridiplantae > Streptophyta > Magnoliopsida > Santalales > Viscaceae > Viscum > Viscum album. The sequence goes on along the minus strand of OY728131.1, from coordinate 641,521,754 downwards.
TTACCAGATGTTTCAGGCTCATTCGATAAGGAAAAGGCTTTAGAGTGACTTGGTCTATCAGTGGTGAAAACTCTGAAGATTATTCATCTTTCTACAGAACTCCAGATTTTTGAGTTATGGGTTCAAGATTTTATCATTCCGAGAAAAGGGTATGAGGACAACCTAAAGAAAAGTGACATTTATATTCTAGATTTCCTGATGAACCGCAGGAAGAAAAATTTGGTCAAGTATGTCTTGATTAAAATATTGAATATCAAGAATGGATCTCTCAAATCAAAAATCATAATGTATTCGGCTATTCTATCGAATATTATAGTTCTTTGTCTTGAGTCGTTCAAAATCCATTGTAGTTCTAAGCCAAGGAATTTCAAAGTGATGTTGTTGAGTGATGATACCTTCAGAAGGATGAAGGTTGGATTTAATAGTGAATCAAGAGTTTTTTTTTGATTTATCTGAAGCTAAAATAGAAACCCTATCAAAGAAACCAAAAGTGGATGAGACTTCTAAGAGGGGTGGAAATAAGAGGAAGGTGAAGGAACCAAAAGAGAAATAAAAAACTCTTGCTGTTCAGGAACTCAATCTGCACCTCCAAAATCAAAGAAACAAAAGAATTATCCAGATGAAGTGGTTTCCAAGTGGAGATAAGACAAGAAGAATATAAAGGAAGGGGATCCTAGTTTTATCTTGGACCATGCTGAGGAAAAAGCTTTAAATATGAATGCTACTGAGGATCTTGAGAAGCAAGAGAAAGAAAATAAGTAGAGGAAGAAGATGTTGGAGGCTGAGATTGTTCAATCTCTTCTCAAGGCTGCTGAGAATCTGAACAACACCAGGTACCAAAATCATTTCTACAAGAATCTATTCTAGTAACTCTAGGAAAGAAGATAGTGATTTCGGAACCATGAGAAGAAGAAGAAGTGGAAGAAGAAGAAGTGGACGAAGAATAAGAGGAAGGAAGTGGTGATACCGATGATATTGTTAGATAAGTGAAGGAATTTCATGAGAAAGAGAGCCCCTCTAAAAAGTTTTCAATCCGAACTTTTGAAGCTGAATCTTCAAAACTTTCTACCCCAGGAAAAGAAGTAAATAAACCATCTGAAGAAGAGAGTAGTGACCATGACTTTGATCAGCCATAAGATCTTGTGGAAGATGCCGAGAAAAAAAACCTTGAGGAAGACAAGATTGTTCAACTATCAGATAGTGAACATGAATCGCCCAAAGTAGAAGATATCATTCCGAGATTTGATAATGGAAAGAAGGTGTTGGTTGATACACCTAGGAAATCCTTAGTGAAAAATAAATATGTTGGTGGTTCATCGAAGAGAAAAGCCGAAGAGATAGAAAAAGAATCCTCACCAACCAAATAGGCTGATTCGGAATCGTCCTCTCTTGGACATGAATTGGTAGTCCAATCTTTGAAGAAGCTAGTTGATACCATTACCTTATTTTCGAGTATAGACTCGAGGTGCTAGATACTTCAAAACTCAATTAATCAGAAATCAGATTTAGTTACCATTATTATGGATAAGTTTTTCAGGCTTGAGGCAGATTTCAAATCCTTCTTCATTGGATATGAAGCTCACAAAAGATCATGCAAGGAAATCACAAAGTGGCCAAGGAAAAAAATTAAAGAGATGAGAATCCTTGATGATTTTCAAGAAAGTGTGAAGGATTATTTTTACACCAAATATGGGAAGTTCAAATATTTTACTAAAAGTTTTGAGGAAAAGCTAAGTCTCGAACAGACAACTCAGAAGTAGGAAGTCAAGGATCTGAATGGGAATGTTAGTTCAGTGGCTATAAATTGGAAGAGGTAAAGGGATATTAGAATAGATTTTGAAGAAAATCTTGCTAATCCAGAAGATATTTTGAAGGCTCAAGCAGATATTTTCAAGGCTCAGGAAGAAAAGATCAAAGCTTTGGAGAAGAAAAGTGAAGATCAAGATCAGCTGCTCAAAAGTTTTGAAGAGGATCATAAGTATCTTAAGAAACTGAAAACCATCGTAAATAAGTTAATACTGAAGGATAACGAAGGATAATTTTTCCCTAATATGATATTTTTTTTATTTACTTCTTTGTATATTTTTTTTCCATCATAATGAAATTTTGGTTGTTCATCATGTGTTTTGTTGTATAGTACTAATTTTTCAGGTACCATATTTTTTTCAATTCTATTTATTCCTTTTTGAAAATCACAAAGGGATAGAAAGGAATAATAAAAAAATACCAAGTAAATAAGTGAATTCCCTAAGTAAGGGGGGGGGGGTCTATCTAAGGGGGAGTTTCATCAAAGAAGATTTCCTTATACAGGAAAAAGAAAAATCTATTTAAGGAAGTCAGGAATACGATACTTTGGGATTTCAAAACATAAGGGGGAGTTAGTCATATTCACCATGATTCATAAGTAAAGGGAGATAAGTTTTTATTTTAAAATCCATAAAGAAAAATTCTAAGTCCTTATATTCTTTTTCATAAAGATGTTTGTGATTTCCAAAAAGGGGGAGATTGTTGATTCAATAAGGTTTCATTATGAATTTTCCATTCCTCTATGTTTTGAAAATCACAAACACTTTATCTTAAGGAAATTTATATTTTCCCTAAGAAATATCTTAATAAGGAAAATTTTACTTCCCCAAGGAAATTTTATCCTTACCTATGTTTTCATTTTAAATTTTATAGTTTTTATAAATCTAACTCATTTTATTTCCTAAGTCTAAAATAAGTTTCACATCTAAAACCTCAGAATCCTATAAATACTTAGATATAGAGTATTCTGTTTTCAGGTTCCAAATTCTCTGAAATTCAGACTCTAAATTCTATGAATTTCAGACTCCGAATTATGTGAAATTCATATTTTTAATTCCTTATAATTTAGACTTCGAATTCCTTATAATTTAGACTCCAAATTCCTCAGAATTCAGATTCTGAATTCCTTAGATTTTAGACTCCGAATTATCTAAAATTCAGACTCCGAATTCCTCATATTTCAGACTCTGAATTATCTAAAATTCAAACTCTGAATCCCTCAAAATTCCGACTCTGAATTCCTCATAATTCAGACTCCAAATTCTCTGAAATTCAAACTATGAATTATATGAAATTAAAACTCTGAATTCCTTATAATTAAGACATCGAATAACTAATAATTCAGACTCTAAATTCCTCAGAATTTAGACTCCAAATTCTTCAGAATTAAAACTCCAAATTCATTGGAATTCAGACTCTGAAATATTTGGAACTCAGGTTCCTAATTATTTGTATAACAAAATCCGAATATCAATGTCTTATAGACTCTAATTATTTATTTGGTTAGATTATGAATTATATTTTCCTTATACTCCGAAAAATAGATTTGGTTAAAAAACCTTATTTTTTTCTTATACTTGTTATTGTTATGAAACAATGTGATACAATCTATTTATAACTAACCATTATTTTAGTGACACATGTAAAGGTCCCTCCAAGATTCAAGGAAAAATATAACCGTTGGAGGAGGGAGCCGACCATTGGAGAAGTGCCTATAAATAAGAGCTCATTTGAATGAGATCAATACAGAGAATACATGTTGATCACTCTAGAGATTACATGCTACTAATGTGATTTATAGAGAGAGAGAGAGACTCTAATGCTTTGTGCATACTGGACATCTTGTTAAACTTTTTTCGTACGACTCTAATTGTTGCTGAGTATAATCGAGGGCTTCTGTGGATAGGAAGACAGAGGTGCCGTCTAACTTAAATATTTGAGGACTTTTAGAGATAAGAAGATAGAGGTGCCAACTACCTTAATGATTGAGGGCTTGCGGGGATAGAAAGACAGATTCTGATATTCCTATCGAGGGATTACCCCGGTGTGGGTAAGAAAAAATTTCTTGAAAGTATAAATCAAGGGACCTTTATCCAAGGTTGTTGAATACCCTTCTCTTTGGGTTAAAAGATTTCATACTTGTTACTGGTTTTGTTTCAATTTTATTTATGATTTATTTTTATAAAGGAAGAAAGTATAACCTTCTTATACTTTATTATACTTTTGTGTACTCTGATAAATAAGATTCTATATGCTTTAAGGTAGAATCTTTTCCTTGTAAATTTTACTTAAGTTTCATTTCTGAAACCATATTTCTGAAACCTAGTAAGTTTTTTTAGTAGAACTAAAAGAGGTATTGTGAATTTATCTTTTTTAACTTAGTTAAAAATAGTTTTCCTTGAGTTTAAAAATGAATGTTTATAAACTTACAATTCACCCCCTTTTGTAAATTGAGCATCTACATTCATATTTCGATCCTACAATAATATGTATTCATAGTGCTTGAATAAGCCACCCATGAAGAATTATGATAGTAAAATAAAATTGTGCTCCTCACATATTCTAGGATGATAAATTGATCAAAAAATAGAGAATACCATTAGAAGAGAGATACTAGCCAGAGACAGTCTTCCCACCATACAAGGTTTCTCTAATTCCCCTGAATTCATTATCCTACTACTGACCCTACATAATAGACTAAAGTAGAGATGATTATAACTAAACACTGGTAATAAAAATACCTAAAACTTCCTCCCAAGTGTCTAGATGAAACTAAGAAAAGCTCCCCATAAAGTTTCACTCTTCATTCGATTTGAAAATAGCATGCGATGAAAATTTTCTATTGAGAACATCTGAAACAACATTCCCCTTCCATGGGGTGTAGGTGATGTCAAAATAAAATGTTTTTAGGTATTAAACTTACCAACTATGTATGATACTAAATTACTTATGAGAAAATATATTACTTAGACTCTAATCGTTAGAAAATACTATGAACCTCTCCCCAAAGAGATAGAACCACCAAAATTTAAGCACATGCATAACTGTGGAAAGATCCAAATCATGAGTGGGGCAGTTATTCTCATGAATACAAAGATGATGAGAGAAATAGGCCATAAAATGATCATCCTATATTTTCATGAAACATATACCATCACCATAATCATTATGGTTTACCACATACCCCTTATAGGTCTTTAGTAAGATCAAAATAGGAGTCAATGTTAGATTCCTTTTTAGTTCAACAAAAGAAGACTGAAATCTCACAGCCTATATGAAAATCACTCCCTTCATGGTAAGAGTATTAAAGGGTGATTCCAAATTTGAGAAATCCTTTATGGCCAACCGAGAGTATCTAGATTGACCAAGGAAGCTATAGATCTCTAAGATGTTCCATGGATCCTCCCATGAAAAGACATCCTTCAGCTTATTAAGATCAACTAATAAGACACATTTAGAAATAAAATTCCATAAGAACTTAACTTATTGGATTCATAAATTTCATTTTGAAATATTTCCATAAATATGGTGATTCCTCATGATTCCAAAAACTAGACTCAGATGGTGTTTATGCTGAAGATCAGATCTTGAATAAACCATAATATCATCCAAAAATACAATGAAAAATGTGTCAAGAAATTGATGGAATATCTAGTTCATAAATTCAATAAAAAATATAGGAGAATTATTCAAACCAAATGGAATCAAAAGATATTTGTAATGGACATAATTTTACCTAAAAGTGGTTTTCGGTATATCAAACTTTTGAACCCTAAGTTGATGATAACCCAACAAAAGATTGATCTTCAAAAAAAACTTTTCCCCTTTAACTGATAAAAAAATAATCTATAGGGGAAAAATGATACTTATTCTTAAATATCACCAGGTTCAACTACCAATATTTCCTGCACAATCGAATTGAACCATCTACCTTCTTGTCAAAGAGTAACGCGGGTACCCATGAAGAAACACTATGGAGAAAAAAACTTTCAGAAAAAGATCATCCAAATAAATCTTGAGATCTTTCAGCTCTTCTAGTTCTATAGGATAAGAGGGTATTGCGATCAGCTACGTACCCAACAATAGATCAATCCTAAACTCCACCTCCCTCTCTAGAGTAAAACCAAATAAGTTGTATGGGAAGACATCATGAAAATCCCTAAAAAACAAGGGATGATTTCCAATAGAATAAATGTCATCGAGATCAACTGAAATAGTAGATAAAAAACTTCTAAACTTTGGGAAGAAAGGTCTATCATTACCAAACATCATATCCCACTCTCCCCAGAATACTCAAGATCTCCCATCGACACTAAGGAATGTGACACACCAGTGATAGTAATCAATCTCATCATAGTGAGAAACTATCCAATCCATCCTCATGATGAAATAAAAAAAATCCATATTGAGAATGATGAAATACCATACTAAATCTATGAAATCTATAGATAGAGATTAAGGACACCAAAACCCCTACTCTTTCCTCTTTCCAATAGGTTTCACTAACTCTATAACAAAGGATCTGAGATCCATTAGAAGTTTAAGCATGTCAATAAAATAGGAAGATATAAAAAAGTATGAGGAACCAATATCAAATAAAGTAGTTTCTATAGAATATACAATAAACATGGTACCTCTCACTATTACCAGACTCGCATAAACCTCTATTGTAAACTCATCTACTTCATAAAGGTGCTTCACTCCTACGGATTGTGGATAGAGCCTAGTAGACTTTGAAACATATGACTGCACTGTAGTGGCCTTTAGAACTGACGATTACTGACCATAACAATGGGTAGAAATAGACCCAAAAAATTGCTATAAATGGACATATAATCTAAAAACATTGCATATATTTTCATTTTAAGAACAATAACATCATTTGTACCCAACCCTTCCACACTAATAGAAAGTCATGGGAACACTACTGGCCGTAGCTGATGGTGTAGTGGAGATCGACTACTGAGAACCACCTCCACTACTCCTATGATACTCATGAAACTTCTTTTTCTCTCCGTGTACACCACTGAAGATTCCATTGTACGAAAGATAAGGAGAAGAATGGAAAATGTTTCCAACCATGTCTATTTCTTCCATCATATCCCCATATATCATCTTCACATAAGTAGAAAGCTTCAACATAAATATCTTTAATATGATATCTGGTCGCAAACCTTGTAGGTACTTATAATACTTTATCTTATCATTCTTCTCTAACATCATAGAAAAACAAAAAATCTCTATGAATAGATTGGTGTAAGTTGACACAAAATACTCTCTCTACAACAAAGAGAGAAAATGCATAGAATTTGACATCATCAGAGACTCTGAGCATAACTTCTAGAAGAAGAGGTTCTTAAAACCCTTAAAATATAATCCCATGTTCCTATCTACATGTACCATGGAATACCACCATCGCTTATAGGGAAATTTGTGTATAAACATTTCAACCTTCACTTTTATAGTCTCAGGTTTATTTAGGATGTCAAAGATCTTATTGATATTTTCTATCTAGTCCTCCACTTCTTAGGGCCCATTCATACCCTTAAAGGATCAGGGATTATAGTGTAAGAAATCCCAAGATCGGTCCTTTTCCACTCCATCTCATGAATATATCTTAGCAACTGTGTTCTAGACATGTATTACATTTTGGTCTATGGCACAAAATCATTTCACGATAAAATATATAATATTCTAATCAAAAGGCATATTCTCCTGAGGAGAATCCACTGCACCCTACCGTGGAACCCATAGAAGATGTCTCAGAGGTATATCACTACACAACAAACACAAAAGAAATGATTACAAAAATAGATAATATCAGTTCAAACCATAAAATCACATGTGAAAACTGAGATTAAGATCAAGAACTCAACATAAGAGACACACATCCCCACATCCCATGGTAACTTGATTCTCTTCTTGGTAAGAACTAGTTAGGCATTCACTGAATCCTACTTATCATGTTCCGAAAACCCTATATTCAGTATTATAGATGTCCCAATATAAGGATTCTTGTGGAAAACACACCTCTAATACCAATTTTTCATCAACTGAACCGTGATACCCTCAAAATCTTGTACTTGACCCAATATACAACATACCCGAAGTGCATTCCTGATCCCCATGGGTTAGATACTAGCACCTGAGCATAAAAAAACTAAATGGAATGAAATATACTAAGATGAAGAATAAAATTTGACATATACAAATATAACAGAAATAAATGGTGGAATAGAAAATAGGAATAAATATATTCCATAACCAAAGAGAAACTATGGTAGTGATACAACTCAAAATCCAGGTAAAACCAACAATACATGACAAAAAAAAATCAAAAGGAAAACCAAACCAACGACAACTACTCCATGTGATATGTGCAAAATTCCCTAGCATCTCACCACCAGCTACCCAACCCATTTGAATGAAGCCTTATCACCTTATTGTGGAACCTTGCCTTTTCATATGTCAAAATACATAACTAGGTTTACACACCATTGAAAGGGTGTGTAGGGTGTGATATAAACATGCTTAGTGGGATCCCACCTAGGTGTTCCATAACAAGTCTCTATATAAAAAATATGAACTTTCTAAAATTTAAATATAATAATGCACGATAATATGTTAAAAAGTTTTATATAAAATACATGGAAAAAAATTCCTTTTTTTCATATTTCTAAATATTCCAAGTAACAACGTTTCAAAGATTATCACATATATCAAAGTAGGTAATCATATCAAAATAGTAAAAACCACAACATACGTATATCACACCTTGGATTACTATAAGTTAGGATATCTAGAACACTCATACCCAAATATAGACAATCACGTGCAACAAGCCCCTAGACATATGCATCAAATATAGGGAATAGAGGAGCACCCTATAAAGTTAACATCCCAAAAGTGTATAAAAATTACCTAGGAAACTTAGAATAAGGAGTAGATGAACACCTCATGAGTGAACCCCCTAATAGTAATAATGAATGAGGCTTATTGATACACCTTCCACCCATGTACCCAAGGATTACCATGTGCTACATTTTCCAAATAATTTTATCAAAACCTTGATTTGAAAACAATTTCATAAATATATTTCACAATTATTTGAAAATCCCTTTAATTTACCAAAAAAGGAGAAAACTACATTTTCTAAAAAACCTGTTTATATAAACAAATCAATAAATCATTCCAATTAATTTATAAAACATTTTATAAAAAAATCAAAGCATTCAAGGCTCATCAAGCATAAACTAGAGAGGGAACCACTTACCTCAAACTCATTTCACACAGGGCCATAACATGATCCAAAAATACTGGAAGGAATAAAAGACAACAATGGATACCCTATAATCGATACCCATATCTTAGAATCAATTCAACAACAAACGAGATCGAAAAAGAAGATAAAAAAACACATAACTCAAATAACCCTCATGACACACCACAACCAACACAAGGGTCAAACTTTGAGATATTATCTCATGAAAGATATATAAAGAATCAAAAAAATATCACAATATAGTTGATGAATCCAAAATATAGTATACAATCAATGTCATGACCAATGGAAATGAAGAAGTAGAAATTATCCTTACCAAGGAGAAGTGATGCGACCTCTATGAAGATTGAATGCTGAATGATATGCTCTGGAAGGAGGGATATCACCCAAAATTTCCTAGTTTAGTCCTAGGGTTTGAGTATGACTCATTCACATTGAAATAATGAAAATAGGTTATGTATAAAGCATATAAAACCTAAAAATTGTGCATGATTCATGATGTGAATTGATGTTTCATGTCGTGAACCAAACTAATTTCATGTATGTAAAAAAATGCACCAAATCAGGTTAAATTAAACCTGATAAACCTATTCATTATGTGAACGTGCTTTACAACATATAATTTTTTAACACTCTAAAATAAACTCATAGAATCTTCCCAGTAATAGATTCACATCGTGTACCCAGTTCATGATGTGAATGTGTCCATCAGGTAATGAAAAATATAGGTTCTTTAGAAAATCCCCGAACCAAATCCAACACCCTCAGAACCTAAAAATACACTATTAAACATTAAAATAGATACACATTTTTAACCAAGCTGTTACAAAATCCTATAAATTCCATAAAATATTTCTTATTGAATAGATTCAATTCATCCATGAAAAGAAGGACCCTCATACTATACTATTTGATTGAATCTTCTTGAAATCCCATTTAATTTTTATAAATAATTTATTCTTTAAAGGTTTTATTTTTTATCAATAAAAACTTTAAGGTGGATCAAACAACCTAGATTGAATGTACATAATTCATTCTAATGTTTTCACTAAATTATATTTATCATGTCTAACCCCTGAATATATTTTGTTTAAAGAAGATAATGATAATTGTTTCTCTAGTGGCACAAATTTGAATCTCTAAATAACTTGGGTTTTTCTATGAGATACAGGTTTATAATTTTGAAGATTTTCAATGGAAATTGAATATAATAAAATCCAAAATATATTTTTATGAGGAATAGGATTAGATTCTGAATCCTTCTTGTTTTCTAATGCATGTTAAGGGTGTACTTTTATGGAAATTAATGGAGAAATAAATAATTAATGATTCAAATAATATGTGTAAAATATAAAAATAAAAGAATAATAATAAAATCATGAGAAATAGATATTTACATGGTCTGATAAATGATCCCTACATCTATGTTGAGAAAAAAAAATATCACTCTGTTTGGGATAAGAATTACATGGTGAATTTTAGAGTATCACACACACAAGAAACCTATCTCAAATGAGCCTATAAAGAAGGTGGTTTAACAGTGCCACCAAATGAATAATAAATCCACTTTTCTACACTGAGTAGTGGTTGGAAGTCTATGGGTATACAATATAGTTTTCACCAAAATCCAAGATGCTACAGTAACCATGTTAAAGTCAGCACTACTATAGTTCCCTATCATTATCACCTGGTAAAATATTTTATAGCTCCATTTCAGTGTCAAACCATGGGAGTCATGGTTTGGTGTGTAGTTTGGGCCACTAGGATTCATCTCTACTTCATCCAAATGATTATTCTACACCATTAAAAAAATATCCCACTTAGAGACTAATCTTCTATGTTGACTTACTTTGATGCTACTGAATTAGGAAATGAACTTAATCTGATCTCTGGCCCTTCTTCACATTCCAATGGATTCTTCCCATCAAAGATTAAATTTTAAGATAAAGAGTCATGAATTATGAGTTATCTTCCCTTACTTTCTCCCATCGTGTTCTTACATATTCTACCCCTCATCCCCCATCCATAAAAAAGAATAGTATATTCACAACCATTCCTCAACTTCTCTATCAACATTGGATTTCTCAATTTGTCTGCCAGATCTTTGGTTCCATTAATCTTTTGTAATGTCAACAACCCATCCTGTATTAAGCCTCTGATGAAATGGTACTTCAACTGAATGTAATTCATCCAAGCATAAAACACTCAATTATTTTTAAGATATATAGAACCCTAAATATCATAGTATAGTAAATTTTATTCTCACAATCTGTCCCTATCCTCTAAGAAGTTTTCATAAAAATCACATTCTTTCAAAAATTTTAATATCAAAATGTATTCTAAATATATGGTGAATAAATAAACCACCTTCCAGCTTGCTTTAGTTCCTATATTGGAAAACACATAACCTATGGTACTCTTTATACTATCAAAATCACCTCCAAGTTCAGTATTCATATACCCTATAATGAATTTCCATTCCCAAAACATATAATTCTTTGCTTCTATTTAGATACCTCATTATCCACTTCACATCTTCTCAATGTTTCTTTCTAGGGTTATCCATGTACCTACTTACAAATACCACTATATAATAAATATCAGGTTAGGTACGGGCTATAAAATACATCAGGCTTGCAACAAATAATCCATATAGAACCATTAACATGTACTCAACCTCTTCCACTATCTTTGATTCTTACTCCTTTGATAATTTGAAATGGATTTCCTAGGGGATAAAGACTAGATTTTCTTCCAATGTACTAAATCTACTCAAAACATCTCCAATGTAGTAAATCTATGATAAAATCAATGTTCCAGATATGTGGTATCTCTTGATCTTCATCCCCCAAAACATTATAGATTATTTAAGATATTTTATCCTGAATTACTCTTCCAGATGACCTTTAATCTCATAAATCCTACGCATAAATGACCCTATAATGAAAATATCATCTACATACATAAGTAATATAATGTATCCTTTACTAAAATACATATAATAGAAAAATTGATCCATTCTACAATGTTTGAATGAATTTTTATCCTTAATGTATCAAAATTATTATTCCACTACCTGGGTGTCTACTTTAACCCATATAAGATCTTCTAGAGTTTTCACACTAAGTATTACTTTCATGATTAAACATATCCATATAGATGATGCATATAAATTTCTTTCTCTAGTTCTCCTTAAATTAAATCCATATTCACATCAATTTTCTCAAGATGCAATTCCACTAATTCAATAATACTAAGAACCACATGGATGGTTGTAAGATTCACTATAGGTGTGAAAATTTCAGTAAAATCCACATATTTATTCTATTAATATCCTTTCACCACCATCCTTTTCATGTATCTCATCTCACAATGATGTTATTACTTGACATGTTACACCCATTTTTTATGAAAAATTTTCATTCCTTATGGAAAATGTGTCACCTCCTATGTATTTATGTCATATAATGAAGAAATATCCTCCTTTGTCGAAAACTCTCGCTTACTCGAATCCTTCAATTGCATTTACTCTTGAAAAAATTATGGATATCCACCATCATTAAATAAAAAATAATGTCATGATAATGAAAACTATTCATATTACTTCTAACCCTTTTTGATCTAATCATATTCACTTGAGGAGTAGTATCCACTCGTTTCGATGTCACATGATCAGGTACACCTTCAAGCTCCACTTGCTCTTGAAACTTTGATTCTTTATTCCCACTTTCAACTTCATTTTAATGATGGTACTTGTATATGAAATCTTCATTAAATATCATGTTTTTGATTCTAGTGATCATATTGTTCTTATCATCCCAAAAGTTATAATCAAATTACTCAGCACCATATCCAATAAAAAATGGGATTTGGATATAGCATCAAGGGGGTACCTTGCATCAACATTTATATTCACATATGCCAAACAAGAAAAGATTATTAAATGAGAGATTATTACCTAATTTTGTGACTAGAGATCCTTAGGTATAAATTATATAATTGGTACATATTGACTCCTATTTTTGAGATATTCTTTCAAATTTATTACCTCTACCCAGAAGTTGTTTGGAAACCCCATGTGTAGCATCATAATCCTAACACATTCATTCAATTTCCTATTCATCCTATCTTCCACCACATTATTTTATGGTGTAACTGTAATAGTTTTCTACCACTAAATTCAATTATTACCATACAATTTCTTGAATTAAATATATTCTATTATCAGACCTCAAACATTTTATCTTTGATACCGACTCATTCTCCACCATAGCCTTCCACTTCTGAAACATAGTAAGCATATTAGATTATCCTTTCAGAAAGTAAACTCATACCTTCCTGGTTGAGTCATAAATAAATGTCACATAATATAGTGATCCCATAAAAGATTGTAGTTCTATAAAACCCCAAAAATAAGTGTGCACCATGTATATCTTCCAAGACTTTAGTGTTATACCTCTTTTCATAAAAGATACCATCTTCTGATTTCTGAAGATACAATATTTACACATTCCAACTTCCACTAAATTCAACTCTGGTGGAATCCCTTTTGTTGAAAACACCATCAACCCCATATCACTCATGTGGACTAACCTGTAAGGACATAGTTACACATCCTCAAAAGAATTTTTTATTTCATCATTTTACATGTGAGTTTCTATCATATTGTACAAAGTTCTATTACTTACTTCTTGTGATATGGACATAATTACCTTAGTAATATTCCATCCACCGCCCATGAATGTGGTTCTAAAAACTACATTATAAATCTTCCCAATATAAATAAGATTTATTTTTATTCCAATGATATATCTTAAATTCCCTAGAAGTAGGAAAATCCCATTTTAGGTTTTAATATGTGCATCTCCCTTCCATACAATCTGAAAGGGTTTATCATTATCATAACATAACTTGAAAATTTATCCAAGAACATAATTGTTTAAGAAAAAATTCTTCACAGCAGAATGGAAAGATATCCGGGAGTCAAAAAGCCATGACTCTACAGGTATATCCATGATCATCAACAACAAATCATCGATTCCTTTATTTTTCATATTTTTTGTATTTGTTTTAGGTGTACTTATCTTTTCTCTTCACTCCTTCTTGATGTTTCCTTTCTTCATGAAATTACAATGGGTAGAACTAGTCCCATTTGTATTGTCTTGTATCTTTCCTATTGATTTTTATCTTCCAATGTGATTATCCTATTTAAAAAATTTTCATGTTCCTTCCACATTCAATGTGTAATTATAGAATCAGCCTAATTCTTTTCTCTTAATATCCTCACAAGTATTGAGTCTCACACATCTTTTAGAAAAAAAATTTATTCCATGAAGTGATACTTACAACTATCATCATGGCTTCCTAAATTTTAGGTAATGAAGATTGTAAAACCAAATCTTATACCTTATCATCCAATGTAATTCCCACAAATGAAAAGTGAATTTTGAGGGTTTTGAATTCCTTGATGTGATAGAAACTAATTTTTCCTTTAATAATCTTTAGATTGAATAATAATCGAAATAGGTACACTTTTTTTAGTGTAAATGGATTATCATACATATTCACGATATATTTCATCAACCCAATAATAGTATTCTCCTCTATGATGTTGAACACCATGTTTTTGGACAACATAAGGAGTGGAACCCCCAAAACTTATCAATCTAGTAGCTCTAACTTCGTCTTCTCTATATCCATCTGTTTTTCAACCAGAAGTGGCAAGTGAAACTTCTTACAATAAATATATCATTTGATATACTTCCTATAGTAAATAAAGTTAGTTTCATTGAATTAATCAATCTTCAGTTTTCCTTCTTCTATATATATCCTTTAATTTGTGAACTCAAACCTTGATCTTTAAAAATCAAACTTTTATAATATTTGTTACAAAAATTCATGGATTAATAAATGAATGATGATTTATAGAAGAAGTGTAAATTGAAAATAAAAATAAAAGAACAAGAAGAATATCACAAGAAAAAGAGATCTATATAGTTTGGTAAATTATCCCTACATCTAAAATGAGGTAGAAATATCACTACGTTTGAGGGCATAATTAAAAGATGATTTTCAGAGTAACACACACACATATGAAACATAGCTCAAATTAGCTTATAAAGAAGATGGTGAAATAGTTCCACCAACTATATTATAAGTTCACCATGCTACAATGACCAATGGATGGATGTATATGGAGATATAATACCACTTTTAAAATTTTTTATGTTATATTAATCATGAACAATTCCTCACTGATATTGTTCTACATTGGTGTATCCTAGTAATCTATTATATATTCCATGAGATTTGTGGTCTACTGTATATCCTAGTACCTGAGTAATCAGCCCAAATTCATCCAAAGGAATGAGCTTCACCATTACAACATGAACTAGTTGAGACAGTGGAGGTCTATAATATTAATTTTTTAAGGTTGGTTCTAATAAAAATAATCTAAGAAGGTAAGAATAAAAAATATATTTCACCATGATACCCCCTATTGTGTTCTAATATCTTAATGTAATGTCATCAGGTATTGTAGAGAACTGAGGGGGAACATTAGTAGGATAGAAAGAATATAAATGATTCCCTGTCTGTTGTGGATGAGGAAAGGACTCCTAAATATATTTAGTAGGGTTCTTTTGTTGATTCTCTAATGGTGTATGTCATGGAACATTTCTAGATGGGTGGCCTCATTTTAAACGCACTCACATTAACCCTCATAAAATGTATGATAGGATTGTAAATTACTACATAGTATCCTACCTAGAATTATACCCACTTGTTTGATCAATTATTAATTATGGAATTTAAATGGATTATCTAAGGTTTTAGATCATGTACATGGAATAACTTCATAGGGATTTCATCGAACTTAAACTCATAGATATTTTTTATGGATCATGTATCTTTAGTAGTTACTTGTAATAAGTTTGATCTTATCTCTAATGTTGAGGAAGAATTTTGATCTACAGATGATTCTAAAAATAATAATTCTAAAAATAAAATGAAATTTGTAAAGAAAGGTATTTTTCTTTAGAACAACATCACAATATGACATGCTTGATTACCCATAAGTTATAAGGCTATTTAAGTTTTTTTACTAATCAATAGATTATGATCCCAACCATTCAAATTATTATTTAAAATTAGGGTTATTTATCATTTTTATTGGTATAACCCTACTAAAAGTGTAGACTTTCAAAAAAAAAATCCAAAAAGTGGTTAAAAAAACACTACTGATGAGCACCCCTGGTTTGTTGATTGATGTAAATAAGAATTGTAATATATATTGGGGGTTTAAATCTACCCCATCCATATTTTTTTATTCTTATGTCTTCCCCCATTTTTATACATGGGATCTCATCCAAATAATCATTCATCCCTAATAATTATTATAATTGACACGATTTAAATTCCAATGGTCTTTATATAGTCATCTAGGATTCAAAACCATCATTGGTTCCTATAGAATCTTGGAAACTCATAAAATTAGAGCTCCATCATCATTAACACGTCTAGTATTTAAGAAAATAATGGCCTCTATCCTCTATCACTAATATATCCTCAAACATCTATCACCAAAGAAATATTTGGGCTAAAAAAACATCATAACCATGAGTACTAATGTAACTTCCAAGTAAACTCAAAACCTATGGTCTCTATCACCAATGTAACATCTATCCTTCATAAGTAACATAAATTCTAAGACATATGAATTTCTTAGCCTCCATAAACTAACACTTATTCCATGCTTAGATATGGTTTCTTACCCAACAAAATCCTCTAGGTTATTCTAACCTCCTCTAGTAACAAATGTTATAAAAACTTATGACAAAAGATGATTAAAAAATGGATAGTGCCCAGTCAAAATGGATGATAACCTACATGGTCAATAAGTAAAAAATATATTTTAATGGAAAATAAAGATAATTATATATATAATACCATATTATATTATATAGAATATATTTTGAATCCAAAACTAATGTTTATGGATAGATTGATATAGAAAATTTAATTATATACTTAACATTAAGGATATTTGGATGATACCCCCTCATTAACAACATGATTTTACCATTAATCATAGAATTTAAAAGTAAGATGAATCCATTGGAATGAAATTACTATCTGATAAACTGGGATCTAGACTAATACATCAGTATGGATTTTAATTTTTTTTATCTCTAATCAATTAATATATGATAAAACTCAATATATGTTTGATTTTTATTTGATTTTAATTTAAAATATGGTCAATTTCACCCTTTATCTTGGTATTTTGATAATATTTCAGTATAATTCAAGAAAAATTATCACATATAGTGTTTTCAAGATAAGAATAATAAATTGAGTATCATCTACATCTTGAGAAAATAAAAAGAAGAAAATACATATTTTGATTAAATGTATATCGAGTAATTCTATAGTAACATGCTGTGTATCGACTAATTCTTTCACTTCTTTTATTTTTTTTACATGGTACACAAGCTATGTTTTAAATAAATAATTAAAAAAAGTAAATAATCATAAAATATATTTAAATTTATGATTAGGAGTTTTTTGTGAGACTGAACTATCATAAGTTTGAGTCTCTAAATAGATGATAGTGTAAATATACTACTTAAAAGATATATATTTCAACATGACATATAATTTTTAAATAGATATAAAAATAAAAAATAGAAAAAAAAAGTTATAATGAGTTTCACATGGATGGTTGGGACTTCCCTGGATAACCAAATCAATGAGGCTTTAAGAATCCCTCTAGGCCTTGGTGTAAAATTCATTATTCATTATATAATAAATAAGATAGTGAGAATTTTTTTATAATTTTTTTAATTAAAAATAAAAATAATAATCAAGTATGAAATTGGCTTGTTTGGTTGGATCATTAACCAAAAAATGACTCAACCCTAGGTCGATTCCTTCTAAATACATCCTATCTATTTTTATCCATTTTCATTTTAAAAATGTTATGCACATAATGTTTATATATTTATTTTTCATGTAATATATATATAATTAATATAAATATAATAAATAAATAAATAGATACATAGATAACAATATAAATTATGTGTATGGGGTTATATTAAAAAACCACACATCATGTAGTCCCTTAATTTAAACCCTAATGTGTTTTGAGAATCAAACACAATGTTTTCAGGAACTCCATACCCCTATTATTCATCTAGTTATCAATTATAATTTACATTGTTTCAATCCATAAATTTCATAAAAAAACCATCATGGGGACAAGTAAGTACTTACCACACACTCATTTTTATTTTTTATTAGCCTTTTAGGGAATTAGAGTACATTTTAAAATTTTGACTAAAACTATAATATATAAAAAAATCTTAATTACATGTTATGTAGTTCATGATACATGTTAAGTTGAAAATTCATGTATTTATCCCCTTTACATTATGTTTCATTTTTATTCCATGAAAATTTAAAAACAATCTCATGTAGTATCTAGTATACTGCATGAAATTCAAAAAAAATTTGAGTATCACACTTAGAATGCATAACCTCATACATGGAACAAAATAAAATCTTTATACTAGACATGTGATCATATTAATATGATATATATTTAAAAAATATTAGAAAATAAAAATGGTAATTAGTTTCAAGTACAGAGATCAAATAGAATATTGTACTATACATCGTATATTCGAATTGAATTCCATGGTCTTTATTTTAAAATTTAGATATTTTTCTTTATTTTCAATATAGAGATGACTAATAAAGATCAAAATTCAATGGGTAACAATATACTATCTTATTTTATAAATAATGTCCAATACTACATAGGATCAGATCTATACCTGAGAGAGTGATCCATTCAACCAGTGTCATGGTTTAGAAGCCTCTAGTACTAATAATGGTCTTACAAAAGCATCCAAATTCCATAATTATGTTAGTATTTAATATTTTTACTCATACTACTCCACCCATAAAAACTGAACTAGAATCAATGTCTAAAACATGACCTCCTATACATCCTTTCCTAATATTCGAGTAGAGGATATTTTCTACTGTGTGACTCAATAATCTCTAGATTGGACCCACTGAAACAAGTTGATGAATATTAAACATGAAAATTACTAAGAGGCATGGTATTGTTGTCGAGATGACCAAAATCCCAAAAATTTCACTTTTTTAACATTATTCTAGGTCATTAATATTTCTTACCATGAGCAATTATTAGAATTTTTAGTTATATTTGAGTTCAATGGGTGCAAATATCGATCCAAACCTAATGATACTAAGTCCCTCATATATCTTCTTCTAGGATGAAAATCATTTTCACTAAATATAATTTAATTTAGTTATATATACAATTTATATATTTCTAATTTCACCCCTCCATCTATTATTTACTGTTCTTATCCAAACTACACTATTATGATATTTTTTTTGGTTTTGGTCCTTAATTTAGATATATACTCACCACATAGAAGATCACACTTAGAGTATCCTATAATTACCACCTTATCCATCTATTTCAAAACACCATAGTTTTCCCACACCATGAGGATGGTGGTGTGGCTGTTAGTAGAGATGTTAATGTTGTCATATCTATCTAGTGGAGAGACTACCGAGCTTCCCTATTTTTCTATTTGTTTATCTAATTCACTTTACATCAGTAATTAGGGTAACCTGAATGGAACTATCTAGGCCACCCAATTGAAAAATCATTTAGGAGATCTATACATATCTAAACCCTAAAATTAGTTAGTTATGACATAACTTATAGACTATATGAAACCCAAAATGTCACTACATAGTAAGTATTTTGTATATTAATTATTTTTTATATTTTCTTAAAACTTAATATGAACATTTAAGGTCTTTAGAGAAAATTCAAGAGTTTACAGCTAGGGAGCATGATGTAATTAAATTTTCATTAATTTTATATAGTATTATAGGTCATTTCATATCATTATAGAAACCAACTTATGTGATTCTCATTTTTTAAGGATTTTCCAAAATTACCCATGGAGCAGTGGAATGCCACAAAAACCCATTTTGATAACAAGTTACAAGGTTAGGGTGTCATTTTATAATCTAGACCTACAAAATGATGATGATTACTATAGGAGACATCAAGTTATATCGGGGTAATTCCATTATAACATGGGTCATAAAAATCACATTAAATGGTAATTGATAATGAAATAAATAGAAGAAATATTTTAAATTGTGTTAAGTAAATTGGCATAGGGTCGGGCCATATTGGCATTATACAATACCAGAACACTTAAAACATAATAAAATTGATCATTAGTGGGTGATTTTATTAAATAAGAATTAAGGAACTTGGTTTGAGAGATAGTTCAGTTTAAGAAGGAAGGAACACACCATGGTAGGAGGATTTAAACATTGGAGGATCAATATGATGTGAATAATGGTTTTTTTAATGATTCATTTCTCATCACTATTAGATGAATTAATGGATTGCTAAACCATTCAATATCAGGGCTAGTATTAAGCTAAAATTTATTATTTTTTATGGTCAATGAATAATCAATTTTCATTATTAAATTAATTTTTCCAAAGTTGGATTGATGATATACCATGATTTACTTTCATATATTTTTTTGTATGTGTTTTTATTCAGTTCTATTTCTAATAATTATAAATATCAATGCCTAATAAATAATATGAAACAAAATTTAGGTTTTTGGGAATGTTTGATATAGTGTGAATCATCCCTATTTATCTCTTTATATATATATAACTGGGAATGTATTAATAAGAATCAAAATATAATTCTAATACATAAATAATGTATACATTTATTGGATTCTTATGTCATGGTATCACACATCGCTCTTAGAATTTATTAAAATTCATAAATTTTCAATTATCACATTATTATATTAATAAATAAAATCTAAACCACTTGAAAATTAATTTCATATATATTTCCCTTTGAAAAATAGTTCCTTGTGGTTTGAACTCAAACTCTAATAATACTACTAATTATTCAAGCGTTAGGAATTATAAATTTCTAAACTTCATTTTATTCTCATGATTTCAACACCATGTTTTTAGAACCATTTCAAAGGAATAATTTAACACACCAATATTTTATGAAATATATATTTTTTAATTACTTTAATCTTAGCGATAGCTTTCGTTACACACAACACATAGTTTAAATAAATCAAGATATATTATTAAAATATTATTATTTAATGTGATAGCTATTTCCTAACCTTTAGATTTGTGATTATGAATTATAATAACTAAACTATGAATAAATTATGTTTTATATAATTATAAAATGATTTGACTACTTATCAATTGATTATAAATGAAAATAAATAACATTTTTTAAAGTACAATAAATGTTTCTATTCTGAAAAACTGTTTTTATGCACTTAATGTGTTTCTATATTAATAAATTAAATTAATTAATATTGGTGAGTTATTTTAAGGATAAATATATATTTATATATATATTAGATTCAATAAAATATTTTATCATTCACATATTATTTTTTAGGCATGATATAATAATAAATCGAGTTTTATGCTTAAAAACTATATTTTTCTAAAAAGCGGTTTTCATCACCTTTTGTGAACTTATTTTAAAATGAATTTATGAAAATTATAAAAAATTAATCATATATAATTTATTCTATATTTTCAATCATGAAGGTAAAATTTGGTAAATAGGTTCTATTTATTTTAGGTCAATATGAATAGTAAGCATAGTAAATTTTTATCACCTCAGTAAGGATAAAAGAGGTAAAATATGGATAAATTATTGTGATAAGGATTTAAAATTTACATAAAACTTTAATTTATCCTTTTATATGAGTATTTTTCATCCATTTACATAAAATTATGAAATATATGTCCACTTGGTACAATATTTCTAGGAATATAACATTTATATTAATTTAAGAAAAGAAAAAATACAAAATGTTACTCTCTTACTTTTAAATATCTGTTATGTGTTCACATAAAAAAAATAATGTTTTGATTAAATAATAATGGTTATTTTTAGAATAATTAAATTATTTTCATGATTTTAATTTTTTTTATAATTTCTAGTAATTATATAATTACTTTAAATGCTTACGTAATGTCAAAACAATGTTTCTTGAATTAATAGAAAAATAAAATCAATGATCTAAAAAAAATTAAAATTAATATAATTTGAGTGATTTATAGTTTTAAAACAAAATTTTAGATTAATATTGAATACTAGGTATGTGTGAAAATAGTATATTTTAATTACATATTTTTCTTATTGTCTTTAAAGTCAAATTAAATGGATAATGTGAAAAATGACATTATGGATATTTTATAAAAATAATTATTTATTAAATTATTTAAAAATCATAAAAATATTGAAAATGTACAAGGTGGATATATGAGGTATAAAATTTCATCCCTTTTCCATTTTTGAGCTAATTTTAACCCTGTAAGTAAAATTATTACCCTTTAATAGTGAAAAAGATGTTACCGCAGTTAATGTTAAAATAGGTTAACTAAAGAGTTAAACCAAAAGATAAGCTTTTAAAAATCACTTAAACCTATAAATATTTTACTTTTTGATGATATTTCAATCAAATCCCACCTGATTTTTTAATCTATGTGCACTCAGAATAATTTTTCATGAGAATGAATTTAATATATTTTAATCTTTTAAGAACTTCCAAGTGTGTCCTTTCCCTCCCTTATAAATGGGCACCCATTCCCTCTCTTATTTACTAAAATTTTAGAAATATATATAAAAAAACCCAGAAAATTTCTCTTCTCAAAATCATTATCCATGTTATATAGGTTTTTGTGTTCCCAAAATATCAACCCTAGGGTTCTTAAGTGGATATCTAAAGGAGTTCTTTTAAATAAGAGGTAATCGCCTTAACCGATCAATTAATTTTTTTACTTCTTATATTACCACCTCTAAATATATGGTATTTATAATAATATAATAAATTAAGTATAATAAATATACTGATATGTTATTTTTATTATGAAACCACTATAATCCATCTACTTTTCCATCAAATTAAACATGATAACGTCACTCATGCGTACGTGTGAACTGCCACCTCCACGAAGCGATGCGATTCATTTTTCATTTATGATTTAGAAGAATGGTAATACGGGCAGATTTAATAAATAGATATGATATATATTATATAATAATTTTTTTAATTATGAATTATAATTTAACTTTATTTCATTCCATCCATCAAAACGTGAAAGCAACGTTCATGTGTACGTACGGCATATCGTCTCCATGAATGATGTAATTCATTTTTTCTATATTTATATTTTATGGATTACTATAAATAAAAATATAATGAATATATATGAAATTTATATCATGATTAACATTTTTGGATATGATTTAACCATGATGAAATTACAAGGATCAAAACTAATTAACCAAACCATACATGAAAAACGAAGAAGTTATCACCTAAAATCGTGATTTTAACAATTTTTTTTAATAAATATGTGATAAATTATTATAAGTAAATAAAATATGGTATGATGTATATGAGTATAGTTATTTATAATATGTATAATAAATCAATATTTATTATACAATAGGTCCAAACACATATGAAGAATGTCATATATGATGTAAGGGTTTATTTCAAACTCTCATCATTTTTCAGGATTGTTTATGTTTAAGTATACACTTGGGGAATTGTTTTATATTTATATCTTAAACCAAAATATTTTATTATCCTATGTTTATTTATATAAATAAAAAGTTTCCATTTATTTTTACCCTCTTTAAGTACTCAATATACTAAAATATTTTTTAAGGAAAACTGACCTTGTTTTTCTACTCGATCGAGAATATTTCTCTTCCATGGATATATTTTCCTTAAAATGTATAAAAGGATGTTGTTAAGATTATATAATGATTTATTAAAGAAAATTTTACCCATGATTGAATTTTTACCAAGTGTTTTAAAATAAATCTTTTTATGTTTTTCCAAATGAGGTACTTTTTGACCTCTTTAAAAAAGCATGGAAGGAATGTTTTTTTAATTTATATGTCGTGGAAAAAATTTAACTTCAACATGAAAACTTATTGAATTGAAGCTTAATTTAAATGTTTAAAAATTTATTTACAAATAAAATGTTTCCCATAATATTTGGTAAATTTTTAGATTATAAATAAGTAATTTCAAAGTGAAAAATGGTATTTTTCTTAAGAAATTTTCTAGTGATATTTTGAAATTATTTTCAACCTTTTTAACATAATTTGTTGAATATTATGAATTAATTTTGTTATAATATTATGATACCATAAACTATGTTTGTCTGGATGGTTTATGATCAGATTGAATGGGGAAAGTATTGATATTCCATATGATAGATCATTTAATATAGATAGTTATTGATTTTTAAGGCATGTTGATTAAGTTGCGTTATTTACTAATATGATTAATGAATTGGAAATATTAAGTGATGGGTGGGGAATAAAATTACATATCCCCTTGATGAATTGATATGTATCACGAGAAAAACTGGATTTGTAATTTGGATGAGGCATTACTCATTTATGTAACATGTCTTGGCTTGAGGCTTCTATAGTACGTTTCCGATGTCTATCATTATGAATTCCATCATTATGAAATCAGTTATTGATGTACATGTGATTAATTTTATAGTTATGATATCCATTAATAAATTTATATCTCATGTTATTATTTATATGAAATTATTTTATCATCATTTATTCTTTCAATATTATTTATGCCTTACTAGACTCTGTTGTACGCATACCCTTACTAAGCATCTGAGCTCACCCCTTTCTTATATTATTTTTCTCTCAGATTCTAGGAAATGTATTATGATTGATATATTGGAATATGATAAAGGGAATAATTTTTTTCTCAATGAAAATACTATGTTTTATTTTATGTTTTCAAATATAATGTGAAATTCAAGTATGTATCTATTTTTCCAAGTTTACTAAACTATTCAGTATCTTAGGATAATATCACTTGTATCTTATACCAATGTAAAAAATTAAACACCAGATCTAGGATACTAAGGTCAAGGTATTTATAGTTGGTATCAAAGTAATTTTATTATAAACCTTGTAAACTAGATTTAGGAAAAGATAGATTAACGAACATAACCCTATATCGAACTTTAAGGTTAAGTCTAAGGATAAGACAACATAATAAAGTTTTGGTAAGGTAGATATTATGTGTTTTTACTCAATATAAATCCTTATCTGGATACTAAAAGTGGACATGGTTTTTTCACAGATGCATCTTGGAATTATAACTACGAAAAGAGTTGGTCGAGTAAATCTTGGCCATTATTCTAGTGCATGGTGAGTGTTCCCTTACTATGAACATGGTTTGACACTCTTGGGGAGATATTATTGGGTTAATTAAGATTTTATTTCTAAACCATTATAAAGGATTTGAGAATGTTTTATGATTTTATAATATTCTTAAAGAATCCAAGTTTCTAATTATGAGTTTACCTATGCATGAAATTTTCAATTTATGTTAAGTGTTTTAGTAGTTTCAAAATTATACATTAGGATTCATAATGCTATGATATAATCTAGTGAATGTAATTTATTAGAAATTTAGCCTTGTGGAAGGAATGATAACCATATCAATGCACCTAAACCATATATGGATTTCTCTTCTAGGAATGATAATGAAGTTAGAGATGGAGCTGAAGCTGGATCTGAACAAATTACAACTATATTGGGGTAGCTGACATTGCCTTTTTGGAGTAGACTATTGATTCACAACGTGGTGTAACAATTTTATTCAACTTTATGGATCAATAACATATATCATTAAATGGGAATACAAATCCATTTTTAGTTAATAAATAGTTAAGTTTATTAGAGAATATATTTCTTTCTTTGGGAAGTAATGAAAGGGAGAAGGTTTTCATGGTAGTTTATCATCTCTCAGGGGATGAGGATCAATGGTGGTCATTGATTCCAAACACTAAAGATGAGGAGAAAATAACAATCATGGAATAAAAATATTTTATGTAAATTTTCTTTAAAAATATTTTCCTCATGAATAATAAGAAGATGTGGAAAGAAATTTCTTGAGTATAAGACAAAATAAATATAAAAATGTTATTGAGCATACAACTAAATTTACATGGTTATAAAGGAAATATTTGGACAACATATGTAATACAAAGAGAAATATTGATCATTTATTTGATAGGATTAAGCCAATATTTTGAAGGGAACTAGTCTCCCAAAAATTCCTATCATATGAGGATATAATATCATGTGTTATCAAGACAAAGAAAGAATGATCCAAGTCTAAATTATTCAAAGGAAAATAATAGAATAAGAGGACGATAGAGAAAAAAGTCGATAAGGGGAAGAAGAGAAAGGTGATTTTTACAACTTGTGATACTTATGGAAAGAAACAACATGAAACATGATCAAAAGAAAAAGTATTTTGATTCAAGTGTGGAGAAAAAGTCCATTATTTAAATGAATGAAATAGTAAGGTAGAATCCATCAACGTATAATGATTTAACTATAAAGAGATGGGGAACTTTCCATCTAAGTCCTCAAATATCAATGGAATTTACATCAAATAATTCTAGTGGAGAAGGATAAGAATATATAATTACTACAACTATAATGTGGAAGTTTATAGAAACATGGTAAAAGATACACTCATAATACTCTCTAGGATTGTAAGTGTTTTATTTTATTCTGGTTCTACCTACTCTTTTATATCTGAAGAATTTTATAAGGGTATCATATCATCACCTTAATGATTAGATATTAAGTTAGAGGTTAAAACTACTAATGGTAGGATAACCATATATCAAATATATAACTCCTCTAAGATAGAATTTTGTGGGAATGTAGTTCCTAAAAATATTTTTATTCTCACTCTAGTTTAATTTTATGTAGTGTTGTGTATGGTTTGGCTCCCTCAGCATAGATCCAATACTAATTTTCAAGGAAGGGGAGTTATATTTGATATCCCGAATCAACCTTCAATTGTCTATCAGTGAATGGATAAACCTGAACACCCAATAGAAATCACTTGCATCATATGGGTTTTTATACCTATTCCTGAGGGATATTTATCCCAATTGGTTAGATATAAACTCAACATTTAAAATGTGCCTATTTTTTGGGAATATTCTGATATATTTCTAGAATAATTTCATAGTCTTCCCCTAAATCATGAATTTATGTTTTCAAAATAATTCATACCTAGTTATATGATTATTTCATTGAAATTATATACAATGTACCCAATTGAGTTATATGAATTGAAGAAGAAACTATAGAAAAATCTAGATAATGGATTAATCAGGCCTAGTTCTTCAGCATTGGGTACACTTATTCTTTTTGTTAAGAACAAATATGGGTCAATGTGTCTTTGAATTTATTATCAAGAACTTAACAATATCACTATTAAGAAAATGTATGATATACCCTATATTGATGATATATTTGATAAATTATGAGGAGATCTATATTCTACAAAGACTGATCTTTGATTTGGATATCATCATCTAAAGATCAAGAAGGAGTATATACCCAAGACAACCTTTATTATGCGGTGTGATCATTATGATTTTTTAATTCCATTTTGACATACCTATGCCCCATTTATCTTCATGTATTATAAAATAAAGACTTTAGAGATTACATTGATTAGTTTTTGGTAGTATTGATAGATGATAATATTATACATTCAAAGAGTAAGGAAACGAATGAAGAGAATTTTAGAATTATACTGAAGACCTTAAGGAAGGATAAGTTGTATTATAAATTTATAATGTGTGAATTTTGGCTTCAAAAAGTTTCATTCTTGGGTCATATAATCTCAAGTTATTGTATATCAGTGGATCCTTTAAAGAAGGAAGTTATTGAGCAATAGCCAAGACCAATCACGGTAACCAAAATATGTATTTTTCTTGGGGTATTTGGATACTACTGTTGCTTTTTGAGATATTTTCCCATGAAAAATTGATCCACTCTCCAATTTAACTCATAAGGGGGTTAATTTCTTAAGAACATATTAATGTGAAGAGAGATTTAAAGAACTAAATAGAAGGATGGGTAGTTTTCCTATTATTACACTACTCTAATGAGGATAAGGGTTTGTAATCATTATTTATGAATCAAAAATGGAATTGAAGAATACTCATATAGAATGACATGGTGATAGCATATTCCTCTCACTAATTAAATATTCATTGAAAAAATTTCATGACACATATTTTGGAGTTGGAAAAGATAACTTTTTAATTGAAGATAAGGAAGAATTATCTATATGGTGAAGGTTATGATATATATACTAATCATAAAATCATGAAGTATATATTTACATAGATGGAGATGATTATATTACAGATAATATGATTAGAGTTGATTAATGATTATGACTGGTCAATACTTTACCACCCTAGGAAACCGAATAATGTGGTTGATGATTTGAGTTGAAAGTATCATGGTAGCTTATCTATGATGAGAATCACAAAATATCCAATATTTATGGATTCTAAGAGGATGGATGTATAAATCTTAAAGGAAGGGGATAAATATTATCTTTCTCAAATTAGTGTTCAACCATATATCCATGTGAGGATTAAAGAGGCACAAAAGGAGGACGTAGAGCTACAAAAAAGGTGAGAAATGTTCCCAAATTTAACCTAGATTATAATAGAATGATAAGGTTTAAGAATAATGTTTTTGATCCTTAAATACAATAACTACTGAAGGAACTATTGGATAAAGGTCATAGTTCATAGTTATCTATTCATCCTTGAATTAAAAAGATGTATATTGATATGAAATAGTATTTCTAGTGGAAAAACATGAATAAATATTTTTTTGAGTATGTATCTTGGTTCCTGGTATGTTTGCAAGTTAAAACTGAGAGAATAAAATCTAAGGGTATTTTAAAACCATTTACCATACCAGAATGGAAATTTGAAAACATCACAATTGATTTTTTTTGTCAGACTCCCTAAAACATCAAAAGGTTATAATGAAATTTGGGTTGCAGTTGATCACTTTATGAAGTTAGTACACTATCAGAGAAGATTTATCTCTTGATTAGATGTATATAATATAAATTAATAAATTGGTAAGGTTTCATGGAGTACCACGTTATATTGTATTTGATCAGGATATGAGGTTCACCTCAAAATTTAGGCAAAGTCTTTAGCGATCATTGGATACAAAGTTGAATTTTAGTACAACTTATCATCCTAAGACAGATGGTCAGTATGAGAGAACTATTCAAACAAAAGAGTATATAATGATATCTTTTTCTATGTATTTTAAAGGTAGTTGGGATGAAAACCTTCCTATAGTCACATTTCATACAATAATATCTTTTAATCGACCATTTAGAAGGTTTCCTATGAAGACTTGTATGGAAAAGAGTGTAGAACTCTAACATTGTTGGATGAAGTTAGAGAAAGAAAGCTATTAGGACTTGATTTAGGTAAGGAAATTATAGAGAAAACAATATTCATTCAACATCACATCAAGGCAGCTCAAAATTAAAAGACAAGTTATGATGATAATAATTATTGAGATCTTTAGTTTGAAATTGGTGAGAAGGTGTTTCTATGAATTTATATATGTAATAATGATATAAGATTCAGTAATAAGGGAAATCTAATCCATATATATATTGGCCCCTTAAATATTCTTGATTGTGTATGGATGGTATCTTATCACCTGGTGCTTCCATCAACCATCTCTCAAGTTCACGATGTGTTCCATGCATCTCTCTTTAGAAAGTATATACCCGATCCATCACATTTACTAAACTCAGATGTCATACCACTGGAGAGTTACCATTCTTTTGAATAAAAACTGGTATAAATCTTGGATCATTGAGATAATGTTTTTCAGAACAATACTACTCACCCGGTTAAAGTTATTTGTAGTAATAATTTTTTTGATAAAGCTACTTAGGAACCTAAGGATGTAATAAAATAGAGAAATCCTTATTTTATTTTATCTGAATATTAAAATTTTAAGGGAAATTTTTTAAGGGGGTAGAATTTAACACCATGGAATATCTTTTTCAAATAAATTTAATCTTTTATATATCTTGCGTTATACACAACACCGAGTTAAAATAAGTCGTGATATACTTTTAAAATATTATTGTTTAATGTCGACGACGATGACTATGGCCTTCCTCATCGATGACGACGGATTCACGAGCTATTGATGTCAATGATGGCGGTGATGTGAGGATGGTATGACGGTGACAGTGATGGAACGATAAGGTCAACGATGTGATGATGACGGCCGGATGACGTGGCTTTCCTCGATGAAGGGTTTCTCGGGTGGCTTGTTTTTCCCGCATTTTGAGGTTTTTAATTTCAAAATTTGAATTCTAAACTTGAATGTGGCTTGGTTTGAATCGTGTAAGCAGGTGACTTTGTGAGGTTCCCACTCACCAAAAAGTGGTATTATGAAAATGAAAAAAAGGATTGCGGCCTATCGCATAGCTATTGAATTATAGGATATGAATAGTACTAACCAAATTTTGAAAAAGATATGGTTTATTTTTGTATAAAATAAATTATTTGGTTATCTATTGATTATAAATGCAAATAAAAATCCTTTGAAAGTAAAAAAAATGTTTTTCTAGAAATCTATTTTTATGCATTCAATGTGTTTCTATCTTAATAAGTTAAATTAATCACTATTTACGATTTATTTTAATAATATATATACATATATAATATTCAATCAATTTTTTTCATTCATATAATATTTTTTCTTAGCATGAGATAAAAATAAATTCAATTATATGCTTAAAATTGTATTTTTATTAAAAATAGGTTTTCATCATGTTTTGAGATATTATTTAAAAAAAATTATTCCACTTATATAAATTTAATAATAAATAATGGATTCCATATTTGGAAATAGGAGGTTAAAATCTAACAAATAGGTCTCTTTTATTTGTGGTCAATATGAATAATAACCATAATATTTTTTTTTCACTCCGGTAAGGGTAAAACGGGTAAAATAGGGTTAAAACTTTGGGATAAGGCTTTAAAATTTATCTAAAACATTCCTTTATCATATTTTATTAGTATTATTTTTCTATTTATATCAAATTATTTAATATATGGCCACTTGGAGCCATATTTCTTTGAATATGACCTTTATATTAATTTAAGAAAAGAAAAATACAAAATGTCACTCTCTTACTTTTACATATCTCTTATGTGATCTTATGGGAAAAATAAAATTGTAAATGAATATTAATGGTTATTTTTTGAATAATGAAATTATTTTCATGATGGTAATTTATTTACAAATTTTTTAACTATACAATTTCCTTAAATTCTTATGCAACACCAACACAATATTCCTTCAATTAAAAGAATAATAAAATAAATTATTTTAGAAGTATTAAAAGTATATAATTTTAATGAATTAAATTGTCCAAAATTTTTTAGATACATATGAAATAATAGGTATGTTTTAAAATAATATTTTCAAATTCCATATTTTTCTTGGTTTTCATAAAGTCAAATTAAATAAATAGTGTCAAAACGACATTATTGATATTTTATGAAAATAATATTTTATTAAACTATTTAAGAATAATAAAAAATTTAAATAGGATAAGTTTGATATGATATGGTTGAAAATTTAACCCATTGTCCATTTATGATCCAATTTTCACCCTAGAAGTAAAATCATAACCCTTTAAGTGTGAAAGAGGTGTTATCATGGTTAAGGTTAAAATCGGTAAACTAAGGGTTTAAATAAAGAGATAAGATTTATAAAACCACTTAAACCAACAAAAAGTTTATTGTTTGGTTATATTCTAACCATATAATACCTTATTTTAGAATTAATGTCATTTTTAAATCATTTTTCATGCGAATGAATTTATTATATTTTAATCTTTTAAGAAATTCCAAGTGTGTCATTTCCCTCCCATATAAAATGGATCCATTTACTCTCTTATTTACACCAATTTGAGAAAAATATATAAACCAATAACTAAAAATTTATCTCTTAAACATTCTTATCTATGTTCTAGATGTTTTGGTTTTTTCAAAATACCAACCCTAGGGTCCTTAAGTAGAGATCTAAAGGATTTCTTAGAAAGAAGAGATGATCACCTTAACCGATAACTTTATTTTTTACTCATTATCTTACCTCCTCTATATACATGGTATTTTTTCATAATATAATAAATTCATTCTCTAAAATATACTTAAATTTTATTTTTACTATAAAACCAACCAAACCTGTTCTTTTTTCAATCAAATTAAAAATGATAATGTCGCTCATGCGTATGTGTGGATTACCACCTCTATGAAGTGATGTCATTTGTTTTTCATTTTTGATTTAAAATAATGGTAATAAGAGTATAATAAATAAAATAATATGATATATATAATATAATAATGATTCTATAAAGGTTAATTTTTATTTGTCTTTATTTTTTTCCATCCGTCAAAAAGTGAAAATAACATTCATGCATACGTTTGACCTACCATCTCCATGAACAGTGTAATTAATTTTTATATATCTATATTTTATGGACTAGTATAAATACATATATATTTAATATATATGATATTTATATAATGATTAATTTTTTTTATTATGGAACCATGATCAAATTACAAGGACTGAAATTATCGAACCAAACCATACATGAAAAACAAAATAGTTATCACATGGAATAGTGATTATAACAAATAATTATTAATAAATGATTGATAAGAGATTATAATTAAATAATATATGGTATTATATGTATAATTATGTTTATTTAATATATTTATAATAAATATATATTTATTAAATAGGATTTTTGAACATATACAAAGGAGGTCTGACCAGAGATAAGAGTTTATTTCACAATCTCATCATTATTTAGGATTGTTTATGTTTAAGTATCCATTGGAGGAATTATATGATATTTATTTCTTAAAAAAAAATATTTTATTATTATTTTTTTATTTATGGAAATTAAAATTTTCACTTTCATTTTACTCTATTTAAGTACTCAAAATTTATAAGAAAATTTTATAAGGAAAACTGACCATGTTTTTCTACTCGATCAGGAATATTTCTATTCCGTATCAATATTTTCCTTAAGATGAATAAAATGATGTTTTTACAACTCTCTAATTATTTATTAAAGATATTTTTACCCATGTTTTAATTTTTAATTTTTTTAAAAGGAATCTTCTTATTGTTTTATGAACAAGGCACTTTTTTGAACTTTTTACAAAAGTGTGAATGGAATGTTTTTTAACTTATACAACATGAACAAAATTTAACACAATCATAACCACTAATTTATTTTAAGATTAATTTATAAGTTTACAATTTTATTTTGAAGGAAATTTTTTTCCTTAATAATTGTAAAAAAATTAGATTATAAATAAGTGATTTCAATGTTAAAATGGGTATTTTCATCAAGAATTTTTCCAGTAAACTTTTGAAATAATTTTCATCTATATCAACATTATTTTGTTGAATATTATGATTTATTATGGTTATAATCTTATTATACCATCCAAGATGTTTCTATGGATGGTTTATGATCATATTTATTAGGGAATTTATTGATATTTTGTATTCTAGTTCTTCCAATACAGACAATTATTAATTTTAAGTCATGTTGATTAAGTTGTGTATTTTATTCATATGTTGAATGAATTAGAATTATTAAGTTATGGATGATTATTATAATTACATATCCCCTCTATGAATTGGTAGGTATCATGAGAAAAACTATATTGGGTATTTGGCTGAGGCCTTACCCAATTATGTAAGATGTATTGGCATGAAGCCTTGAGAGTAAGTTTCATATGTTTGACTCTATGCATTCCATAATTATGAAATCAATTATTGATGTACATTTTATTATTCATATATCTATTATATCCATGGATATTTTTTTTATCTCATGTGATTATTTATATGGAGTTATTTTATCATCATTTATTATTTCCATATTACTCATGCCTTATTAGCTTTTGTTCTATGCATACCTTTACTGAGCATTTTATCTCACCCTTTTATTATGTTTCCATTACCCAAGATACCAAGAACCATATTATAATTGATATATAGGGATATGGTAAAGGTAATAATGGAGTAATAAAATAAAATAATATGTTTTATTTTATGTTTTCAAATATAATTTAATATTTAAGCGTGTATCTAGTTTTCCAATACTACTAAAATATTCGGTCCTTCAGGATGAGATCACCTGTATCTTTTACAAATAATGTTAAAAATTGAGTATCAAGATTATTTTCTCAAGGGTGGAAAATACATTTCTTTTTTACCTTTTATTTAATTTTAATATGATATTACACTAGGTAATTATCCTCTATGAATTTCAGGCACTAGTTTTAGTTGATGTCTATAAAATTAACTAGTACATATTGAGGATAGGATGAAATATTTAATTTGAAACTTGATATTGACAATATATAGGTGTAAATACAAAGAAATAATTTCTTTCATAAATTGATAGAGGGTAAATCATTATCATTTTTAATACCCTGAACCATATGCATAAGAATAGAAAATACAATTGATAATCTATAATAATATGTTTACAAATGGAAAATAAAAAAAAATTATTTTGAAATAAATTATTTGACATATATTAAATACTATGAAAGTAATCCTTTATATGATTAAAAACTATACTCACTTTGGATTATTTTTGACTAAAGATCCCAATGTACATATTTAAAACTTTTTAGAGATATGTGATACTTTTAAAATCAATAGAGATTTAGTTGATTCTATGAGGATGTGAATATTTCTATTTTCTTTAAGGGACAAGGAAAAAGTATTTGTTAAATGAGCTACCTGAATAATAAATTTAAATGTGGGATGATATCACTCAAAAATTTACCACAATACACCTAAATTTTTCTAGGATGGTGAATGTGAGGAATGAAATTAAAAAAATTCAGTGGTAAGAAAATGAATCACTTTACAAATCCTGGGAGAGATTCCAATCAATTATTTATAAATTTATAAATCATGGGTTATATTTTTTAATACAGGTAAAAAAAATTATATAGGTTTGGATATTAACATAATAATGACATTGAATTCATTTTCTAGGGGAAACATTAAAAAAAATCAGAAAACAAGATTTTTTTTGTTCTCAATGAGATTTATTTGATTAGTTTCCAATGAAATATGGAGTGATAGTTAGATAAGAGAGGAGTTAATCATAGGGATCAAAAAAATGTTGTAATCAAATATTTAATTAATGTATAATCATTTGAATGGACTAAAGATGACATAAATGGATAAGGTTAAATTATTTAGAGGATTTTTAAAGGATGTGGAGGAGTACATGTCTTAAGAGATTGTTTATGGAGAAAATATCTACTAACTTTAGAGTTTGATGAGGTGATATATGTGGTTTATTAAGGAAGAAAAAATAATAGGTTATAACTTTTAGAAATCAAACCTTTTAAAACTAAATAGGTTTGGGTTGAGGAGATCATAGTTGAAACTATTGATGAGTCCAACAACCATTGGGCTTTTAATAACCTTGAAATCAAATTTTTATAATCAAGATAAAATTTAGAATAAACCATAAATTTAGGAATCCAAAACATCAACTGATTATTTTCTTCAATAATTATTTGATATTAAATAATAAAAAGGTTAGTATTTTTTAGCAAAAATTACTAATCAACAAGAATCCATCATAAATTTGAAGATATAATTGGGGAAATTAGAGAATAAAATGATCAAAAGATAAAAAATTACACTTCCTAGAAACACTAAAATAAATCCTTGGGAATATGTGAATGTTATTTCTTTGATAAGTGGTGGATATTTTGATAATAAAATTTTGGTTGAAATTTAAGAAATAATTAGTGAAAATTACAATGAATAAGTGGCTCAACAGAAGGATAAAGTTAAAAATAAAATTAAAGAAGAATTTATTATAAAGGAGAAGAAAAATGATAAGAATAATTAAGTTAATCCTTATAAAACACCATTAACGTTAACTATAATATTGAATCAATAAAATAAAGAGGTATAATTGTATAAGTGTTTAGAGGTTTTTATGTATTTAGGAATAAATATTCCAATTATTGAACCTTTGGATACAATTTTAACATATGATAAGTTTTAAAACTAATTTAATCAAACAAAAATAAGATTAAATAATTTGTAAGAATATATTTAAATGAATTATTCTTAGAAAAAATTCAAAATAAACTTCAACTAAATATAAATTATCAATAATTTATACAATACCATGAAATATTGGAGAATGTGAATCTAAAAAAAGTGATTTATGATCTCAGATCAAGCATAAATTTTAATCCTTCCAAAGTGTTTCAATGATTAAGTGTATATAAATTAAATCTATAAAGGATGAATTTAAAAAATAACAATTAGATAGTCAAGTATCCCAAAATCATTTTAGAATATTTTTTGATTAAATTTGAAAATTCTTACCTTCTTATAAAGTTTATTATTTTAGACATAAAGTGGGATGTTGAAATTCCAATTATTTATGGGAGGTACTTTTTATTAATTGAAAAATAAATCATCAATGTTGGGAATGGAAGGATTATAATACAAGTTGGTGAAAAATAAATTTACTTTTGAGTAAATTATAGGGAGTAAAAATAATTAGTGCGTTTTATTTTCTTGATGGTGAAAAAGAAAAATTTGAAATATGAGAAGGATAATAAAATTTGAAAATAAATAAATAGTATGTTTGAATAATTTACTCCAATAAAATTAATTTTGAGTGTTGGAGAAAAAATGATGAACAACTTTAAAATTGAAGGAAGAAATGTGAAATTTGAGGAAGGTAAATGCTCGAATACCACCAATGAGGAGAAGGAATTTTAAGAAGCTAAAAAGGATCAGAGTTAAATGATAAAGATTAACATGAAATTCTTGAGTTTTTGAAGTTGGTTGAAAAAGTTTTCACAATGTAAAATTTTCATAATAATGAAGATGAGATAGAGCCTTCAACTATGCTGAATAAAGAAGGGAATAATAATAATAATAATAATAAACTATGGGTGCAGGAAAACAAAATTTTTAATCCAAGAAATCATTAGAGAATCATAGAAATCATGGATTAATAAAATAAATGTTGAAAAATCAATATAATTACTCTAAATAAGTAATTCCTAGGAGGTAACCCCTTTTTAAATGATATTTTATGCATTTAGGTTTATAGTATAAAAATTATTAGTCCCACGGAAAGAGTCATGGGGAAAATTCTTAAAAGATATAATTTTGTCTAACTCTGAGGAAAATAAATCCCAAGTATCCTGATCCCAAAGCTTATTGAACCTATAAGGTTTATGATACATACATGGAAGAACATGATATGTGATTCTTTTTACAAAAAAATTATAGAAATAAAAATGATTCTATGCCATTTTCCTTATGGTATCATGCCAATTTTTTAAAGATATTTGTAATTAAATCATCACCTCTAGACTCAAACCAAAGATCCATGTAAAAATATATCACAGGTCTATACTAAATTGGACTGGTATTTTTCCACCACTTGGACTAAAAAATAAGGTTCCTCTCCACTCATTTTTCGAACACAACACTTTAACTCACTCTTTTTCTCTCTCTTTTCATTTTTGTGGTGTTTTCTATTTCAAAATACTTAGTGAAATTATTTATTTATTTCATTTTATTTTAGTTGTGTTAAGTTTTATTTCTTTTATACTTATTTCCTTTTTTATTTTACTCCCTTTTTCATTTTCCCATCTTATTTTATTTTTTATATTTAGTTTTGTATTTTATTATTTTCTTTTTCTTTTTCTTTATCTTTATCTTTTTATTTTCTTTTTAGATAGTCCCGAAGCATGTAAAGACCACTGAAAAAACTATAACTCAGTGATTGTTGATCAATAATAGAGGGATCAATATTGAATTATAAGTATATATGCATTGGGATTTTCATGATTTATCAATCTCATGATCATTTTCTCATTTTTCTTACTTTAGATGATAATTCAATTATTCATTACTGTATGATGGAAACCATTTATGAATTTTAGGCAGATAGTTTATACTACATTTATTCTAATGTTTTTAATTTCCTTATATACATTATTTATTAAGTCAGATGATGATGAAGAAGAAAAGATAAAATAAACCAAAATACCACAGTTGGTCATTTATTTTTGACTATCTAGTGATGAGAACACTATCATATTGAATGAATTTGTGGCCATGATACATCTACCTCATAGAGGGATGAATTATATTCCACTAAAGGCTATTCTATAGGATATATAGGGTATATTGATTGATAGAGTTTTTTATAACATAAAAAGGTAAAGTAGTAGAGGTTGATATCACCATAACTTTGATATATCTATCAACTCATGATGATGATGATGATATCCCTAGAATGGGATATCACCAGAATATAATGATGCTAAGATGTTTCATATATTTAGTACATGGAATAACGTAATCTGGTTAATACTCTCATCTTCATCTTATATAATTCTAGTGGAATTTAAATACAAGATCAAGAATATATCTTGGTTAAAGGGTTTATATCTAGAATTTCAAAGGAACTAGGATACAAGTCTATGATATAGACATTCAAGAATATTGGTTTGATAGAGGTCATTATTAAGTATTTGATACAAAATTTTGGGATTCGATCATTGATTATCCTTGACTCATTCGATCTGTGGTGTAAATAGGAACACAATTTTTATAGGTTGGAGATGCCATAATAATAAATTTGGTTTTCACAATGATATTCTAAGCACTCATCCAATATCTTAGATATGAATATTTTGATATGGACACTACCACCTCCACCTCACCAGAAACCTATATATGATCTAGCTTAGTCTATAAGTTATGATATTCTTTTTACGATCTGTGGATTATGGGGAGATGTCCAACATAAGGATCAAAGACTATTATAAAGTCCTGACCTGGGTTCCACTAAATAGTACCCTGATCCAGTGGTTCACATGGCCTCATGCATATATCCCCTTACTCCAGAGGTTTCAAACTAGATTTGTGGGATTATGGTGTGTCTATGGGGAGACTATTCCCTCATGTTATATTATAGAATAACAGTAGTAATCCTATCATTCAATAGCGTAAGTAGTAAATGAATCAGATAGAAGATAAATATCCAAGACCATAATAACAAAACAATGCTAAAAGTAATCTCATATAGAAAATGATAAGTCATTTCATGTCTATAAAAGCTAGAAAATAGGTATACAAGCAGTAGTATAATACATGTATCCAAAATAACAAAATGACAAAAAATGACTATCTCCAAATATCATTGTAGGCCTAGCTCGATCCTGTACTCCCCTACTCCCAATAATGGAAAAATCAAGTTTCCTACACTAGGTTCTTTCCCTGGTCCATACTTCCATCCAATAAGTTTTTTTTGGTACCCAACAGAGGCCCAAATAGGGTGTGAGATTACACATTGTAGGCCACCACTAATGATGTCTATAAAAAATCCAGGTTGTATACAATAAGATAAAATAGTGTTCAATTCATACAATAGGTATAAAAGTAATACAAGTGCAATTCCCATGAAAAAATTAATGACTTTAAGTGTTACTGTAAAGCCAAAAAAGGATCCATGGAAACAACAGTCAGGCTCCCATATCAAGGGTAGTGGTAAAATATAAAAAATAAGTAATGTTGTTTAGTCTACTTAATCTAAGTTGATACTCATACTAGGGATATATGTAAAACATGACAAAAGATCCAATATGTCCATTCCATACAACCAACTGTAAAACAATGGCCATGAATATTTCATATAATCTAGAATATAATATTCATCATATCCTCTATGTATAATCAAGTCATCCACAATGACCTCACTATGTAATCTAAAGTTTTAGACCATAAAGGGCCGGATCCAAGGTATAGAAGACCAAAAAATCCTCATCATGTCCCAAAATAATCTTGATGGAAACTCAATAAAGACTTAGGTGGTGTCCAAGGAACATGTCACCAAACCATGTCTAATGTTTTCCCAATCAAGCCAGATCTAATGGGTAGCAAGGCCCAAGTAATCCTATGAAACCAAGAGCCAAGGAGAAAACAAGTCCAAGGCATCCAATACCCAATCAAGATCCATAGGTGAAACATACATGACATCTAATGGAATCATGATCTATGGTATACCAACCAAGGCATCCATTAACATTTAAACTCATCATTTCATTTGATTTATGAATTTATAATCAATTACATTCCCTGAGTTCATCTATCTCATACCAACAATTCCATATAATAACTCAATCACAAAAACCACATGCAAAGGAGGAAACATCCATATCTTATTCAATTCACTTTAATTTAATCAATTATAATGGGATTACTCTAACTAGGAAAGAGCAGACTCACCCCATGAGTGGTATAACAAAAGGGTAGATACAAGGGCACACCCTATGGGTGAACTAGGTTAGGGAAACAACCTCCAACAAACTCAAAGGAACTAGTGGTCGTCCCATAAGGTTCTGATTCAACCAATTAAACCATTTAATTAAATAAAGGGGTGCTTTTGGAATATACAACTTGTGGTAAAATGGAAACTATTCTTATAAAACACCAAGACCTTAGGGAAAGGTATAGAACACCTATCATTAGTCCATAGTAGAGCACTTGTTCAGTATCAAATTATGATGCAATCCAGATCAGAAGAAAAATGAAGAATGGATAAATAACCTTGAAATAGTGAATATTAGTTTTCAATTTAAATAACTCCATCGATACAAATTCAAAAAAATAATGAAACAATTTTCTTAAAGAACTTATCTACAAAATTCCAATGATATTGATGGTGTTCGAATATGAGTTTAGACATAGATTTGGCACTAAAACCTATGAATTGGATTTGAAAGGAGCTCTCCCATGTTCAAGTATTTCCACCAGAGATGAAATAGAAATAGGTTTTAGGTTTTAAAACATTTTAAGGGAATTTTGGAAATTTATCCAATAAATATTGGGCCACATAGTTTAGCCACATGGTTGGAAAAGCTGCACACCAACCATGCACCCTTCACTATGTTAAGGGGAACCCTACATGATTTCATTTACACATTTTGACTAAACATGAAAAAATATTCTAAAAAACCTACTAAAAACTATAGAGCCCCTTACACAGGAATGTTTCTCCTTCCATATGGTTTCCTTAAACCACGAACCACCAAACATAGGCTTAGACCACCTTGCATAGTAAAAAGTAGTTGTGTGACCTGCCCCACATGGTTTTCTCTAACCGTTCATCCTGCCTCATTTTCCAAAAAAAGACAAGATCTAAGCTCTGGATAATACCCTAACACCCCTGATAAACCCATGATCACATTGGGCACTCACATTAGGGCATAAAAAATCATTTAAACTGAAAAAAGGATTCATACCACATAGAAAACCTAGGATCTTACAATATTCCCCCCTTAAAATAATTCATCCTATAATTCCCCTTAGAATTGTAGTCAAGAAACTCCTACGAATAACTTCAGCCACTGATCACAGATATCGGTCTACCACTCCCAAGTATTATCCTATAAATGGCCATGCTACTATAGCACCTGTAATAGAGGAACTGACTAACCTTGGAAAAACATTGTGCCATTTTCAGTGATACAAATATGATGCTTCTCAAAGGATGCATCTACATGTAACTCCACCTCATCTAGCTATAGAATATGAGATGAGTTCGAGTGATAATTACAGAGTTGAGACACATAGAAGATGTCATGAATGGCTTGGTACCTTTGAGGTAACTATAACTGATGGGATACCAGACTAACACTATTCATAATCTCAAATGGCCTAACATATCACAGTGAAAGCTTACCCTATATCCTAATCCATCCATGTACCAGCCTCAATGATATATGAAAAAATAACTGATCCCTAAACTCAAACTCTATAGGTCATTGATGACAATCGATGTAATATTTCTATTAAGATCGTGCATTATCCACGCACTTTCTGATCAACTATACCTGCTCAGAAGTCTCCTGCATGAGATGTGGTCCCAATAAATCTAGATCACCTACCTCTAACTAGTATAGGATCGATCGAAATGACCTATTATACAAAACCTCAAATGGATCCATTTGTATAGTCCCCTAATAACTGTTATTGTATGAGAACTCAATTAGGGGTATATGAATCTTCCAAGAGCCCCTAAAATATAGGATGAATTCTCATAGTATGTCCTCAATCACCTGAATCATTCACTATGATTGGAAATCAGTATGAGGGTGTCATGCTATGCTTAGAAGAACATTTGTGTCCACTGCCCTCTATGAACTATACCAAAAATGAGACGTAAAATAGGTTTACCTATCTGAATTGATAATATGAGGGACCCTGTATTGTTATACTATCTCATGGATATACAACATCCCAAGATATTCAACTTATAAGGTCTCCCTGATCAGCATGAAATGAGAAAAATCTATGAGCCTATCAACAACAACCCACACAATATCACTACCTCGCGGTGAACTCGAAAAATATGTCATGAAATCCATCATTACATCTTCCCATTTCCACTTAGGAATAATTAACTACTATAAAATTATGGATGGTCACTGATGCTTCACCTTTACCTAATAACTAGTGGAACACCTCATAATAATACTAGTTATCTCACATTTCATCTCCGGCCACTAATACTGGTGATGTAAATCATGATAAATCTTGGTAACATCGGGATGAACTACCCAAACAAGGCATGCAACTCTCACATTAACTCCTTGTGTATGTATAGTGGAACCAAAATGTGACCATGAACACATAGAATCTCATCCTCATGCAAAATAAAACTAGGGTGTGGGTCCTCACTTTCCACATTCTCCCTATAGGTTTAGGCCCTCGACATCAGAAAGCTGTCTCATCCTCACTCTATCCAGAAGAGTATAGATCATAACTAAATACAAAATAAAATTATTCCTTTGTATATCCTACACCTCCAAGTGAATCTTGAAAACAAGGACATAAGATGACACTTACTATTGGACTCCTAAACTGCCTATACCTGACCCCTTTTTCTCAGTGCATCGACAACTGCATTTCACTTTCCAGACATATAGGCAAGCTCAAAGTCAAAAGACTATAGGTACTCAACCCATCTTCACTGAATTATATTTAGATCATTTTTTTAAATATATACTTGAGTATTTTGTGGTCTGTGTACACCACAAAATGATCTCCCTATAAATAGTGTCTCTAACAACATAAAGCATGAACAATGAAAGCTAACTCAGGATCATACATTGGATAATTCCACTTGTGTGGAATCAGCTGATGATACCCACACACTAGGAGTCGATCTCCTAGAATAAGAACTATTCATAACCCAATATATGATGCATCACAATACACGTTTTAGCTTCTACCCGGATCTAGAATAATTGGTACCAGTGCTGAAGTTAGTCCCCCTTTCATCTCCTGAAAGACTATCTCGCTGGTATATGTATACAAAAACATCACACCCTTCTTAGTCAAGACCATCATCAGTTCTTATAAGCATGATGAGTGTTGTATGAAATTATTTTAATATCTGGATAGCCCCAAGAAACTCTGTATATCAAATAATTTCTTAGGATTCTCCTAGGAAACTATAACTCTCACCTTCTCTAGGTTAACCGATACTCTTGTCTCTAAGATAATATGACCTAGGAAGTGAGTCTTATCCATCCAAAAGTTTCACTTTATGATATTAGAATATAAATTATTCTACCATAGTGTATCAAAAAAAATATCAATATGATTGACATGGTCATATCGATTGTAAGAATACACCAAGATATCATCCATGAATACCACCATAAACGAGTCTAGATATGGATGGAAAACTAAGTTCATCAGCACCATGAAAACTATTGGAATTCTTGTGATATTGAATGAAATAACCATATACTCATATAGAACATACCTTACACAAAAATCTGTATCAGACATGTATATCGGTCGAACACACACCTGATGATATTCAGATCTTAAATCAATCTTTGAGAATACATGAGCTACATGGATCTGATAAAAAAGATCATCTATCTTTAGCAAGGGATACCAATTCCTAACCATAAATTGATTCAATTTCATACAATCCATTCATATCCTAAGGGAAAAATCCATTTTTTTTTGCAAAAAAGACCCGATAACCCCATAGGGAAGTAATATGTCATATAAATCTATTTTTATCCAAGTCCTCTAGATACCTTTTGAGCCCCTAAAACTCTATAGTAGCCATCCTATAAGGAGGAATGGATACCAGTTTAGCTATTAAAACTAGATCAATAGATAAATCCACCTATCTCTTAGGATGATAACCAAAAGTCATTTAGGAAAATGTCCCTGAAATGATCAACCACTAGGGAAAAGGACACCTAACACACTCCCTAATCATCCAGATATAAACTAGAAATATAATATTTTATCCCACCCATCCCAATATTTTGTGGTCAAGATTATCTCTCCTATAAATTCCATTAACCCTTTTGAATAAAAACTATGCCCTCCAATGATGTGAAATTCACCCTCTGGTAATATAAATCAATGTAGGATCGATAAGAAATTATCTAGTACATCCCTAGTATGACATCAAACCCTATAATATCAGGACAAAAAATATCTCATATGAAGTAACACCCAGCTATCTAAAGTGGGAACACTTTTCATTGACACACATCCTCTGTTCTGATCCCCAATGAAGTGTCAAGCATCACCACGCCATCAGAAAACTAAATCATGAGCCCAATTCTCTCCACCATAGGTACAAATATGAAACTATGAGATACACCTAT
The DNA here is from genome assembly GCA_963277665.1 of Viscum album. NCBI lineage: Eukaryota > Viridiplantae > Streptophyta > Magnoliopsida > Santalales > Viscaceae > Viscum > Viscum album. Next base: position 641,476,825 of record OY728131.1, on the reverse strand, counting down.
ATCAAAAAGTGAATATACTAACATAGAGGCTACTAATATTTTACCTCTCACTATAGATGGCCCGATTCTCTTATCCTTAGGGGTAGGTTATATAGAATATATCTAGCTTGAACCATGAATTTGTGAAACAACCTCACTATCCAGAGTAGGCCCAATCTACTGTCTAGGTACAACTGGTGCTTGGATTCCTAGACAAGGATCACTGCCTCATCTTGAAAAACTGGTACTTCCCCAGATCCTAGACTATCGTAGAGTTGTGAAACCCACTCTTGAACCTAGAGTCAGAGCTGACCCCATTCCACTAAATACAAGAGGGAATGTCCTAAAGAAAAGTTGTATGTGGCCCATCCTGTAGCATGATCAACACTCAAATGGGTCTCGATCACACCGATTCCACATGTGTCTTAATCATACACACTGATGATATAAAACTGAGCTACTAACACTAACATTATGGCTTGTAATCATTTCATAGGAAGCCTCAAAATGTTACTTCCTTCCACTGGAAGCTGAACCACTGGGTTGAGAGACTAAATTGCCCTATTTCCACCCCTGTCTTCACTTAGGTTCCTCTCTATAATCAATGTTTGATTATCTATCTTAAAAATAATGGTCAACCTGAACATGTTAAACTATGATAGAACAACATGTATGAGACCTTTCTCGAAGCATCCCACCCTCGATGCCTCATCAGAAAGATATATCAGTGAAAAATGATACAGATCCATAAAGCATGATGAATATTCCATAATAGTCATCGCGACCTACTCTAGATGCATAAAATCAATGACCTACTCTACTATTAGAGTATTGGGGAAAAATTAGTCATAAAATATGGTTTGTAAATCCCTTGAAACCATTTCTCAGATCACATCAATCTGGTTTAAAACATATAACCAATTATTTTATGCTCCTTGAAAAATATGTCTCTTGATATTTACTCTCCTCTTAAGTGGTTTCTCTAGATGATCAAAGATAAAAAACATACCCTTAAGACATAACTCATCAACTTGTGGACCTCCATCCCCCAAAAATGTGGAAGGATACTACTAATGGAACACACACATCAAATCTACCATATATGAGGCAAGCTGGGGTGTTCCCTAGAAAGTATACATATAGAATAGAAACCCCTTATGGTACATTGTATTAGCACTTGTGTCTAGTAAAACCACTAGTTCCTCATATAGAATGACAAGAGTATATTTTGGTAGCCCATGTACCCCCAAATTCATAGCATGGTCAATTCCACCCTCCTAGCATACAATTGATGGTCGTTATGGTGGCATGTATCTAGAATTCCAAACACACACCTCAAAAAATATCTATAACAAAAATTTTTAGATAAAAGTATAGGACAAGTAAAATCCTTCCTATAAACAAGTCTCACCCCTCTTCCTACTCCTAAATTTAGGACTGGGTAAAATGAAATAGTCATAACATCACTAAAGACACTACCTGATGCCCACTCAAAATCTAGATCAAGGTCAAGTTCTATGTTTTAAAATTTAAATATCTTTTTCAATTCACATTTATATTAAAATTATATTTAAATGGTTGAACCAAATGGTTCACTACTTCTGATCCATAAGGACTTATACACCTCATGAACTAAAATATGGTGTCCACTTAATCCACACAATAAAACATTTCTGTCCATGCCACCAATGGTCCATGAATCAATGAGCCATAGTTGATCACTTAGGGTTTCTACTATAGCCTAATTAGGAAAACACTATTTAGGTTATGAAGGAACTCTAAGTACCACCATGTTTCTTGATTATTTTTCAAAAATCATTTATAAAAAAATAGGTATATCAAACAATTCACATATCACAATGTTATGCATTCAAGCAATGCATCATGTATGTCATGGAATAATGCTTGGCATGTGAATTATAGCATGTGCGTAAAATGATGCATGAGATGCATACACTCATCTCATCGAGAAATTATAAAACAAATCCTCAATCATATCAACAATAAAATCAAAACTCAAGTGCATCACCTAATAGTGGAATCAAATCATCTGTAATATTCAAAATATAGAAAAAAATTTCAATTCTAGGAAATTTGGATTTTTCCTATGCATGGGTTAAAATATCCTAGGCACAACTTATTATCAAATTATAATACCTTCCCCATATATTATCTATTGTATCAAAAGATTAATAAAAAAATAAAATCCTTTGATACCACTTCGTAACATCCTGACTTGGGCACCACTAAACAGTTCCCCAAGCCTATGGATCACATGGCCTGAAGCGCATATCCCTGAATGCTAGAGGTTTCCGACTAGAAGCGAGGGCCTAGGGTGTGTCCATGAGGAGAATATTAACTCATGTCAAAGTGTAGCATAATTATAGTAAAAATATCATTCAATAACAGAATCATTAAATAAATAAGACATACAATAAATATCCAAGACAAGAATAACTAAATAACAATATATGTAATCTCATATAAAAAATGATGTTTCATGTCATATACCTATAAATATGGAAAATAGGTATATAGGAAGCAGTACAATAAATTATCTAAATTACCAAAAAGACAAAAAAATAACTATATACAGATAGGATCGTGAGAATATCTCGGTTCTATGATCCCCTCCTCCTAAGCATAGAAGAAATCAAGTGTCATACATTGGGGACTTTCCCCAGTCCCTAACTATGTCCAAGAAGTATGTCTGGGTACCCAACTATGGCCCAAACAAGGCATGAGATAACACTCATTAGGACACCTCTAATGATGTATATAACAAATATAGGTTGTTTCTAACAAGCTAAAACAACGTTAAATGTATACAACATTAATAATAGCAATACAAGTGAAATTACCATGGAAAAAGTAATAACTAAGTGATACTATCAATCCAAACAAGGATTCCTAAAAACAAAATTCAAGCTCCCATATAAAGGGTAGTGTTAGAATATAAATAACAAAGTAATTCTATCCATTCTACCAAATTTAAGTAGATACCCATACCAGGGATATCTGTAAAACATGATAAAAGATCCACCATGACCATGTCATAAAACTAAGTGTAAAACCACTACCACGACCATGCTATATAATCTAGAATATAACATTCATCATGAAATCACCTTATAATCAATTAATCTATAATGATATCACTGTGTAATCAAAAGTTTCAGACCATGAAGGGCTAGATCCAATGTATAAAGGACTAATACATCCACGTCGAGTCCCAGGAGCATCCTGATGGAAACTCGATAAAGACTTGGGTGGGGTCCAAGGAGCATGTCACCAGACCATGTCTAATAAGAGTTCAAAAAAACCAGATCTAAGGGGTAGCAAGGCCCAATACATCCTACATAATCAAGACCAAAGAAAGAAAAAATCCAAGGCATTCACTACCACAATCAAGATCCATGGGAGAACCATTCATGTCATCAAATGGAATTGGTATCCATGGTATACCAACCAAGGAATCAAATACCATTTAAACTCATCATTTCATTTCATTTATGAATTTATAATCAATTACATTCTATGAGTTCATCCAACTCATATAAATAATTCTATATAACAATTCAATCACAAAAACCACATGAAAAGGAATAAATATCCATCTCCTAATCAATTCAATTCAATTTAATCAATTATAAAGGGCCCCCTATAACTAAGAAATCAAACACGCACACCACATGTGGTATAAATAAAGGGAAGATATAAGGTAACAACAAATGGGTGTAATAGGTTGGGGAAAAACCTCAAAAAAAACTAAAAGGAACAAGTGGGAATCCCTAACAGGTTCCAATTCATCTAATTCAACCATTTAATTAAATAAACAGGTGTTTCTAGAAAATATTTTGCATGTCACAACAAAAACTATTCTTATAAAACACAAAACCCTAAGGTAAAGGTATAGAAAAACTAATATAGGTCCTTAATAGAGCACTCATCCAATATCATATTATGATTCAATCCAGATCAAAATAAAAACAAAAAATGAATGAAGAACCTAGAAATAGGGAATATTAGCTTGCACCAAAATAACTCCATTGATATGAAGTCAAATGAATAATGAAAAACGATGATTTAAGAACTTACTGATGTGAATCCAATGAGACCGACGGTGTTCAGACCTGAGTTCAGATAGAGTTTTGACATAAAATCCTATGAATTATCTTTCAAAGGAGATCTCCCACATTCAAGTATGTCCAATGAAGTAGAAATAGAAATAGGTTTTAGGTTTTAAAACATTTTGTGGGATTTCTGGTAATTTACCCAAGAAATATTGGGATGAACATTTTTTCCACATGGTTGGCCAAACCGTGCACCAACTGTACACCCTCTACTATGTTAAGGTCCACCCCACATGGTTTCATGCAAATAGTTCGACTAAACATGAACAAACCGTGCAACACCCTTGGCTAAAAACTATAGATCCCCTTTCATGGGTGTGAACCTCCTTCCACATGGTTTCCTTAAACTGAACACCTCCCGATAGAGGCATGGATCACCTCACGTAGTTATAAGTAACTGTGCAGCCTTCCCCACACGGGTTTTTCAAACCATGCGGCCTGACTTGTTTAACAAAAAATCCAAGATCCGGGATCTGAACAAGACCTAGACACCCCAATACACCCATGAGAACATTAGGTACTCAAATTAGGACATAAACAAGAATTTAAACAAAAAAAAGGATCAATACCTCACAAAAAAACCCAGGATATTACAAATATTGAGGATAGAGGATAGTCATATAGACATTTCCTCCCAATTCAACATATTGGGGATACACTTTCATGATTTTATAGTGGAATATCAGAGAGAACCACCACCCTTACCATCATAATGAGTGAACATGAAAAGGAAATTAAGTGAATTTGGGGATATATTCTTGTAATCCTTTTAATAAAATAGAATTTATTTCAAATTTTCAATGTTTTAGTAATAAATAATAATAATAAAAACAACAACAATAAGTAACCTTTTATAAAACTAAAATAACTCACATGAAAGAAATAACATTCTTATGGTTAAGTGTATGATAATATAAAATCATATTTGTGGGGATAATCTTTCACTTGATTACTTATTAAATCTTTTTGACCCCTCTTTCTAATTAGTAAATCATTTCTAATTAATTTTCACAACCTATAAAAGTTATTTATAAAATTCATTTATTTATGGAGCTTTTATTAAAATTTATAATCATTTGTGTTATTCTAAAATAAAAATTCTCATCTCAAGAGGACTTTGAACCATTATCATCAATTTCCTGACATTACTTTCTTGAGAGAATATTAGAATAAGGTATGTCTTCTAATACTTGATTTTATTTTTCTCTCAATATTTTTGAGAATTTTAAGTATTTCATTTAATGATAAAGGTAAGAGTCATTCCCATGTAAACCATAGTGCATTTTTATTGAAAATTACAAATATCCTCCCTTTACTTTCACCCATTTAATCTATTATATGTTTGGAAGAATTTATACTTCATTATAAAAAGGTTAATTGAAGGGATGTGATTTGATCAATCCTATAATTTCTTTTTAAAAAAATTTCATTTCAAGTGTCTAAATTTCTTGTTGGATTTTAATTATATTTTGTTCAATGATTACATATATTAGGTGGTCAATTACACAGTGACCCTCATATTAAGGTATTCCAATAAATGCAATAACCCATTACTTAAGGAGTATTTTTTTTTAATTATGGAAAAGAAAATATTTAAGAGCCAGGGAGTGATATTTGGATGTACAAAGGAATTTTAATGATTTATTTGAATATTTGACACTAATTAAAATAAAAAATTATCTAATTCTCTATACCCTTAGGAAATTGTTATTATTTTTGACTAGTCCTCATCATTGAATGTAGAATTTTAATATTTAGAAATTGAGATGTAAAATTTATTACTAGATTATGATAAGCACCCTTGTTTTTAAGAATTCATTATATCTTTGAAAAAATTTAATCTTGATAGATCAGAGCAATGGTGTGGTAGGTCATAATGTAGTAATAATTAAGATAGGTTCTTTTTAAAATAACATGATAACTTATTTTGTACATATATTTTAATCATGTTTTTAAATGACAACTAGTTAAAATATTTATTAATATTTATTATTTTTGATGATTTATGAAAGGATAGAGTTTAAGGATGAATTTGGAGAAGTATGGAGGATTTTGAATAAAAATGTCTTAAATTATGCTAGACTGCATACCATTATGATATGGTTATTTTTAAAGTATTTTTAATGTTGAATACCTAATGGAATCATGGTAAAACACATCAAGATCACACCATAATGGAGTTAAAGTGAGACTATGTGTGAATAATAATGAAGTGATTACACTGTAAATACATAGTAGTTTTCAACATATTTTAAAGGAAAAACATATAAAGGAGCATAATCAAGCATTTTTTGGCTATAAAAATCAATGAAGTTGGATAAACACATAGAGGTGAAGAAAAACTCGATAGTATTATCAAGAGTGCAAGTAGTATATGGTGTAGTATATATGAATGAGTATAATGTGGTTTAGAACTATCGAAGAATATGAAGACATTGAATGGGAGGAAACACTTAAGGAAAAATAAAAAAAAACTAATCAACACTTAGAGAAGAAAGTTCCCACACTGAGGATTACCTAATGGTCCCTCCCTATCTAATTTTTTATATGGATTGACCCACCGGGGCCCTGCTTAGGCTAGCAGTAATCTAAGTGTGTGTCCCCAAACCTATATCCAATAGGCCATGGGTTGGTGAATGGAACCAAGTAGACATATCATACACATTAGAGTATTTAGCCTAATGTACTTGTATAAACACACACACCTACACACATCCCAAGATAAAGATAAATAATAATGACTAGAGTAATAAATGCATGCATAACCTATAATAACCTGAAAAAGAGTACATAGGTAAATAACCAAAATAAATAGGGTAAAACACAATCCCATCAACCATAAAATAGGACTGACCTAATAGTTGATAAAAATACCATCCCCACATGAAACCTTTATAGTCTAACCATGGTTCAGATGACACCGCCACAAAGCACCACTATACACCACCCGCACCTAGTCCACCTAGATCACCATTGAACTGCCTTCCATCTGCATAGGACATGACATGTGTGGGAAGATCCCATATAGAGGTGAGTATATACATACCCATTAAGACACCCTAAAATCACAAAATAAGTAAATCATTACAGGAGATTCATATCTAAAACATATTCATGAGGGTAAGGAAATAAGAACCCATATATGTTGGAAAAGAAAATTGAAATGGTGAAAGAGTACTCATTCTAAAATTCCAGAACCATGGAATTAATCTAAATTTATCTCCATAAAACCATAATATAGAGATAGAATCAACATTCCATCTTAGGAAACAAAATAAGGAGAAGAGTCACCTCATTGGAATACACCTTAGACAAGGAATTTGACTCATATATAGAGGATCATAACCTAGTTCATATGGGGATACCTAACCCTATCTATATTATCCTGTAGGTATTGGATCACAAAACCAGGTGAAGGAAATGTGATACACAAACTTACCTAGGGAGTGGAATAGAGGATCAAAAACATGGGCCCATGGGGGGAAACCTAACCCTATCCATGATCAACCTATAAATAGGGGATGATATAGTTTGAGTACTAGGGTTGGATATCTTACCCCGTATAAGGGAGAAAAGAACTCTCTCATTTCTATACCTAGTGTATAATACTCAAACTTCCAAATATGAGCCTCTATGAAAGGATAAAGGCTCTATAGAGTTATGGTATAAGTAAATGTCATGTTCTAGGGGTACATGGTGTGTAACCCATAGGCTATCACATAATCATATACCAATTCCACACATGGTATGTAGAATTCCAACTACATGACATGTGGAAAGGTGTACAAGGTTTGTAGGATCTATAGTGTAACTTTTAATATACCATGACATACCATGTGGTGTTCTATCAAGGGGTCATGGTGTGTGGTCTTGATGCACACAACATGTAGGCCACTTTAGTTCCTTGGGAATGTACCCCCTATACATTTAATTACACTAGGGTATACATATTTTGTAGGATAATATCACTTGTCATGTGATATTTAACTCATTAGAGAAACCCTATCCACTGCTAACATGGATTACATGGTATGTGTTCTTATAAACTATATACTGTGTAGTCAGGAATTTTATAAAAATAATATATTCATCCCAAAACATCATCGCATCCATCAATTTTACAATAGATCTCACCTTAATATTTTCCAAACATATTGAAAAAGGTCAAATATTTACTAGAGGATAGATTTATCCACTGGTTTCTGAAATAATGTATACTTTTCAATCATGTGATTCTTTCAACACCCGATCTCACCTCCACCTGGTCGTCCTCCTGTACCTTCCTCATCCAATATTTTTTTGTTACCTAAAATTCCACATCTACTATATAATACTTGTTTTCAAATTCACAATAATGATCCATGGAACCATTTAGAAATCACATGATGAATTAATCCATATGTATGGTCAAATCAATGACCCAAAACCGAAAGATGGATACGAACACATGAAGGATAGATAGAAAATGATGAGAAATAATTAAAGTAAATAATCCATGATGATCATGCATGATTCATCCATCAATCACGATGTGAAAATAAAAGAAATAATGGGGTAAAAGAAATCCCACAAAAAAATGAATCTCAAACCAAAATTACAAGAAAAACATAAGTTTATAAGGCTATTTGATATATAAACATGGATTCAAATGAGGAGAGATTTATCCATGTTTATTAAAATACAAGAACTGGATAAATCTAACAATGACAAGAGTCCTCGATCGATTTAAGATCAATTATTGGTGGCGAACACTCTTGTTGGAAGTTTCATTAATGATTATCTATATATTTTTCATTGATCTTTGATCCCAACTTCATCCACAAGTTATCACACCATGTAGATATCATCTAAATCTCATAGGGTTTTGTAGATAACCCTATATATTTGTATAAATATTTATTAATTTAGTTTTTTATAGGGTTAAATAACTAATTATATAATTAATTATTTAATTAATTCATTTTTTATCCATCCATGACTTTTTACCATAATTAATCCAAATTTGAATGAAAAATATATCATTCCTAGGGTAAAATATGTGTTCCAAACCCAACCATGGTTATATTTTTCCTATATAAGTCATTTTTTTAATATAAACATCATTATTTATGAAAACAATTAATGTAGATTTATAAAATATTTTATTTTTTTAATTTACTCATTACCGGGGTTCCAATGAAACTAGATATTTTCACCAATACCAAAAATAAAAACAAGGGAATCCCAAAAACAATTTAAAGGGTGAAAACATAAAAACTAGATTCATTACACCCTCTTCACCTTTAAGATTTTTCACCCTGAAAAGTATCAAAATACCCAAAAATCTGAGGTTATTAAGCTCACATATGGATCTCATGATCCCACAGTCTCTCCCAAATATTCTCATGTTACCAAAAAATCAATACTATAGGAATATATCTCCCATAAAGGATATTATCATGAAAATCCTCAATATCCATCGGATACTCTCAATAGGTGGCTTCATCTTCAATTTTCATCTTGCACCAGTCAATAACATTTGATGGATCATGAATGTACCCCCTCAGTTGTGAAACATAGAAGATTTCATAAACTCATATTGATTATAGGGGAATCATTGGTTGGTACTCAACTTTACCTACCTTTCATAGAATTCATAACAAACCAATATATCATGGAGATAACTTTCCAATTCACTTAAATCACCACAGTTCTCATTGAGGAAATGACTTGAGGAATACATGGTCTCCATACTCAAACTCTAAGGTTCTCATTGAGTAATATTCACATGACTTATGATGTATCTATATAGTATTAATTCACTCCTAGATTATTTTCACTTTCTTTATTTTCTCTTTCACCAACTCAGGCCTAGTGAGAACTGATACACCCATCTCCAAAAAGAATAAGGGTGAATTGCAGGGTCCCCCATACAAGGATAAAAATGGAACCATTCAAATAGTGTAGTGACTGCTATTTTTATATAAAAATTGTACTAAGGTAAAATGATCCTCCCAGCTTCGGCCAAAGTCCAACACGCAAGCCTGAAATACGTCTTCATAGAGTTGAATGTTCTTATTGGTATGTTATTCCATATAGGAATATAATTCCATGATCCTAAAAATATGAACCCAAAAATACACCTATTATCATATCTATAATTGGGTTGTGAAGCTAGAATCACGTTCAGAAACAATCATTAAGGGTACTCCATGAAGCTGGATGATCTCCTACAGGTATAAGTATCCAATGATTTCTACTTAACTTTTCTCCAAAATAGAGAGTACGTGAGATGAATTGTTAAATCATTAAATGATAACCCATATAGAATCACAAACTCCAAATTTCCATGTAATCCCCATAAAAAATCTATCAATATTTCATAACATTTCTATTCTGGAACCACCTGAGGCTGGGCCAAGCCTACTAAAAACCTGATGCTATAATTTTACCCGCTAATAGGTAAGGCATTGAGAAATGAATTCCAAAAAACTAATATTTATCCTTGGACACAAAAAATATCATCAAAGATCTTGATAAATATTTTTACACTCCAAGATTTACCACTAAGGTGGATTCATGAAATACTCACACTATCTCCTCACACAGCATGACTGACACCATCATCCTTCCTCATAAGAGGATGGCATGATCCCCACCTTTAGATAATCCTTTGAGATTATGTTCTGGGAATATATAGTCACATAATACCTCATAATAAATGTATCCAAATGTCATTTACCACTTGAATTGAAGGATCATAGGGTTCCCAACCATTAATTGAAGATACTATACTCCTCAGACATCAACCAAGGTCAACTGCATTGAGGCTAACTTCTCTAACATCTCACCTAGAAATTGGGAACATTATTTCCTACTAATATCATTCAAAACCATATTTCATTTACCTAGAGTATATAATTCATTGAAGTCACATTACTATAAGAAATTAAGAAATTACACCTATCTCAGGTTGAGATCTCTCTGAGTGAAGATATACGTGAGACTCTTAAGTTCGAAATAGACAATAAGCCACTCACTAAGAAGGCAGTGTCACCAAGTCTTCAGGGAGAACACCACATCCATTAGTTCTAAATCATGGTTCATGTAATTTTTCTCATGGGGGGTCAATTTTTGAGATCCATAAACAATAAATGGTCACCTCTATATCAAAACACATATAATACTATCTCTATATGAATCATAGAACAACACTTACTAAACCCACTCCTTTATTAATATATAAATGAGAGCTCTTGTCAACCCATTTTTTATATACTCAATGGAATTCTATCATTTCTCCAGAAAAAATGGTTATATATTAATATTCAATTCCTTCATAAGAGATTTAATTATAGAAATTTCTTATAAAAACCTCCATTAATAACCATCCAACCGAAGGAAACTCTTCACCTTTTTAACACTCTTGGGAAACTCAAAAGTTAGCAATGTATCAATATTCTATGGGTCTATAGCCACCCCTTACTTCAAGATAACATATCCAGGGAAGTGGAACTCTCTAATCCATAATTATAACTTATAGATCTTACCATAAAGTTATTTATTATGAAGTATATCAAGTACCATCCTTAAATTATATGCATGCTTGTCCTCTGATGTTTAGTGGACAATGATCTCATTGATAAAGACCACCAAGAACCTATCTAGGAAAGGATAGAAGATATAATTCATGAGTCCTATAAATATTGTTGGGGTGATATCTAGGATAAAAGGAATCACTAGGAACTCATAGTGACTATAGCGATATCAAAATTTCATCTTTGATATATCCACCTCACATACTCACGCTGGGGATAACTTTACGTGAGGTAGATCTTTGAGAACCAATTCGATCCTTTCAGCTGATCAAATAGATCTCGAATTCTAGGAAAATAGTATTTATTATTGATTGTCTTCTAGTTTTGGTGATGATAGTCAATGAAAAACCTCAGTCTCCCATCTACTTTATTGGTGAAAATATCAAATATTCCTAGGGGGGACACACTGGGTATAATAAAAATATTCCTCCAAAGATCCTCCAATCACACCCTCAACTCTCGAAGCTCAGTAGGAGCCATACAATATTCTATAGAAGATTTTAGAATGATACCACAGTTCAATTCAATTTATAAATCAACCTACTAATGAGAAGGAAAACTTGGTACAACCTTGGAGAATATGTTTGATTACTCTTCCACCACTATGGGAAGCTAAATGTTTACTAAGTCTATTTTATAAATAGTTACACTATCTAATTGATAGGAAATCAATATAAGCTTCCTATACATGATCCCAACTCATACATCATGGAAATCCTTGTCACCAGTAAAGGAAAACCTTAATCCATCAACCATTATTAATATGAATCTTTTATGGCAACAATTAATCATGGTATGGGTTACTGATAGCTATTCCATATAGAGAAATGAATCATATGAATTATCCCCAACTCCAGTACCCCAAATTCAGTGCTTACAAAATACATTAGAATAATATATAAGGGATCACACCATGTAGGATTTATCATTTTAATAGTCATGGAAAACTAGATACATACATGATTCTAATATTATATTGGAAATATAAAAAAATAATATGAAAATTTTATTTTATCCTTAAATTACATTCAAATATGCCTTCTTAATATCATAGGGAAAGGAAAATAAAATAAATGGTGAGCTAAAATGGTCAGTAAGGGTTATATAAAGCAGAAGCTATATTGACCAAATAAAGCATAACAAATATGACAAGGTGGATAATTAAAGAACATGTCAAGAATTCAATAACCCAGACATGAAATAAATCCATGTATAATATCAACTAAACAATCATAAGTATATTAATAACAAAATTCTCAATGAAAGAAATGCATAATTTTAGATATTCATGATCTTATTTCCAAGGAATCTCAACCTATACATCTTTCATATTCTCAAGTAATATCAACCAATATATCTTCACAAATAGGTACGTCATACACCAAATAACCAACTATTATGACATAATATTATAACCTCATCCTATACATCTACCAACTTGTTTTTTCTCATGAGACTTGTTGATGTATCTAGGGGATATCTATAACTAGGCCCCACCAATCACTTGTATATGTCCAATGCATTCCTCAAATATGTTTAATCATTAATATAATATATAATCAATATGCTTTATCAGTCAATAAATATCCATATTTAATTAAGAATATAAAACATCAATATTTACCAAGTAAATGAAATAAATTTCTTAATAATTTTCCTTCAAATGATACTGTATATAGAAATGATATATTATTAAGACATCATAAAAGTAATGGAAATGATATTTTATAAATCTATGATACTAAAAATATGGACATGAATGAGAATATAATGTCCAATTAAATTATGTATAGTTATATATAATGTGATCATGAGAATGTTAATGACTACAAAACCATGAATGAATAAAGTATGAAGGAATATAATCAATTCATCATACCATAACCCATGGAAAAGGAATGAGATTCATAAATATATCAACATCACACAATTATAATCCATACAAATAAAGAACATGGATGGTATGATTATATATTATCCCTATTTAATCATAAGAAACATCAATGGATATTGAAATTCATGAAAAAATTATTTAAAAAACATTCGAACATTTCTTTGAAAATCCGGAAAATGTATATTTCTTTTGGTATGATTAAAAACTAAAAAGACCTATAATATTGTTAAAAAAATTTATTTGAAAATAATAATTGAAAATTTTAAATTAAAATTTAAATAAAATAACTATCATGATGGTGGGAAAATCCATTCATTCAGTAAATGTTAAAAATAAATATTCCATTCACACTTTTGGTAAAAAGTATAAAAGTTCCTCATTTAGAAAAATAATGAATATTAATTTCAAACCTTTAAAAATAAATTAAAATATTATTTATTTTTTAAAATGACCATTTTACCAAATAAATGGACATTCTAGAAATCATTTAAATTAACATAATCATGGAAGAAAAAGTTCACCAACTAAAGAGGGAATAAAGTCAATTTTTTTTTGAAAAATATTGATTATTTTAAGTACCAAAAGAGAGGAAAACTTGAATGAAAAAATGGAAACCCCATAAATAAAAAAATAGATGAAAATATATAGGGATTAAGTAGAATATATTTTTATTTTTTAACAAAAATTTAAACATAAACAATCCCAATTAAAAATGAGACTGTAAAACAAATCCTTACTAATTAGGTAAATTTTGAATAAAAAATTTAAAAGAGAAAAATTGAATAAAAAATTTGAATACCATGAATAAATAGTAATTCATGATATAACATATAAAAGGACTAGTATTTACACCATGTAAAATAAATTAGGTTTATAATGTAAAACACTTCTCATTGAAGTGAAAATGAGATGAAATTACCTTTACCTAAAGTCCAACTTGTTATATATTCACTCTTAACCTCATGTATAATAAATTTAGACTTATTATACTCCTATAAAATAACCATATTAATAGTAATAATACCATATATTATTCAATTGTAACATTATATCACCCGTTTATGAATAGTTCTATATTAATATCACCATCCCAAGTGTTAACTGTTATATTTTCGGTACATGTTTTGGTTCATTAGTTTTATCCATGAAACTTGATCATGGTTTAATAATATATATAATATTAATCATTTAATAATTATAATAATTATATATTATATAAACTTTTATTTCGATTCATATAATGTGGTGAAAAAATGAATTACATCACTTTGTGGGCACGATAGTCTGCACGTACACACGAGTAATTTTTCCATTTTTTAGAGGTTGGAAATAAAGAAAGGTAAATAATATATTATATTTAAATAATCATGATTATTTCATTAATATAATATATAAACATTAAATCCATCATAATAACCAACCATGAAGGGTGGTGATGAAAACCAAAATACATCGCTTCGTGGAGATGATAGTCTGTACATACACCCGAGCGATGCTTCTGTTCCCTATTGGATAAAAAAGGAGATGAACAAGGGTTGTTCAATAAAAATGATAATATTTAAATATATTAAATATAATAATGTTATAATTTAATCATAGTTAGGATAAAATTGAAAAATGTTGAATAATAAATAAAATGAAATAACTTGGTTAAGAGTTATAAATATTCTTTGTAAATTCTCTTTTGTATTACACTTAAGCCTTTATATGATGGGGTTATGAGCAGAAAAGAATATCTAGAAAGTGGATAAATAATATAGGAAGGTATTTGGGTAGATATTGGCCAAGATAAATGTATCATGAAGTGTGAGGAAGAGAGGGAAAGTGGTTCCCTTTTATAAGTGGGGCGGGTGGAAATCTTATAAATACATGAAATATTAATATATAATATGTTTCTAACTCATTTTAAATGGATAAAAAGTGACATATATTAAAAAATAATGAGTATAAGTTTGAAATAAATTCAAAAAATAAAATTTAGAAACGTTTTAGTGTCAATTTAAAAGTAATATTTTGGTTTAACTCATTTGATAACCCATTTAACCTTCTCTATGGTAATAAAATTTTTAATCCTCAAGGGTTATTAAAGTAATTTTAAAAATTAAAAGTGGAATATACATGGATCATTCATGATAAATTTTACATTTTATAATCCATTTGAGTTATTATAGGTTTTTTATTATATTATAATTATTTAAAAATAATTTTTAAACATTAAATACCACTTAAGGTTATTTTTGGGACTATTTGAAAAATTTGAATTTAAAGGCTTCAAGAAAATAATGAAATTTGAATATAAATAATTTCAATACTAATAATATTTTATAATTATTAATTAAACTCATATAACACCATAATTAATCCAAAAAATATTACTTTTAATGTTTTAAAAATCATTTACTTAAATTTTTTTTCTGCTTTGCACAAGCACTGCATGAGTGTTACTTAAGAATTATAGGTAATTTTACTTATAAAAAATTTAAAATAAATTAATATCATAAAAATAATTTATTCATATTAAATATAAATATTTATAACCATTCAAAATTTCTTTCCACATCAAATAAATCATATTATAGAAATTAAAATAATGAGAGTGACATTTTGTATTTATTCTTTAAGTAATATAAATGCCATTATCAAAGTAAAATGGCACAGAAATTACATACATTTGAATATAATATGATCCTGGTCAAAATAAACTCATTAAATAAAATAAATTCATGTGTTTGATCAATATTGAAACATTAAATCATATTTTTAAGCCTATTTAACCAATTTAAACCTTTATCATGATAATTAATTTTTACTATGTTTACTATTCATTATGAACAAAAATGAAATTCACTTATTTAAAAAATTTTAATCTCCTAATTATAAATATGAAATACATTTTTAAATATTCAATTCCTATAATTATCAATAAATAATTTTAATATAAGTACACAAAGTGCATTGAAACAATTTTTAGAAAAATACCCTTCTAAAATATAAAAGTGATTTTACACCAAAAGCATGTATAATATTGATTACCATGGAAATAATTGGATTAATTTTAATCAAAGGAGATTTATTTGACTTAAAATATAATCTAAAATAGAATTTAACTTTGTAATTTAATGAAAATAAATTACAGTTTTATCCAAAATTGGTATTTTTTACTATTCACCTAAAAATCAATGTTTTCAGAAAAATTATAAAAAATCACCATAAGATAATTTTAACATGCTAATTTCAAAAAATATTTTAATTTTTTAAAATATTTTTTTAAAATAATCATATATTAATTTTAATTACCCATGTATAAAATTCTTAAAACCCATTTTTATAAGAAAAGCATTTTTAAAGAATAAAATGAATTTATTATTATTTATTTACTAATAACAAAAATTAGATGGATTTTATATTTATTGATTGAATTCATTCTTTTTATTAAGAAAAACTTATCTTAAATATCATTTATAATGTGGTTATTCCTATTCATATCTTCCAACCCAATAGTTAGGTTATAACAATCATATTTAACTAATATTAATTTATGGTTCATTTTAGTTCAAGGTTGTGTGTGGTGTATACTGTCAAACATATTGTTATTTTAAAATAAAATCTAAACTAAAATATTAGGGTATTAAATTATCCCCACATTACATAATTTTTTCCTCATAGTTTTAATTTTTTTTCTAAATCTAAAGCATCATAAAATATTGATAAAATCTATTGGTTGGAGTAGAACACTCAAGAGGGGGGGAGGGGGGTGAATTGAGTTAATAGAAAAATTTATATTAAAAAGTTTATTTAAAAGATTCCCTTAATTTAAAACTAAACATGCCAGTTAATAAAATTAGTGAATTTATAATAGTCTGACTATTCAACTAATTTATCAGAAGATTGATTATTTCTCAAATATAATAATATGAGATATTGATACAACTTTTGAAACTAATATAATAAGCCAAACAGTTATAAATAATAGCTAATACTAACTATGAAAGTAAAATTCAGTTTTCTGAAATATTGGAAAAAACAGAGAAAACTAAATTTGAAAACACAGTGGATAAAAAACAAGAGGTTCAGTCTCAATCTGAGACTTAGTCCACTCCACTTGGTGATCACCTTCCCCCAATAAATCTATATAGATAAAGGTTTTTATCCACACCCTGTATCAGGGTTTACAAAAAATTACACAGACTGTCCAGGTCACAAGACCTCTACCATAGTTCTACATGGGAAAAAAATAAAACCAGGTCACACATGACCTCTTCCATAGTTATTCTTGGGATAAAAAAGTGTAAACAGAGAGTTGTGTGAGGATATCCAATATCCTCCAATTCAGTGAAAGAGATAGTGTGTGTGTTTTTCCGACAGATGCACACACTTCTTGAAAATGTAATAAAAAGGTACCCAATAGAGCAATAAATATTGGATAGTGTTTAAAGGGATCTATGTGTCATTCAGTTCAGCTCTAGACTCTTTGATGTATCAGAGTTGAGGCTGAAGTCCTCTTCTGGAAGTAGACACTGAAAATAGAGTGTTGTGGAGCACTGTGTTCTATCTTCCAGGAACATGAGACGTTCTTCTCCTTAGGTTTAGATGAATACTGTAGAGATGTTGGAACTTTGATGGGTAGGAGTTCTTTGGTTCACAGCAAGTAGGATTGAAGAGTTCCTCATGCGTTCTTCCTTTCTATATTTTTCTCATGTGGTTCTACTTCTCTGTCTATGCCTATGTTTTTATATATCTTTCATGCACCACTTTTTATATATCCCCTTCATCTTGAGTCCTTGTCTTTTATATTCTTGCATCTCAACAATGTGCATGTTTGAGGTAGGGACTATACCATGTATTTCTAATATCCTTAGTAAATATGTCTTCAAAAAGCATTAAATTAATCAGTCGCATTAAAAAACTCAAAATATGACTATTAAAAATAATATTAAATAAAATGAAATTTTAAATGGTCTATCAGTGAATCCTTTGTCAGTGAGTAATGCGTCGGTGACTCATTCCATCGGCAAGTCCTTCTATTGGTATCAGTGTCTCATTCAATCAATGTATCCTTCTTTCAGTGTATCCATGCTTCGATGAGTCCTTGCGTCGGTAGCACCATGTGTTAGTAGCACCATGCGTTGGCAACACCCTTCATCGGTAGCACCATGCGTCGGTAAGCACCATGCATCGGTAAGCACCATGCGTTGGTAAGTCCTTCTATCAGTGAGACAATTGAAATATGGGTGGCTCATTTGAACTATCGATGAGACATTATGTCTATCAGTATCAGTGATCCCTTTGTGCTATCAACATCAGTGAGTCAGGCTTATTCTGTCAGCATCGGTGACTTGATTGTCTATCGGTGTCATCTTCTCATATTTACGAAATATTTTTGTTTGGACTGTCTTACAACATAAATATTATCAGAATGTATTGAAATTTTATGTGAACATAGATAATCATAATTAAACATATTTAAACTTAAATAAATATGATTTAAATGATTTGAAATGATTAATAATATTTGACCTGATTTGTGAATATTAAAACCATAGAGGGTGGCCAACAATCTCCTAAGAGAAAATAATCTCCCCCCTTTTGATGATTATAAATCATGGAATTACAAATTACAGTCATTTTATGTGTAATATCATCATTCTACTTATCATCTACCATTACTGATGAATTTTCTCAATATATAGATAAGTTTCAAAGGTAAATTAAATAGTAATGGTATCAAAGGAAACAAAAATAATGGTATAAAAAACTAATACCTATGTAATCATAGGTAAGGAAAATAAAATACATAAGAGTCGTATCAAAGGTAAAATAGATAATAATAATTCCAAAATATTTTCCCCCTTTTGAGTTTATAAAAAAGTAAAAGGGTATCAAATAATAAAATCAATAATTAAATTGAATCAAGGGAATAATCAAGAAGGAATCATGAATTAAAGGAATAAGATGTATCCAAGAATAAAAGATATAACACAAATAGATGAAAGTAAAGAGCACTAAATTCCATTAAATAGTGAAGTACAAGATCTTACAATAGTCAATGAAAGAAAACAAAAGTATAATACAATATCTCTATAAAAAATCATCCACTATACTTCTAAGGTTCAAGAGGTTCCTTCCCTTTCTCAGAGGGATCAATAAAAGGTCCAACAAAATGTAGAGGCTAAGAGGTAGGAGGGTATTAATGGATCTTAAAAGGAGGTAGGATCACTCCTTTTAGAACATTTTGTGAAAGGATGATATTATGTTGTGAAAAAATAGTAGGTTGAGTCTGTTCTGTGATAAATGGCCGAATCTGACTGAAAGCCTAAGGAACTGTCATCTGAGGCAGAGGCACTGATCTAGTAGGTCCAATAGGTGCAGTAGTAGGCACCACAATTACTTCACTTTTCACATGAAGTTATGGATTCAATAGCTTGATGAAATCCTCAATTATTTCACCACCATACTTAATAGATTTCTCAAAATCATATTTATTCTCCATGAACTTTTCAAGAAGAGGGGTGAAATCCTTTAATTTCTATACTTTGTCTTTGAAGGCTCTGGTCACTAGAGGGAATGTTAAATTCTCAGTCAAATACTTTAAAAGGATGGTCACCTGATGCTTGGTAATAATTTTCTTGAAATAATAATCCATCTTCTCTGTGATCTGAGCATTGGTATCCTCAATACTCATGGAATAGAGCCTGACCATATCATGAAAATGGTCACTATTCTTCTCAATTTTTGCAGGACTGTCCAATCCAAAAGTACCAAACTGAGCTTGAATCTCTTCCTTAACAACATTTTTAACTGCCTCAATGTCTAAAGCCCGAGATGTCTGACCAGAGGTAGAAGGATTATAAGGATATGAGGTATGAGTCTTAAAATCTTTAAGAATAGTCTCCAGAAAACCTTTATACTCATAGGTCAGATTATTTATTGCAGATATAAGCCCACTCATTTCCTTTCTTAGCTTGGTGGTATTTTCAACAGTTGTTTCAGCTGTTGTGATTAAGTTTGGTTGCATTTCAGCTATAAACTTCTCTAAAACTCTAGCTGCATCATCCTCATGCACAATAACTGTCTGAATTAGAATAGGAGAAGCTTGCATAGACTACAACATATCTTCTATTGAATATTTGAGAGAGTGTAATTCATTACTCAACTGAGTGTTTTCTATTCTATCTTTTTGAATCTCATAGACAATCTGAGATTGAACTAATACACTCATAGATGAAAAAATTTCATCCTTAAACCTTTCAAAGTCTTCTTTAGTGACAGAGTCACTAGGAATGGTCTCAGCTACTGATTCTTTGGAAATAGGTAAAAACAAATCATCATTTGAGTCTTCATAGACTAAACCAAGTGCTACATATCCTAGATTCCTTTCCCATTCGAACATAAGATCATCATCCAAAGGGGTGAGAGTGTAAAGTCTAACTCTTCTAGCTTGAGGCTCCTCCTCTAATTAATCTCTACTATCTTGAAGTTCCCCCTCAATCTGTACTCTTCTCACTGGTTTTACACCCTCAAAATGAGGTCTCCTTCTTTTATACACTAATCGAGGTGTATGGATCACTTGAGATTCTACTTCTCTTTGAGTTTCAACTACTTCCCTTTCTTCAACAGTAACTATAGAAGTTTCTACAACAACTAATTTATGAACCAAGAATCAACCATCTCTACATATCTACCCTGATCATTCTCATGATGGTCACCATCACTTTCACTACCTTTGATGTAACATCACAAGCTTCCACGATACATTTCCCATTGAATAATGCAATAGCTTGCATTGTACGCAACTTTGAGATTCTAACACACCGCGACCAATCAAACTAGCCGTTATGAATAGTAATATCCACTTTTTGAAATTTTTTAAATTTTATTTTTCAAAATGGACTTCAATTTTGAATTCAGAATATCCAAATTAGCTTAGGGTGATTTTTTGGTTTTTTTCTGAAAACTTTCAATTTTTGATGAATAGTGAAAACACTGTGTTATTGGTTAAACCTGACTTTTTATTTAAATAATTATTTATTTTATTTAAATTTATTTTAGGTCAAAATAGATACATAATACCTATATAAGTTCAATGTAATTCATTGGAGTCATTTTATAATAAGTTTAGATATATAAAAATTTTATTGAACTCTTTACTGTCTTTTACCTACCTCCTATGAGCATTTGCAAATTTTCATAAAACTTAATTTTACAACTTCTGTGAATTGAATTTCAAAAATCAAAGAGACACAGTTGATATCAGTAAGTAAAATTTGGTTCAATAAGAAGAAAATAATTTTTGGTGAATAGTAACTTTTGACTTTTATTTACCGCGGTTAAAAGTAAATAGGGAAATTAAAGGTAAAAATGATATTATAATTACCCTAACACATGTCCTAATTTTATTGTATAAGTTTATTTCAACCAAAAACAACATTATGAATAAAATATGATCCTTTAGGTCCACTTGGATGAGATTAGGAAATTTATTATTATTTTATTTAAAGAAGAGTTAAGCGTGTTAAATTCAATGTTTAATAACTAATCTATTTTTAATATAGGGTTAAACATAAGATAAATTTTACTATAATTATTCATTAGAAAGCTAAAAATATTTCCTACATAATGGTATTTTATTTATAATTTTTAGACTTTAAATAATTTAATTTTTTATGACACAATTATGATGCAGTAATTACCTTATTAATGAAATATTAAAATAATTGATATTATAAATACCCAAATAAATGTAAATTTAGACTTTTAATGAATTAAACTAATTTTATAGGTTAATATGACATGTTAGGGTTGATGAAATGAATTAATTTAGAAGTAATAAAGTTGTTAGGACTTCAAAAAAAACCAATTACTAAACAATGTCAAAATTGAAAAAAATATATTTTTAAAACAAATATTATTTTATTAATTGATATTATATTCCTAAAAATATAAGGTTCAAGAAAAGGACTTAGATAAGGTTATATATATCAATATTTAACCACTTGGGGTTCTATTTGAAGTTTATATTAAGTTTATTAACCATATGATATAAAAATACAAAGAGACATGGTAAATGTCAAACTATTTAACTAAGAGTTAAATCTAAAAGATAAGGTTAATATGGTGACCCAAACTAGTCTAAAACCTACTGGTTGAGAGGTTTTCGACCCATACCCACCTTATCCTAGAAATAAATCATTTTTGAGCCATTATAAACCGAATATGAATTTTTTATAAAATAATATTTCAATCTTTTTCTAAGGTTCCCCGCACCCCTCTTATAAAAGGACACTTCCCCTTCTCTCAAATTCACACCTTCAAAGCCATTTGGATCTTCCAAACCCTACCAAAGTACCCTCTTAACTATCCTCCCTTAATCCTAGAGGCCTTAATTTAGTCATAAAGCCAACCTAAAGATCCCTTTTGATCAAATCAAAAGAAGAACCCGAAGAAGAGGTAAATATTTCATCACCTCTTTCAAGTTCTTTTCTTCTTCCACTTCCAATTTATTTGTTGTTTCCATTCTAAAATAATAACTCCAGTATCTTCTATATACTATTATGTTATTAAAAAAATGGTACAACAATATTCATTATTATATCCATCCTATAAATTAAAAAGTCACCATACGTGCGTACGTACGACTTACCATCTCCACGTCGTGGTGTAGTTTGTCATTGGACACTTCACTATTTGGATGGGTATAATAATTATGTATAGTTGAGGTAAATAATAAATATAACATTTTAATGATTCTGTATATATGATATACCATCTATTTACATACGATTTAAATATCAAAAGAATTATATTGTCGCTTGTGCGTACATATAGATTACCGTCTCCATGAATG
Source organism: Viscum album (assembly GCA_963277665.1). Classification (NCBI taxonomy): domain Eukaryota; kingdom Viridiplantae; phylum Streptophyta; class Magnoliopsida; order Santalales; family Viscaceae; genus Viscum; species Viscum album. The sequence continues at coordinate 641,453,398 of OY728131.1, read as the reverse complement.
CGATGAGATTCATTCCCCATCATAAGCATTCAAGAATAATTTTCATTTGATGATTAAAAATAATGTTTAATAACTTAATATAATTATGGATATGAATCAAATACATCCTATCCATAACAAAAATAGCTTATGTAACAAAACATATAAAGGAAAATGAATAAGTTAACACCCGAAACGATTATAATACTAAAATTTTATTAACAAAGAAATATTAGAAGATCATATATGATATCATATTTATGTATATGGTTCCTTTATATTTTAATAACAATTATTTAACTATGATAAAGAAGGTTAACGTATCCTCAACCAAGGAAAAGTATAAGGTAATGGTTAAATTCACAATCTCTTTATTATCTGAGGTTGTTTTTACCTAAGTATCTACTGGGACCTCTTTATCATCCACATCTCTGTTTCTTAAAAATGTATTTCAAAATATTTTTACTATTTACTAGACAATGTTTTAAATTTATTTATACCCTTACTTGAACTTATATGTTTTGAAAGGAATCTTTCTTTCATTTTCTAAACAAGGTACTTTATGACCTTTTCGACAAAATTATGGTAAGAATGTATTTTTTTAACTTATACGGCAGGTGTATCTATTTTCTGCCATTATAACATAGTCAAAGCTTCCCTTACAAGCTTATAAGAATATTTATAAGATAAATGTTTTCTTTTAAATGGTTTCAAAATATAAATATGTATTTCTTTCAAATAGTTTTCATTTCATCTATGTCAACATCCTTTGATGGATTTTAAACTTGTTTGAAGTTGATTTATTATGATACAAATCTTCCATATTGTATTGAAGGTTTTGTGATATGTTTGACTGCAGATGTGTTATTTCATATCATTCATGTTTTATGGATAAAGTATTGACATTTCGTATCCTAGTTTTAATACGAATGTTTATGTTATGTTTAAACCTTTTCATATGAGTAATGCATTGGACTTAGTAAGTGACGGGTGCAGCCCGCTATAGCTCCTAGATGCATCGGTAGGTCTCATGAGACAAACTAGTGTCTTGGAACGAGGACTTGACAAAATATTATTTGTAGTCTTGTCACAAGGCCTTGAATATGTGGTTATGAAGTCTGAAATTATGCATTCCATCATTATGAAATTGGCTATTGATATTTCATGTGATTATTAAACTAGTAGAATATCCATGTGAATAAGAAAATGGCATTATTTGATTTATATTTTCCATATTATGCAGAATTTTATGTTTAAATGGATTGTATTAGTCTTACACATTGGCTTAAATGTTTATGCTTATTTATTAAAGTTTCATCTATATTGTTATCCTTACTAAGCATCTGAGCTCACCCCTTTCTATGTTTTATTTTTCCTAGGATGCGAAGAAGTATATTACAACTGACCTGTAGGGATAGTCTAAGGGATATGAATGTGGTTAATGAAGAAAATTTCATTGTTGTATTTTATTTCATAATGTAATGTAAAACTTAAGTATGTATCTAGTACTTCCAAGGATACTAAATTGATCGGTCTTTAAAGATTTGATCCTTTGAGATCATGCCAATGTTATGTAATAACGCACCGACTCTGGATAACTGGGGTTGGGGAATTACAGTTGGTATTGGAGGAAGTTTAGTACAAACCTTGGAAACTAGATTTAGATAAACTCTGATTAGATCTCATTACCCTAAGATATAATTTGAGGATTAGTATAGAAGAACTTCCTAGAATTTTGGTAATGTAGAGATTTTGTGAGTTTTCAAAGAAATATATCCCTGTCTGGATACGAGCAGGTAGAGGTGACTCTGACACAAATTTGCCTAGGGGTAAAAACCAAAAACACCGCTTTGAGCTAGACTCGAACGGGAACCAGTGCACAACAACGGGCCTTGCTGCACTTTTGGTTACGACACTCCAAGGTGATATGCTTAGGATAATTATAATTTTATTTACAAACAATTATGAAGGATTTATGAGTATATACCTCATAAAAGAAAACATTTTTATGATTATGGATTATATCCATAAACTGTTCAATTTATGTTAAGTGTTTTACAAGTTTGGAATTATGTATTTTGATTCAGAAACTAATCTATTGAATGCCATTATTTGGAAATGGCGCATAGTGGAAGGAATGGAAACAGTATCAACGCACGTAATCCATATAGGAATTTTCCTCCTACTAAAGATAATTATAGTGGAGCTGGTGATGCAACTAGTGCTGATCATCTTACCACCATACTATGAAAACTCACTCATGTTATGAATAATAACCCTACCCGTATAGAGAATCCTGATCCACAAAGTGGAGGATCAATGTTAGACCGCTTCATGAGGAAAAATCCACCAACATTCAACGAGTCTAAAAATCCATTTGTAGATGAACAATGGATAAGTTCCTTAGAGAAAATATTTCATGATTTGGGGAGTAGTAAAAGGGAAAAAGTATTCATGGCATTTTATCACCTCATTGGAGATGCTGATCAATGGTGGTCATTGACTCAAAACACAAAATAAGATGAAGAAGTATCAAGTATGGAATGGAGGGAGTTTAAAGATATTATATTAGAAAAATACTTTCATCATGACCATCAAATGGATATGGAAAGGTAATTTCTGAGCCTGAGACAAAAGGAGGATGAGAATGTCATAAAGTATGAAGCAAACTTTACAAGGTTAGTGAGGCATGCTGCAGATTATATACATAACCCAAGAAGTACGATTGATCATTTATTTTATGGGTTAAAACCATTTCTACATTGATCATTCATCTCACAATCCTTCTCGTCGTACGAAGATATTGTCTCATGTGCTATTAAGACAGAAAAGGAATTCTCTAAGTATTACGACTCTAAAGCAAAGAAAGAGAAGAAGATATCTGCTGAACACTCTGGAAATGAAAATAAGGGGAAGAAGGGAAAAGTTGGATATCCATCCTGCGGTAAATGTGGGAAGAAACACCCTGGTACATTCCTGAAGGGAATGAGAGTCTGTTACAAGTGTGGTGAAAAAGGCCACCAAGCTCATGATTGCAAAGGGAAGAAAGAGGCTGTCAATGTTGAATGCTACAATTTTAGAGAAAATGGGCATTAGGAAAATGAATGTCCTAAGCGTTAGGGAAACTTACCTTAGAAAAGGACAAGGGATTAAGGGAAAGCTTATGTGATCACTACTAGGGAGGTTGAAGCTCCGAAAGACATGGTGGCAGGTAATTTAATGGTTTCCTCAAGTTTAGCCAATTCTTTATTTGATTCTAGATTATCACATTTTTTCATATCTTTCTAGTTTTCTAAGAAAATTAGATATTTCAAATTTGATTTAACAAGGGATTTGTCAGTCAAAACTTCTAAGGGAAGTATCACTACAACATAGTTTTGTGAATCAGTTCCCATTAAAGCATATAAATGTTTTTTATTTTCTGATCTCATCAACATACCTATGATTGAATTTGATATAATCCTCGGTATGGATTGGCTTTTGGGCCATGATGAAAAAATTTATTGTAAGAAGAAATAGGTTAATTTTTTTGATGATGATGATAAAGATCACCTTATCTTTAGAGCAGAAACATCACCATATGATTCTTATCTAGATATACCCACAATAGCTCAACTAAATTCAATTATTGGGGAGGAAGAGAATGAAATAACTGTGGGTGAGGAAAGGAATTTTCAAAGAGATTTTGTACCTATTATATAATAATATATTGATGTGTTTCCATAGGATTTACCTGGACATCATCCACAATGATAAATTGAGTTTTCCATTGAATTAATTCTTGGTTCAAGGTCCATATCGAAGACCCCTTATAGAATGGCCACTGTGGAATTTTTAAAACTAAAGAAACAACTAGAGGAATTGACTAATAAGGGATTTATTCGCCCTAGCGTTTCTCCATGGAGAGACCTTGTTCTTTTTGTTAAGAAGAAAGATAGGTCTATGAGGTTGTGCATTAACTATAGGGAGATCAATGCTATAACAATAAAGAACAAGTATCCCCTACCTCAAATTGATGATTTATTCAACCAACTTCATGGAGATCAATATTTTTCAAAGATTGACCTTTGATCTTTATATCATTAGTTGTGTGTGAAGAAGGAAGACATTATAAAGATAGAATTTCGAACCAAGTATGGGCATTACGAGTTTACAGTAATGCCTTTTGGTCTTACTAATGCACCCTATGTTTTCATAGATCTAATGAATATATTTTTTAAGGATTATCTTGATGACTTTGTGGTGGTATTTATTGATGACATCTTGGTATACTCCAAAAGCTATAAAGATCATGAAAATCACTTGCATATTATTCTAAGGACTCTTAGAATAAATACATTATATGGGATGTTTAGCAAGTGTGAATTCTGGATTCAAGAGATTTATTTTCTTGGCCATATTGTTTTTAAGGATAGAATATATATTGATCCTTCTATGACAAAGGCAATCCAAGAATGTCCAACACCTACAAGTATAACCGAGGTACATAGTTTTATTGGTTTAACAGGTTATTATTGACATTTCGTCCATAATTTTGCCCGATTGGTTAACCCATTAACCAAGATCACACGTAAAGGGGTTAAATTTTTTTGTACAAAAGAGTGTGAAAAATGTTTTGAAGAACTAAAGAGGAGATTAGTAAATGCTTATATCTTGAATCTACCATCGAGGAATGATGGGTTTGTTATTTATAGTGATTATTCAAAGAAAGGACTTGGTTGTGTCCTTATGAATAATGATAGGGTTATTGCCTATGCATCACGAAAGCTTAAAATTCATGAGCAAAACAATCCCACTCATGATCTTGAGTTAGTAGCTATAATATTTGCTCTGAAAATATGGAGACACTATCTCTATGGTGAAAAATGCGAGATATATACCAATCATAAGAGTTTAAAGTATATTTTCTCACAGAAAGAACTCAATATGAGGCAAAGACGATGGATTGAACTACTCAAAGATTATAATTTCACTATAAAATACTACCCAGGGAAGGAAAATAAGGTGACATAAGCTTTGAGCAGAAATGATCATGGAGTTTTGAACAAGATGAAAGTTGAAATAGATCATATTTTCATGGATCTAGTAAATATGGATATGGGAATAATCACAAAAGGTGAAACATTGATACTTTCTCGAATGGTTGCCAAACCATCTTTATTAGAAATGATAAAATGTTCTCAAGTTGATGATGAGGAGTTTCAAAAGAAGATTATAGCTGTGAATGACGAGAGATTGAGTGAATTCGTATATGAAGATGGAATTTTGAAATTGGGGAAGTGACTTTGTATTCCTGAGATACCTGATCTAAAAAGAGAATTTTTGGATGATGCTCATAGCTCCAATTTCTTTATACACCCTGGTAGCACCAAGAAGTATAGAGATTTGAAGGAACATTTTTGGTGGGACAACATGAAGAGAGAGATTTCTAATTTTGTGTTGAGATGTATGGTTTTTCAACAAGTGAAATATGAAAGACAACATCATAGAGGAGTCATGCAACCTATTCCCATACCTGATTAGAAAAGGGATGATATTACAATGGACTTTTTCATGGGGCTACCAAAGACTCCTAGAAGGAACAATGCAATATGGGTCATTGTTGATCGTCTTACCAAGTCAGCACATTTTCTTTCTATAAGAGAAGATTTACCACTTGAATGTCTAGCAAGACTATATATTAATGATGTTGTAAGACTTCATAGAGTACCCTTATCTATTGTTTCTGATTGTGATCCCCATTTTACATCAGGATTTTGGAAAAGTATTCCGAAGGCCTTTGATACTGAACTTCATTCAAGCACTGCCTACCACCCTCAAACTGATGGACAATCAGAACAAACTATTCAAACCTTAGAAGACATGTTGAGATCTTGATCACTTGACTTTCAAGGTACGCAGGATCAATATTTACCTTCGGTATAATTTTCTTATAATAATAGATTCCATTCAATTATTCAGATGGAACCATATGAAGCATTATATAGAAAGAGATGTCACACACCAACATGTTGGGATGATGTTAGTGAAAGAAAACTCATAGGCCCCAAACTTGTTGAGGAAACGATAGAAAAGGTGAACGTTATCCAAACCCACATCAAATCAGCTCATAGTAGGCAAAAGAGCTCTGCAATAACCGAAGGAAAGATTTGAAATTTCAAGTAGGAGATCATGTTTTTTTGAAGGTATCTCCATGGAAGGGTGTTATACGTTTCGATTAGAAGGGTAAATTGAGTCCTAGGTACATCAGACCTTTTGAAATTCTAGAACGAATTGGGGTTGTAGCTTATCGTTTGGATATGATGTTAAGTCTCTCCAAAGCTCATGATGTGTTCTATATATCACTGTTGAGAAAATACATTCCTGACCCAACACATGTACTCACATATGAAGAAAGAGAATTGGAACCCGATCTGTCTTATTGCGAAGGGCCTATCAAGATTATTGATACCAGAGAACAAGTGTTGAGAGACCAGACAACTCATTTGGTAAAAGTTCTATGGAGAAACCATAAGATGGAAGAGGCAACATGGGAACTCGAGGAAATTTTGATGAAGAACCACCCGAGTCTTTTTATGCAGTGATATTCTAGAAATTTTGAGGAAGAAATTATTTGAATGAGGGAAGAATGTAACACCAGAAGCTTCCATAGTAAGTTTCTGTTTGAATAATGCTATAACTTCCATTGTACGCAACTTCGAGATTCTAACACACTGTGACCAATCAAACTAGCCGTTATGAATAGTAATACCCACTTTTTTGAAATTTTATAAAATTTATTTTTCAAAATAGACTTCATTTTTGAATTCATAATATTGAAATTAGATTAGGGTGAATTTTTGGTATTTTTCTGAAAACATTCAATTTTTTTATAAATAGTGAAAACACTGCGTTTTAGGTTAAAAACGAATTTTTATTTAAATAATTATTTATTTTATTTAAATTTATTTTATTTAAAAATAGATACATAATACTTATATAAGTTCAATTTAATTCATTGAAGTCATTTTATAATAAGTTTAGATATATAAAAATTTTATTGAACTTTTTACCGTCTTTTACCGACCTCCTAGGAGCATTTGCAAATTTGCATAAAACTTAATTTTATCGCTTTTGTGAATTGAATTTAAAAAATCCAAGAAACATGATTGATATCAGTAAGTAAAATGTGGTTCAATAAGAAGAAAATAATTTTTGGTGAATAGTAACTTTTTACTTTTATTTATGAAGGTTATAAGTAAATAGGGTAATTAAAGGTAAAAATGATATTATAATTACCCTAACACATTTCCTAATTCTATTGGATAAGTTTATTTAGAACAAAAACAACCTTAGTAATAAAATATGATCCATTATGTCCACTTGGATTAGATTAGGACATTTATTATTATTTTATTTAAAGAAGAGTTAAAAGTGTTAAATTCAAAGTTTAATAACATATCCATTTTTAATATAGGGTTAAAAATAATATAAATTCGACTATAAATATTCATTAGAAAGATAAAAAGATTTCATAAATAATGTTATTTTATTTATAATTTTTAGACATTAAATAATCTAATTTATTTATGACACAATAATGATGCAGTAATTACCTCATTAATGAAATATTAAAATAATTGATATTATAAATACCCAAATAAATATAAATTGAGACTTTTAATGAATTAAACTAATTTTATAGGTCAATATGAAATGTTAGGGTTGATTAAATTATTTAATTTCGAAGTAATAAAGTTTTTAGGACTTAAAAAAATCAATTACTAAATAGTGTCAAAATCGACATAAATAAAATTTTAAAACAAATATTATATTATTAATTGATATTACATTCCTAAAAATATAAGGTTCTTCCAAATGACTTATATAAGGTTATATATATCAATAATGAACCAATTGGGGTTCTATTGGAAGTTTATAGTAAGTTTATTACCCATATAATATAAAAATACAAAGAGACAAGGTAAATGTCAAACTATTTAACTAAGAATTAAATCTAAAAGATAAGGTTAATATAGTGACCCAAACCTATCTAAAACCTATTTGTTGCAAGGTTTTAGACCCATACCCACCTTAGAGTCAAAATAAATCATTTTGGAGCCATTATAAACTGAATATAAATTTATTATAAAATAATATTTTAATCTTTTCCTAAGGTGCCCCTCACCCCTCTTATAAAAGGACACTTCCCCTTCTATCAAATTCACACCTTCAAAGCCATTTTTATCGGACAAACCCTACCCAAATATTTTATCAACTCTCCCCCTTTCATCCTAGATACCTTACTTTTTTCATAAAGCCATCCTAATGATCTATTTTGATCAAATTAAAAGGAAGAACCTAGAGAAGAGGTAAATATTTCATCACCTCTTTCAAGTTATTTTCTTCTTCTACTTACTCTTTATTTGTTATTTCCATTATAAAATAATAACTCCATTATATCATATAAACTTTGATGTTATTTTAAAAATAGTACAACAATATTCATTATTCTATCCATCTTATAAATGACAAATTCAATATATGTGTGTACGTATGACTTACTGTCTCCACGTCATGGTGTAATTTGTCATTCAACAATTCACTATTTGGATGGGTATAATAATGATGTATAATTGATTTAAATAATAAATATAACATGTTAATTATTATTTATATATTATATACCATCTATTTACATACAATTTAAATATCAAAAGAATGATATTGTCGCTCGTGCGTACGTACGAATTACCGTCTCCACAAACGCGTTGAGATTTTTTTCCCCATCACAATCATTCAAGAATAATTTTAATTTGATGATTAAAAATAATTTTTAAGAACATAATATCATTATGGATATGAATAAAATACACCCTATCCATAGAAAACACAGATTATGCAACAAAACATATAAAGGAAAACGAATAAGTTAGCACCTGAAGCGACGATAATAATAAAATATTATTAACAAAGAAATATTAGAAGATCATATATGATATCATATTTATGTATATGGTTCTTTTATAATTTAATAAAAATGATTTAACTATTATACAAGAGTTTAACATACCCTCGACCAAAGAAAAGTACAAGGTAAGGGTTAAATTCACAGTCTCTTTATTATCTGAGGTTGTTTTTACCTAAGTATCTACTGGGACCTCTTTATCATCCACATTCGTGTTTCTTAAAAATGTATTTCAAAACATTTTTACTATTTACTAGACAATGGTTTAAATTCATTTATACCCTTACTCGACCTTATATATTTTGAAAGGAATCTTTCTGTTATTTTCCAAACAAGGTACTTTATGACCTTTTTGACAAAATTAAGGTAAGAATGTCTTTTTTAACTTATACTAAGGGTGAAGCTATTTTCTTCCATTATAACATCGTCAGATCTTCCCTTACAAGATTATAAGAATATTTATAAGATAAATGTTTTATTTTAAATGGTTTCAAAATAGAAAGAGGTATTTCTTTAAAATAATTTTCATTTCATCTATGTCAACATCCTTTGATGGATTTTAAGCTTTTTTGAAGTTGATTTATTATGATACAAATCTTCTGTATTTTATTGAAGGTTTTGTGATATGTTTGACTTTGGATGTGTTATTTCATACCATTAATGGTTTATAGGTAAATTATTGACATTTCTTATGCTAGTTTTAATACGAATGTTTATGTTATGTTTAAACCTTTTCATATGAGGAATACAATGGACTTAGTAAGTGACGGGTGGAGCCCGCTATAGCTCCTCGATGCATCAGTAGGTCTCATGAGACAAACTAGTGTCTTGGAACAAGGCCTTGACAAAATCTTATTTGTAGTCTTGGCATAAGGCTTTGACTATGTGGTTATGAAGTCTGGCATTATGCATTCCATCATTATGAAATAGGCTATTGATATTGCATGTGACTATTAAACTAGTAGAATATCCACGTGAATAAGTAAATGGAATTATTTGATTTATATTTTCCATATTATGCAGAATTTTAATTTTAAAAGGAGTGTATTAGTCTTATACATTGTCTTAAATGTTTATGATTATTTATGAAAGTTTCTGCTATATTTTTATCCTTACTGATCATCTGAGCTCACCCCTTTCTATGTTTTATTTTTCCCAAGATGTGAAGAAGTATATTATGACCAACATGCAGGGATAGTCTAAAGGATATGAATTTGGTTAATGAAGAAAATGTTGTTGTTGTATTTCATTTTATAATGTAATGTAAAACTTAAGTATGTATCTAGTACTTCCAAGGCTACTAAATTTATCGGTCTTTCGGGTTTTGATTCTTTGTGATCACGCCAATGTCATGTAATAATGCACCGATTCTCGGTAACTGGGGTCAGGGATTCTCATTTACCACTTCCTGCATCATTATCATCATGTATAGAATCATTCTCTTCACTTCCATTTCTATTAGAATTTTCTTCACCTTCTTCCTCTTTACTGCCACTTCCACTACTATTTTAATCACTACTAGATTCTTCCTCTTCTCTATCATCTTCATCTTATACTTCTAATTCATCTTTAGAGCTACCATAATTGCTAACAGACTCTACACTACTTGAGACTTATGTCTCCTTATCTCTATTAGTGCTAATATTGGGTTCATATGAGGGTAAAGCAAGTGGTGGACTTGGAGGTGAAAAAGAAAAACATTTTCGAGTTTCAGTGGTGTCAGGATCACTCCAATAATCGATAAGTGACCCTTGATCTCTAACTAGTGTGGAAGGATCTTCTTCCTCATCTAAAGAGTAAACAACTTCCTCATCTGGTTCCATACTAGGATCAACCATATCTCTTGGCCTAGTTGGATGGTCCATTAGATTGAACTTATCATAAATCTTATATTCATCCCCAACCAATTCTTTCTTCCACAGGTTCTAATTGATCTTCATACTTTTACAGATATCATTGATTATCTAGGTCCTACTACACTTAGAAACAATTTCATCTCCTTTACTAACACAACGTTTCTCTTTCATCATGGTTGAGATTAACCTTGGATAAAATAAGGAATTGGTTTTACAAGAAGGCTTGATCATTTCATTTATGTTCACAAAAGGTATCTATATAGGTTTACCTTAATCCCTTTTCTCAGCAGATAAATCAAATAGACATCTTGATAATTTAGATATGAAAAGTTCCCTTTCCTGAGATAGATTTGATGCTGTATGAACTTGAAAAAAATTCTACACTTCCCATATAATTTTGTAGCAATAGGCCTCCTATGCTTGTCATTGTCAGTAATCTCCTTGAGAGCTGTCTCAAAGTATAAAATATCGCTCTCAAGTGGAGAATTACCTTAATAGTCATCAAACACACCCTCATGGGTAAACTTAATACATTCAACCCACTGCCTTGATAAAAAAAATTCTCTCACCTTTCACTATGGACTTAATCCAAGAAAATTCACTTCCTTCCAACAAAATCTACAAATTTATGTAAAAATAATAAACTAAATTTGGGTAGAAAGGTATTTCATTATCTATAAACCACTCAAGCCACCCCTGATCTTGTAACACCCTGAGTAGAAAATGATTTCTTTTCAACAACCATTCTAAAAGATCATCCTTTTCTAGAGTCACTACATGGTTTTCCAGAAAAATATTCATAAGTCTAGAAGATTTGATTGATTCACCTGTCTATTTCTTAGCTGCATGAGACTCATTTCCTGAACCACCTTTAAGATCCCTCTTCACATGTTTCATTCCAATATTTCTATTTGATGGTCAGAAGGTGAATGGTCGAGGGTTGAGAGAGAGAAACGAATAAGTGAGTGTAAGGGTAAAGGAGTAGAGTGGATCAACTGAAATTTATATCATTTAGGGATTTTTAGATCACAAAAATCGCGAACCAGGTTTAACAAGATAAATGAAACAATTTCATTTTGGTTAATAACATAAAATAGATAAAATAATAGTGAGTCATCGATGTCGGAATGATAGATTTTTCATAACACTAACTGTGTCGAAATGAAAAGGCGTCAGTGTTGACATGAAAACTATGTCAACATGACATAGCGTTAGTGTTGTAAAGACAACTGTGTCATCATGACATAACATCGGTGTAGGTATAACAATTGTGTCAGCATTACATTGTCAGCTTCATACTATCAGTGTTAGAATGACACTATCTGTTTGATATTGATAGTGTCAGTATGACAAATTCACTTAAAATTATCAATGGAATAACAACACAAGGTCCTATAGATTGATAATTCCTAACTCATGTCTGTTTTAGTTCATTCTTTCAGTGTTCAATGGATTGGTGAAAATGTAAGCAAGATGATGTTTAGTTCCAATGAACTCTAAAGTTATATCACCGTTTTGATAATGGTATCTCAAAAAGTGATGTCTTACATCAATGTGTTTTTTCCTAGAATGTGAAACATGATTCTTAGAAATATTAATAGAACTTGTATTGTCATAATTTTTAGGGACATGTCTGAATTGATATCCATAATCTAGTAATGTGGGTTTCATCTACAAACTTTTTTCACAACAACTACCAATAGCTATGTATTCATCTTTGGAAGTAGATAATGAAACAAAATTTTGTTTCTTACTACACCATGAAACTAGAGACTTTTCCAAAAAGTGACATGTACTAGAGGTGATATTTCTGTCTAACTTATAGCCACCAAATTCAGCATCTGAATAACTCAAAAAATAAAATGGTTGTCCTATAGGATAGAACAACCCTAAATTGGTTGTATATTTCAGGTATTTAAAAATTCATTTGATAGCATTTAAATGATATTATTTTGGGTTTTATTGAAAATGTTCACACATTCACACACTAAACATAATATATGGACTATAAGTAGTTAAATAAAGTAAACTCCCAATAATTCCTCTGTAAGTAGATTGATCAACAGATTTACCATCTTCATAAAGGTCCAACATACAAGTGTTACTCATTGGAGTTTCACTACTCTTAGTGCATTCAAAGAAAAATATTTTTAAAATATCCTTAGTATATTTACTTTGACTCAAAACAATATTTTTTTATTTTGAAATATTTGAAATCCAAGAAAGAATTTGAGTCCCCCCATCAAACTCATCTCAAATTAGTTTGGCATCATCTTTGGAAAATCAAAACATAAATAATTTTTAGAGGATAAAAAATAATATCATCTACATAGATTTGTAATACTAAAACTTCTTTGGAAATTAATTTTATAAAAAGGGTAGGATCATAAATACCTTTTGTAAAACCTTTAGAAATAAGAAAAGTGTTGAACCTATCATACCAAGATCTTGGAGCTTTCTTTAAACTATATAAATCTTTAGTTCATTTAAAAACATGATTTGGAAAGAGAGGATTTGTAAAAACAGGGGATTGTTCAAAAAAACATACTAAATTATATAACCATTTAATAATTCACTCTTGATATCTATTTTATAAAGTTTAAAATCTAGATGTTCTGCATAAGAAATCAAGATTCGGATGGCCTCAAGTCTAGGTACTAGTGAAAATGTTTCCTCATAGTCAATGAGTTCTTCTTTAATATAACCTTGTGAAACTAATATAGATTTGTTTTTAACTATGTTACCAGATTCATCTACTTTATTCCTAAACAACCATTTAGTTCTTGTAGTCAAGGTGTTTTTGGGACTATCTAAAATTTTCTAGACTTTGTTTATTTCAGACTGATTTAAATCTTCTTGCATAGCCATCACCCAAAATTCATCATTGATAGAATCATTTATGTTCTTAGGTTCAAGATGTGACAAGAAAGCTTTATGTTTAACCTGATTTTTGAGAGAAGCTCTATTCTGAGTTCCTTTATATAAATATCCAACTATAGCATCTAAAGGACAGTTCTTTAGAGTTCTAATAGGTCTAGAAAAAGAAGGGCTAGTAACTTTAGGTTCTTCTATAGGTTCAAGTTCATCATAACTAGAGTCTAGAGAATTTCTAGAACTAGAAGTTTTAAGAGATTCCTTAACAGGATGGTCATAATATTTAGTATTGATGTTCATATTTGATATATCAACCTCATGATTTTCTAGAGAGGTCTTTGATTCATGTGGATCTATCTCATCAAACTTTATATGTACATATTCTTCCACACATTTGGTTATATTATTTAAGACTCTATATGCTTTACTATAAATTTAATAACCTAGGAAAATTCCTTTATCACTTTTGGAGGAAAATTTTTCCAGATCATCCTTAGTGTTAAGAATATAGACTTTTAAACAAAAAACATTGAAGTAGTTAACCATGGGTTTTCTATTGTTCCACAACTCATAAGAATTTATCTTAAAGTTATGTCTAATCAAGATGCTACTGATTACATAGCATGCTTTAGTGATATCTTTTGTCCAAAAGCATATAGGTTGGTCATACTCACTAAGCATGGTTCTAGAAATTTCTTTTAGGGTTCTATTTCTTCTTTCTACAACTCCATTTTGCTGGGATGTACTAGGAGTAAAGAAGTAATGACTATAGCCATTTTTGTAAGAAAAATGATTCCAACTCTTGGTTTTAAAACTCATGTCCATGATCACTTTTTAAGGTTTTAATTCTAAGACCACTATGATTTTCTACAGTCCTATCATACTTGGTGAAATGAGAGCAAGATTCACTTTTGTGAGCCAAGAAGAAGGTACAAGTATATCTACAGTTGTCATTTAAAATAACATATAAATAGTGCTTCCCACTTATAATTGAAACTCTCTAAGGTCAAAATATATCCATGTGAACCAACTGAAGAGTTTGAGAAGTTAAGACTTATTTCTTTGCTTTGAAAGATATTTTTTATTGTTTAACCTTTTGACAAGGATCACAAACTTTTTTCATTTGAAAACTCAATTTTGGGTAGATCCTTAACTAAGACTTTTCTAGTAAGATTTGTAAGTGAGTTTATATTGGAGTGCCCTAATCTCCTATTCCATATCCAAGAATCATTATAAAAAGCACTGAAATAATAAACATTTTAAGAAATTAAAGAATCTAAATTAACAACATAAACATTTTCATTTATAAAAGTAGAAAATACTGAATCATTTTTAGAATTAAAAACTCTGCATGAATAATTTTCAAGTTTAACATTAAAACCATCATCACATAACTGAGAGATACTAAGTATGTTGTATTTTAATCCATCAACAAAAAGTACTTTAGAAATTAAAATTGAGTTAGAGTTACCAATCTATCCAAGGACAATGATTTTTCCTTTTACATTGTCACCAAAAGTGACTTTCCCACCATCAATCTTTATCAAGTTCTTGAATCATGAATAATATCCCGTCATATGTCCTGAACATCCAATTTACAAGTACCATAAGCTATAACAAGAGCTCTTCAAATAATTTTCATATAAAAATAGTTTAGGAAAGAAAAGATTTTGGTACCCATATTTGTTTGGGTCCAATAAAATTAGTAATAAGAGCTTTTCGAACCCATATTTGCTTCATGGATTTCTTATAAGTAGCATGTAATGTATTTGAAAAATAGACTTTATTTGGTCTAGAAAAGATTGAAATAGTAGAAGATGTTTCATAGCTAGAACTTTCAAAAAAAATTCTATAACTGGGCATAAAACTAGATTTTCCAGATTTTGAAACAAAATGAGTTTTAGATATATCCCGCTTTCCTGGTTGGTATCCTATTCCAGTAGTATATTTAGGTTTAGTGCCCCGACCCAAGTTACCCAGAGTCGGTGCATTATTACATAACATTGGAATGATCACAAAAGATCAAGTCTCGAAAGACCTATTAGTTTAGTATCCTTGGAAATACTAGATACATTCGTAAGTATTACATTACATCATAAAGTGAAAAAATAAAACAACACAGTCTCCATAGACCACATTCATATCCCCTCAGACTATCCCTGCAGGTCAGTCATAAAATACTTCTTCACATCCTGGGAAAAATAAAACAAGAAAGGGGTGAGCTCAGATGCTTAGTAAGGATAACAATATAGGGGAAACCTTCATAAATAAGCATAAACATTTAAGGCAATGTAAAACCAAAACGAAACCCTTTTAAACTTGAACTTCGGAAATATATGGAAAAGATAAAATGAAATAATTCCATTTACTTATTCACATAGATATTCAACTAGTCGAATAATCACATGCAATATCAATAACCACTTTCATAAGGATGGAATTCATAATTTCAGACTTTCATAACCACATAGTCAAGGCCTCGTGCCAAGAATACAAATATGATTTTTTAAGGCCTTATTCCAAGGCACTAGTTTGTCTCATGAGACCTACTGATGCATTGAGGAGCTATAACGGGCTCCACCCATCACTTACTAAGTCCAATAAATTTTTCATATGAACAGGTTTAAACATAACATAAACATTCATATTTAAACTAGCATAAAAAATGTCAATACTTTATCAATAAACCATGAATGGTATAAAAATAACACATCCACATTCAAACATATCACAAAACCTTCAATACAATATGGATGTTTTTTATCATAATAAATCAACTTCAAATAATCTTAAAATCCATCAAAGGATGTTTACATAGATGAAATCAAAACTATTTGAGAGAAATATCTCTTTTTTGAAATCATTTAAAAGTCACATAATTATAATAGAAAAAATTTACTTTGAAAATATTCTTATAATATTGTAAGGGAATCTTTGACGATTTTATAATGGTGGAAAATAGCCGCACCCGCCGTATAAGTTAAAAAAACATTCTTACCTTAAATTTATCGAAAGGTCAAAAAGTACCTTGTTTGGAAAATGACGGAAAGATTCCTTTAAAAAACGCATCAGGTAAAATAAGGGTATAAATGACTTTAACCCATTTTATATTAAATATTAAAAATGTTTTGAATGACATTTTTAAGAAACATGGATGTGGATGATAAAGAGGTCCCAGTAGATAATTACATATGAACAACCTCAGATAATGAAGAGATTGTGAAATTAACCATTACCTTGTACTTTTCCTTATTCGATGGTATGTTAACCTCCTGTATAACAGTTATAAATTTGTTATTAAATTATAAAATAATCATATACATAAATATGATATCATATATGATCTTTTAATATTTCTTTGTTAATAATATTTTAGTATTATCATCGTTTTGGGTGTCAACTTACTCATTTTATTTTATATGTTTTGTTACATAAGACGTGTTTGTTATGGATAGGTTGTATCTTATTCATATCCAGAATGATATCAAGTCCTTTAACATTATTTTTATTCATCAAATAAAAATTAGTATTGAATGGATACGATGAGGAATGAATCTCATCGCGTTCGTGGAGACGGTAGTCCGTACGTACACATGAGCGACAATATCATTCTTTTGATATTAAAATAGTATATAATTGAATGGTATATCATATATACGGAATTATTATCATGTTATATTTATTTTTTACATCAATTATACATCATTATTATACCCATACAAATAATAATGTATTGAATAACAACTACACAACGACGTGGAGACGGTAAGCTGTACGTACGCACGTATGGTGACATGTCATTCAAATGATGGATATAATAAATAATATGGTTGTACCATTATTATAATAACATCACAGTATATAGAATATACAAGATTTATTATTTTATGATGGAAACAACAAAGAAGGAGGAAGTGGAAAAAGAAAAGAACTTGAAAGAGGTGATGAAATATTTACCTCTTCTTCGGGTTCTTCCTTTGGATTTGATCAAAAGGGCTACTTAGGTTGGCTTTCTAACTAAATAAAGGCCTATGGGATGAAGGTAGTATAGTTTAGAGGGTATTTGGGTAGTGTTTGGCTGAGCCAAATGGATTTGAAGGTGTGAATTAGAAAGAAGGGGAAGTTCCCTTTTATAAGAGGGGTGAGGGTCACTATAGGAAAAGCTTGAAATATTTTTTTATAATAAAATAATTTTTGGTTTATAATGTCCAAAAACTATTTCATTTAAAGGATAAGGTGGGTATGGGTCGAAAACCACCCAACCAAAATGTTTTAGACCGGTTTGGGTCACTATATTAACCTTATCTTTTAGTGTTAACTCTTAGTTAATTAATTTGACATTTACCATGTCTTTTTGTATTTTTATATTATATAGTTAATAAACTTACTATAAACTTCCAAGAAAACCTCAAGTGGTTCATTAATTTCATATATAATAATATTTAATCCCTTTGTCCTAACCTTATATTTTTAGGAATAAAATATCAATTAATAATATAATATTTGTTTTAAAAACTCTTTTATGTCAATTTTGACACTATTTGGTATTTTGTTTTTTTTAATTCATAACAGCATTATTACTTTGAAAAAATTTTATTTAATATACCCTAACATGTCATATTAACCTATAAAATTAGTGTAATTCATTATAAGTCTCAAATTATATTTATTTGGATATTAATAATTTATATTATTTCAAACTTTCATTAATAAGGTAATTACTGCATCATCATTGTGTTATAAATAAATTAAATTATTTAATGTCTAAAAATTATAAATAAAATAACATTATCTAGGAAATTTTTTTATCTTTATAATTAATATTTATAATTGAATTTATCTTATGTATAACCATATATTAAAAATGTTTTAGTTATTAATCTTTGATTTTAACTCTTTTAACTCTTCTTTAAATAAAATAATAATAAATGTCCTAATATAATACAAGTGGAACTAAAGGATAATATTTTATTACTAAGGTTGTTTTTTTTCGAATAACACTTATCCAATAGAATTAGGACATGTGTTAGGGTAATAAAAATATCATTTTTACCCTTAATTACCCTATTTACTTTTAATCGTGGTAAATAAAAGTAAAACGTTATTATTCACCAAAAATTATTTTTTTCTTATTGAACCACATTTTACTTACTGATATCAACCGTGTCTCTCGAAATTTTTAAATTACACTCATAGAAATAGTAAAATTAAGTTTTATGAAAATTTGCAAAAGCTCATAGGAGGTGGGTAAAAGACGGTAAAAAGTTCAATAAAATTTTTATATATCTAAAATTAATATAAATTTACTCCAATGAATTACATTGAACATATATAAGTATTATTTATCTATTTTAACCTAAAATAAATTTAAATAAAATAAATAATTATTTAAATAAAAAGTCGGTTTTAACCAATAACTCAGTGTTTTTCACTATTCATCAAGAATTGAAAGTTTTCAGAAAAATACCAAAAATTCACCCTAAGATAATTTCGATATTCCGAATCCAAAAATGAAGTCCATTTTGAATGATAAAATTTATAAAATTTCAAAAAGTGGTTATTACTATTCATAACGGCTAGTTTGATTGGTTGCGGTGTGTTAGAACTCGAAGTTGCGTACAACACAGGCTATTGTATTATTCAAAGAGAAGCGTACCATGGAAGCTTGGGGTGTTACTTTCTCCCCTCCTTCAAATAATTTCGTCCTCAAAAGACAGATCGGGTTCTAGTTCTAATTCCTCATAGGTGAGTACATGCGTTGGGTTAGGCATGTATTTTCTCAACAGTGATACGTGGAACACATCGTGACCTTTGGAGAGACTTGGCGGCATTTCCAAACGGTAAGCTACAACCCCAATTCGTTCTAGAATTTCAAAAGGTCCAATTTACCTGGGAATCAATTTACCCTTCTTACCGTAATGTATAACACCCTTCCATGGAGATACCTTCAAGAAAACATGATCACCCACTTGAAATTCTAAATCCTTTCTTTGATTATCAGCATAGATCTTTTGCATAATTTGAGCTGCTTTGATGTGGGTTTGGATTACCTTCACCTTTTCCATTGTTTCCTCCACAAGTTATGGGCCTACGAGTTCTCTTTCACCAACATCATCCCAACAGGTTGGTGTGTGACATCTCTTTCCGTATAACGCTTCCTATGGTGCCATCTGAATACTTGAATGAAAGCTATTGTTATAGGAAAATTCTACCAGAGGTAAATATTGGTCCCACATACCCTGAAAGTCAAGTGAGAAGGATCTCAACATATCTTCTAAGGTTTGAATAGTTCGTTCTGATTTTCCATCTGTTTGAGGGTGGTAGGCAGTGCTCAAACAAAGTTCAGTATTCAAGTCCTTTTGAATACTTTTCCAGAATCTTAATGTAAAATGAGGATCACGATCAGAAATAATCGATAGGAGTATTCCATGATGTCTCACAACTTCATTAATATATAGTATTTCTAGACGTTCAAGTGGTGGATCTTCTCTTATAGCAAGAAAATATGCTGACTTGGTAAGAGGATCAACAATGACCCATATTTCATCGTTCCTTCTAGGAGTCTTTGGTAGTCCCATGACAAAGTCTATCATAATATTATCCCATTTCCACTCAGGTATAGGAAGAGGTTGCATGACTCCTCTAGGCTGTTGCCTTCCAGCTTTCACTTGTTGAAAAAACATACATCTTGACACATAATCAAAAATCTCCCTCTTCATATTGTCCCAACAAAAATGTTCCTTCAAATATCTACACATCTTAGTGCTACTGGGGTGTATGGAGAAATTGGAGCTATGAGCATCATCTAACAATTCTCTTTTTAGATCAGGTATATTGGGAACACAAAGTCTCTTCCCAAATTTCAAAATTCCGTCTTCATATACGAAGTCACTCAATCTCCCACCATTCAAAGCTTTAATATTATTTTGAAACTCTTCATCATCAGTCTGAGAACTCTTTATCCTTTCTAGTAAAGATGGTTTGGAAACCATTTGAAAAAAGTATTGATGTTTCACCGTCCATGGTTATTCCCATATCCATCTTCACTAGATCCATGAAAATATGATCCCTTCCAACTCTCATCTTGCTCAAAACTCCATGATCCTTTTTTCTCAAAGCATCCACCATCTTATTTTCCTTCCCTAGGTGGTAGTGTATAGTGCAATCATAATCCTTGAGTAGTTCAATCCTTCTCCTTTTCCTCGTGTTGAGTTCTTTCTGTAAGAAAATATACTTCAAACTCTTTTGATCGGTATATATCTCACATTTTTCACCATAGAGATAGTGTCTCCATATCTTCAAAGAAAAGATTACAGCTGCTAACTCAAGATCATGAGTAGGATAGTTTTGCTCATGAATTTTTAGCTGTTGTGATGCATAGGAAATAACCCTATCATTCTGCATAAGGACACAACCAAGTCCTTTCTTTGAAGCATCACTATAAATAACAAACCCATCATTTCCCGATGGTAGAGTCAATATATGAGCTTTGACCAATCTTCTCTTCAGTTTTTCGAAACATTCTTCACAATCTTTTATCTAAACAAATTTAACCCCTTTTCATGTGAGCTTTGTTAATGGGTTAGCCAACTGGGAAAAACTCTGGATGAAATGCCGATAATAACCTACTAAACCAATAAAACTGCGTACCTCTATTATACTCGTTGGTGTTGTCCATTCTTGGATTTATCTTGTCTTATAAGTATCAATGAAGATTCTATCCTTAGAGACAATATGGCCAAGAAAAGAAATCTCTTGAAGCCAGAATTCACACTTTCTAAACTTCCCATATAATTCATGTCTTCTAAGAGTCTTTAGAATAATTCTCAAGTTATTTTCATGATCTTATTATCTTTTGGAGTATACCGAGATATCATCAATAAATACCACTACAAGGTCATCAAGATATTCCTTGAAAAATCTATTCATTAGATCCATGAAAAAAGAGGGTGTATTAGTCATCCCAAAAGTCATTACTATAAACTCGTAATGCCCATACCTGGTTCGAAATGATGTTTTCAGAATGTCTTCCTTCTTCACACACAACTGATGATATCTAGATCGAAGGTCAATCTTTGAAAAGTATTGTGCTCTGTGAAGTTGGTCGAATAAATCATCAATGAAAGGTAGGGGATACTAGTTCCTTATTGTTATAGCATTGATCTCCTAGTAGTTAATGTACAACCTCATAGATCCATCTTTCTTTTTAACAAAAAGAACAAGGGATCCCCATGGAGAAACACTAGGGTGAATAAATCCCTTATTACTCAATTCCTCTAGTGGTTTATTTAGTTCCACTAATTCCATAGTGGCCATTCTATAAGGGGTCTTCGATATGGGCCTTGAACCAAGAATTAAGTCAATGGAAAACTCAATTTCTCATTCTGGAGGATTTCCAGGTAAATATTTTGGAAACACATCAACATATTCTTGCACAATAGGTACATCCTCTATTTGAACATCCCTTTCCTCACCCACAATCATTTCATTCTCTTCCTCCCCAATAATTAAATTTAGTTGAGCTACTGGGTGTGGATCTAGATAAGAATCAGGTGGTGACATTTCGGCTCTAAAGATTAGGTACTCCTTATCATAATCCAAAATTGTAATCTCCTTATTATTACAATAAATTTTCACATCATGGTCTGAAATCCAATCCATACCGAGGATTATATCAAATTCCATCATAGGTATAACAATGATATCAGCAAATAAAGAACATTTATATTCTCTAATGGGAACTGATTCACAAAACTTTGTTCCAATGACAATTCCCTTAAGAGTTTTGACTGACAACTCCCTTGTTAAATCAAATTGGAAATATCTAATTTTCTTAGAAAACTAAGAAGATATGAAACAATGCGATGATCTAGAATCAAATAAAGTATTGGTTAAACTTGAGGAAACCATTAAATTACCTACCACTATAACTTTCGGAGCTTCAAACTCAGCAGTAGTGATATCATATTCTTGGCCTTGATCCCTTGGACTTTTTTGAGGTAAGTTTCCCTAACGCTTAAGATGTTCATTTTCATAATGTCCCATATTCCTACAATTGTAGCATTGAACATCAGTAGCTTCTTTCTTCCCCTTGTAATCACAAGCTTGGTGGACTTTTTCACCACACTTGTAACAGACTACCATTCCCTTCAAGAAAGTACCAGGGTGTTTCTTCCCACATTTACTATAGGATGGATATTCAAGTTTTTCCTTCTTCCTCTTATTTCCATTTCCAGAGTGATCAACCGATCTCTTATTCTCTTTCTTTGATTTAAATTTTTAAGACTTAGATAATTCCTTTTCCATCTTGATAGCACATGAGAAAATGTCTTCGTATGGCGAGAAGGATTGCGAGACCAATGCTCGACGGAGAAATGGTTTTAACCCATCAAAGAAATGATCGATCTTACTTCTTGGGTGACTTATATAATCTGCAGCATGCCTTGATAACCTTGTAAAGTTTGCCTCATACTTTGCAACATTCTCATCCTCCTTTTTCCTCAGACTGAGAAATTTTCTTTCCATACCCACTCGATGGTCATGAGGAAAGTATTTTTCTAAGAAAATATCTTTAAACTCCCTCCATTCCATACTTGATACTTCTTCATCTTCCTTTTTATTTTGAATCAATGATCACCATTGATCAGCATGTCCAGTGAGGCGGTAAACTGCCATGACAACGTTTTCCCTTTCACTACTCCCCAAAGCCTGAAATATTTTCTCTAGGTAACTTATCCATTGCTCAGCTACCAATGGATTTGTACTCCCATTGAATGTTGGTGGTTTTTTCCTCATGAAGCGGTCTAACATTGATCATCCACGTTAAGGATCAGGGTGCTCCATACGGGTAAGGTTATTATTCATAACCCGAGTGAGTTGTCTCAGTATGGTGATAAGTTGATCAACACTAGTTGTATCACCATCTCCACTATAAATATCTTGAGCAAAAGGGCTATCTCTATATGGAGTGCATGCATTGATACGGTTTCCATTCCTTCCACTAGGCGCCATTTATAAACAATGGCATAAACTAGATTAGTTTATGAATCGAAATACATAATTCCATACTTTTAAAACACTTAACATAAATTGAAAAATTTATGGATATAATCCATAATCATAAAAAAAAATTATTTGAGGAAGTATATACTCATAAACCCTTCATAATGGTTTGTAAAGAAAATGAGAATTACCCTAATCATATCCCCTCGGAGTTTCGTAACCAAGAGTGCAACAAAGTCCTTTGTCGTGCACCAGTTCCCATTCGAGGTTAGCTCAAAGCGGTGTTCTCATGTTTTACCCCTAGGTACATCTGTGCCAGAGCCGCCTCTACCTTCTCGTATTCATACATGGATATATTTCTTGGAAAACTCACAAAATCTCTACAATACCAAAATTCTAGGAATTTATTCTATACTAATCCTCAATGTCTATCTTAAGGTTATGTGCTCTAATTAGAGTTTATCTAAATCTATCTTCCAAGATTTATTGCTAAAATTCCTCTGATACCAACTGTAACGCACTGACCCTAGTTACCCAGAGTCGGTGCATTATTACATAACATTTTCATGATCACAAAAGATCAAGTCTCGAAAGACCGATTAATTTAGTAGCCTCGGAAATACTGAATACATTCATAAGTCTTATATTACATCATAATGTTAAAAACTACAACAACACAGTCTCCATAGACCACACTCATATCCTCTCAGACTATCCTTATAGTTCAGTCATAAAATACTTCTTCACATCCTGGGAAAAATAAAACCTAGAAAGGGGTGAACTCAGATGCTCAGTAAGGATACCAATATAGCGGAAACTTTCATAAATAAGCATAAAAATTTAAGGCAATTTATAAGTAAAACAAAAGACTTTTAAACTTGAACTTCATCAATATATGACAAATATAAAATCAAATAATTCGATTTACTTATTCACATGGATATTCTACTAGTCGAATAATCACATGCAATATCAATAACCACTTTCATAATGATGGAATGCATAATGCTAGACTTTCATAACCACATAGTCAAGGCCTTGTGCTAAGACATCAAATAAGATTTTGTCAAGGCCTTGTTCCAAGACACTAGTTTGTCTCATGAGACCTACTGATGCATCGAGGAGCTATAGCGGGCTCCACCTGTCACTTACTAAGTCCAATACATTCCTTGTATGAATAGGTTTAAATATAACATAAACAATCATATTAAAACTAGCATAACAAATGTCAATAATTTATCCATAAACTATGAATGGTGTAAAAATAACACATACACAGTCAAACATGTCATAAAAACTTCAATACAATATGGAAGTTTTGTACCATAATAAATCAACTTCAAATAAGCTTAAAATCCATCAAAAGATGTTGACATAGATGACAACAAAACTATTTAAGAGAAATATATCTTTTTTGAAATAATTTAAAAGTAACATAATTATAAAAGAAAACATTTACTTTTAAAATATTCTTATAAGCTTGTAAGGGAAGCTTCGATGATTTTATAACGGCAGAAAATAGTCGTACCCACCGTATAAGTTAAAAAAACATTCTTACCTTAAGTTTATCGAAAGGTCAAAAAGTACCTTGTTTGGAAAACGATAGAAAGATTTCTTTAAAAAACATATAATGTAAATAAGGATATAAATGAATTTAACCCATTTCCTATTAAATAGTAAAAATGTTTTGAAAGAAATTTTTAAGAAACATGGATTTGGATGATAAAGTGGTCCCAGTAGATAATTACATATGAACAACCTCGGATAATGAAGAGATTGTGAAATTAACCCTTACCTTGTACTTTTTCTTAGTCGATGGTATGTTAACCTCCAATATAATAGTTAATAAATTGTTATTAAATTATACAAGAATCATATACATAAATATGATATCATATATGATCTTCTAATATTGATTTTCTAATAATATTTTAGTATTATCGTCGTTTCGGGTGTTAACTTACTCGTTTGATTTTATATGTTTTGTTACATAAGCCATGTTTATTATTGATAGGTTGTATATTATTAATATCCATAATGATATCAAGTCCTTAAACATTATTTTTAGTCATCAAATGAAAATTAGTCTTGAATGGATACGATGAGGAATGAATCTCATCGCATTCATGGAGACAATAGTCCGTCCGTACGCACGAGCGACAATATCATTCTTTTGATATTAAAATAGTATATAATTGAATTTTATATCATATATAAAGAATCATTATCATGTTATATTTATTATTTACATCAATTATACATCATTTTTATACCCATCCAAATAATAATGTATTTAATAACAACTACACCATGACGTGGAGACGGTAAGCCGTACGTACGCACTTATGGTGACATGTCATTCAAAGGATGGATAGAATAAATAATATGATATTAAAATTTTTATAATAACAACAAAATATATAGAATATACTAGATTTATTATTTTAGAAAGGAAACAACAAATAAGGAGGAAGTGGAAAAAGAAAAGAACTTGAAAGAGGTGATGAAATATTTACCTCTTCTTCGGGTTCTTCCTTTTGATTTGATCAAAAGGGCTCCTTAGGTTGGCTTTATGACTAATGTAATGCCTCTAGGGTGAAGTTAGGACAGTTGAGAGGGTATTTGGGCAGGGTTTGGCCTAGCCAAATGGCTTTGATGGTATGAATTAGAGAGAAGGGGAAGTTCCCTTTTATAAGAGGGGCAAGGGTCACTATAGGAAAAGCTTGAAATTTTATATTATAATAAAATAATTTTTGGTTTCTAATGTCTCCAAACTGATTTATTTCGAGTATAAGGTGTGGATGGGTCAACAAAAATCCAACCAATAGGTTTTAGACAGGTTTGGGTCACTATATTAACCTTATCTTTTAGTGTTAACTCTTAGTTAATTAATTTGACATTTACCATGTCTCTTAGTATTTTTATATTATATGGTTAATAAAATGACTATAAAATTCCAAGAGAACCTCAAGTGGTTCATTAATGTCATATATAATAATATTTAAGACCTTTTTCCGAGCCTTATTTTTTTAGGAATATAATATCAATTAATAATATAATATTTTCTTTAAAAAATCTTTTATGTCAATTTTGAAACTATTTGGTATTTTGTTTTTGTTAAATTCATCACAACATTATTACTTCAAAAAAAATTTATTTAATAAAACCTAACATGTCATATTAACCTATAAAATTAGTTTAATTCATTAAAAGTCTAAAATTATATTTATTTGGATATTTATAATATCAATTATTTCAATCTTTCATTAATAAGGTAATTACTGCATCATCATTGTGTCATAAATAAAATAAATTATTTAATGTCTAAAAATTGTAAATAAAATACCATTATTCAGGAAATCTCTTTATATTTCTAATGAATATTTATAATCGAATTTATCTTATGTATAACCATATATTAAAAAAAAGTTTAGTTATTAAACTTTGATTTTAACTCTTTTAACTCTTCTTTAAATAAAATAATAATAAATGTCCTAATCTAATGAAAGTGGACCTAAAGGATCATATTTTCTTCCTAAGGTTGTTTCTGGTCGAATAACACTTATCCAATAGAATTAGGACATGTGTTAGGGTAATAATAATATCATTTTTACCCTTAATTACTTTATTTACTTTTAACCGTGGTAAATAAAAGTAAAAAGTTACTATTCAAAAAAATTATTTTTATCTTATTGAACCAAATTTTACTTACTGATATCAACCATGTCTCTCAGATTTTCAAAATTCCACTCACAAAAGAGGTAAAATTAAGTTTTATGCAAATTTGCAAAAGCTCCTAGGAGGTGGCTAAAAGACGGTAAAAAGTTCAATAAAATTTTTATATATCTAAAATTAAGATAAATTGACTCCAATGAATTACATTGACTTTATATAGGTATTATGTATCTATTTTGACTTAAAATAAATTCAAATAAAATAAATAATTATTTAAATAAAAAGTCGATTTTAACCAATAACTCAGTGTTTTTCACTATTTATCCTAAATTGAAAGTTTTCAGAAAAATACCAAAAATTATCCCTAGGCTAATTTCGATATTCTGAATCCAAAAATGAATTCCATTTTGAAAGATAAAATTTATAAAATTTCAGAAAGTGGGTATTACTATTCATAACGGCTAGTTTGATAGGTTGTGGTGTGTTAGAACGCGAAGTTGCATACAACACACGCTATGGTATTATTCAAAGAGAAGCATACCATGGAAGCTTGGGGTGTTACATTAGGAGATAATTGTTTACAAATAATTTTAACTAAGATATATTTACCATTGGTAAAATTTTATAAATCCTTTTTCAATTGCCCATTTGAAAATTTAAGCTCATTGTTTTCCTTAAGCAGTTGAGCATTGTTCTCTTTTTCTATAGAAAGATCAGATTTAACAGTGGTAGTCAAATAATTTTGTTTATTTAAATATTTGTATTTATATTTTAGTTCATTTTATGTTTCCTATAGAATTTTTCAATCTTCAAACATTTCCTCATTTTCCATATTTTCAGAATCACTTTCATCTCCAGAATATTAAGAATTATGTTTAGGAGAGTTTAGAGTTACCTTAGATGTGTTTGTCATAAAACACATATTTGACTTATTAGAATTTTCATCATTAGTGGATTCTGAGTCACTTGAGCTATCCTCAAAAGTAATCCATTTACCTTTATGGCCTTTTTATA
The DNA here is from genome assembly GCA_963277665.1 of Viscum album. Taxonomy (NCBI): domain Eukaryota; kingdom Viridiplantae; phylum Streptophyta; class Magnoliopsida; order Santalales; family Viscaceae; genus Viscum; species Viscum album. The sequence continues at coordinate 641,425,051 of OY728131.1, read as the reverse complement.
CTTTCTGTCCTTATCATCATACTTCTTCTTATTCTTTATTTTGTGACAGTCATCCTTTACATGTCCCTTTTGTTTGTGCTCATAACAGACAATTTTATTTTAAGTGTCACTTCTTTTAAATCCTTTTTCCAATGGAACTTATGATCATACTTTCCTTTTTAGTTGGGATTTCTAAAGAATTACTTTTTTCTATAGAATTTATTAAACCTTCTGGATACCTGATCAATCTCTTAATCACTATCTGTTGAAGATTGTTCATCACTTGAACTTTCAGTTTCATCTTGAGCTTTGTCCTTCTGTTTGGATGTAGTAAATTTGAAAGAAATATATTTTCTTTTGGGTTCATCATCCTCTTATTTTTTACTTTTAGTTATTCCTCATACATCATCAACTTTCCTATATTCTCTTTCACTGGAAAAGTGTTGAGGTCACATAATTCTTTTATTGATACCTAAGTCCCTCTCCATCTATCTGGTAAGCATCTGCGTATTCTCATGATTTTCTCCTTGGCTGTAATAGTTCTTCCTAGAGAGATCATGGTGTTCACAATTTCATTAAACCTGAGATACATGTAAGAAATAGGCTCCTCATGCTTTATTATAAAATTAGCATACTTAATAGTATAAGTGTTATGTCTCATTTCTTTAACATTAGAAGTTACTTCATGTGAAATATCTAAAGTGCCCCAAATTTCTTAGGCAGATGTACAAGTAGATATTATATTAAATTCTTCATCTCATAGTGCACAAAACAAATCATTCATAACTTTGGATATGTTATTATAAGTAGTCTTTGTGGCATCACTCCAGGTATTCTTAGCAGCCTTTGGTATTTCTTATTTATCTTCTATAACTGTCCAAATATCAAAGCTCATACTTTCTAAATGCATTTTCATCTTAATCTTCCACTGGGCATAGTTTGTTCCATTAAAGTAGGGAGGTATGTTTTTAGAAACACATTCCAATCAATTATCCATACTAAAGAAAATATTTTCAGAGGAACTAACAAAAATTTTGAGTTCTTTAAAACACAACCAAGTAACAGTTAAAAATACTTCAAAAATATTTTAAAGAACCTTTGATACCAAATGTTGATCATAATAGGAAACTCAAGAGGGGGTGAATTGATTTCCTATCAAAAATTCTGTTAAAAAGTTTATTTAAAAGATTCCTCTAATTTAAAACTAAACAAACCAGTTAATCAAAGTAGTGAATTTATAATAGTATGACTATTCAACTAATTTCTCAGAAGATTGATTATTTCTCAGTTGTAACAATATGAGATATTGATACAACTTTTGAAACTAATTAAATAAGACAAAAGAGTTATAAATACTAGCCAAGACTAACTATCAAAGTGAAATTCAATTCTCTAAAATATTGGTAAAAACAGAGAAAACTAAATTTTAAAACACGATGGATATAAAACAAGAGGTTTAGTCTCAACCTGAGACTTAGTCCTCTATAATTTGTAATCACCTACCACCAAGAAATCTATATAGATAAAGGTTTTTATCTGCACCAAAGATCAAGATTTACACAATAGTACACAGACTATCCAGGTCACAAGACCTCTACCACAATTCTACATGGGATCAAAATACAACCAGGTCACACATGAACTCTTCCACAGTTCTTCATGGGATAAAAAAGTTTAAAAATATAATTATGTGAGGATAACTAGTATCCACCAGTTCAGTATTGGATACAATGTGTGTGTTTTTCAAAAAGATACACACACTGCTCGAAAATGTAATAAAAAGGCACACAATAGAGAAATAAATATTTGATAGTTTTTAGAGGGATCTATGTGTTATGAAATTCAACTTTAGACTCTATGATGTGTCAAATTTGAGGCTGGTTTCCTCTTCTAGAAGCAGACACTAAAAACAGAGTGTCATGGAGCACTGTGTTCTGTCTTTCAGGAAGATGAGATGTTCTTCTCCTTAGGTTCCGATGAATGTTGCAAAAAACATTAAATTAATCTATCATATTAAAACATTCGAAATATGACCGTTAGAAATAATATTAAATAAAAGTAAATTTAAGCAGTCTATCGGTGACTCCTTTGTCAGTGAGTAATGCATCAGTGACTCATTACATTTGTGAGTCCTTCTATCAGTATCAGTGTCTCATTCTATCAGTGTCTCCTTCTATTAGTTTGTCTATGCTTCGATGAGTCCTTGCATCGGTAGAACCATGAATAGTAGCACCATTTGTTGGTAGCACCATGCATCAGTAAGCACCCAACTTCGAAAAGTCCTTCTATCAGCGAGACAATTGAACTGTAGGTGACTCGTTTGAACTATCGATGAGACATTCTGTCTGTCAGTATCGGTGAGTCCTTTGTGCTATTGGAATCAGTGACTCAGACTTATTCTGTCATCATCGGTGACTCGATTGTATTTCTTTGTCATCTCATCATACTTAGGAAAATATTTTTATTTGGACTTTCTTACAACATAAATATTATCATAATGTATTAAACTTATATGTTATCCTAGATAATCATAATTACACATATTGAAACTTAAATAAATATGATTGAAATGATTTGACATGATTAATAATATTTGAAATGATTTGTGATTATTAATACCATAGAGGGTGGACAACAATCTCTTATGGCCCAAAAAAATCAGATATAGATTTTATCATGAAAAATTATTGCAAATTGGGCCATTAACGGTGCTAGTAAAAGGGTTTTATCACCACTCTAGAAGCGCTGATAATGTAATCGATGTTAAAGGGTTAGCTTTAATAGTTCTAGTATAATGAAATAATAAATTCCCCTTTAATAGCGCTAAAAAACAGTGCTAATAATGGTGGCCTATTTCAGTGATTTTTTAGTGATGATAAAACCCACCTTTATCAGCAATTTTTTTAGCGCTATTAAATGTCCCATTAAAAATGTTAAAAAAATAACTGTTAAAGGTCCTGCATAAAGCATATAATTTTTTTTCACTCCCCCTTTATCAGTGTTTCCCACACCCATTTATCAATACCTTAGATAATCCCATCCCCAGTACATGCCCCTTCCTAAAAGAAGTTTCAAACCTGAGACCTCCAGCTTATACACCAGTGCCTTTTCCACTCCACTATACTATCTTGTTTTACATTTTGTGATATATCTATATATTTATATATATATTTATATATATATTATATATTATATATATATATATTTGAATACATATTTAATTATATATATATATTTTAAAATGGATATTAGATTTTATTTAGTTAAGGTTCATATATTGATAAATATATTTTATATATAAACATGTTTAATTATTTATTTATAAAATTAATTTTTTTATGTGTGAATATATAAAAAATATGTTTATATTGTTATATATTTAATATATATAACATTACATTGTGAAAAGTGATAAAATTTCAAATCCATAATATGAATATGAATGTAATCCATGAGAATAAATTTATTCTCCACTAAAAAAGGGAAAAATACCCCCTTAAACAAGACTGAAAATCCATCGAATGTTAAAAAAATTGTTTACATGACTAAAAACTAAATTTTGGAGGCCTTTTGGGACTTTTGGGGGGTAAAAAAATAGGAAAAATCTCATAGAGCTCAGTCTATCCATCTATGGATTAGATTTTGTCACATGATTCGATTTGATATGTGGTAGAGCCCAAAAAGACCCTCAGATAAAAAATTATGGTCGTTTGAAGTCCGAGTTATGTTTTTAACTTAATTTAGATATTTTATTAATTTTTAAATTTTTTATCATCATATTGTTATTAAATGACTATTACTAAATAATAATTATCAAATTATTAGTTAAAAATATTTTTTAATTACTTTATAATCCATTTTCACTAAATATATTATATATTATGTGTAAATTCCCATTTAGCCTTATCTAAAACATAATTAAAAAATATATATTTTATTTATATAAATATAAATATATTTATATATAAATATATTATTTTTAACGAAACATTTTGTTTGAAATATACCCTTTATCAGTGCTAGTAAAAAACACTGATAGGGGGTCCTTATCAACACTTCTAAAAAAGCACAAATAAAGACCCCCCTTTATCAGTGCTTTTTTACAAGCATTGATAAAGGAACCCATTTATCAATTCTTTTTTAGAAGCAATGATAAATGAACTTTTTTATGAGCGCTTTTTTACTAGATCTAATAGGGGGATTATCAATTCTTTTTTACAAGCGTTGATAAAGGGGCCCCCTTTAATAGTGTTAAAAAAAGCACTATTAAGGACCCCCATTAACAACAATTTTTCAAGTGCTGAGAAAGGGGGGTTTAAATAGAACTTTTATCTAGTGCTATTAAAACCCTAGCACTAGATAAAACCAATTTTTTAGTAGTGAAATTTAATTTCTATGTTATAACCTAGAAACTTATTATGCACATATCACTATAAGAATCGTACTTTCAAATGAGATTTTAAAAACATATGTTGAAAGATGAGTGTTACTTTCAACATAAGAATTGATAGATTTATCTTTAGTTTGTTTGAGTTTGAGAAATTCCTTTACCATTGGGATAAAAAATATGAAAAAATTTACTTACTTGATTTATTCTCATTTTATAAGCATGATTTCATCCTTATATGTTCATAATCATCATCTTGATGAATTTTTCATTACTTAGGCACTAAAATTAAATTTTAATTGACCATAAGGTCCACTAAATGTGGAAAATTTATTCCTCCAATCTAAAACCAAATTTTTTTACATAAGATAAAATAATAACCAAGGATCAACTTAAAATCCTAAAATATTCTTGATTAAATTTAAACTAAAAATTCATAAAGGTTTGATCACTTATACTTCATGTTATCCCAAAAAAAATTTATCACTTATACAAACATATAGTTTTTTTATGTTTCCTAATCACATATTCTTAAATATAACTTTTCCCAAATAACTTCAATTACCATGATATAAACTATAGTAAAATAAAATAAACTTCACCAATGATAACATTGTCATGTCACAAAATAACTTTAAAGGTCATCTATAAATTATTCCAAAAATATCACATTACTATAAAAATCACTTTTTACCGTGATTGATACCATTCAATATATGTTTCCAAAATTCGCATTTTCTAAATTTTCCATGTAAGTAAATATTATTAGAAAAATACATGGATGTTTTCTCTTAATCCTCATACCAAACTACCATTCATAAATAATAATACATCATAATCCTATATTCTCTAAATTAACCATAATTACCCTAAATTCAAATCCTTAAAGGTTACATTTATCCATGAGGGCTATTCTTTTACTTCCTTTCTTCTTAAAGAGATCAACTGATATTCTGTCTAGGGATACAATATTTCTATGAAAAGAAACTTCTTAAAATCAACATTCACACTTACCAAATTTCTCATATAACACTTTTTCCTCTAAAATTTTCAAGAGTGACTCTTAAGTGATTATCATACTCTTCATGGTCCTTATATTATTTCAATATATCATTAATAAATATGAAAAGAAATATTAGGTTTGTCCTCGATTCTTATGGAATTGGTTTGTATAATTCCCAATATTCATACAGTTAAATTTCTGAACATTAGTAGATTCTTTCTCTCCTTTTCAATTACAAGCCTGATGTCCTTTTTATCCACATTTTTACAAACTACCATTCCCTTTAATAATTTAATGTAGTGATTATTACCACATTTTCAACATGTATGATGTTTAATATTTTTCATTCCATGGTATTTATCATCTAAACTTCCATGAAACTCCATTTTCTTTTATTTCATGCGTTAGGAAGTTCAGTTAGGTTTACATTGTTAGTCATAAATCGAGATAGATGGGAAGAAAAAATTATAATATCATGTACTTTAGATTCTCTCTTGTTTAGTTGTTCCATACAGGAAAGGATATTAATCATAACCTAAGTTTATTTCCAAAATATTTACATGATCTTCTCAACTCTAAGACCTTTTGTATTAGAATTATTAAAAGGGAAATCCCTATATTGAATACACTTTTTTTCCACCAAGTGTCATATCTAAATAGTGGAACAAACATAATTAGCTCATAATATCATGAATATTAACCCATAACATAAAAATCCATAAAATTTATTAAATATTATAGTAGTTTGTTTAATTATTGGGTTAGATATGTTCTTATAAAATCTAGTTCACAAGGGTACTACTAAACTTACTCCGATAACAACTGAAGTAGTCCTAACTCTAGTACCCTAGATCCAAAGCTAACTTATTACATTAGAATAACATACATGGGATAACACCACATAGGATCTGTTGGTTTATTGGTATTTTAAAAATATAAACATATGGGATTCTCATATTACATTGGAAATATAAAAACATATCATGAAAAAATTTCTTGCATCCTAGAATTTCATTGAAATATTCCTTCTTTAGATCATGGGGAAAGGATAAAAAAATAAAGGGTGAACTCAAATTCTTAGTAAGGGTTACATACAATGAAAAATATCACAATTAAATAAAGAATAAACAATATGATAAGGTGGATAATTAAAAAACATGACATATATTCATTAACTTAAACATGAAATAAATACTTGGATAATATCAACTAAATAATTATGTGGATAATAATTATTGAATTCTCAATGACGAAAATACATAATGTTAGATATTTATGATCATACAATCAAATCCTCTCAACCAAGACATCTTTCATATTGTTAAGGAATCTCAACCAAGACGTCTTACATAAATAGGTAAGACATAAAACAAATACCCAAGTATTATGACATGATCTGTAAGACCCCAAGATTTCATAGTATGTTATTTCTTCAAAGTAATTCAATAACTTGCGCTACATGCAATACCGAGTTCAAGCGCACCACGACTTACCAAACTAGCCGTTCCAAAGCGATTATGAATAGTATTAACTGAATTTTGAATTTTATATATTCCATATAATTTTAACATCCATATTATGTGTTTCTTAGACATAATATAAGAATAAATTCATTTTTTTCAGATAAATGAAGTATTTTTCAGAAAATGAAATTTTACCGCATTTTAATGGAAACCCATTTTTAAATCAAATATTTGACACTTTTATATATTGAATTTGACAAAATAAACTTCTTCTTTTGAATTGGGACATAAAAATTTAGTTTTGAAATTTTTTTTGTGTTTTTCTAATAACTTTCATATTTGGGTGAATAGTGAAAAATACTAAATTTTAATTGAAAACAACTTTTTTAATCAAATTAATTTATAGTGTTCAATTATAAATTTAAATATTTTTTAAGTATAATTAGATTATATTTTTATCATTTAATACAATTTTGGTCATTATAAGTAATTTCACATTTAAATTTGACATAAACACATGTCAATATTTTGATAGTTTTTACTTTTTTAAAAACAAACTTTTTGGTTTTGACAATGGGAATGAATTTTAAATTAATAAATTAAACTTATATGTTTTAAATTTGTCAAAACAGACTTAATTTTTGAATTTGGAATATCAATATTTGCTTAGGGTGAATTTTTGGTATTTTCCTGAAAACTTTCAATTTTTGATGAATAGTGAAAAACACCGCGTTATTGTTTAAAACCGACTTCTTATTTAAAAAATTAATTATTTTATTTAAATTTGTTTTAGGTAAAAATAGATACATAATACCTCTATATGTTCAATTGGAGTCATTTTATAATAATATTAGATATATAAAATTTTATTGAACTTTTTACCATCCTTTACCCACCTTTTAGGAGCATTTGCAAATTTGCATAAAAATTGATTTTAACGCTTCTGTGAATTTAATTTCGAAACTCTGAGAGACACGGTTGATATCAATAATTAAAATTTTGTTCAATAAGATAAAAATAATTTTTGGTGAATCGTAACTTTTGACTTTTATTTAACACGGTTAAAAGTAAATAGGGTAATTAAGGGTAAAAATGATATTATAATTACCCTAACACATGTTCTAATTCCATTGGATAAGTTTAATTAGACCAAAAAAACTTATGAATAAAACATGACCCTTTAGGTCCACTTGGATTAGATTAGGACATTTATTATTATTTAATTTAAAGAAGAGTTAAAAGTGTTAAATTTAAGTTTTCATAACTAAATGTTTTTTAATATAGGGTTATACATAAGATAAATTCTAATATAAATATTCATTAGAAATATAAAAATATTTCCTACATAATGGTAGTTTATTTATAATTTTTAGACATTAAATAATTAAATTTATTTATGACACAATGATGATGCAGTAATTAGCTTGTTATTGAAAGATTAAAATAATTGATATTATAAATACCCAAATAAATGTAATTTTAGACTTTTGATGAATTAAACTACTTTTATAGGTTAATATGACATCTTAGGGTTGATTCAATCAATTTTTTATAAGTAATCAAACTTTTATGATTTTAACAAAAAACAAATACCAAATAGTGTCAAAATTGACATAAAATAGTTTTTAAAACAAATACTATATTATTGGTTGATATAATATTTCTAAAAATATAAGGTTCGGCCAAAGGGATTAAATAATATTATATATGTTATTAATGAACTACTTTAGGTTCTCTTGGAAGTTTAGCGTATTTTTATTAATTATATAGTGTAATAATACAACAAGACATGGTAAAAGTTAAACTATTTAACTAAGAGTTAAATCTAAATGATAATGTTAAAATGGTAACTTAACTTGTCTAAAACCTATTGGTTGAGAGTATTTCTACCAATAACCACCTAAGACTCGAAATAAATTCATTTTGAGCCATTACAAACTGAATATGATTGTATAATAAATTAATACTTTAATCTTTTCCTAAAGTGACCCTCACCCCTCTTATAAAAGAGAACATACCCTTCTTTCAAAATCACAACTCCAAATCCATTTTTATCGGCCAAAACCTTCCCAAATATCCTCTAAACTATCATAATTTCAACCTAGATTCCTTACCTTGATCAGAAATCCAACTTAATGAGCCCTTTTGTTCAAATCAAAAGGAAGCACCTGAAGAAGAGGCAATAATTCCACCACCCTTTTTCAAAGTTCTTTTCCTCTTCCACTTCCTCTTTATTTGTTATTACCATACCAAAATAATAAATCCAGTACCTTATACATAATTTGATTTTATTATAAATATTTCACAACCATATTCATTATTCTATCTGTCGTATGAATGATAATGTCACCATGCGTGCGTGCGTACGGCTTACCGTCTCCACGCCGTGGTGTAATTTATTATTCAACACTGTTATTTGGGAGGATATAATGATGGGTAATATGTATATAAATAATGAAAATAACATGATAATGTCTCTTTAAAATTAATATACCATCCAATTCCACACCTTTTAATCACTAAGGAAATGATATTGTCGCTCATGCGTACGTACGGATTACCATCTCCACGACGCGATAAGATTCATTTCCACGTTCACCATTCATCAATGATTATAAAAATATATATTTTTAATAAGTATGTAATATATGAAATAATAATTCTAATTTAGATATATATTTATATATATATATATATGTATGTATGTACCTACATATATCTTATTCACTTACTTCTGTTCAATATGATATGAAAAAAGAAACAACGTTTATGCGTACGTACGGCCTACCATCTCCATAAACGGTGTTTTACATTTCATATATATCTCTATTATACATATTTATATTCTAAATATATATTATATATAAATCATGTTTTATATTCTGGAATTATTTAAATTATGATCTAAATGACATTATCAAGAATAACAAGTTAAAACACGTACGATAAAGAAAGCAATTAGTACCTGAAATGTTAATTTAACATGAAAATCATTATTAAATGGGTAGTATAAAGTCATAAATGAATCATGTATGATATAATAAATATGAATATGGTTCTGTTATAATTTAATAACATACAATGGTCATTATACAAAAGGTTAAATGTACCCTCGACCAAAGGAAAGTGCAAGGTAAGGGTTATTTCCTCAATCTTATTATTATCCGAGATTGTTCATGTGTAAGTATTTTTCGGGACATACTTATCATCGATACCCATATTTCATAAAAATGTTTTCAAAAATAATATTTTAAGGTTTTATGGGTGGTACTATTTAACTATATCATCATTTTAAATGCTTTAAAGATTTATCTTCCTAAACCATTTTAATTAATGTCCAGTTTTTTAAAATGTTTTTAAGGATTTATTTATATGGACATGAATGTTTTGAAATGATAAATCTTTTAAAAAGTTTCAAAGTGGTATGGGACACTTTGATTCAAAAATCTCTTTTAAATGAGCTCCTTTATAAATTGTGATACTTTTAAATGATTTCATGAAAAAGGTGTATTTATCTCAAAGCTTTTTACTGATCATTTTCATCTATGTCAACATCCTTTGATGTAATTTAAATTTGTTTGAAGTTGATTTATTATATATACAATCTTCCATATTGTATTGAAGTTTTTGTGATATGTTTGACTGTGGACATGCTATTTTTATATCATTCATGGTTTGTGGTTAAAGTATTGACATCTCGTATGCTAGTTTTAATACGAATGTTTATATTATGTTTAAAACTTTTCATATGTGAAATTAATTGGACTTAGTAAGTGACGGGTGGAGCCCGTTATATCTCCTTGATGTATCGGTAGGTCTCATGAGACAATTAAACATGAAATTGGCTGAGGAATTTCCCAATTTGATATATGGTTTTGGCCGAGGTCAAAATCAATTTTGGACGTCTTGGTTGAGGACTTGAAAAAATGTTTCAGAATGTCCGACATTATGCATTACCTCATTATGAAATTAGTTATTACATGTGTTATTCAACTAGTAGAATATACATGTTCATGTTAATATAGTAATTTTTGATTTATTTTTTCCATATTATGTTCAAGTTTATATTTAAAATTCTGTTGTTTTTATTACACATCTTTCCTTAAAAGTTTATAGCTTCTGATAAATTATTTACCCTTACTTAGCATCTGAGCTCACCCCTTTCTTATGTTTTATTTTCCCAGGATCCCAAGAAGTGTTTTATGATTGATATGCAAGGTTAAGCTAAGGAAAAATGGAATTCTCAAAGGATTATTTATTCTGTGTTTTATGTTGGAATGTGTAATGTAATGTTCATGAATGTAATCTATTTTCCAAGACTGCTAAACTGATCGATACTTCTGGACTTGATTCATTGTAATCATGGAAATGTATTAAAATAATGCACCGACTCTAGGCTTCTGGGGATGGGGCGTTATAGTTGGTATTAGAGGAATTTTAGTACAAACCTTGGAAACTAGATTTAGAAAAACTCTGATTAGATAACACTACCCTAAGATAGAGTTTGAGGATTATTATAGAAGAACTTCCTAGAATTTTGGTACTATAGAGATTTTGTGAGTTTTTCAAGCAATACATCCCTGTCTGGATACGAGCAGGTAGAGGCGACTCTGGTACAGATGTACCTAGGGGTAAAACCCAAAACACCCCTTTGAGCTAGACTTAAACGGGAACTGGTACACGACAATGATCCTTGCTACACTCTTGGTTACGACACTTCTAGGGGATATGCTTAGGATAATTAACATTTTCATTACAATCCATTATGAAGGATTTAGGAGTAAATACTTCCTCAAAGATTTTTTTTGATGATTATGGATTAAAGCCATAAATTGTTCAATTTACGTTAGGTATTTTACAAGTTTAGAATTATGAATTTCCATTCATAAACTGTCCTAGTTTATGCCATTGTTTAGAAATGGCTCCCAGTAGAAGGAATGAGAACTCCAAAAATACGTATGATCCAAAGAGTAAGAAGGATCATATCATTCATGGTATTAAGACAACATTTAGAAGGTAAATAGTCTCCCACATATTCTCAACATATGAAGAAATAGTATCATGTTTTAATAATATAAGTAAAGAATTCTATGAGTCATATGGCTTTGAAGGGAAGAAAGAGAAGAAAAGGATGGTAGAGAGAAATATGGATAAATGGAAGAGGGGAAAGAAGGGTTTTCCTACATGTGATAACTGTGGAAAGAATCACCTTTGTAAATTCTTGGAGGGAATATGAGTTTGTTATAAGTGTGAAGAAAAAGGACACCAAGTACGTGATTGCAAGGGTAAATAAAAGGTTTCAAATGTAAAATGATTCATCTCCAAGGAGTTACGACACTATGCGAATCAATGTCCCAGTCATCAGAGTATACCACAAATGATGCTATTGGATAATTATCAAATTATGATACTACCACCGATGAAGAGTAATGACTAGTGTTCTTATGTTGTTATTAAAGAATTATTTCATTTCAGTGTTTTATCGATGATATACCAGTTATATAAATTATGGAAATAAATAAGGATTGTACTGCAGTACTTTTTAATTGAGGATTTAAGATTATATGGTACTAAGAAAAGTGACACAATAATGAGTTAATTTTTTTGGAAAATACATGGTTGAAAAAAAGATAAACCTTAATATGGTCCTAATACTGAGGTACTGATTTTGGAATAAGAGATGGTTGATTTGGATAAATTATATTGGATATTCTTGACTACCTTGGAACTGATTAATGGTTTGTTTATTCAATCATTGTGGGAGTATTATTTTTTTTGGATATATGGAATTTATCTAGTATTCTATAAGAAATAAGGGAGCATGAATATAATCAATAAAGTTTTATGGTAATTCCGGGTGTTAACATGTTTTAAGAGAATACATGATGAAGGTACTCACATGTTATTATGTGGGAAAAAGATATCTTCATTATGTTATATTGACCTTCCTTATAAATTTTGGACTATGAGTTTGGACACAAGTATTTTGGATAAGTTTAAAGATTGGAATGGATTATGTTGGACAATGGATACTATAGTTTAAGGTTAAATATTTTCTTAAGATTATTTTTGGATTTTTTTTATAAAATGGACAACCCGAAGGTCAGGCGACAACTCATCGCATCCGGCAAGGCCGCAAGACTTGAACCCACAACCGAAGGGTGAAAAGGGCGCATCACCTACCACTGGCCTACATGATGTCCTGGTTTGTATAATATAGTTTTTTTATAAATTCTGACAAACGAATTATAAATTCATTATTTTAGGAACCCTCTACGATTACGATAAATAGAATATTTTTGAATTCTATTATATTTTAGAGTGAAAGATTAGTGTGTGGTAGGAATTAGTTGAAGGATGAAACTCTACTTATCAAGTATATTTTTTTCCTCTTATTCTATGAATAAATTAATTCTTAAACTTTAGGGAAGGGATCTTAAAACCAAAAATATGTTATCATAATACCTTATGTTTTGTTGAACTGATGGTATTTTAAATCATCATAGATTGATGGCTTTGAGGCCCTCAATTTTAAACTTTTTTGTGATTAATGACTTCAATCACTCCCTATAAATATTTAAAATTTTCCTCCAATTATGTGTCTATAATTTCCACCAATATTCTCCTATTCGAAACCTTAATTTGGGGGTGGATTTTTCATTTCCCTTTCCCTCTTAATAAGACGAAATTTTATTAACCCAATTTCCGATGTGGGTTTTCCACAAAGGTATTTTTCTATTTTTAACCTTTTATTTTCAAATAAAAATTTCAAATTTATAGGTCTCAATTTATTTAAGGATGGGAGAATGTAACACCCCAAGATTTCATAGTACATTATTTTTTCAAAGTAATTCAATAACTTGCGCTATACGCAACACCGAGTTTAAGTACATCAGGACTTACCAAACTAGCCGTTCAAAAGAGGTTAGAAATAGTATTAACTGAATTTTGAATTTTATATATTTCATATAATTTTAACATCCATATTATGTGTTTCTTAGACATAATATAAGAACAAATTCATTTTTTAGATAAAGGAAGTATTTTTTAGAAAATGAAATTTTACCGCCTTTTAACGGAAAACCCTTTTTAAATAAAATATTTGACACTTTTATATATTAAATTTGAAAATATAAACTTCTTATTTATAACTGGGACATAAAATTTTAGTGTTGATAAATTTTTTTTGTTTTTCTGATAAATTTAATATTTGGGTGAAGAGTGAAAAATACTAAATTTTAACTGAAAACAACTTTTTTAATCAAAATAATTTAGAGTGTTAAATTATAAATTTGAATTCTTTGTAAGTATAATTAGATTATTTTATTATCATATAATACAATGTTGGTCATTATAAGTAATTTCACATTTAAATTTGACATAAACACATGCCAATCTTTTGATGGTTTTTACTTTTTTAAAAACCCGCTTTTTGGTTTTGACAACGGGAATTAATTTTAAATTAATAAATGCTAATTATATGTTTTAAATTTGGTAAAATAGACTTCATTTTTGAATTCCGAATTTCAAAATTAGCTTAGGGTGAATTTTTGGTATTTTTCTGAAAACTTTCAGTTTTTGATGAATAGTGAAAAACATTGCGTTATTGTTTAAAACCAAATTCTTATTTAAATAATTAATTATTTTATTTAAATTTATTTTAGGTCAAAATAGATACATAATACCTATATATATTCAATGTAATTCATTGGAGTCATTTTATAATAATATTAGATATATAAAATTTTATTGAACGTTTTACTGTCTTTTACCCACCTTCTAGGAGCATTTGCAAATTTGCATAAAACTTAATTTTACTGCTTCTATGAATTGAATTTAGAAAATAAAAGAGACACAGTTGATATCAGTAAGCAAAATTTGGTTCAATAAGATGAAAATAATTTTTGGTGAATAGTAACTTTTGACTTTTATTACCACGGTTAAAACTAAATAGGGTAATTATGGGTAAAAATGATATTATAATTACCCTAAAACATGTACTAATTCTATTGGATAAGTGTAATTTTACAATAAAAAAATTAGGGATAACATATGACCCTTTAGGTCCACTTTTATTAGATTATGACATTTATTATTATTTAATTTATAGAAGAGTTAAAAGTATTAAATTCAAGTTTTCATAACTAAAACATTTTTAATATAGAGTTATAGATAAAATAAATTCGATTATAAATATTAATTAGAAATATAAAAAGATTTCCTACATAATTTTATTTTATTTTTAATTTTTAGACATTAAATAATTAAATTTATTTAGGACACAATGATGATTCAGTAATTACCTTATTATTGAAAGATTAAAATAATTGATATTATAAATACCCAAATAAATGTAATTTGAGACTTTTGATGAATTAAAGTAATTTTATGGGTTAATATGATATTTTAGTGTGTATTCAATCATTTTTTTCGAAGTAATCATGTTGTTGTGGTTTTAACAAAAAAACAATTACCAAATATTGTCAAAATTGACATAAAATAGTTTTAAAAAACAATACTATATTATTGGTTGATATAATATTCATAAAAATATAATTTTAGGCCAAAGGGATTAAATAATATTATATATGTCATTAATTAACCACTTATGGTTCTCTTGGAAGTTTAGAGTAAGTTTATTAACCAAATAGTGTAATAATAAAAGAAGACACGGTGAAAGTTAAACTATTTAACTAAGAGTTAAATCTAAATGATAAGGTTAAAATGATAACCTAAACTTATCTAAAACCTATTGGTTGAGAGTATTTAGACCCATAACCACCTAATTTTTGAAATAAATTCATTTGTATCCATTATAAACCAAATATGATTGTATAATAAATTAATACTTTAATCTTTTCCTAAAGTGACCCTCACCCCTCTTATAAAAGCGTACTTCCCTTTCTCTCAAAATCACACCTACAAATCCATTTGGATCAGCCAAACCCTCCCCAAATATCCTCTCAACTATCCTCCCTTCAACCTAGAGGCTGTACCTTGAGCATAAATCCAACCTAAGGACCCCTTTTTTTCAAATCAAAAGGAAGCATCCGAAGAAGAGGTAATAATTTCACCACCCTTTTTCAAAGTTCTTTTCCTCTTCCACTTCATCTTTATTTGTTATTACAATACCAAAATAATAACTCCAGTACCTTATATATACTGTGATGTTATTATAAATATTTCACAACCATATTCATTATTCTATCCATCCTATGAATGATAATGTCACCATGCGTGCATACGTACGACTTACCGTCTCCACGCCATGGTGTAATTTTTTATTCAACACTATATTATTTGGGTGGATTTAATGATGGGTAATATGTATATAAATAATTAAAATAACATGCTAATGTATCTTTAAAATTAATATACCATCCAATTCTACACCTTTTAATCATTAAGTAAATGATATTGTCACTCGTGCGTACGTACAAATTACTACCTCCACGACACAATGAGATTCATTTCCACGTTCACCATTAATCGATGATTATAAAAATATATATTTTTAATAAGTATGTAATATATTACATAATAATTCTACTGGATTTATATTTATATATATTTATATCTATATATATGTATGTATTTACTTACATATATCTTATTCACTTACTTCTGTTCAATACGATATGAACACAGAAACAACGTTTATGCGTATGTACGACCTTCCATCTACATAAATGGTATTTTAAATTTCATATATCTATCTATTATACATATTTATATTCTAAATATATATTATATATAACTGAAGGTTTATATTCTGGAAGTATTTAAATCATTATCTAAATTATACGACCAAGAATAATAAGTTAAAACATGTACGATAAAGAATGCAATTATTACCCAAAACGTTAATTTAACATGAAAATCATTATTAAATGGGTAGTATAAAGCCATAAATGAATAATTTATGATATAATAAATATGAATATGGTTCTTTTGTAATTTAATAATAGACAATGGTCCTTATACAAGAGGTTAAACGTACCCCCGACCAAAGGAAAGTGCAAGGTAAGGGTTATTTCCTCAATCTCATTATTATCCGAGATTGTTCATGTGTAAGTATTTTATGGGACATAGTTATCATTGATACCCATATTTCATAAAAATGTTTTAAAAAGGAATATTTCAAGGTTTTATGAGAGGGTATATTTAACTAGATCATCATTTTAAATGTTTTAAAGAATTATCTTTCTAAACCCTTTTAATTAATGTCTATGTTTTCAAAATGTTTTTAAGGATTCATTTATAAGGACCTGAATGTTTTGAAATAATAATTGTTTTAAAAAGTTTCAAAGTGGAATGATACACTTTGATTCAAAAATATATTTTAAATTACTTCCTTATAAATTGTGAGACTTTTAAACGATTTCATGAAAAAATGGGTATGACTTTCAAAGCATTTTAATGGTCATTTCCATCTTTGTAAATATCCTTTGATGGATTTTAAACTTGTTTGAAGTTGATTTATTATAGATACAATATTTCATATTCTATTGAAGGTTTTCTGATACTTTTTAATGTGGATGTACTATTTTTATACCACTCATGGTTTATGGTGAAAGTATTGACATCTCGTATGCTAGTTTTAATACGAATGTTTATATTGTGTTTAAAACTTTTCATATGATGAATTCATTGGACTTAATAAGTGACGGGTAGAGCCCAATATAGCTCCTCGATGAATAAATAGGTCTCATGAAACAATTAGACATGGAATTGGCTGAGGCCTTTCCCAATTTGATGTATGGTTTTGGCCGAGGCCTGAATCATTTTTAGACGTCTTGGCCGTGGCCTTGACAAAATATTTCAGAATGTCCGGCATTATGCATTCCCTCATTATGAAATTAGTTATTACATGTAATTATTAAACTAGTAGGATATCCATGTGCATGTTAATATGGTAATTTTTGATTTATTTTTTTCATATTAGGTTCAATTTTATATTTAAAAGGATGTTGTTTTTATTACACATCTTTCCTTAAAAGTTTATAGCTTCCGCTAAATTATTTACCCTTACTGAGCATCTAAGCTCACCCCTTTCTTATGTTTTATTTTCCCAGGATCCCAATAAGTGTTTTATGATTAAGATGCAGGGTTAAGATAAGGGAACAATGGTGTTCTAAATGGATTATTTATTCTGTGTTGTATGTTGGAAAGTGTAATGTAACGGTCATGTATGCAATCTATTTTCCAAGACTGCTAAACTGATCAGTCCTTTGGGGATTGATTCCTTGTAATCAAGACAATGTATTAAAATAATGCACTAAATCTGGGTAAATAGGGTTGGAGTGTTACATGATCTTACAACCTTATCCTATACATCATGAAAATTTGTTTTTTCTCATGATACCTATCAATGCATCGAGGGAATATCTATAACCTGGACCCAAAATTCACTTACATATGTCCAATAAATTCCTCATATATTGAATCAACAATATAATACGTAACCAATATTCCTTATCAATCACTAAATATCTATATCGAATAAAGAATAAAAAACATCAATATTTTAAAAGTTAATAAAATAACCATTCTAATAACATTCCTTCAAGTAATATCGTATATAAAAATGATATGCTATTTAGAAAACATCAAAGTTACTGAAATTATAATTTATAAATAAATTATACTAAAAATATATACATGAAGGAGAAAATAATTTCCAATTAAATTATAGAGAGTGATATGGAATATAATCATGAGAAAGTTAATGACCACAAACCCATGAACTTGTATAGGGTGAAAGAAGACCATCAATTCATTAAAGCATTAACCATGGAAAATAAACATGTTTTATAAAAAATTCTATACACATAATAATAATACATCAAGATAAATAACATGAGTGGTATAATTATATCATATACCCAATGAAGTATAAGGAATATAAAATTATATTGACATAGATGAAAACATCCATTAAAAGAACATTCAAACATTTATTAAAAAACTGAGAAAATATCCATTTATTTCAGTATCTTTAAAAAATAAAAATATATAGAATATTAAGAAGTAGATTTTATTTGAAAATAGCCATGGAAACTTGTAATATAATATTAAAATTAAATAATGTTCATGGTAGTGGTAAAATACATTCATTCGATAAATGTTAAAAACAAGTATTCCTTTCACACTTTTGGTAAAAGTCTAAAATTACCTCGTTCAAAAAACAATAATAAGATTTTTTTAAAAATAAAGTAAAATATGGTTGAAAATTACTTTAAATAATAATTTTATTATATAAATGTATATTCCTAAAATCATTTTAAATAATATGAACATTTAAGAAAAAGTTTGTCAACCAAAGAGGAAAAAGGTTGAATTTTATTAAAAAAATTATCTTGATTGTTTTAAGTACCAAAAAAATTAAAAATTGGATGAAAACATTTAAAACACATATATTACTATAATATATAAAAAAATATAGGTTTTGTGGATAATATATTATAAATTTATTTCAACAAAACTTTAAACATAAATAATTTTGATTAAAAATTATATTGTGAAACAAATCCTTACTGCTTCGGTAACTTTTGAATAAAAGACAATTAAAATAAAAAAAATTTATAAAAAACTTTAAATACCATGAATAAATATAAAATTACAATATAAATTTTCAAAGTTGTAGTATATACATCCTATAAAAGACATTATGTGCATAATGTAAAACATTTCTCATTGAAGTAGAAATGATATTAAATTACTCTTATCTCAAGTCCAAATTGAATCATATTAACTCTTAAACTAATTTATAATAAATTTAGATTTATTATATAACAAAAAAATAACAATATTAATAGTTATCATACCATATATTATTCACTTGTAATATTCTATCACCTATTTATTAACAATTATTTATTAACATTATCATTTTGGGTGTTGACAATTCTATTTTTCATACATGTTTTATTTTATTAATTAAAGATCATGTAAATTGGTCATGGTTTCATTATATATAGAGTATTAATATTTTCATAATTATCATATTTATATATTATATATACTTTTATAACCATTCATATAAGGCGGTGAAGAAAAGTAGATTACATCACTTCATGGAGACGGTAGTCCGTATGTACACACGAGTAATGTTTTAATTTTCTCTAAAGTTGGAAAGATAGAAATATAAATAATATATAATATTTTATAAAAAATATTTTTTTCATTAATATCATATATAATTATTAAATCCATCATAATAACCGTCCCTAAAGGGCAGTAATGGAAAAAATACATCACTTCATGGAGGTGGTAGTTTGCACATACACCTGAGTAATGCTTCCATTTCCCATTGGAAAGAAAATGAGATGAATAATGGTTATGAAAAATAAATAATAAAATTTTATAATATGTAATATATTTATGTTATTATGTTAGTATGGTTAGTAAAGAATTAAAGGAGGTAGAAGAATAAATAAAATGAAAGAACTTGGTTAAGAGTTATACCTCTTCTTTGGAAATCCTTCTTTGTATTACACCTTAACCCTTTATATGATGGTCTTAGGGAAATAAAATAAGTACTATAACAATGATAATTAATATAGTAATTTATTTGGGTAGATATGATCCAATATCAATGGCTCATGAAGTGTGTGTAATAGAGGATAGTTGGTTACCTTTTATTAGTAAGGTGGGTGACAATCTTGTAAATTCATAAAATAATAATCTATAACATGTTTTTAACTCATGTGAAATAGATAAAAAGTTCCATATAATATAATATAATGTACATAATATAGAAATAAATTCAACCAATCAAATTTGGATAAATTTAAGTGTGATTATAAACCTTATTTTTTAGTTTAACCCCTTCATTAACCCCATTTAACCTTAACCATGGTAACAAAATATTAAACCCTTAAGGGACATGAATGTAATTTTAAATACTAAAAGTGGAAAATTAATGGAAAATTAATGATATTTTATATATTTTAACTTCTATTTAATTTTTATAGTTTTTTTATTATTTTATAATGATTTAAAAATAATTATTAAACATAAATGCCACTTATTTTCGGTACTATTCAAAAAATTTGTCATTAAAGGCATCAATATAATAATAAAATTAGAATATAAATAAATTAAACACCAATAATACTTCATAATTGTTCATTAAATTATTGTAATACCATAATTAATTCATAACTGTAACGCCCCGACCCCAGCTACCCAGAGTCGGTGCATTACTTCGTAACATTGGCATGATCACAAGAAAGATCAAATCTCGAAAGACCGATTAGTTTAGTAGCCTTGGAAACACTAGATATAATCATAAAGTTTTACATTACATTTCAAAGTGAAAAACTACTACAACAACAAAGTCTTCATATCCACACTATTAACCCCTCATAATATCCCTTCAAGTCAATCATAATTTACTTCTTCACTACCTGGGAAAAATAAAACATAGAAAAGGGGTGAGCTCAAATGCCTAGTAAGGATAACAATATAGCGGAACATTCAAAATAAGCATAAACATTTAAGGCAATGAATTACTAAAACAAAAGCCTTTTTAACTTGAACTTCAACATAGTATGGAAAAAGTAAAATGAAATAATGCCATTTACTTGTTCACATGGATATTCTACTAATCGAATAATCACATGCAAAAATCAATAACCACTTTCATAATGTTGGAATGCATAATGCCAAACATTAATTTCTTTGTCTAGGCCTCATCCCAAGACCTAGGGGTTACTTCTAACCGGAACCCAACCCGGAGTGCCTCTAATAACCGGACACCAACCCGGAGTGCCTCTAATAACCGGACACCAACCCGGAGTGCCTCTAATAACCGGACACCAACCCGGAGGGCATACTTTTACCAGTCCCTAACCTGGAGGGCTTACTTTAACCAGTCCCCAACTTGGAGGGCTTACTTTTACCGGTCCCCAACCCGGAACATACTTTTTTAGCACATTCATCTGAAGAAAAGTTTGAAATATAACATAAACATTCGGATTAAAACTAGCATAAGAAATGTCAATAGTTTCACCATAAACTATGAATGGTATAAAATAGCATATCCACAGTCAAAAATATCACAAAACCTTCAATACAATATAGAAGTTTTGTATTATAATAAATCAACTTCAAATAAGCGTAAAATCCATTAAAGGATGTTGACATAGATGAAATCAAAACACTTTTTAGAGAAATATCTCTTTCTATTTTTGAAATCATTTAAGAGCCATATAAAATAAAACATTTACTTGAAAATATTCTTGTAAGCTTGTAAGGAAATCTTTGACAATTTTATAACGGCGTAAAATAACCGCACCCGCCGTATAAGTTAAAAAAAACATTCTTACCTCAATTCTGTCGAAAAGGTTAAAAAGGACCTTGTTTTGAAAATGACGGAAAGATTCCTTTATAAACCACTTATAAAAGTCAAAAAGGGTATAAATGACTTTAACTCATATTTTAGTAAATAGTAAAAATGTTTTGAAATACATTTTTAAGAAACATGGATGTGGATGATAAAGAGATCCCAGTAGATTATTACGTATAAACAACCTCGGAGAATGAAGAGATTGTGAAATAACCCTTACCTTGTACTTTTCCTTGGTTGGGGTAGGTTAACCTCCTGTATAATGGTGAAATAATTGTTATTAAATTATACAAGAATCATATATATTAATATGATATCATATATGATCTTTTAACATTGATTTGTTAATAATATCTTAGAATTATCGTCGTTTCGGGTGTTAACTTACTTGTTTTCTTTTATATGTTTTGTTACGTAAGACATGTTTGTAAAGGATAGGTTGTATTTTATTCATATCCATAATGATATCAAGTCCTTAAACATCATTTTTAAATCATCAAATGATAATTATACTTGAATGGATACGATGGAGAATGAATCTCATCGCGTTCGTGGAGACGGTAGTCCGTACGTACGCACGAGCGACAATATCATTCTTTTGATATTAAAATAATATATAAATGGATGGTATATCATATATATACAGAATAATTAACATGTTATATTTATTATTTACATGAGTTACACATCATTATTATACCCATCCACATAATAATATATTGAATAACAATTACACCACGACGTGGAGACGGTAAGCCGTACGTACGCACGTATGGTGACATGTTATTCAAAGGGTGGATAGAATACTGAATATGGTTGTACCATATTTATAATAACATCACAGTATATGTGAGATACTGGAGTTATTATTTTAGTATGGTAAGAACAAAGGAAGAAGAAGTGGAAGAAGAAAGGAACTTAGAAAAGGGTGGTGAAATCATTACCTCTTCTTCGGGTTCTTCCTTTTGATTTGATCAAAAGGGCTCCTTAGGTTGGCTTTCTGATCAAACTAAGGCCTCTAGGTTGTAGTGAGGGATGTTGGGAGAGTATTTGGGCAGAGTTTGGCCGAACCAAAAGGCTTTGAAGGTGTGAAGAAATGAGAAGGAGGAGTGCCCTTTTATAAGAGGGGTGAGGGGCACCTTTGGAAAAGCTAGAAATATTAATTTATATTAAATTCATATTCGGTTTATAAAGGCTCCAAAGTTGATTATTCAAAGGTTAAGGTGGGGATAGGTCGAAAACCACTCAACCAATAGAATTTAGACAGGTTTGGGTACTTATATTAACCTTATCTTTAAGTATTAACTCTAAGTTAATTAGTTTCACTTTTACAATGTCTCTTTGTATTTTTATATAATATGGTTAATAAACTTACTATATACATCCAAGCGACCCCCAAGTGGTCCATTAATGATGAACCTATCCTGATATAAGTCTCTTGGCCGAACCTTAGATTTTTAGGAATTTAATATCAATTAATAATATAATATTTGTTTTAAGAACTCTTTTATGTCAATTTTGACACTATTCAATAGTTGATTTTTGTGAAACTCATAACAGATTGATTACTTCGAAAAAAGTCAATTAAATCAATCCTAATATATCATATTATCCTAGAAAATTAGTTTAATTCATTAAAAGTTTCATATTATATTTTTTTGGGTATTTATAATATCAATTATTTTAATTTTGCACTATTATAGTAATTACTGCATCATCATTGTGTCATATATAAAATACATTATTTAATGTCTAAAAATTATAAATAAACTATCCTTATGTAGGAAATCTTTTTAGCTTTCTAATGAATATTTATAATCGAAAATCCAACATGTATAACCCTATGTAAAAATTGTTTTTCTAAAAGCTATATGCTTGTGTCATTTTTGTATTCATTTTAACTTAATTAAAATAAAGTGTCATTATCACTTACAAGTGGATCCATGGGGTCCCAAAATTGACACAAAGATGCCCATGGTCGACCATATATCAACCAATAGGGTTAAGACACGTTTTTAGGGTAATTTAGTATTATTATAATATTATTTTTTAACCCTTATTTACCGGATTTACCCTTAACCATGGTAAATAAAATATTTACCGCAGTAATTATTCAAAATGTCTAAAAATAAAAGTTACCTATTTACACAATTTGAACATCCTGATTCCAAATATGGAATCCATTTTTCTAAATTCAAAACACAGAAGTGGCAGAAATTAATTTAAAATTAATTCCCGCTGTCAAAACAAAAAGCGTGTTTTTAAGAGATAATAACTATCAAAAGATTGACACTTGTTTATGTTCGGTTTAATTGTAAAATTATGTCCAATGACCAACATTATATTAAATGGTAAAAATATATTCTAAATATACTTTAAAACCACTCAAATTCATAATTTATCACTATTAATTATTTTGATTAAAAAAGTTGTTTTTAATTAAAATTTAGTAATTTTCACTATTCATCAAAATATGAAAGTTATCCGAAAAGTACCAAAATTTCACCTTAGGCTAAATTCGATATTCCGAGTCCAAAAATGAAGTCCATTTTCAAATATAAAATATATATAATTTCAAAAAGTAGGTGTTACTATTCATAACGGCTAGTTTGATTAGTTATGGTGTGTTAGAACTCGGTGTTGCGTACAACACACGCTATCACATTATTCAAAGAGAAGCGTACCGTAGAAGCTTGGGATGTTTCATTTTAAATTTTTTGATGTCCCCATTTAGTCAAAAAGTTTAAAATATTGTATTTAAAAAGGGTTCACTATTAAAAGTTGATAAAAGTGCAATACTGAAAATGAATTTGTTCTTGCATTATATCTAAGAAACTCATAATATGGATTCTAAAATTATAAGGATTATATAAAGTTTAAAATTTAGATAATACTATTCATAACCTCTTTTGAATGGCTTTTTTTTTGTAAGTCATGGTGTGATTGAACTCGGTGTTGCGTGTAGTGCAAGTTATTGAATTATTTTGAAGAAATAACACACTATGAAATCTTGGGGTGTTACAATAACATTTTACTTTTAATGTTTTTAAAATCATTTAATTTATTTTTCAACATTTTTGCATGAGCACCACATTGGTGTTAGGTAATAATTTTAAGTAATTATATCATCATTGAAAATAAAAAATAAATCACTATAATAAACCTATTTTATTAATTATAAATATAACTACTTATAACAATTAAAAAAAATTACCCCTAAAAAAATATTAGAGATATTAAAAGAATGAGAGTGACATTTTCTATTTATTCTTTACTTGAAGTAATATAATTTTCATTATTAAAGTAAAATGGAACCAAAATTCCATATATTCATATATAGTATTAGTGTGGTAGAAATAAAACCATCAAATAAAAAAATTCAATTTTTTGAGTGATCTTTAAACATTAACCTACATTTTTATCCTTGTTTAACTTAATTTACACTTTATCATTATGAAAAAGTTTTATTATGTTTACTATTCATTATGACCAAGAATGAAATTGGATAATTTTAAAAATTTGAACCACTTTATTATAAATATAAAATCCATTTTTCGAGATTCAATTATTATAATTATATAAAATTAATTCAAATATAAGTACACAAAATTCATTGAAAATAGCTTTTAGAAAATACCCTTTTAAAACATAAAAAGGATTTCACACCAAAATAAAGTATAATGTTGATTAACATGGACATAATTGGATTATGTTTAATAAAACTATAGTTATGTGAATTTTAATAAAATCTAAAAAAAAAATTAATTCTGTAATTAAAATAAAATAAATGATAGTTGTTTCAAAAATTAGTATTTTCACTATTCACCCAAAAATCAATTTTCTAAAAAAATTTAAAAAATTCACCAAAAGATAATTTTGGAATATTGATTTAAAAAGTTTTTTAATTTTGTTAAATTAAATTTATAATAGTATCATAAATTAATTCTAATTACTCACATATAAAACACCTAAAAACCATTTTTAGAAGAAAATTATTTTAAAAGCATAAAATGAATTTATTCTTATTCTTTTCCTAGTAACCACAATTAGATGAATTTTAAATTTCTTGATGAAATTAATTATTTTTATTAATGAAAAATTCTATTAAATTTATCTCATAATATTTTTATTCCTATTCAAACCCACCAACCCAATGTCTGGGTTATAATAGTCACATTTAAATAATGTTATCTCATGGTTCATTTAAGCTTGAAGTTGTATGTTGTGTATGCGATCAAATATAGTGTTATTTTAAAAGAAAATATAAACTAACATATTTGTGTATTACATCATAATACCTCATCAAAACTAATAAGTTATATAAAATAAACCTATATTCTCTAAGAGCTAAGCCACATTGCCAGCAGATGAATTTGGTCACAGAATCTCCCCCAGTAAGACTCACTAGTCGTAAGGGTCCAACTAGAGGCGCTAATAGAATCTTGAGTTCATGAACAAGTAATATAGAAGTGAATGAATGAATTTTTCATGTTTCTACCAAAACTAATGCTAAGGTGGATAAGGCATGGATCGTACATCAAATCATTTCATGTGCCTATGGGTCATAAGACTAAAATGTTAGAAACACTTCATGAACATGAACATCAACCCTCTGAGCCTAGTGTGGCCCACTAGGGGGTGGTGGTGGTGGAAATGTCTAACATTGGCCTCCTATAAATCCTCCTCCCAAATCCCCATCGAATCCATTATCAATACCTCCTCCCTGAGGATCTCCCTAACTATTCCTAGGAGGTCCCATATGGTATTTTTACCTCCAACATAGTGGTTATCCACTACTCAAACTCCATATTCTACATGATAGTTTGATAAGTTCCATGCAATATAACCTCACTCGTTATAGGTAAAGAATTACTTATCATATATATGAATGGATCCCCTCTATGAGCCTTAAAATTTTATCCTCTGGTTGGATTCTACACCTGAGAACATCTCAAGAATCTAGGTATTCAAGTCTACCACATACCACCTACTACTGAGGTATTTGATCCTTGGTGACCACTGCTAACATCGGTTTACTGTGTATTCTCCACTAAAAAACTTTCTACCACCAAGGAATTCTCCATCACCCTAGCATAGGTGGGGATATAAAATGTAACTACTCTATCTCGAATGTCTTTATGAAATTTGTGCTCAAACTTCCAAACCCAGAAGATCCCATCACAATCCATATATAGATAATATTTCATGAGGTTGTTGATCCTAATTATATAATTATCAACAAAAATACTCCCTTTCTATAACTTGAGGAGACCCAGATATATATTGAACATGGAGTTACTCAAAAATATTCATTCCTGTAGAGGAACTCAAAATCTGTCCTTGGAATCATCATTTTGTTTTGAATCTGATTCACTAAACTCTACTAACATATTTCTATAACATGTATAATTTTATCAAAGAGAACCACCATTTAATCACAAGGGGTATAAATGAAATAGAATACTCATACTATCAACTCTATTAAGTCTTATGCCACATATAGATCAATATCTCACTAGAACCTAAGAAACCTCTACCTTTAGAACTCTTGCAACACGTTTATCCTATTCACATATTCATCTATAACTACAAAGATGATTGAATTATCAACTTGGGGTTTAAAATCTTCCAAAACTACTTGAGGTGGGTCTACTCACTTCTCAATATATTAAAGCACAACTCAATATATAGCCCCTCATCCACTAAACCATGAACTAATGCCTTATCATTTATCTGGTCATCATCATGAGAATTACACATAATCCTCACTAGTTATCTTCATAGATGAATCTTATAACATTCCAAGATGAAAAATGGTAAACAGACCATGTCTAGGTATTTGAATCAAGAAATATAAGTAAATCACAAGCCTTTTACTATATGATGTATGTACTTTTATTTTACTTACAACTGGTCCCACTATGTTCTATGTTGACAAGAAGGTTATCAGATTCTTAGTGTATGGATTTTTCATCCTTCTCACCATCACTGGTTCCTTATCATAAGATATGAACTTGATATACATAAAAAAATTTTCCCAAATATTTTAAACCTACCCTCACAATTCATCCATTTCCTGATTTCAACCTTAGTAAAACCTCACTTTGATACCAATCTAACAGGAATTGACCCACTAGGGTGCCACCTGGGTCAGTTCTAAGTCGGATGTGCCACAAAAAGACCACCTTCAATGAGATATGGGCTAGTGACTAGCACTAAGTAGGCATAACATACATAAGATTGTTTATAATAATTTACCTACACACACAAACCTATATACATATAAGGATAATACTAAATAGAAATGACTAGATTAATAAATTCATGCATAACCTCCAAAAACACTCAAAATATAATGATCATATATAAAAAATGTATAGGGTGAATCATAATCCCATCAACCAGAAAATATATTTAACCAACCAATTAGTAAAAATATTTTCCTTTTATACAACATCTAGTGTCTGACCATGGTCTAGTTGACACCACCACCAATCACCACTATGCACCACCAACACCTAGTACATCTATATCACAATATAATTTTCTATCATCTTTATAAGAATAAACACATGGTGAAGGATACTATGAAGGGGTGAGTATATACATTCCCTGTAATACACCTCATAATCACCAATGAAATAAATAATCAAAGGAGAATTATCTCTAAACCACAGTCATGAGGGTAAGAAATAAGAACTCAGATATACTCAAAAATAAATTTGATAAGATGAAATAGGTATCATTATACACTACTGGACATAGGTAAGTAATTTATATATAGCTTCATGAAACAATACTATCAAGATAGAATCAATGTGACCTCTCATAAAATGTAAGAATGGGAAGATCCAGCTCACTAAAAGATTCTTAAGATGAATAATTTGACTCACAGATAGTGGATCACACCATATGACATAGGGGATATATAACCCTATTTGTATTTTCCAATAGTTTGGGGATCACACACCTAGTTGAAAGAAATTAGATACCTGAACCTACATATGGATAGGGATATTGGATAACAATCCCATGTTCATGAGGGGATATCTAACCCCATACATGATTGGCCTGAAGATAAGGGATCACATATCCTAAGTAGTAGAGTGGGATACCTAACCCCATATGGGGGGAGACAACAAACCTATCATCTCTTTACCCACTATAGACTACCCACACATCCAAATATGATCACATAAAAAGGATAAGGGAACTACCGATTTTTTTTCTAAGTACACAATGTGTGATATGGGTACATGTTTTGTAAACTATAGGCCATCACCTACCCGTGTATTGACACCACACATGCATGTATATATCCAACTACATAGCGAGTTGAAAGGTTCACATTATGTGAAGGTTATGAATGGGTACTTGGCATGTACCCCTGATTCCCATGTCAGACAATGTGTGGGATTGATGCACACAATGTGTGGGATACTTGGGTTATCTAGTCATGTACCCCTTGTACCCGCCAATAATTTGACTAGGGTATACACAATGTGTTGGATAATATCAAATTTTGTGTGATATTTAACTTATTATAGAAACCATATCCATTGTATACTCAGATTCCATGGTATGTGTTCTTTTGAACTACGCATGTTATAGTTGGGATTGTTCCATAAATGTTTCCTTCCTCCTAAATATTTATTGTATCCGCCGATTTTCCATAGATCTATCTTGAATATTCACCAACTATATTGATTGAGGTTGAATATTCCTTAGAGGATGTATTTTATCCACTAATCACCATAAAAATAGATCCCCTTCATTTACATTATTTTTTAGATGCTCTATCATGCCTCTAGACTATATTCCTCCCATACATCACTCATATAATATTGCACTACTGCCCATGATTCCACCTCCATGCTATGATCCTCAGTTTCGAACACACAATAGTGATCTATAGAATGATATTAAAATCATACAATGAATTGTTCTATTGGTATGGTCAAATCACCAAACTAAAATAAAAAGTTATAGATTAATGTACAATGAATGGAGGGAGAAATCCAAAAAACCATTAAATTAAATAGTTCACAATATTAATGCATGATTCATCCATAGATCATAGGGAGGAAATCAAATAAACGATGAACCCAAATAAATCCCAAGAAAAAATGAATATCAAACCACAATTCTAGAAAAAATATATGTTTATAGGGATGTGTGATATATAAACATGGATTCAACTTAGGAGATATTGATCGATGTTTTCAAAAAATCAAGAACCTGGAAAATCAAATAATGAAAAAAGACCTACCTTAATTTCGGATCAATTGATGGTGAATAATTCTCTCACATGCGATGCTATTGAAAAATATTGATGTATGCATCATCTATCCTTTATCTGAAGTTCTTCCACAAATGTTCTCCCCATGGATGTCTCCTCCAAATCTCTTAGGGTTTTGTGCCTAACCCTATAGAATTTTATAAATAGAGATTAAGTATAGGGTTCTATATGGTAAAAAAATTATTTAGATAATTAAATATTTAAATAATTACCTTTTTAGTCCATCAATGACTACACACCATCAAAAATCCTAATGTGAATGAAACAAAAACCACACGTGGGGTAAAACCCATGTTTTGGACCTAAGCATGATCTCGACTTTCCCATATGTAGCCTTATTTAAAAAATAAATTTCTAAAAAATGATTGTGCGGATTTCTAAAATATTTATATTATTTAATTTACTCATTAATAAGGTTCCAATGACACCCGATTTCTATGCAAACACCACAAAGAAAAACATGGTCACCCCCCCCAAATTAAAGTGTCCAAATATAAAAATAGAGTTATTACACTCTCCCCACCTTCAAGGATTTTATCCCTACAAAGTAACAACCAACCCAAAAAAGGTGAGGGTATTGAGATCGCATATAGATCTCATGCTCCCATGTTCTCTCCCATGATCCTTATGCTACCAAAGAATGCACACTAGTGTAATATATCTCCAAAAAAGGTTCTTCTCCTATCGATCCTCAATTACTGCTAGATACTCTCAGAAGGTGGCCCCGTCTTCAAAGTCCACCTCACCATAGTCAATAACGTCTAACATATTATGCACATACCTCCTTATATGTGACACATAGAAGACATCATGAACTTCAATTAACTTTAGGGGTAACACTAACAGGTATGTAACCTCTCATAATCATTTTAGTATTAATAATATACCAATATATATTTGATATTGATTAAAAACCCACCCAAATCGCCATAGTTTTTATTGGGGAGATACCATTAGGAACACATGGTATCCATCCTTTAACTCAAAGGTTCTCTGTTGATGGTCTGTATAAGAATTTTTATTGATCTATGATGTCTAAATATACTCCTGGATGTTATGAACCTTATCTACCATCACTTGAACCAACTCTTTCCCCATAAGTATTGACTCACCAATCTCTAACCAACATAACAGTGACATGCATGGTCTCTCATAAAAGGACTCAAATGGAATCACGCAAATTATGGAGTGATATTTATTGTTTTATTCAAAATAAACTAAGGTAAAATTATATATTTGAACAAATTCCAACATGAAAGATCAAGTAATATCCTTAAGTTCATGAATTGTCTTCTTGGTCTGGTCATATTTCTAGGGGTGGAAGTTCATGATCAGCTGAAACACAGTCTAGAATGCATCCTGTAATCCTCTCCATAATCAAGATGTGAAATATGAATCATGTTTGTAAAATATCATCAATGGTAATCCAGGAAGCTAAATTATTTATTTCACATACAAGGGTACCATGCTTTCCATTGAAATCTACCCCATAATGGATAGGAAGTGGGCTGACTTGGTAGGTCAGTCAATGAAAACCTAGATAGTTTTGTGGATTCTCATTGTCCATGGAATCCCCATCATAAAATACATATATATGTCATCCCAATTCCATTATATAACCTCTAGAGTATGGTTTAAACCTACTGAAACTAGATTTTATAACTTTATATACAGATAGGTAAGGAAGCATAAAATAAACTATCCAACATTATTCTTCATCCCTAGCTATAAAAATAGCCACTAAAAATCCCAGTACATATTTTCTACTCCAATATATACCACTAAAGGGGATGTATGGAACTCCCTTATCACCTCATCAAGTAGTGTGACTGACCCCATCATTTATCTTTAGAAGAGGATGACATGCTCCCAATATTCGTAGAATGCATCAAAATAATTTCATGTGAATATTTGTTTATACAGGACCTAACAACAAATATCTACAAACTATACTTCTCTAACATAATAAATGAGTGTAGGGGTTATAAACATTGATCAAATATATGATTCTAATCCTTTATCCACCAAGGTCAACTTCATCGAGGCCAAATATCTTGAAACCATACCAAAAAAATGGGAATGATATTTCATATTGAGAATATTTTCCACCACATTACCTTTCTCAGGATTATAAACTATTTTTAATTCATAGTCCTTTAAGAAATAAAGTCATAAACTCTATATCATGTTAAGATAACTCTTAGTGAATATATACCTGATACTCTTGTGGTTTAAATAGAAAAAAACCCACTCACTAATAAGGTAGTATCTCAATGAATTTAGGGAAAAACCACAACTTACAGATCCAAAACATGGTTCATGTAATTATACTTGTGGGGTATTAATAGTCGAGATCTGTAAGCAATAACATCCTCCCTCTACATAAAAACAATTCTAATACTATCTCTAGATGAATTATAGAACACTACAAAATTAACCCCCTCCTCTAGCTATCTCAGAACAAGAGCCCTTGTCAACCTATTCTATAAATCCTCAATGGAATTTTGGAATTTCTATGAAAAATAAAATAGATACCTCTATTCAGGTCAATTTTTTCACAGGAGCTATAATTTTGGAGAAACATATAATAAACCTATGATAATAGATATCTAACCAAAGGAGAATCCACACCTCCATCACACTGTTGGGTGCCTCACAAACTATAACTTCCTAGATCTTTGTTGTGTCTATAATTACTCCATCCTCTGAGATAATATTTAAAAAGAAGTGGTCCTCTTTAATTCATAACTATAAATTCAAGATATTCTCATATAGCTGATGCTCTTGAAATACATATAGAATCAATATCAAATTCCATACATGATCAACCTCTAATGTTGGGTAGATTAGGATGTCATTGATAAAGACCACTATGAATTTGTATAGGAATGGTTGGAAGATCATATTTATGAGTCCCATAAATTTTAATGGGGAATTAATCAAACCAAATGGAATCACCAGGAACTAATAGTGTTCATAGATACATTATAATGTCATCTTTGGTATATCTACCTCAAATACTCATAGCTGGTGATAACATGGATAGAGTTTGATCTTTGAAAACCACTTTGCTGCTTTCAGTTGATCAAAGAGATTTTCAATTCTTGGAAAATTGTATTTATTCTCTCTCTTGGTTTAGAAAATAATAGTCAACACATAACCTTATCACCCCATACAATTTATTGGGAAACAATATTGGAGAAACCCAAAGGGATAAAATTGGTCTAATAAAGACCTTACTATAAAGATCATCTAACTACACCCTTTGCTCTCAGAGCTCAATAGATGCCCTATGATATGCTATAAAAGCTATAATAAAAGTAACGGGGTGAATGTAAATGAAAAAATCGACCTACTAATGAAGTTTTAAACTAGGTAAATTGTTGGGGAAGACTTATTATTACTCCTCCTCCAATACTAGAAACTGAATATCCACTAATTTTGTTATACCAAGAGTCCATTGAAATGTTGTATCCCAATACATAAATGAATTTGGTCCAAATATTGGTGTTATATAATGTAGAAAGGACAAAAATCATGTGGTTTAACCTAAACATTGAGGTTTTTATGGGTTTTAGGGAAAAGTGCACCCCATCTTAGGGGTCTGGGGGTCTTCAGCCTCTTGTCTAAATTTTTAGGCACTATAGAAACTCTGACTAAAATTTATCAGAGATGGATGATGACACTGATAGTGAACTATATTAGTGTAGACTATATCATTGTGACTTTAGCATCTAAAACTTTTGATATAGTAGAATCATTGCTCCATATACTTCTTGCCACTAGTCACTATAGCATAATAGAATTACTATTTGGTTTGTGAAACTGTTGAACCATATTATTTATAAGATCATTCAAGATATGTTTTCTATGTGTGTTATTCTTTGAAATCACCCTATAATTTTTCAATTGAGTTAGTGAAATTATTCTACCTCACTATGTATGTAAGGATCATTTCTTAAACCATTTAAATCATTATTTCTGATGATCTTATTCTTGTCTATTATTTATTCCCTTACTATTATTTTTAGAATCATTCGTAATAATTAATTCCATCATTTCTACAATAGATTAATACTAGAAAATCGATGGGAAATTAGTTCTAGATTTTAGTACATGAGTCTAGATTATCCATTATAGAAATACTTGTCACTAATGGAGGAAAACATCAATATATCTCCCCGTATTAAACCTAATATCCAATGGTATTAATTAATATGGGTATAGTATAATGATAAACAGTCTATATAGATACTAACATCATGTAGCCTCATAAAAACTATTAATATATCCCACATGAACCTCTCTCATTATAGAGCTAAGTCACACTACCAGTAAATGAGTTTGATCATAGAATCTCCCCCCAGTCAGAGTCTCCGTCCATAAGTTTCACACTAGAGGATCTACTAGAATCTTGATTTCTAAAATAATGGATATTTAAAGGAAGGAATGGATCATGACTATATCTACCAAAACATATTCTAATGTGGAGAATACATATATTTCACCTCAAATTATGTTGGTATACTTCGATTCATAATCCTCAACTACTAGCTGGTGTCTATAACCTTGAAAACCATCCCTCTAAGACTGGTGTGGACCCCCTATGGTTATTGGTGGTGGATATTCATAATGATGAACTCCAAAAGATCACCCTCTTATCACCCTATTGGATCCTCTACCAATAAATCCTCCCTGAGGATCTCCCTGACCATCCCTGAGAGGTCCGAGGTCACATATCTTCCTTTGATGAGGTATTCCATCCATTTTATAAACTCTCTCCATTGTACGATAGGTCAACTAGTCCCCATTATAGGAAAATAATCACATATCCCCCATTTTACTAGATCCCATTTGATATACCTAAACTTCTAATACTATAGTCTAAGTATTCACCTAAGAACATCCCAAGAATCTAGGTCTCTAAGTTCACCCCCTACCATAGATACCTCTACTCCTGGATGACCACTAACAAAACTTATTTACTACAGATGATCTAATTAAAATAATTCTACCACAATGGCATGATATAGTACCCAAAATATATGGGGATACAAAGGGGAGATAATAATATAAAATGTCTCTAGAAATTTCATTCTCACACTTCTACACTCAGAAGAACCCATCATAAACCATGTCTTGGGAGTATCATGTGAGGATAGTGAACCTCAATGCATACATAGCGATGGAAATGTTACCCTTCCTCAACTCAAGGAGATCTTATATTCTTAACAAACACAAATTTCCTAGAAAATATTCCTATTTGAATAGGTGTTGAAACATGGACCATAGAAGTGTCCCCTTTTCATGAATCAATGTCACTAAAATCCACCAAAATCCTACTAAACCATAGAGAATAATATCTAGGAACACCACCATATGATTGAAATGATTCCAAATGAGATAGAATACTCATACCATCTACTCTAGAAAATACTCTACTACCTATGGATCTAGCTCTTCCTAGAACCTGGGTAGCCTTTCCCCTAGAACTCATATGGTACATTCATACTATGTATGTCTACATCCTAAATTGTTGGGATGGTCAACTATTCAAACTATTGTAGAGTATCCAAAAGAATCACTAGAGGTGGGACTTCTTACTGATTAAATGGTTGAATAATTGCTCACTATCCACATGAAGGAAACACCTCATGCACTATCCCTTGAACTAATTCCTCATCACTTAGATTTTTGTCATAGTGGCCTTTCCATGGAATACTGATTATATATATATTTAGTGTAATCCTTCAATTTTTGCAAGATGTACCCTGGTCAATAGATCATATAT
Organism: Viscum album; assembly: GCA_963277665.1. Classification (NCBI taxonomy): domain Eukaryota; kingdom Viridiplantae; phylum Streptophyta; class Magnoliopsida; order Santalales; family Viscaceae; genus Viscum; species Viscum album. The sequence continues at coordinate 641,388,777 of OY728131.1, read as the reverse complement.
GGATAGCTAACTCAAAAAGGACATGGAAATCACAAACTCATTCCTATATGATGCATGTACCATTTTTTCCTTCAACCGGTGCCTTCATGTACCAAGTCAACATACAGGTTATCAGAGTCCTGGGGTATAAATACATAGGTCACCACACCATCAGAGTATTTATTGTTCTGATAGTTGAGACACCACAACACCATTACCTTAATTTCTAATACCAATCCTCACAATGTATCTATCTACAAACTCCATCCCGAGGAAAACCTTACTCTGATACCACTCTAAAATGACCCGACCCACCAAGGCCTCACTTGGGCTAGTGGAAATCCTAGTGTGCCACTTCATGAATGACATCAATAAGACAGGGGATAGTGAATAACACCAAATAGGCATAACACACACATGAGAGGCCTTAATATAATGTAACTACACACCAAGGCACACCTCCATACATCCTAGGATGATTTTTAATAGCAATGAGTTGATTAATAAATGCATAATAACTTCTAACAACCCAAAACAATAGTATTAAAGTACAGAAACAAAATAAATAGGGGGAAAAATAATCCCATCAAGCAGAAAATCGGACCAAACTAAAAATCAGTAAGAATACCATCCATATACGCAACCTCCGACATCTTACCCTAGTCAATCTGACATAGCCACTAGGTACAACTACACACCACCCACACCTAGTCCACCTAGATCACCATTAATCTATTGTCTTCTACATAAGTCACAACATGTGCAGATAGGTCCCATGCATGGGTGATTGTATACTTTCCCAATAGGAAATCCCTAAATAATCAAAGAAGTAAATCATCAATGTAGAGTTGGATCTAAACAAAAATAATTAGGGAAAGGAAAGAGGAAACCATATATGCTTAAATAGAAAGAGTATGCGGTGAAAGAGGTATTATTTTACATCTATATCCCTTGTGAAGTAATCCATATGCATCACTATGAAACCATATTATCTAGATAGACTCCACATGTAATACTAGGAAATGAAGATGGGGGAAGAATGACATCACTGAAAGAAACCTAGATGAGGAATTGGGCTAATATATAGAGGATAACACCCTGGGACATAAGGGGAAAACAAAACCTATATGTATTATCCCATAGGTATGGTATTACACACCCAGATGAAGGATACATGATAATTGACCCTACCCAGGGAATGGGATTGAGGATCATGATCTTAGGACAATAAGGGAATACTTGACCCTATATACGATCTACCCATAGATAGGGGATTAAGTATACATAATACCATTATAGAATATATGACCCCATCTATGGGGGATATATGGACTCTCACATCACTACACATTGTTTAAAATACTAACACATCCAAATATGGGCCTGTATAATATAATGAGGGCTCTAAAGAGTTACGGTATAAGTAAATAGTGTGAGTAATGGGTATAAAACATGTATCCCATAGGATATCATATACTCATGTATTAGTGCCTCACATGGCATGTAAAATTCTAACTATAAAACATGTGGAAAGGCTCACAAGGCATGTCGGATCTATAGGGGTACTTAGCATGTACCCTGGCTTCCCATGTTGTGCTCTGTTATGGGTACATAGTGTGTGACCTTCATCTACATGTTGTGTGGGACACTAGGTTCCCAGGGAATGTTACCCTTATACACACTGATCAATCTACTAGGGTATACATGGTGTGTAAGATAATATCATATTTCATGGGATAATTAAATCATTATAGAAATCATAGCTAAATTATACACTGATTATGTTGTTTGTGTCCTTCTGAACTACACATTATGTAGTTGGTATTTTTCCTAAAACATTGTTATCCTTATGAAGCTTTACCGCACCTACCAATTTAACTGAGGTTCTCAGTTGAATGTTATCCAACTACATTATATAGGTGGAATCTTTTTTGAAGGATGGATTTGGACCACCGATCACCAAAGATATAGATCCCTATCATTCACATGATTCGTTAAACACCCAATCACAACTCTTTCAAAACATCCCCATATACCTATCTCATATGATCTTTCACCATCATATGTGATTCCACATCTATGCTATGATCTGTCGTGTCGAATGAATAATGAAGATCCATAAAACCTTTTTTGAAATCATGAAAATAATTGTCCTGTAGTTATGGTTAAATCACAATCCCAAACTTGAAATATTATGATGAATGCATGAAGGATTAAGGGAGAAATCCAAAAAACCATAAAATTAAATAATATATGATGCTCATACAAAATTTGGATAGGGATCATAGTGAATAAATTGAATTAATGATGGGTAAAAATAAAACCTTATAAAAAATGAATCTCAAACCAAAATTATAGGAAAAAAATATGTTGATTGGACCATGTGATATCTGAACATGGATTCAACTTAAGAGAGATTGGTCTATGTTTACAAAAAAAATGAAGAATAGGGTAAATCCCACAATGGTAAGATCCATGCCTCAATTTAGGATCTATTTTTTATGAATAATACTTCCACAGTAAATGATATTAAAATATAATGATATGTTCATCATCATTCCTTGATCCTATGTCCATCTACAAATTCTATTACCCTTGATCTCTTCTTCAAGTCTCATAAGGTTTTGTGGATAAACCTAGAGATATCTCTAAACATGTTTTAAATAGAGGGGTTTCCATAGTTATATCAATTAATTAGATAATTAATAATTTAATTAACTCTATTTTTAATCAATAAATAACTGTAAACCATCATATATCCTAATGAGAACAAAACTTCTATCATGATAAGTGTAAAACTCAAGTTTTAGACCCAACCAAAGTCTTGGTTTTCCCATAAAAGACCATATTTAGAAGATACAACATTATTTATAAACAATTCATGAAAAATTTTATAAAATATTTATACGATTTTATTTACATATTATTGGGGTTATAAAGACACCTGATATATACATTGACATTAAAATTAAAAACAAGGATGTATCTAAAAACATTTAAATGTCCCCAACTCAAAAAATTGAGTCGTTATACCCACCCACATTCAAGGTTTTCACCTTAAAAATAAAACCTACCCAAAAAGGTGAGGGTAAAGAGATCAGATCTAGCTATCATTCTCCCCTTCTCTCTTCTAAAGATTCATATGTTGTCATTGAATGTGCTCACAGGGAATAACACACCCACAAATTTTCTTCTCATATTAATCCTCGATCACTATTGAAAACTTTGAGAAGGTGAACCCATATTCAATGTCTAACTTTACATAGTCATAACTTTCCATAGATCATGAATATAAAACCTTAGATGTGACACATGAAATATTTCATAAACTTTGATCAACTGTGGGGGAAATTCTAGGTGGTGCATAATGTTTCCTACCGTTCATAGTATCTGTAATAGACTGATATATCTTAGAGATATCTTACCACCATAGTCAAATATCCATAGTCTATATCAATGATATACTTTCGAGACACATGGTATCCATAATAAAATTACAAGGGTCCCCATCGATTATCTAAATAAGACTTTTTATGGATATTTATAGTGATCATCCACTTCTGGATGATTTTTACCATCCTTATCATGCTCACACCAACTCAGACCCAATGAGTGCTTGCCCACCCATATTGGACTAGTATAAGGGTAAGTCATATTATATCCCATACACGGCCTAAAATGGTGTTATTACAATGGTGGAGTGATAGTTATTATTGCATGAAAACTCTACTAAGGGAAAATGACCCTCCCAGTTTTAGTTAAAGTTCAACAAACCATCACAAACCATGTCTTCAAGGACCTGAATGTTCTACTTTGTTAGATCATCTGTCTGGGGGTGAAACACCATGATCATCCATAATTTAGTCCTAAATAAGTTTTTAATACTCTCCATAATTTCTATGAAATACTATTGTAACAGTTAGAAATGATCATCAAGGGTACACCATAATTCTAGATGATCTCTAATAGTGACCCAAGATTTCCAGTGAACTTCACTATCTAATGGAAAGTAAGTAAGACAACTTGATAAGTTGGTTGATGATAAAATTGATAGAGTTGTGGACTTTCAATATCCCTGGAATCCCCATAAAAATTGTAGATATGTAATCCACTTCAAATAGGAATATCCATAATATGGACCAAACCAATTGGAACCTGATACTCTGACATTAATTATTCATAATATAGGTATCATGAAACAAAATCCATTACACTGGCCTTCATCCTTGGTCACCCAAACTGTCACTATTTATCTTGGTACATATTTTATAATCTAGGATTTACCACCAAGGGAGATAAGTGAAACTCCAGCTTGACTAGAACCATCATTTTTCCTTAGAAGAGGATAATGTACTCCCACTTTTATAGAATCCATTATGAGTGTGTCCTATGATTATCTGGTCACATAAGACCTCACAATAAATATATCTAAGTGGTGATTCACTTATTAACTTAATGATATGAGGTGTTATTACCATACATTAGAGTTACACTAATCCTTTATCAACCACCGAGATCAACTGCATTGAGGGAAACTACTCTAACTCCTAAATTAGAAATTGGGGATGATATTTCCTACTCAAAGAATCTCCCACCATATTTTCTTTCCTCAAATTATAGACTATTTTGAAGTCATAGTATTTTAGGAACTCAAGCCATCACCTATATCTCAAGTTGATATCTACCCAAGTAAAGATATACCTATGAATATTTTGGTTGTAATAGACAAAAAACACTCACTACGAAGGTAATGTTTCCATGTCTTTAGAGAGAACACAACAACTTATAACACTATATAGTGAATTGTGTAATTCCACTCATGGTGCCTAAACTGTAGAGATCTATAAGCAATAACCACCCAACTATTCATCAAAACATATCCAACCATAGCTATATAATAATCTTACAACACTCTATACTAAACCCCCTCATCTAACAGTCTTAGGATGGGGGATCTTGTCAACCTATCCTGAAAATCTTCAAAGGCCTTTTGGAATTTCTCTAACCAAACAAACAACCGCCTCTTCCAAGTAATTTCCATCATGGGATATATAATTTTAGATAAGTCTAATACAAATTTTTGGTAATATCCATCGATCCTAAATAAACTCTATATCTTCATCACACTCTTGAGTGACTCCCAAGTTAGTACCGCCTTAATATGCTCTGGGTCCATATCCATTCCTTTATGTAAAATAATATGTCCTAGGAAGTAGACCTAGCTAATCTAGGATATGAATTTTGAGAGATTAAAATATAAATAATGCGACTAAAGTAAATATAAAAAAATCCTCAAATTCTAAAAATTCTCAACCTCAGATTTTATGTAGAAAAGGATATCATCGATAACGACCACCATGAACCAGACTAGGAAAGGATGGAATATTTAGTTCATGAGTCCCAAAATATTATTTTGTATTCATTATTCCAAATGGAATCACCAATAACTCATAGTGACTATAGTTACAAAGGGATGTTGTCTTCCATATATCTCACTCATGTACTCACAACTGGTGACATCCTGAATCGAGGTCGATCTTTGAGAACCCCTTCACCCCCTACAGCTGATCAAAGAGACCATTAAATCTTAGAAAATGGTATTTATTCTTTAATGTCACTTGGTTCAGGTGGAGATAGTAAATTAAAAACCTCATGCTCCCATCCATTTTCTTGGAGAAAAAGACAAGATATTCCCAGTGCGACACATTGGGTCTAGTAAATTTGTTCCTCTAAAGATCCACCAACTACTCCCCCAGCTCTCAAAGCTTGATAAGTTCCATATGATATGCTATAAAATATATGAGAATGGTCTTAGGGTGAACATAGATACAAAAATCAACCTCCTGCTGATCAGTTAAACCAGATATTTCATTGGGTGTGATGTTTGAGTACTCCTCCATTGCTATAAAAAATTAAACATCCATTAGGTCTATTAAACTAAGAGTCATACTAGACAATTGATGGGAAATAGGTTATATCTTCCCAAACATTTTTTTTGATCATCCATCCTCGAAATAATTCTTACTAATAAAGGAAAAACATGATCTATCAACCTGTGTACTTATTTATCTCTAATGGAATCAATCAACATGGGAATAAGTTGATGATATCCTGTCCATACCAAGAATGACATCAAACAAATTCATTTTAATTACTAATAGATACCACACAAACCTCTCTAATATGAGAGATAAGTAACACTATAGATAGATGAGTTTGATAATATAATCTCCCCCAATGTGAGTCTCTATTCATAAGGGTCTGACTAGAGTCTCTACTAGAATCTTGAGTCATAGAAAAAGGGATATAATAAGGAAGTAATCATGTCTGTGTCTCCCAGAACTGATGCTAAGGTGGATAAGACATATATTATACCTAAAATAATATTAGGAGACTATGGGTTATAATACTCAACTCCCTGAAACTATTCAAAACCTTTAAAACCATCCCTTTGAGCCTAGAATGTACCACCAATGGTTGGTGGTGGTAGAAAACTGTAATATAGACCTCCCCCAACACCTCCTCTTGGAGATTATTTGGATCCTTTTCTAAGACCACCTTATTGAGGATCTCCCTGACCATACTTGGGATGTACCAGGTCACATTTCCTCCTGATATTTAGTAATCTATCCAATTTCTAAAATTATTCTATTACATGATGGGTTGGTTAGTCCTTTAAAATATGACCTCACCCATCATAGGTAAAGCATTGTAGATCCCCCAATTAATTGGATCCCCTATAAAAACCCTAAACTATAGATCCTATGGTATAAGTTTTCACCTGAGAGAATCTCAGGTGTCTAGGTCTTGAAGTCCACCACCAACCACCCACTACTAAGGTCTCTACTCTTGGGTAACCACTACTAGAACCTAATGAGTAATGTTTCTCCACTAAAAATATCTCAACCACTAAGGCATGAGTCAACACCACCGCATAAGTGGGGATATAAAGGGGAAATACTCTATATAAAATTTCTCTGTAAATTCCATTACTGAAAGACTCCATCATGAAAAATTTATAGGGAGTATCATGTGAGGTTAGTGAACCTCATCATATACTAAGCAATAGACATTCTCCCTCGTTAAAATTTAAGGATCACTTAGATCTATACCAAATTTAGATTCATCAAAAAATATTACTCCATTAAGAGGTTCTCAAAATTGTTCCATAGAAGCATAATCATCATGATCTTAAGTCATTAAACTCCACAAAATTCCTCATACGCTATGGAGAATACTATTCCCTAGAACCACCATCTAATCATAAGGGGTATCAAAGAGATGGAATACTTAGAACATCAACTTCATCCCATCCTCTATCGCCTATGGATCTAGCTCACCCTAAAACCTAGGTGTCCTCTTCCTTTGAAACTCACAACGAACATTAATCTACACAAACATTCATCATGTATTATGGGGAATATCATCTACTCAACCTAGAATAGAGAATCCACGTAAACATCTATAGTTGGTTTTTCTTTTTTACTCAACGGGTGGAATCACTATGAATTGTAAGCCAAGATGAAACACCTCATATACTATCCCCTAAACCAAAACCTATTCACTTTACTATTCATCATCACGAACCTTCTATGGAATCACCATTTTTTATTTACATAGTGGTGTCTAGAAAATTTCCAATATGTACCATGGTCAATAGAACATACCTAAGGAGCTGACTCAAGAAGGAAACATAGATTACAAACCAATTTCTATAGGATGCATGTATAATTTTTCCCTTCAAATGGTTCCTTTGTATACTGATTTTACAAGAAGGTTGTTAGAATATCAGTGTATGGATATTTCGATCACCACACCACCATTGGGTTCCCTAGCCTCAAAGTTGTACTCAAGAATCCCCGACACCATTTCCTTAATTTACTAAATAAATCCTCATAATGAATATATCTCCATATTCCATCCCTGATAAAGCCTTTCTCTAATACCAACCTAACATAAATCAAATCATCTAGGAACCACCTACACTAGAAATAAGCCATGTGTGCAATTAAAATATCGATTCCAATTGGCCACGGTCTGGTGACTAGAACCCAGTATTCATAACACACACATAGGATTCCTTAGCCTAATATACTGGTATACACACACACACACACCTCTATGAATCCCAAGATAATTATAAATAATAATGAATAGAGTAATAAATACATGGATAACCACTAACAACACACAAATGAATGTAATAGTATATAAAAAAATAAATAGGTTGAAACAAAGTCCTATAAACAATAAAATTGGATCAACCTAAAATTGGTCAGAATATAATTCCCATACACAACCTCTCGAGTCTGATCATGGTCTAGATGACACTGCTACAAAGCACCACTTTACACCACTTACACCTGGTCCAACTCAATCACTATCAAACTTCCTATCCTCTATATAAGACATGAAATATGAGATAAGGGGCCATATAGGGGTGAGTATATATATACTCTATAGGACACACCAAATCACTAAATAAGTAAGGCATCAAAGGATATTCATATCAAAACCAAAGTCATGAGGGTAAGGAAAAAAGAACTTAGATGCGGGAGAAAAAAAAATGAGATAATGAAAGAGGTATCGTTCTACACCACTATCCTTGGGGAAGTAGTCAATATATAGCTCCATGAAACCATACTATCAAGATAGAATCCACATGGCCTATTAGAAAATGAAAAATGGACGAATCACCTTACTAGAAGACACCTCAAACCAAGAATTCAACTCATTGATAGGGGATCATGCCTTGGGATATAGGTCGATACCTGAACCTATCTATAATGTCTCATGGGTGGGGGATCCCATGCCTAGAAAAAGGGAAAATGTTACTCAACCCAACATAGGGAAGGGGATAGAGGATCGCGACCCTATGACCATAGGTTGATACATGATCCTATCAATAATTGACCCGTGGATTGGGGATCCCACAAACTAAGTAGTAGTGTGGGATAATTGACCCTACACTACTAAAAAATTGTCATTTAACAACATTGGTATTTATCAGTGCTAGAAAAAAGAACTGATAAATGGATTATTTACGAGTGCTAAAAAGCACTGATAAATTTAACCCTTTATCAGTAATTTATTTTTAGCACTGATAAAGGGTATCCATTATGAGCACTTTATTTTTAGAGGTGATAAAGGGTAACCTTTATCATCACTTTATTTTTAGAACTGATAAAGGGTTCCCTTTATCAATGCTATATTTTTATCACTCATAAAAGAATCCTTTATCAGAGATTTTTTAGCATTGATAAATGTCTGAATAAATAAAATGAAATAATTAAATAAATAAAAATTAAAAAATGAGTTTATTAAAAATAATATTACAAATTTTACTAATTAAATAATTTTTGAAGGTGCTTCTAAAGGAAATCCGGGCCCTGCGGGATGTGGTAGAATCTACAGGGATCACCTCGGTCAGATCCTAGGGTGCTTCTTTAGAAGCTATGGGATTGCCTCATCTTTGGAAGCTGAAATGATGAGTGTGATTCACAGTATTTATTTTAATAAGCACCAAGGTTGGAACTAAATATGGATTGAAAGTGATTCGACTACCATAGTGCAAGCAATTTGGAATGGTTTGATTCAACTGGCTTGGTCAACTACTACACATTGGATGGGTTGTCTACGTTCACTATGTGGCATCAATCATATTACCACTCATATCTATCGGGAAGTGAATATGGTTTTAGATGGACTTGCCAATAAAGGAGTAAATCAGGATATTACCTGGTTGGATGTTCGGCCTGACGACTTACTCCCCATTTATGTGAATGATTTTAATATGATCCCATCTTTTAGACTCATGTAACCTCTTTTATATAATAAATCGTGATTTGGTATTTTGGCCAAGGCATCAATTTATTTAAAAAAATATATTGATAAAAATTAATAAATTGATTGTACTATATATAAATTATAATTACTAATAAATAGTTTTCTTTAAATATATAGATGTATGCAAAATGAAAATTTAAAAAAAATTAAAAATAAAAATAAGTAAATCCAGAAAATATTAAACATTTTATTAATTAGATGATTATTGATAATGTTAATAAATAGTATATATTAAATATATATAAATATATTAATGTATATAAATATGATTTATATATTAAAAAATATTATATTATGCTTTACATTAAATATTAATGTATTTAGTGAATAATGGTTTATAATTAAAAATTAATATGAATTAAAAATAATGACTAATTGCATCGAGTAATTGATATAATTGAATGTCATTTTATTTTTCAATTTATAACAAAGATCAAATGTATTATATTTATTTCACATATATATATTATATACATATTCACACACAAAAATATATTTTTTTAGAATTTAATCAATTTAGATTATTTATTATATATATTTATATATTTATTATGTTTTAATATTTTCAATATGTATTCATCTTTATTCCTATATATATCCATTTTCTAATGATTTATATTAATCAAAATTATCCAAAATTTAAATATATTGTACTCATTTTTAATTTATCAATTTCACTCAATTTTAACATGCATGAACTTAAGATTAAATATTCATTAATAATGTTAAAAATAAATTTGTAAATAAATATTTATAAATAAATATATTTATAAATGAATATTTTTTTATAAATTTATATTTATAAATAAATAATATTTATTTAAAATTTATTTATTTAATTATAAATAAATAATAATAAAATTATAAAAAATTTATTTAAATAATGAATATATTTACTATGTTATATTTATCTTTATAATTATTTGAATATTATTTTTTAAAAAGTATTTTTATAATTATAAATAAATAATTATATATTCAAAGAATTATAAGATTATTATTTTATTAAAATTATTATTATAAGTTTTATAATTATATATAATAATTATATTTTTTTAAAGTATTATTTTTTTTAAAAAGTATTATAAGTATTTATTACCACTATTTTAGCACTGATAAACCTAGAGATTTATCAGCACTAAAAAATTCCTGATAAAATCAATATTTATCAGTGCTAAAATATTAGTGCAGATAAAGATTGATTTTATTAGTGCTTCTTTAGTGCTGATAAATCTCTATATTTATCAATATTATTTAAAGCGCTGATAAAGATTCATTTTATCAATTCTTATTAACATAACAATGATAAAAGGTATCTTTATCAGTTCCTTTTTTAAGCACTGATAAAAGTGTCACGATCTATTTTAATAACTCTAACCATCGAAAACCAGTTTTCAATATCTGAAGATCTCCATGGAATTGACCTCTTAATGGTAATCCTTATTGTCTAATCCAAGCTCAAATCTAGTCTAGAATCAAGGATCCAACTATTCCAAGGCTTGAATCCTAGTCTCGAGCGATTCAAGGGCTGAACCCAACCATGACTTGAGTGAAATCCAAGTTTTTCGATATCTCTAATTTCACTTGGTTATCTACTAAACCTTATCATACCACATTTGTGTATACCAACAAGTCTAGTTTCACTATCCAATAATAAATCAATCCAAAATTCATTATTATTTTTAGATATATTGAAGTACCGTCTTCCCCGATATCATGTGGGTCTGCTTGGGATAACATTGGTATTGTGGGACTTGAAATATGGAAAACCCAATGTTGGTTCATGTTGTTGTGAGGTATAATAGGCTCTTAATACCTATATTTCATGACATATACCTTTTACAATCATCAAATTTTAAAAAAATCATCCATATAGTGTTCATTGTTGTCATTGGTTTTGAATATTACACTGCAAAGAACTTGGATGATGAAATATATGACATCATTGGGGTATCATATTATCTCTTGAAAAAATTGGCATTGAGAGGGTTGAGTGAGGAGGATTAAAATATAGGGTCACCCCTTCAATTTTAAAGGTAATTCTAGTAGTTTTTTTCCAAAAAATGAATGATAAAATATCTGAAAGTATATGGGAAAATCTATATAATTATTTTTTCATGAAAGTTTTTCCTAGGATAATGAGAAATAAAATATGGTGTAAAATTAATGGATTTATTTAGGATGACTATGAACTATTTCATGAGGCTTAGGACAGATTTAGGGGTCACTTATGAAATGTAACAATCAAATAATTCTGATGAATCTGTAAAATCAGACAAGAAAAAATATTATATATGTTTGATTTGTTGTCTTATCTATTTAACAACTTCTTGAAAAAATATAATTTTTTCAGTTTTTATATTTGAAATATTTAATTTTGATTTTAATAATATTACTTAAATGCTATAAAAAGAAAAATCAAAGTATCTTAAGGTTCTATAATCCTTTGACTATATTATACAGGAGAAAATGATTTTGAGATAAAATGTAATTGATATTTTGATTTTGGTTTTTGAAATATAGTTAGAAAATAAATAATTAGAATGATTCATTTTCTAGGAGAAACCTCAACATCATGGTGTTTTAAGAAACAAAATATTATTTCATTACATTGTGGAAAAAATAGTACATTTTTGATATACTTTATTACTCTCAATCCTTTAGGATTGATCAAAATTTTTCAAAATTTGATATTTTGTTTGAAAAGTAACTTATTTAATGAGAAATTTTTTCTATTATTTAAATTTTAAAGAATATTTTAAATAATTAAAGAATAAATCTTATACCACTAGATTTAACTAATATTGATAAAATAAAATATTAACATTGATTAATGTAAATTTAATAAATAAGTTTTAATAGAATATATTTTTTGAAATAAAAATTATTTTTCATGGATAAAATCATTACACCTTTAGAATCCCACTTCAAGTCAACTTAATTTGTTTGTATTTAATAATTTAATGACATGTTATGTTAACCATGGACTATCAATTATATTTAATTGTATGGTTTACTAACATAAACTTAAATCCATTTTTATGTCCTTCTAGTGGTAATATGATTCCCCACAGATGTTAGTATCTCAATTACATGAAATAATTTTTTTCCATTAAAATACATTACCATGGAATTTTATGCTAAGAGTTTTTGTAGAATTAGGAAAAAAATTTAACTAAAAAATATTGTATGTTTAAACTAATGGAAATTTTTTGGAAAAATATATTAAACAAATTGATCCATAAAAATCCTTCATTGTTCTTATTCAGATCAAGCTCCTCATGTCACCTTTTTCTTATTCTTAACAAGCTCCTGATGCATATATTTGATCCAATCATCATCTTTGTCAGCCCCTCTAAATGATTTAGGCTCTACTTGGGAAAAAATAAGGTCTTTGTAGAGTCTTACTCCGAGTTTTCACCGAAACTTTCTGATCACCAGTGGAATTTTATTCATTGATTTCAGCCTTTCTTGTATTTATTGATGTTGATAAAAATATAGCCATCCTTGAAATTATAACCCACTCATTAATGCTTCTTAAAAATCACTTCAATTCTTTAATCACACATCTAATATACACTATGTAATTTTTACTTTAATCCATCTAAAACATACCATTATTTAATATTTTCTTTTGGTTCCACCCTTATTTCATGCTCATACTCCTCACTCATTGATTGATTGTTTGGAAAGATATATTTTTATTTTTTTATCACCATTCTGTCTTTACTGTCAGCATGTCCCTATGGTCAAAAATGGTTTCACAATAAAATAATTATCCATATAATTAAATTATTATTTCATATTTATGTTTAATTTATTTCTTTTTAGTATTACTCATACAATAATTGTCTTCTTGTACAACTAGATTCTTTTGTTAGAGTTGGGGTGGTTTGTTCGAAGCTGCTCATGCTCATGAGGGATCAAACTTCAAGCCTATAAATGATATAATGAAAATAAGGAAATTCATCAAGAATTCATACAACCATCAAGATAAGGTGAATTCCTAATTCTTATTTAATTATTTTTTTCATCATTTTATCCACTATTTGTATGTTAATTTCCTTATCATTTTTTTTCTAATCTTTATTTAGTTTTTTTCAAAGATCTATTGGGAAGTCATATTTTTCTTTCAACTATCCTCAAAAATCCATAAAATAGATAAAATTATTATTTAACCAATGTAACCATGTTTTCCATATTCATTGCCTTTATTTTTTGATCTTCCAATAATACATATTGATTCAATTTTGTTAACCGAAAAAACATTCTCATTATTGAAGACTTGGAGAGTAGAGAAATATCATGTGCCTATTGTGGCGACTTCTCATGATATAATTGGCACACGAGCTTCTTCTAATCTTCTGATTTTCAATAATGAGAAAAAATTTTCCTTTAAGAACATCAATTCAATATGCAGTGTTGGAATCTTGACATAGAAAGACAATGGAAACAAGGATACATGGGTAGTCATGATTTTTTTGAGATTTTTTGGATGTGTAAGAATCAATTTCTCCTCAATCCGACACATGGTGTGACATGTATGACTCATAGGGTTTTTTTATTTAAAATTGACATGAATTTTAGTAAAAAGGAAAACTAACATACTCAAAATTGAGTAAACATATTTCTATTATTTTTATATTTTAGGGAAATTATCCATAATTCAATTGGGACATGTAGAAATCAGTTACACCTCAATACAACGCATGGTGTGACCACTATGACTCAATGTGTTCACTATCAGTTTAAAATCGACAATTTAGTTAAAAAATGCCACTCACTAAAAAAAACAAAGTTTTATTTTCTTGATAATTGTAGAAATTGATTCATAAGTAATTTTTTATGTGTAACAATTGGTATAATATCAAACCAATACACGATTTGATTTTTATAGGTCAAAGTGAGTGTTTATAGTGTAAAATGACATTTTAGTAAAAAAAGTGACGTACTCAAAACCAATAAAACTCATTTTTATTGTTTTGATACTTTATAAAAATGAACAATAAGTCATTTGATACATTTAGGAATCAGATTCACCTCAATTCCATGCATAATGTGACCTATATGACTCCAATTGCGTCTTTTTATTTAAAAATGAAATCAATTTTAATAAAAAGGACAACTAACCTACTCAAAAATGATAAAACACATTAATATTGTTTTTATACTTTAGAAAAATGATCCATAAGGCATTTGGGATGTGTAGGAATTATCCACACCTCAATCCGATGCACAGTGTGACAAATATGGTTCAAAGTACGTCTCTTTATTTAAAATTGACATCAATTTTAATAAAAAGGACAACTAACCGACTCAAAACCACGACAACACATTCTTATTGTTTTGATACATTAGGTAAATGATCCATAATTTATTATTTATTTGTATTAATAATTCTCACCTCAATCCGATACACGATGTACTTGGTATGACTCAATGTATCCGTTATCAGTTTAAAATCAATAGTTTAGTTCAAAAAATGTCTCTCACTAAAAATTGAGAAAATGAACTCAAATTTTCTTGATAATTTAGTAAATTTATTTATAATTAATTTTTTATGTGTGAGAATTAGTCTCACATAAAATTTATACACGATGTGATCAGTATGAGTCAAAGTGCGTGTTTCTAGTTTAAAATGACATTTTAGTAAAAAAGATAGGTGACATAATCAAAACTGAGTAAACACAATTGAATTGTTTTAATACATTATGAAAACAATCCATAAGACATTTGCGACTTGTAATAACTAGACTCTCCTCAATCCAATGCCTGGTGTGACTGATATGACTCCAAGTGTATCTTTTTATTTAAAATTGACATCAATTTTAGTAAAAAGTGAAACTCACCTACTCAAAATTGAGAAAACACATTAGGATTGTTTTTATACATTATGAAAATTATCCATAAGTAATTTTTGATGTGTAGGAATCAGACATACCTCAATCCAATACATGATATGTTCGATAAAGACTCAATGTGTCCATTATCAGTTTAAAATCAATATTTTAGTTCAAAAAGTGTCACTCATAAAAACAAAGAAAGCATTCTCAAATTGTCTTTAGAATTTAGGAAAACAATTCATAAATCATTTGTGATGTATAAGAATTATTATCATGTAAAACCACCAAACGATGTGATCAGTATGAGTCAAAGTTCATTCTTCTAGTTTAAAATGACATTTTAGTAAAAAAGACAAGCGACGTACTCAAAACTGAGAAAAAAAAATCAGATTATTTTGATACTTTAAGAAAATGATCCATAAGTCATTTGAGACATGTAAGAATTATCATAAACTCAATTTGATGCATGGTGTGAACGATATGACTCCAAGTATGTTTTTTCAATATATAAGTATCATTTTAGTATAAAATGTGCATCACATTGGAAAAACCGTGAAAATGATCCTAGATTATTTTCTCTTCATTTAAATTATGTATTCATACATTATTTTTATGATTTTGTGGTATTTTTTGTGCTATAGTGTGCTATAATAGCACACTGCAATATTCCCCTTTATCAGTGCTTCAAAAAGTGATGATAAATAATACCTTTATTAGAACTTCAAAAAGATTTGATAAAATAGATATTTATCAGTGTTTATAGAAGTGCTGATAAAAGAATCCATCTTTTAATATTACTCTATTAGTAATCTCTTCTCTAGAACTGATAAAGTCCATTTTTATCACTGTTAAAGGCCGATTTTGTAGTAGTGCATTCTATGGGGAGATATGGACTCTCCCATAATTAATACAAGTATAGAATACTCAAAAATACAAATATTATCCTATACAAAAGGATAAATTATCTAGAGATTTATGGTCGAAGTATATGGATTGTGTTATTGGTACACATCATCTAGCCTGTAGGATGTCGCCTACCCATATATCGGTGCCCCATCTAGCATGTAGAAGTCAAACTACATGATGTGTGTAAAGGTTCACATAGTGTGTAGGATCTGCAGGGGGTACATGAAGTGTATCATGACTTCCCATTTTGTGTTCCACCAAGGGTACAAAATGTGTGATCTTGATGAACATGATCTGTAAATGTCCTCTAACTGATTGAGTTCTATTTAATATTGGTGTTCAAACTTCCTAAATCTTGAAAAGAAAAATTGAACCTAGCCTAGATCATGTTGGAGATATATTTTAGAATTCCATCATCATAATCCTACTAATCTTAGAGATTGTAATAATTCTAAATAAGTAGAGGATATGGTGGAGAATATTGAGTGGATTTTAAAAATTATCATAACTCCTGAGACCTCTATGGTGAAATTTTTGACATTTATGCTTAAGGTTCCTAGTAGAAAGTGGGGAGAGTCATTAATCCAAGATAAAATGCATGTGAATTTATTATATAAGGATTTAAAAACTATTCTTAATCATTAAGATGAATCTGGAAAAATAAAAGAAGTTCTTATATATTTAATGGATAGATTGGATAGCTATGTATTATGTGTCACGAACCAGCCTGATTCGACCCTGAACTAGTCACCTAGGCCAGCCCTCGACAAGTCTCGAGAGGCATTCCCGATCCTCCTAGGATGGCGACAAGAACTGAGGGAATCAATAGAGTACACAAGGAAACTATTTCGCACAAATATAAACAATCAAACAAACAACGGAAAGAAATGGACAACCCAAAATACATTAACATGAAAATTGAACTGAACATTATTTTTATAATAAAATGAAGGTACAACTAAACAAACAACTCAACTGACCAAACCAGATAGACAAATAAATCCATGTGACCCCACTGGTCGCTCTCCAACACAATTATCACATGTCTCCCAAGGCGATCAAACTCAAGCTGAAACCTGTACAAGGGCTAAAAATAGAAGAAAACTATAGGCATGAGTATTAAAACTCAGTAGGTTAGCCCGATATTCTATTCCAAATTAACTTCATTTAAAATAAAAAAAACATCAATTTAAAGTTTTAAATACAAGATATAAAGGTATGTTTTCGAAATTAGGTCCCATGCGTTAAAAAAATTACCAGACAAGAACTTGCATGTTTTATAAACAATAATACCAGTAACAATTTTCAAAGAGGTGAAACTTCAAAATGAAAATAGTTTTCAAGAGGGCTGCTCTAAAGAATGTACACTTTTAAATAAATCACATACAATACTTAATTTACTAACCAACACGCTGTATGTTAGCGGTGAGTACAAAATATCCAATGAGCACAAGTCACAAGAACACCTCTAGGCACTAGTTAGTTGCGATCCCTAGGTACCTCATATCTCGGTGAAGGTAACCATAATAAATATCCATTCTCATGCACACTATCCACTATTAGGGAGAATAACCATAACCTTTTATCCCCCCAACAACATCATCATTATATTTTATTTAGTGTTTTCATCGTCAAACTTGCTATGTGAAACAGGGGCCAAACCCCATGGGATCACTAGCATACTAGTACACGTCTTCCCACTAGATACTCAAGATTCAATTTAGTTCTAAATCAAGTTACACATATTATAAAAAACAATTTTCACATCAAAATTATATTCTCAAACCATACACACACAAATATCCCACAAACATGCTTCACATTTCTTTCACAGATCAATAAACCACTAATTTTTTTCGTAAAACAATTTCAAGGAGCGTAATGAGGCTTTGCACATAAAAATAATTCAAAAACACTATTTTAAGTATAAAAACACAACAAAACCATACCCAACCATATTTGGAATCCCTAAAAACATTTAATAAATTCATTTCATGGACCATTAAACAATCCCAATTGATGCAACATAGCATATACATGTAAAACACTCACTATTCATTTTTAGGAAAGGCCAAATAGGCCTTTAAACATTTTTACCAAACCGACATTTTTCAAATACAAAAATACCACATTTAATAAGGATGTGATGACCCACCATTTTTATATTCAAAACATTGGTAAAAACCTTGAAAATATTTATATTGATTATCTATAACACAACCCTTTTTATAAAAGTGTCAAATGGGCCTTCCATTAGCAACCCATGTCAAAATACCTTAAAACCAATACACCTTCTTTATAAAAACAAAAACCTACTTGAAATACACATATATAACCCAAAAAAATTTCTTTTATCGCTTAAAATATGATTATACAGCCAAACCAATCATTTTAAACCACACTCAACACATAAAATCCAACTGGGAAACCTACCGAACACATGACAATATTTTTTTAACAAAACTATTAATTTTTAGCACTAAAGAAGGAATAAAACATCAATGGAATGCCATAAATTTATTCAAGCTACTGAATCATGTTCAAAATACCACAAACCATGTGCGGAAACTAAGAAATCATTTGAACAAACAAACGGTGTGCACCATTTTAACAAAACTACACCACTTTACCAAAAACAAGGTTTTAACCGCTACATGGCACACAAAAAAATTATCGAAAGCATAAATTACAATTTTCAGAGTATAATAAAGATGAAAAAAATGAAATAGATTTACCTTAAATAAAAAGGTCAAGTGCAGTGGAAAACCTACCTCGAATCCTTGGCGGAATGGAAACACACAACCGAAATTACCCACCACAGGTTTATAAACACTAAAACTATGAAGAACGTCCCTAAATGAATATAAAACCCATAAAAATCATTAAAAAACATAACCCTATGTCCTTCATGACCAGGGGAGAAGAAATAACCATGAAATAATAGAAATATGAGGAAGAGTGAGGACAAAGGAGAAGGCATCTCACCTTGGAAACTAGAAAACTCTTAATATTCCCTTAGATACACAATATTATAGGAGATGTAATTGATTGAAACTTAGTGGATGGTATAATTAGGTCTAGAAGAACCATGGGAAACCAATTTGGGGGGGGGGGAATAGTAATAAATTAATTATTTATGGATGAAACAATTTACCATCTCAAATCTGGATGATTTGAGGAATCCTGAGAACCTTATCCCTAATATGTGATGAAAATGAGATCCAAAGATTTATAATAGATAATTAGGCTCAGTAAATAGATTTTGGATTCGAGTGGGAGGTATAATAATAAAAAAATATTAAATAATGAAATAGATATAAAAGAAACATTTTTAAAAAAAAATGGAAATGGGTCCATGAGCTGGCCTAATACCTAAATAAGTAACCCAAATTCACCATGATTATGAATTATTAAGGGATCCAAAAGGATATGGTGGTTTTAATATGTTAGGGGAGTAAAATTAAGAATTTTAATGGGTGAAAAATGTTTAAAAATAAATTATTTATAAAAGAAACAAATTTGGTTTTAAAATATGGAAATGGGATCATGGTTGGCCCAAATCATGAAGTAACCACCCTTTTTCAAAAAACTCCCAAACAAGAAATGGGGAACCCAAAGTAGGATTATTAGACACATATGGAAGTTATAAACTCAAAATTAATCTCATCCAACACCCAAGAAAATGATTTTTATTTTCAATGAACTGAATCAATACCAAGACATGAAAATAAAAAAAACTAGGTGTGACATTATGTGTCCCAATTCACTATGATTGTTAAATTTTTAGTAGAGATTTTTACTATGTATAATTTCAACACTAGATGATTTGAAAATGATTTGAATCTTGATATTTGGGTGAATTTATACTTTTTTAAACTAACCTATTATTCATAATTGGTCGATAAAACATCAATATTATAGACAAATCAAGTTATATTTTCTATCATGGGAAGTATTATTTATGTTCTAAGTGTAAGTGAAGATGGATTCCTAAAAAATAATAAGAAGCAGAATAAGTTTTAATGGGTAAGTTTTATTTGTTTATGGTGACAATCTCAATCTACTTCATCAAAGCCTATAGTGCATAGTCATCATGTAAGTCATTATTGTGGAAATTTGGTATATTCGAAGTCGTTTTAAAAAGGTTAATAAGACTTGACATTCTTGTAGTTGTGTGAGTTATATCTATAAGTTCTGTAGGATGAATCATCAATAGAAAAGTATTGTTATCTCTTTATCCCCAAAAAAGGTCTTAGATATTGTCTGAGGCCTCAAAGGAAATGGGATCTTAACCTCAAGATCATTGAGGAGGATATTATTCTTATCATGGGAAAAGTTATCTAAAAAGCAAGCCTCAATTAATTTGGATATCATAGATGTATCTTGAATATAGAAGCTTATTTTTAGCTAATAAATCATGAATCAAAATGTGGACCCACTGCAATGTAAAATATATTTTTATTGTATTATCCATGGTTGTTGTATTATTTTACATTGTTGGATATCACTATTTTATCTCTACTCAAATTTTAGAACTATTAAATATTCTATATTAACTAATTCCATATGTAATGGATATATATACTCCTCTTAGAAATAAGTGTGAGTAGGTCTTTTGAAGTCCCTCCTCTCTTATCTCAATTTCTTAAGTTAAACTAGCATGTGATTTCCTTATTATCAATATGTATCTCTTTTATATCATTCTTCGAATAAACCAAATAATTGAATTTAAATATTGTAATGATTTTTATCATTTAATGGTAACATTTGTATCATCTGAAGGTAATTAATATTTATTCTAAGGTGAATGGGTTTCTAGAATAAGTTATTTTGGGAAATGTATTCCTCTAGTTAGTGAATTATCATGCCAGTTGTTATTTATTTTAGTGTAAGTTAATTAAGGTAATTAACGAAATGATATTACGCCTACACTAAAGGTTTTTCCTAAGACGTTTCCTGATATTTATTCTGAGTTTACTCTAAAGCGATAAGTGGATTTCTCTATCAATCTTCTTACAAGTAAAAATTATGTACTCGTTCTTTAATAAGGTGCATGATTTTATTAATTATGATATTAAATTGACTGTTAATTTTATTTTGGTAAAATATTTCATGGGAAAACCATGGGTACTAAAAGGGGATTCAACTAACAAGTATAATGTAAGGTGATAAAGCTAATTTTTGTAGCCTTACCTAACAAATAATGATTCTACTTTGGATAGGATGAACTAGTTTAAGATGTCACTCCAGCTATTTCCATTATGGGATTCCTCACTAGTTTAAGATGTCACTCCAACTAGTGAATTTTATACTAGTTTAGGATGACACTCTGACTAGTGGACAATATCCAGTATTGATTTGGGTTTGAGGATCTTAGTTTTCTTGCCTTTCACCCATAGGGAGTTGCCTATGATTCCTTATGAATGAGCTGTGAAAATGAATTATTTTCATTTATTTAATTAAATTATATTGATTAGTGTGGGGTAACTTATATTTATTTAAAAGAAAAGTATAAATGGGATCATCTATTATTATTTTATTTTATAAAATTAAAAGAGTGATTTTATTATTTAGGAATGGTAACTTCAATTTAATCCCTTTATATAAATGAACACATGTTTGCAAACATGGATAAAAATTAGGGTTTTCAATTTGATATAGTGTCACAAGATAATTTTATTTTATATTTCAACTCTATGGGTTTTCTTATTAAAGTAAATAGAGCTATTGAGGTGGATAAATTTGGATATTATGCTAAAATTCTAGTTGAGGTAGATTTAATCTCCAATTTAATCATTTGGGTCATTCTGTAAAATCTAGAAGATGATATTAGTCTATAGGTATAATATTAGAATATCCCTCTATTTTTTTCTTTAAAATATATTATAAATTAAAAGGAATGTTTTTATAGGGAAAAGGTGTGTTCTCATTTCTCTTTAACTGGGAATAACCAGACGAGGTATATGAAACTTTAGAAATTGAAGACCATGGATGGTTCAAGTCCTTATGAAACTAGTGTGAATGTCGTGAGACATGGAATATAGAGTTAAGGGTATGGGATGGATATGTTGAGGCTGGTAGTACTAGTCAATTATAGTGGAATGAGGTTGGTCATTATGGTTACATTGGTCATGTAGGTTTTGATGTCAATATTAATGCTTTTAATACTTGTAATACATGATAGGGGATTAGAACTCAAGAATTTTAGGGTTAGGAGGTAGGGAATCACTAGGTTGGGTATTATATTAATTCATATACTACTTTTTAATCTATTCATGCTGAGGATATTGATACTGGTAATTTTGATAACTCAGTTTGTTTTAAGTTGGGTGAACAGGTGCAAGTGCATTCTTGGTTTAGGTCTGAAATTCCAAATTGAGTGTTGGTTGTTCCTGGTGTAAAGGTTTTAACTACAATTGATGTTTTAATAGTGTTAGAGTACAAAGATAGGGTTTTAAATTCAATGTACTTATAATCTCATGTTTAAGGGACCCTAACTTTAGTTACTAGTTAGGTTGTACAACCCCTGGTTGTTGATCACTTTATTGGTCATGTTGTCAAATAGACTCAGGTAGTTGGTCCTAATAAGTATACTATGATAGTCCTTCAGTAGATTCGGATCACTGTCTCTCATCTTCTTCTGATTATTTAGGTTAAATAAAACCTTATCCCCATGGATAAAAGTAGTGATTGAGATTCATCATTCAATTAAGTTTTATATAAAGGTGAGAAAAAATGGCTGATAATGAATGTTTCACTTCTATACCTAAAAAAAAGGTTGTGTCAAGAATAATATAGTTATCCATGGAATGGTTCTACCTAATCATCATCTAAATAGTAAAAATATAAGCTTACTCTAGAGTAGGATTGAATAAATGTAAAGTTCAACAAGATGTTTAGTCAATGTAATTCATGATCTAAATGGAAGACAACTGATTTCTATGATTATATAAATGATTTTTTGTATTATGATAATTGAATATTCCTTCTCCATTTTATTTTGATGAGCGCAAGTACCTTGGTAGTATCCATTCCTATTCCCTTATTCCTTTTTCTTTTCTTTTAAAAGTTATATTGGAGCTTTTCTCTTGAATCAAAATTTTCTTTCTAAAAGAGTTATTTTCTTATATGTATTTCAACCTATCATGGAATTATTTTTTTCTAAAAGTATATGTGTAGAAATTTTGGTTTTATTCTATAAATACCTTTTCTTACACCCTATATACACACTTAGTGTGTGTATAGAACCAGTTTCATATGATGCAGTTATAAGAAAATGTTTACCTTGAAATAGAGAGTGTTCAATAGATTGATCAAGTATGGAGGTGGTGACAAGTGGAGGAATATCAATTGTCACATGTCGATGGGTTTCTTGGTTATATTTTTGGTTATGTGCATTGGTTTCATATTTTTTTGGTTCATGATTTTAGTTACTTTTATATTTTTACCACCTTTATTAATGATTTTGGATTCATTTTTTGTTATTGAAAATGACATGTGGATATATCTAAAGTTACTTAATATGGTGATGTTTATCATTTATGTTTTATATTTTATTGTTGTTTATATAAAATATTGTACCTTTTTTTGATACTATATATAATAAAAAATGATTATTTAATTAATGTTCCAACTCCAATTTATGGATTGGTCATATCAGTTTTTCTGGTGGGAATCCATTTTTTAGTTATAAATAAGAAAAATCATTCCCAAAGGCAAATTTTGATACTCATTTTATAGACTATATAGATTTGGAAAGTACTTTAGGCCTTATGATGGATCAAATTAGTTAGGATTTGGTATCTTATGTTCATTTTTTACAGACTGTATCATGATTTTTTATACGAGAACGATCCATAAGTAAGGGAAAACCAACATTATTACAAGGGACAATCCTACATTGTTGGTGGAGAAGTCTTAGATCAACATAAAAGTTGATGTTTTTTTATATTAAACCATTACATGAACAACCAAATTATATCCCCATAACACCTCAGATAACCCCTCCATATTTTATCCCTTTATCATTTACCACACCTACACCACTTTCTACCCAATAATATATTTTAGCACCCATAGTCAACTACACTGCTCTATCCACTAGACTAGATATCATGAATCGACTCGCGAACTAGATAAAGGTTGTACTAGTCTACATGATATAATAGATTGATAGACTATATAATCCTTAATTTTTATCCATTACCAATACTAAAACATATTCTGGACTAATCTAGTCTCAAGATTCCATGGTAGAAAGATACACCTTCATAGTCCATGAGTTGTTTGGGATCCTAGAGACTCCTCCTCCTGAGAGAGATGGACCTCCCACATAGCAGTATATGGATATCCTAATATTTTCTCTTATTGATTAATCCATACCTATTATAATACCATTGGAAATTGACTATGTCTCCCTAGAGGTAATGTAGTAATCAATATTTTATATCATACTACGATTATTATTTATATATTTTAATTATTCTTGGTTAATCATTATCAGTTTGATGATTATGATGGATGCAACCATATCAAACCATGAACAAATTTTTAACTCCACACTATAGAAGTATCATTGATCCTAACTTCTTTTATATATTCATTTCTCGCTTACACCCACCTTTTACTTTACTATATTTATAGAGACTATTTTTTATGTATGATAGTGAAGGATAATTTGATATATCGTCGTCATCATGCTAAAATTAATGGCACCATTTCCTTTTTTCCTTCTAAGTAATGTTTTTCATATACTTATTTTTGGTTTTATTAGTTTTATTTACTATTATTATTAAATCTATTTATTATTTATTAATTTTTATTATGATTCTAAAATTTACCCACTCACCCTACTCATGTGGTTATTTTTTTATCCATATTCATTGAAAAAAAATTGTGTCTTATGATTATTTAACATCAATCTATAACATACATTAAAATTCTATTTAAAATTTATCACACAAGAAAATAAAATTAATATGATAGAAGTCATCTTTTTTTATACATGTACAACCTATTTTTTCCTTTTAGGAAACCAACAATATTTTATTCCAAATATCTAACTTTGATTCATAAAAAACATGTTAATTGACACATATTTTTTAAACTCAAATTACTTCTTACAGATTTATTTAATAAAATTAATACATTATTCTATTATTAGGGGAAATCAAATACCATTTTGTTATTATTTTTACTCTGGATGACTAGAAAAAACAAGTATAAGTAAAAATTTATTATTAATACACTAATTTTGAATTTGATTTAAAAAAATGATAACATAACTTTAAACTAAATTTAAAAGGGGATTAATTAATATTTTAATATTTTTATGTTTATCATTCTTAAAAAACATTTGTATAAATTGGTATATTAAAAAAATTAAAAATTTAAAACTAAATATTTATTACATAATGGATCGTTTGAGGGATAATAAGTAGAATTATTTTTTAACAAATCATGCAATTTTTTTCAAGAATAAAATCCTTTAAAAGATTTAGTTTTTAGAACATTTACCTATCATCCCTCAATGCTATAAATTACTTTAAATATTCATCTTGATTTATTTATTTACTATAAAAATTATAGGGAAAAGGTATAAAAAATATAATATTATGAAACATGTTTTCTCAAGTATGTTTTTAAAAAAACTCATGATAAAATTCATGAGTAATATTTTATCCATCAGAAATGGGTAAGTTAAAAAAATTATCTTAATTAAATAAATATGGAATGATTTTATGAAAATAAATAAAAAATAAAAAATAAAATGTATTATGTACTTGAAATTATTTCAAAAAATATAAAGTGCATTTTGTTTTTAAACATGACATATCAAATTAGAGAAATTTTATTTTGCAGTGGGTGTGCCTAAATAGTTTCTCCTAGGAGTTCAAAGGGTCATAATATAGGGTAATATGATGAAATTAAATTTATTTTCATTTAAAAAATAATGAATTTTACTCTTCAAATTGGTATTTTGAGCATATTTCAGTGGAATTCATGATAATTGATCATAATTAGAGTTTTATATAAAAGAAGTATAATTTGGGAATCATTTATAGATGGAGAGAGGAAAAACAATAAAATAATTTTTTTTATGAAATACATGTATTATACTTATATAAACACTCTCTATATATAGAGGAGGTCATATGACAACACCTATAAAGATTACACACTGAAAAAACTCTAAAGTACACATGATATTGGGGGTATTGAACATTTCATGTACCCACCTACCAGTCTATGTTTGATGGATAATACCAACACCACATATTAGTTCCTAGATTTCCTAAACCATTACTTTGTGTTTTTTAAGTATTGGAGGTGTGAGTAGGGTTATCGGGGTCTTCTCCCCCTTAAATTTATAAGTTAGTTCATGAGTTTTCTTGGACCATTCATGTGGTTAGTCAGATTATCTTATAGCTGATCCTTCCTTTAGGTAGTTGTCCACTTCATGGTCTCTTGTTTTTTTAAGGTGGTTAGTCAGTTGCTTTTGCAGTCGAGCACTTTACTCTTCTGGTCGATCCACTAACTCTACGTTTGATCCTTCTTATGGTGTGTGAGTTTATTCTTATAGTTTTACCTTGTCCATGGAGTATATATTTGGTATTATGGTCAATCCATTCATATGATCAATCATTTTGTGTGATAGGTTGGCCCTTTTGGCATAAAAATCACCATTTTTTAAAAAATACCTTAAATACTCAGTTTGACATAATTAAGTATTTTTTAATATAAATAATGAAATTGAAATGATAAAAGGGGGATTTAAATACTGATTCAAAGAGGATAATTAAATCCTTGAATTCTTTAATAATTGGTAATTTAAATGATTTTTTTCATGGGTGTTTAATAAAAACATAATTAATGTTGAGTAAATAGGAAAGTACGGTCAACTTTAATGGATGAATACCAAAAAATATTATTTTCTCTAAAAAAGGGATTATTGTTTTTCTTCAAGAATTATTTTTTTGTCTCTCTTGAATCTAAGAGAACCATAATATTATCTATTGGAGTTGTGTACACCTATTTATGTTTCTAAAAGTTTCAGGATTTGAGTTTCAATCTTCATACAACCTCTGTTTTTGGTGCAATAAATCATGTGAATATTCTTCTAGCAAGGAAGGGGATTTGTCTCCTCCCTTTTTATGAAAGGTGTGGGTTAACAATTTTTTTTGTTTCATTTGTTTAAATAGATAATATTAACCATATTCATATAATAATCTAGAAAATAATAACTTGAATAAATATTATTAATTAATCTATAAATATGAAAAGGAATAAGAACTATTGTTATCATTTGTAACTCTTTTAATTTAATTTTTGGAATTTATCACATTCTATAATATTTTAATATAATATTGGGAAATAAAATTTAAAAATATATTATAAGTACAATTTTTAACATTTTCAATGATGTAAATTTAAATATTTCACATGATACAACTTAAATATTTAAGCTTTTATATTCTAGAAATTATCTAAGAAAGATAAAAAGCAACCGCATATAGTAATTTTTTTTTCAATTATGAGAAAATAATGCTGATTCATGATATGGATCATTTTTTTATTTTTGGATATTAAATAATTTAAATGTTAATTATAAAATGTTAATGATAATTTATATTCCATGATATCATGTTTAAATTGTGTTCTCATAAGTTTTACATTCTTTCTTGATACTTCCATTTTTATTATTAGATAGTGTGATATCTATTTGGAATTTTTATTTTTAATTTTTTTAGCATGGTTTAAATACTTGAAATATAAAAAAAACATAAATTTAAGGTGAATTTATAATTTATCAGAACGGTTTTATAAATTAATTGCTGCTTTTCATGGAAATTATAATAGTGCAGAAATAATGATTGAAACTTTTTTATGTCAGCCTCTAGGTATTATTATCTATTGATTATAGTTTTAATATGTGGAAAACTTATATATAATAAATGGCTTAATTCAATATGGAATTAAAATATATTATTGTTAAAGAATAAATTTTTGGGGGTAAACAAGATCATTGCTTGTTGTTGGAGGATTGAATGCCTCGATTCCATGACCTTAGTGCCATTACATGTGTGATGAAACATACAGTTGATATGTGTGTGTTCTCAATCATTATTAAATCATTTTTTTGACTTGATGTGGTTATTAATAACTTTTTTGGTTGATAACAATTAATGATGAATGGGTTTGGAGCCTATGGATACAGTAATGGTCAATGTAAATGATGAGAGGATGGATTACGCTACATGCAATGGTGTGGGAATAACCCCAGGGAAGTCAGGATGAGTTTATAGTGGGTCTTTCTCATTGATATATTTAATATTTTTTGATGGTTTGTTGTTGGATAGATGTTTGGATATTATTTTTTATGATTGGTGTCCAATTGTTGGATGTAGTTTAACCATATTCATTAATATGCATCTTAATTTGGTATATTACTTTGATTCCTAGAGTATACAGATGATTAAGAATGTTAAATGAATCTAATAAAAGTGTGGGGTTGGTTCTTGATGTTTTAATGATGATTACACCCTTGAGAATATAATTGGAAGAGTTATTATATCAAAGGTATTATCTTAGAGGATTAAAGTATTAATATTTGAAATGAAAATGGAATAATATTTATTATTGGATAATTAATTAATTAATGGTTAACTTGATGCTTTTATGCTTGTTTAGATCTAGAAATTATTAGTATAAATTAGGGGTCTTGTGTGATGGTAGAGACAAATGTGTTTTTGGATAGCTAGTTTCCCTTAGTGTGGTTGGGTGTGATATTACTCTATATTTTCTGATTTGATACACTTCACAGTTCATGTTTTTAGGGGAAAAAAGAACTAATTATTTTGGGGCTGGTTTCTCTAACATCTAGGATGATGAGGGAATGTATGGATAACTTCTCCATATCCCATTATCTCCATTTATATATAGAAATGAGTAAGCGTATCCCAAGCTATAATAAATGTTATAGGGAGCATTCCTACCCAAGTTGTGATGGATCTCAGTTTTACTTTACATCAATGTTCAGGATATAACAACATGAGGTATATAAAATAATATTATCTGGTCTTGGTGGTTAGGGATTCCCATGGGTGTGCATGCATGAGATTTGATGCCTTGAGATAAAATGCATTTACATAGGTTGTAGTGGATTCCTATAATTCACATGGTTATTATTGGTGATAATGATGATGATGAGTTGTTAGGGTTAAAAGGATGCAATAATGACTATAATACATATGCTTGTGATATAGAATGACTTACGGAAAGGATGAGAATAAGATATTAGTCATTGGGGAATTAGAGATACAAACTAGTGGGGAAGTGGAAGAATGTGGGGGTATGTTCATGACACACACACACACAGATATATATATATATATATATCTGTGTGTGTGTGTGTGTGTGATTTTAATAGAGATTGATTTTCATATATGTGTTACTTGGTGAGTGGTCGATGGTGAGGATGGGAAAATAATCTTACCTGTTGGGTGACAAACTAGTTTCACTTTTTTATTCACTAGGATTGAGAATTATTCTTTCATATTTTTTATGAGAGGTTTCAGGGAGGATCCTACTGAGTATACATGTTATGATCACCCTATATATATAATTTTTTTTCTTAGGTCCCCAAGAGCTGGTTGGTAATCAAGATTGGATTTACTACTTCAAAGTGTTATTTAGGATTCATTGGTGCTTCATTCCACTACTGAGGATTATTTTGGTACTTATAGTTTTATTTTCAATTATATCTGTTTATATATGAAATTATATATATGGTTATTTCTTCTTTACTTATGAAGGGAATTAGTTGGAAGTTTCTAATATTATTCCATACTACTTAAATATGTATGAAGTTAATGCCTCCCATGTGTGTAATATTTATACCCTCAGTGTTATTTACCAACCTATGGTCTACTAGACGTGGTATTCAAGGGTAATTATCACTCTTTATTTATTTACATCTCATGAGGGGAACCTTTGGAGGTAGGTTCCATGTTAGAGTGGTATCATAGATGATGTTAGGGAGATATTATGAAGTTTATAGTTAGAAAATGGTGAGGATTCTTAGGTTGGTAGGGAAATACTATCAGTTGGGCTTAGTACATGCTGCAAATAGGGGAGGTTGACTAGGATATAGGATTTTTGTGACACATGTGATCCAACACAAGTACCTTCAAGTTTACTAAACATTCTAAGTGAAGTGGTGATACTTTTAGGGATAACTATGTAAGGATCATGCATCATGATTATTTACGCTTGTGTTTTAATTGGATATAAAATGGGAAATTAGGTTAAAATAAATTAAATTAAATAACTCTAAAATGTTCTTTTCCTTGGGTTTATGAGATATAAATATTTTATCTTTTGAAAATATGGATCCATGTCGACATACCCATTTGGTTCATATAGAAGGCAATAAATAGTATGTTCTAAAATATTTTCAAAAAGTGGAGGTTGAGAATGATAAAACTTATAGGAGGGAAATATGATTGTTCTAATTATTGGGATTGAAAAAGTATAAGGGACCTTTTTCATATTGAGAGATGGAGGATTTGATAGAGGATGTGGAGATATCGTTCACTTTCATTATTTCTTAGAAGGAGCACTAGGTTTATTTTTATATGAAGAGGATGCTCGGTTCAACATTGAATTAGTGGATTATGTTCAAGGATTGTGAGGAGTCAGATTTTGTGTGGGAGAAGTTAATATATCTATTTCAAGTTGAGTTTCTATCTTCAACTTCTAAGGAGGTTTTTTTCAGTAGAATATCCTTCCCATTTATCAAGGTAGTTATAGTTTTAAAGAGTTTAGTATCCACTATAAGAATATTATTTGTTGTGATTTGAAACATTTTCCATATGAGGAGGATTGGAAGTAGCATTTTGAGGAGGCTTTTCATATAGAGTTCTAGTTTTAGGTCACCCCATTTACATTGATTTGAAATCTTTAGGTATTATAAAAGGCATGAATCATTGAGAGGATGTTTTATAGGACCGAATCATCATCATATAGGATTCTCTCGGATCTTCCATGGTGTAGAGCTACAACTAGTTCTTAGTATTCTAGATAGAATAAGAACCTTCAGTCGGTAGGAAGCAAGTTCCAGCCCTCATAAACTCATTTCTCCAGAGCTATAAGTTCTTAAGACTCTTATAGTGGTTTGATAATTGTTATATTTTATTATATAGGCTATAAAAATTAAAATATAGATTTTATGACCTTCCTTAATAGTTAGTGTGAGTAAGGTGGCCCATTTTGGGCCCAGAATTTTCCGTAGCTTTGGTCAAGGTAGCCACAGTAGTATATAATTCTAGTGTTTGGTCAATAGAGAGGGTATGGGGTGGGAAAAGGATAGATCCACGATATTCCTCATTATTTGGGATATTGAGTAGATTATGGATATGGATATGTTAACCATTAGGGCTAGAGAGGTCATGGAGCTAGATGCAGCCAAATGTAGGCTTTAGCTTTTCTAGTTACAAGAGAGCCCAATTTCATATAAGGTATTATCTACAGTTTTTATGATTGGGTTTATTCCATGTTTAATTCTGGATATACACACTCTTTTTTTAGTTTCACTATTCCATGCTTTGTTACTTGAGGTGGATAGGCATGTAGTTCCCTAAATGTTGAATATTCCAATTGTATGTTGAACTAGTTTGTATTATGTGTAAAAAAACTATGAATTGGTGTAGGGGAAGAACCACTCCTAAATATACTTCCTATATTTACATATTACATAATAAGATATCATCCTCAGTGTATATTGTATATATTTGGTGTAGGATATCATATATTTCATCAGATGGTGCATCATCTTATATGATGCTGACAAGGAATAGGTCATGTTTGTTAGTAAGAGAGACCCTCAGATAGGTTAGGAGAGTGGTAAGCCTCTATATTTTTTGATGGTTGGGCTGATGCTGAGTTTTGTGGAGGATTAGATGGTGGTTTTTCCAAGGTATGTTAAAGATTAATTTGATATATTACCCAAAAAGGTCGTGACACTACCCCCTTAATGAGAGATCGAGTTTGGGATAGAGATAAAACCTAGTGTTTCTCCAATATAATTGTCTCTATAATAGATGGACCCTTTTTATTTTTTTATAGCTACAGATCCATGTTGATGATCTATTATAGATAGGATTCATTTGACCTAGTGTGTCACATTAGGGATCCCCAGTTTTGTTTATGAAAAAGGCAGATCGTAGTCTGTGGTTGGGTGTTAATTATCATCATTTAAATCAGGTGACCATAAAGAACCACTATCCTATCCTATAGGTTGATGATTTATTCTATTAGTTTAAGGTAGCTAGCTAGTTATCAAAGATCAACTTATGGTCTGAATATCATCATATGTGAGTAAAGTATGTGGATATCCAAAAGACTGATTTCTAATGTCGTTATGGGAAATATGAGTTTGTTGTGATGATGTTAAGAGTTATGAATACTCTAGTAATATTCATGGGACAAATGAATATAGTGTACCGTGAGTTTTTAGACCAATTATTGGGGGTATTTATTAAGGAAATACTTGTGTTATCTAAATCATTGGAGGAGGACAGAAAACAATTTTGAGTTATGTTGGGAGTTTTTTAGTTTCATTTGTTTTTCTCGAAGCTATCAAAGTGTGAAATATGGTCATGTGATGTTTATTTCTTGGTAAATTTTATGTCTCAACATAGAGTAGTCATATATCTTATGTAAGTTAAATGATTATATATTTTATTACAACTTTTCCTATCCTTTTCACTTAAATCTATCAAAGAAAATTTTAAAAGAAATATCAACTTTATTTCTATTTTAACTGGATATATTTTTCATCCATTTCCATATTTTTAAAATTTATTTTAAAAAAGTCATGTTTGTTACTCAAATTATTTATCAAGGAAATTTCAGGTTATCCTTTTCTTTTTAAAATTCCTGAAATGACTCTTTTTAATTTTTTCTAAAAGGTCCATTTCTTTTATTTCTTTACAAAATTTCAAAATGAATGTTTTTTAACATATATGGTGTTAAAGAACTTTCCCTCCACCATAAATATTTTATGATATTTAGTTTATTATATAAATTTTAAGTGGTTTTATAAAGAAAAATCTTAAATAAAATATTATTTTAGTATTTCACTTCCATTTTATTTATTTCTATAAAGGACAAGTTTTTTTAAAACCTATTTTTCTAATGAAACAATGGTCATCTCTTATATCTTATTGATTTTGTGGTCATTAACATTCACATGAAACATTCACCATCTTTTTATCATTGTAAATTACATTTATCTTAAATATACATATTCTTTGTATCATGGATATGAGTATTTCATAAATGAATAACATTTTTACATATGTTCACTACTGGAAAAATGATTTTTCCCAACGCTTTTATACCAACGGTTTGTAAAAACCGTTGGTATAGGTACCCTTTCCCAAAGGTTTGGCCAAACCTTTGGGAAAGGGGGTCCAGAATTCAACCTTCAACCAAAATTTCAAAAAAAAAGCAAGACCTTTCCCAACGGTTTTGAAAACCATTGGGAAAGGTCCTTTGATTTTTTTGGAATCTACCTACGGAGAACATTATATAAATCAAAATTTAAAATAATTAGAACAATACATATATATATATTTATGAAATTATTTTAACAAAAGACATGTTAGCTAAGTGGTTAAGTCATTCAGTTATAAACTATAGGTCCTGGGATCAAATCCCACCGGATGTTTCTTTTTTGAAATACATATACCAACGGTTTTGAGAACCATTGGTATAGATTTTCTAATTACTTATACCAATGGTTTTCAAAACCGTTGGTATAGACCCTATACCAATGGTTTTCCCCAAACCGTTGGTATAGACCTATTGTCACGGCTTACTTGCCAACGGTCCTCCAAACCGTTGGTATAGGTTATTTTTCCAGTAGTTGGTGTTTTACTATGAAGGTTATTTGACTGACTTAGGAAAATATTTATAAATCGTTATTATTTACACAATATAAATATTTGTTGACAATAAATATTTTTTATGAATTGAATTATTCATCCAATATATGAGGAATATATTTTTCATGCATTGATGGGTGGGGCCCAATTATAGATATCCCCTAGATCCATAAATAGGTCTCATGAGATAAATCAGTAGGCCAAATTAAATGGGTTTCTGTTTTATACCAAACAATCAATTAAAATATCTTGGCATAAGGTATTAATGATATATATATCATAATGTATGAGATCATGAAATACAATATTAAGAATTGCCTTTATTTAGAATTTAGTTATTATTATCCATGATATTTTTTAATTTATATTATCCCTGGATACATTTAATTCCCAAGTAATTGATTAAATTTAATTTTTTTTTCAGTTATTTACCTTAACATATTGATTATTCCTTATTTAATCATGATATATTCTATTGTACGTAATGCTTACTGAGCATTTTAGATTACCCTTATTTTGTTTCCTCTCCCCTAGATATGAAGAATAATTCTTTGATTGAGCTTAAATAAGTTGAATGTTTTCCATTACTATGATCTATATTTCATTCCCAATATAAAATGGGTATCATGTATGTATCATATATCTAAGACTACTAATCTGGTAGGTTCTTTAGTATTGATACCCTTGTATATATAGCAATGTAATAAATTTAACTCTAAATCTAGGTTAATGGAGTCTGGGTTATTACATCTGAGGATTCAATTTTGATGGTTTGGTCTAAATCATTCTATTATAGATTTGTTCTCTTGGTGTTTGGCTTAATAAAGGGTGAAGGCTGAGCATTATGTTCCAAGTGGTTTTCTTCATCTTTTGATGTTACCCAGTGGAATTAGGAGGAAATCTTGATAGAATTCATCACTAGTTTACCCAAAGATCAAGGTGGTTATGATTCTATATGGGTGATCATGGAATTATTTATGAATTAATCTCACTTATTATTGATTAAGGAGTTGATATTATTAGAGATTTTATTGAGGTAGTATCTAGAGGATATAGTGAGGCTTCATGGGGTTCTAAATAAAATCATCTCTAAGGGTGATCTTCATTTTACCTCCAGGGTGTGGATAGGTTTCCATCATGCTTTTGGATATTATTTATTCCTTGGAACATCATCCATAGATGGTTTCTTATAAAGAGAAGATTATGCATACTTTAGAAGACATGTTGTGCACATGAATTTTGGATTTCTATGGTTTGTGGCTGAATAACCTACCCTTAGTGGATATTTCTTAAAATAATAGTTATCACTCCACTATGGGTATGACACAATTCAAATCAATGTATGGTTGACCTTATTGTTACAAATTTTTTTAGAATTATGTCATGGAATTGAATATTCTTGGAATATAATTGGTGCGGAGTGTGATAGATAAGGTAAAGGTGATCTATGATAAAATGGAGGTAGTTAAGGATCATAAAAAATCTTATACTAATCATAAGAGGAGTCCTATGAACTTTTAAATTGGATTTCACGTGTTCTTAAAGGTGTTCCCTCATCATATGAGGTGAAGGTTTAGTCAGGGGAGTAATATTTCTCTCAATTTTGTTCGGCCTCTTGATGTGTTGGATCAGGTTTAAGTCATGGAGTATCATTTAGAACTACCCCCATAGATGAGCAAGATTCATGAAGTCCTCCACATATAATAGCTTCACCGATATCTCCATGATCACTCTCACATAATTGACTAGGGTGAACTAGATGTTGAAGATAATTTATACTTCAATTAATGAATTTTTGAGATTTAGGACAATTAGAAGAAGGTGTTGCGTAGGAGTGATATTCATTTGAAAAATGTCTTATGGAGGCACAATGGCTTGGATAAGAGAAATTGGGAGTGATATTCTGAGATTTTTAATGATTATATCAAGTTTTTTTTGATGATTTTTTATTTCCTCTATGTTTTGATAATTTTTTTATTCTTATACTGATTTATGTGATAGTTTCTTTTCTTGATATGTTGTTTATTTTTGGCATTGTCCTTGTTTGAATAGTATCTCCACTTTTATATTCTTATGGATTTTTCTTTAAATTCTCAAGGTTGATAATTTTTAGAGTTATTTTATGTAAGGTATCATATTTCCAAAACCCTTCATTTTTGTTTTCTTAAGTCTTAGAGTTGTTGGTAGGGTTATCAAGGTCTTCTACCCTTTAAATTTCAAAGTTTGTTTATGTGGTCACTTGGAACCTTCATACTTTCAATCTATTTCTCTAGTAGTTTATTGGTTTAATCTTGAGTTCAATACTTCTTTCATGTGTCCATTCACTTCATAGTCACTTAGTTTGGATGTACGGTCTTTTGGTTCCTTCATGTAGTCAATTGGTTTCTCTTACAGTCGATTAGTTTACTCCTACCATCGATTAAATAACCATGTGGTTAATCCTTCTTATGGTCGTTTATTTCTTTCTTGTGGTTGCTACCTAGTAATACCATCAATCTTTGGTCTTATGGTCAATCCTTTCATTCAGTTGACGCCTTTGTACAATAGGTTGGCCCCTTATGCAGAAAATTTTAGTTTTCTAGAAAATTCCATAAACACCTAGTTTGACATAATTATTGCCTTTTAATGTAAATAAGGAAATATTAATTATAAAAAGTTTATTTAAGGATTGATTCAAATATGATAATTAGATATTTTAATTCCTTAATACTGTAGGATTTAAATGGGTTGTTTCTATGGGGTTTTAATGAAAAACTAATTGATTTAAAGTAAATAGTAAAGTCTGGATAAGTTTAATAAACATATATGAAAACATATTTGTTTCTATAAAAAGGATATTCCTTTCCCTTTGGAATTCTGTCTCCCTCTTGAGTCCAGGTGAACCATAATTTTTTCTTTTGTAGTCATGCAACTTTCGTGCATTGGTTTGATGTTTCTTCCTATGACGTCCAGCATGTGTTCACCCATAGTTTTTTGTGTAAAAACTCATGTCAATATTTTTATCACATGGTAGGGGATTTGTTTCCTCTAATTTTTTATTTTCAAGGTATGTATTAACAAGTATTTTTCTTCCCTAGTTTAAAGGGAAGTGATTAACTATAATCCAAAGATAATTAGGAAAATTATCACTTGAAGATAGATTATTCTTTAATATGGAAAAATGTAAAGGAAAAAAACTATTTTTATCATATGAAACTATTTTTATTTAATTTTGGGAATTAATCATATTCTATAGTATGTTGATATAATCTTGTTAAATAACATGTTTAAATATGTTATAAGTATCATTTTTAATATTTTCGACAATGGGAATTTCAAAGGTTCACATATTGTATCAAAAATATTTAATCTTTTATATTTTATAAATCATCTATGAAAGATAAAAATAATAATCACATGTAGTAAATTGTTTCCTTTATTTTCAAACATGAAAATAACATGTTGATTAATGATACAAATCGATTTATAGTTCTAAATATTAAATGATTAAAATGAGGATTATCACATGTTAATCATAATTGATATTCCATTTTACCAATTTTTAATAAATTTATGGGTTTTTGATCACACGAGTTTAATATCATTTCATGATACTTCCTTTTTTTATTATTGAATTGCATGCTATTTGTTTAGCAATTTTCTTTTTATTATTATTTATCATGGTTTAAATGATTGTAATGGATATATAATTTGAGTCTAGGATGAATTATTAATTTAATAGAGAG
This sequence comes from Viscum album, assembly GCA_963277665.1. Taxonomy (NCBI): domain Eukaryota; kingdom Viridiplantae; phylum Streptophyta; class Magnoliopsida; order Santalales; family Viscaceae; genus Viscum; species Viscum album. Next base: position 641,350,530 of record OY728131.1, on the reverse strand, counting down.
ATCTCATAAATTAATTAATACTTTTTTTGAATATTGTATAAGTGGATAAATAATCCTTAAAACATGTTTATTTTGGTTTCTAGTTATTGTTAGATACTTCAAATAGGTTGATTTTATGAAGAAAAATTATACAAAATTAACTAATTAATTCAAAATGGAATTGAAAATTTTTATTGTTAAATAATAAATGTTTGGGGATGAACAATATCATTCCTTATTGAAAGAAACTTAAATGCCTAAATGACTTGTCCTTAGTGTATTTGATTGTTTGAATAAAATTACAGTGATATGTTTGTGTTATTTAGGATGATTAGTTCATTTTTATGACATGATGTTATTGTTGATAACCTGAATGTTTGGGAACGTTTGATGAGTAATGGGGTGGGAGCCTAAGGCTTTGGTAATGGTCAATGCTGGTGATGAAAATATAGATTATGTTATGTGAAATGGTGTGGGAATGACACTAAGGTGGTTTGGATGATTTTAAATAATATATTTTTCATTGATATATTTAATCATTCTTGATGATTTCTTGATATCCAGATGACTAGATGTTATTTATATTATTAGTGTCCAATTTTTGGATGCAGTTTCACAATATATATAAACATACATATTAATGTGGTAGGTTAGGTTAACTCATTGGGTAATCATATGATTTATAATGATAAATTAATTTTATAAAATAACAGGGTAAGTTATTTATGATTTAATGATAATGAAATACTTGATAATATAAGTAGAAGAGCTATAGTGATGAAGGCATTGGATTAGAGGATAAAATTTTAATATTAAATAATAAAAATTTAATTAATGATAAAATTGATTCTTGTAAGATTTTTTAGATTTGGACCTTAGAAGTTGTAGTGAGGATTTTTGTGTGAGAATAGCGACAGATGAGTCTAAGGCTATGTAGTTTACATTAGTGTTGTTCTACATGATATTATTCTATATTTTCTGATTTCATATGCTTCTCCACCCAAATATCTGTGGAACTCGACACCCAAATGTTATAGGGGGTGTTTCTCCAATATCCAGGATAGAGAGGGAATGAATGGATAACTTATCCCTCTCCCCAGTTCTCCCTTTGGACATAGAAATGAGTAGTTATATCTTGGGGTGTAATGGATTAAATTATATGGTGTGTTTATACCTGGTCTATGATGGATCTAAGTTTTACTATATATCTATGTGTGGGCTATAATGAATTGATCTATAGAACATGCTTGTATCTAGTCATAGTGGATATGGATTCCATGGGTTTTCATGCATGGGATGTGATATCTTGAGGTATAATTCATTTAAACACATTGTAGTGGATTCTAGGAATAAACTTGTTTACTACCAAGGATTATGATTATGATGAGTTTTCATGCAATATAATATGAAATAATAGTTATGAAACTTGTGCATGGTATGAAGGATGACCTATATAAGGGATGAGTACAAGATGTGATTTATTGGGGGTGTGACAGAGAGAAACCGTGGAAAAGTAGAAGTGGGATACCTTCATTTTATATATAACTGATTTTAATAGATAATGATTTATTTTCATGAATTACATAATGAGTGATCATTTATAATTATGAAAAAATAGGATTATATGTTAGGCGACCAGTTGGTTTTATTTGTTTATTCACTGGGATTTAGTATTCTTATTTCACATTTTTTCCTGAGAGGTTCCATTGAGGATGCTATAGAGTATACATGATACAAGCACACTATATATATCTAAATTTTTTAGGTTCACATGATATTATGAGTGATAAAGTTGCGTGTTACTAATTTTTGGAATTATTTTAGATCGTTGGAGCTTCATGGTCACTACTAGGGACTACTTTTGATACTTTCAGTTTTCATTTCACTTGTATTAGCTTTTGTATTACATTATATGTAATGTGATTTATTTTATGTTTATTCTTGGATATATTTGGTAGTTTCTCTTCCTATATCTTACTCCTTAAATCTACATGAGGTTAATATACCCCATGTGTCTAATTTATATACCCTCAATTCTAGTCACCAAGCAATGGCCTACTAGAGGAAGGAATCATGAAACATTATCTATTTTTCTTCATTACCATCACAAGGGTGGTACCATTTTTTGGAGGGGGTCATGACAATATATTCCATCTTTTTCATGACACATATATCATGTACCACCTACCCATACTATCATTTATATCCAAAAATAAAATATAGGTGAATAACCATGTGGAAATTTCAAAATTGTTTCCATTAAATAACTTCAAGTTAGGTAATTTTTTACACGACATGTAGTTATAAAAACCTTTAATTAAAGGCCTTGGGTGGTCAACTTAAGAGGAGAAGAGGACTCCCGGGACACTATGTAATTAATTTTCATCCAAAATTGTTTAGATTTTAGTGTAATTTATTTTCCATTTTTCTTTATTATTATAATTCTCTTCCACCTTTATTTAATTATCTCCTTCCTATGGGATAGAGTGAGTTTATACTCATCTTATTTATGAATATCATGACTATGTAAATCTAAAAATTCATGTGTGGGGATTATATAATTACAGTATAGTTTAATAAGTGAATTTTCATCCTCTCAATTATTTGTTTTAAATTTTTTAATATTGAACTTTTAGTAAATATTCTTAATATCCCTTTCTCTATAAATAGATTGGACAATTTTGTTTTGTGAGGAAGAAACTAAATGTTTTCTGAACATAAAATTATATGGCCATTTTAATGGAATTTTATCAATCTCCATATAAAAATCTTATTTAATTATAGAATTTAATTAATGTTAGGACATATATTAGTTAATGTTAGAATAGTCATATTATTTTTAACAATAATGATCATATAAAAATTCAACCCCAAATGGTAATAATGGTGATTTTAAATCGGTAAAGAAAAAAAATAAATTCCCCATTGTTTACTTCGTTCAATTTCATAACCCCTATGTGTTCTTATTTATTAACTTTTTCATCAATTTAATGATATATTTTTTTAAAAAACTATCATTCCAACTAACTAAATAACCAATATAATCATAATTGACTAAAAAATGTAAAATCTCTCTATGTGTGTGTGATTGAACCATTAATTACACTATTTTTCTCGTTAATTGGATTTCTAAGAAAAATATAAATTCTAATTTGGAACGTCTTGTGAATTGTGTGAAGTATTGGTCACTCAAAATTATAGGTAACTAGTATATTTATGTTTTGTACTTAATATGGTGATATTATTATATATATAAAAATTGTAAGAGACACTAACTAAAAAAAATAATATTCTATTAAAATTACTTCACTTTAGAGTACTTACTTTCATAACATAGGGAAGATATTAGATAAAATGGTATAATCCTCAAACCAATTATGACTAATACTTATCAAATAACTTTTTGTTTTCAAGTGTTGTTAAAGGATACAATAAAGTTTTCACAAATATGTGGAGTTTCATAGGAAGTGTTATATTGAGAAAAACTATATACAATGATATGATTAATATAGTTGTATATAAACATATTAAGATTATTAGTTAATTACTTTTTTCATTCACTGATTCATGACTCAAGTAGGAATAAAGGATTTATTAAGTGATTTATTTTAATTTTTTTATTAAATTTCTAAAAATAAAAAGGATTTGGTAATGTATGAATGTGGTGGATTAATTATAAAGTGAAATATACATATTTAGATTTTCATGTTAGTGGGGGCCGAAGAATGGGATCAACTTTCAACCAAACCCAAATGGGATATTTTTAAACCCTATATATTTGATTATATAAATTTTTTATTAATGATAATGATAAATAGTAAAATTAGTAAAAATGATAATCCATAGGATGGACAAATTATAAGAGTTTCTAAAGCATGTATCTACTCTAGAGTTGTTCATTTTTTATCATACTTTTTAGAAGGTTGGTGAAGATGATTATAGATCAAATGAAGTGATATAAGAAAAATTTCAACGAGTAAGATTGGATATTGTGCACATATTATATATTTGTAAGCACATTACCATTCAATGATCATTATGAAGAAATTCATGAATGAAAGGATAATGAATGAAATTATTAAATTCATTATAAGTGAAGATAATATTAAATTGTGTTATATATATGTTTTATATTCAGTTATAGCGTACAATTTAATTGTTTCTCCCCTACTTTACATGTGGAGGTGTGTTCAGGTGGTCTTGGTTTTTAACCTCTATGTCTAAAGTTTGTTTCCTTTATTCCCCACCACATGACCTACTATAATATAGGTCAGTTATATATATTTAAATCATCATAGGGAAGTTAAAATTATATTAGGTTATACATATGTTTTATATGCTAGTTAGAACATTTATATTTTTTTATAAATATGTTTTATATGTCAATTCATGACATGAAGATGTGATGATTTTTTTACAAGAATGTTGATGAAGTTATAGGTAATATATTGCTAAAGGTATGATGAAATTATTCTTGGATATCACAGGGAATGATTTTTGTATACTATAGAGTTTGGTATTATAATTATCAAAAGAAAATATACTGACTACAACTATTTGTAAGAGGGTTTGAAAGCTACACTAGGGGATATCATAGCTCATGAAAAGGTTTTATCTCAGAATGGATATTATATATAAAAAATTGATATTTTTTCTTGTGGTAAAGTACACTAGTGATGAATCACAAGTCATGACACAACATATTGGAAAGGAATCCAGTAGATCATAATTTGTTAAATGGTGAGTCATATGTCATTATTCATATCATTAGATGTGGTAAAATATTATTTCAAAATGTGATTAAAGTAATCAATGGATAAATTTCCACAATATGATCTATATTTCATGAACCGATTGGGGAATAATTCATGGGTGATATGAGTAACTATTTTAGCTACATTTTATTATTCTCATGGATTCAAGGGATCTTAGCCATGGGTATTACAAAAGTATTAATTGAGAACATGTTCTTATGAACACATAGTCACTTGATAAGAAATAATTGTTAGAACAATTTACAAATGGTGATCAAATTAAGAAAATGGTTTTGAAAAGAGAATATCACATGCGATGACATGTGATTCTTATCATGTGATAAAATTTCATTAAAATTATGAAAATGAAGGAATAATATAAGTAACATAATGATATGGAAAATTTATTAATGTGATTGAATTATAGAAAGTTAAAATAAAAAAATTATAGGTTATGAGAAGCTCACAACCAATGGTATATAGATATTATACCCTACAGTTTAGCTTAATACTTGGGATTAAGGAATATTATAGAGTATGATAAGGCCCCAAATAATTGAAAGTTATAGGTGAAATATGTTCAACCACTAAAATGTGTGGGGTTAATCAAGGGTTTACAAGAAATTTCTTTCAAAATAATTATTCAAGTTTTAGTTAAGGAGTATGATTAATGATATAGTGACTTAGATTTCTCTTTGACAAGACCCAACACAATTTTGAGTTAGCAGAGTCCTGTGATCACCCTAGGGGTAAAATGATAAATTTACCTTATCATATGATCTAAGAACCATTTTATAAAGATCATTTTGATCTCAGGGAGTGATGTTTACCCCCGAGTAGATATTTGGTGAATTTCCAATCATTTTGAGATTTATGGGATATTTTATATTTATTACTTGAATGAGTAGTTATCATGTGGGATAAATGGTGATGTGAAAACATATTTTTAAATGTGTTAACATTTAGGATATTTATAATATTAATTTTGATATGAATCACTGAATCAACATGGAAATACGAGCACTACAAAATCTCAAAAATGATATGATAAAATATATATATTATTTCTAGTCTATGCACGTGAATTTTTAATGAAAAGGTTATATATTTAAAATGGTACATCATATGAGAAAATTATGGCCATGAATGAATATGAAATTAGGTTTTTACCCAAGGGATGTTATAATGTTGGTTCACATCGGAACCCTTGTGTGTTTGTTTTCACTGACAGATTAATTAAATAATTTAATTGATTAATTAATTAGTGCATTTATAGAATACCCAATATACTTTCCCATAAATATACTATTTATATAGACCAATAGGATTATTATATATTATCATTGAAAACCATATATAGGATGAGATAGAAAATATTCTTGGTGGAGGTGATGTGAGATTGAGGGTGCAAGGCCAGAATCATGACAACATAGATAATCAGATTATGCAATTATGAAAAATGTAATCATAACCTCAAAAAACTAATTGAAGAATCAATGATTCATACTGAGGTAGGGTTTCCTGATTTTTCTTTATTTATTCATGAAAATATATTATATTGAATTATTTAAGGAGGAATTATTTTTCCTTGTTCTTGGATATTGGGTGATGGATTATTCATTTTGGGTTGATGGAGTTTAACCCTACCCCTTTTAATATTTGTGTGAATTAGTTAGTGTAATGAAAAAGAATGAGTGATTATTATTTCATTCACTCATCAATACCTCTATATCTTATCCCTATTGTACAAACGAATCATGACTAGATGGGGTGGTGATGGTGTGAGGCAGACTGAGCATGGGTAGTAAGGGGTCATGGAAGGGGAACCATGGGTGTGGTGGTTGTTGGTTAAGGACAAGCACATTGACCACCAAAAGCATGTGAATGTGGAGTGAAAGTGGATGGTGGTCAGTACGAGTGGGGTGGCTGATGTGAGTTGGAATTATAGAGTGATAGGGGAACCCATAGTGGTATTGGTGTGGAGGAGACCAATGAAGATCCTAGTCATCAGATGGAAGACTGTAACCAGCAACCGATACTTCTTGAAGGAGTGGGGTGGCATAACTGGGGTGTACTATTCATACAGCTTCATAAGAATAATATTGAGACCCTCAATTAGGGTTTTATGTTAAGAAAAATAAAATAATAATAATAATAAATACAAATAAAAATTTAAAAGGGTATCATGGCCATGGGGAGGTTTTATGTGAATAGGTGGGGGAAAGTCTACGTGATTTCCTCCCAAACTTTTATAAATTTTATGAAAATAATAATAATAATAAATATAATAATAACATCAATAATAATAAAACAAAAAAATCATCATCATCATTGTCAAAATTATTATTATAAAAAAAATAGACATAAATTTTTAGTGATATATCATATTGACGATCTATCTATGACATTATGACCCCTGAATTGAGATGCAAGTTTCATGAACAATATGAGATACCTCGTTGAATAAGAAATAAGTACCATAAAATAAATTGTCTCATCTATGATATGATGAATGTTTTTTCATCTATTTTATGTTTTCAATAAATGAATGATCTATCCTGATTATTTTTCCATCTAGATCACCATGGATCAGTCCATCTAGTCATCTAGTGGAGAGGGGTTGAACATCATGTATCCCTAAAGAGTAGTGTTTTGTAATTTTCTAGCCTTATCTTCCCATCATATTTTTTTATATAATTATATTTGGATTTAAGAGTAGTTCACCCCAAGAATTTACACACATAGAATGTGATGGTGGCCTTTTCTTTAATATTTGAGGTGTGGTGTGAGGTGGGTTAAGAAAGTTGTTCATAGTTGCAAATATAGGGAATTAATTGGGTTTATTTCACTTTATAAGATAGGGTTTTAGTATCTCCCTCTTTAGTGAGTCATTTGGTCCTCTATATAAGTTTATTAATAGGGTTTCAGTATCTCCCATGTATACTTGGGGCATGAGATCCTATATATTATCCTCTAGGTGGGTTTCAGCATCCCCCTAGTACTCAAGATATGAGATCCTCTATATGTATTTCATTTTACTAATAAAATTTTGGTATCTATATCATTCTATGAGGTAAGGCTAGGTATCCTCGTCATTTGATGAGGTGTGAGACCCTATATCTATAAGGATAGATTTTCAGCTGAGGTGTTTTCCATCAACGTGTCAATCCCCCCAATTGTAATTTTGAAATATTTTTTAAAAAAACATCGTTAATTTTATATTTAGAAACATTTCTTGAAAATGTCACTAAATTAGAAAAGTGTCTTAAAAACTTTTCTAAATTGGTGACGTTTTCAAGAAACTTCTCTAAATTAGGGACGTTTTTCAAAAAACATTGCAAAAAATATATATATTTATATAGCCCATTTCTCTACATTGATGTAAATTTATATATATATATATTAATATATATAAACACAGACACATATATAAAAAAATATATATATTTATATATATATATATAAACACACTCACATTTAAATATAAATATAAATATAAATATTTATATTTTTTTTATAAAAACACATATATTTTTTAAATTTAGTCACATTTTTAAGCAAACAGTTTTATTTTGGTGATATTTTTACCATTGTTTCAAAACGTGACATTATATATATATATATATATATAATTATAATTATATATTTATATGTATAAATACACACATATATTTATACACAAACACACACACAAACATATAAATATTAATATAAACATTTAATGTATATAAAATACATTCATACATAAAAGTAAACATAAATATATATAATATAAACACACACACACACAAATATATATAGATATATATATATATATAAACATATATATAAACATATATATATATATATAATATAAACACACACATATATATCATAAATAAAATAGAAACATATATGTAAAATATAAACAAACACACAAATATATATATAATATAATATAATATAAACACACACACACATATATAATAAATATAAATATAAATATATATAAACATAAAATATTAAATAGAAAATATAAACACATATATATAATATTAATTTTTTAAATAATGAAATATATATATATATATATATATAACATAATATAATTATAAATAAAAAAATTAAATAGGTGAGTTGGTCAGGGAATTGGGTGTAGTGATAGAGGTTTATGGTACGATCCTCAAAGGGTTATGATTTCCAGTATTCTATGGCATGTGTAGGGTAGGGTGTAAGTGATCAGGGTGGTGTGTATGAGAGAGAGGGCATAGGGTATGGTCTAGGCGAGTGGGGGGGGGGGGATGCATACAAGAGAGAGGGTGTAGGGTATGGTGTAGGCGAGTGGGGGTGTGGTTGTTTGGGAGAGGGTGTGGTTCGTATGGGAGAAAGGGCGTAGGAAAAAAGCCTAAAAAAACTAAGTACAAAAAAGTGAATTTCAAAAAAATAATTGATATTTTTTAGAAATGTTGTTAAATGATATATGATTTACCTACATTTTAAAAGACATTAGTAAATGAGGTGTCCCTAATTAAAGACATTTATAAAAATATCTAATTTAGTGACATATCATTTACCAATGTTTATTTTTGAAACATTTGTAAATCAATTAGTGACATTTATAAACATCGCCAACTTATGTTTTTTTGTAGTACCCCCACTCTGATGTCCTTAGAAAGGTTGAGAAGAAATATTTGTTATTGATGCATAAGATTCATGATAATATGATCCTTTATTTTTAGAGTTGGTATTCCTCCCCATCTACTCAGGTTTGGGATCCTCTATTACAGATCTAATGGGGTTATACACATTGTTTGACATGGGTATTCTTGGATGCTTAATCGATGGTCTGGTGGGATAGAGGATGTAGTATCCCCTCAATTGGAGAGCATTCTTCAATAAGGAGTGGCCCCCCTTCATGGATTATATTGGATGCATGATTATTGGAAACACTAAGAAGTGTGGGATTCTACGAGTCTTGTGACTCCTCAGGTATCACTTGATGGACTTTGATATGTGATGTATATCTAGATATCTACTTCATATATCATGGATTCGTTAGTGATATGACATTTCGTATTCAGTTTTACGGTAAGACTATTGAAGACTAGAGCTTAGATGGTTGGTAATTCCATGTATTTCCATGATATATATTGTTGTAAAGCATATCTGGATATTTATTTTTCATTTCCTGTTACTTATTCTCATATTGAAATCTTGGGTAGACTTGTTGGATTGTCTCACCTTTGGGTGTTTGGTGTCTCCTACAGAGTAGGTTTATATTCATATCTGTATATGATTTTCCCTACATGTGTTTTGTCTATGTAGATGATTCATAGTCTTATATATAGTATTGGTTGATGTGTATATGGTGTGGCTTGTGGAGAGTTGATTCCTATTGATGAATGGAAATGCTTTATAGGGAATGGTGGTTTGTGATAGTGGTAGTAAACATTTTGGATAAATATCAATTTAGAAGTACCTATAATGAGGAGGACCTTTATAGTGACTTAATTATGTTGTATTCAAATCCATATTGAATGTATATATCCTTTTTTATTTACCAATGTTTGGATTTATTTATAATTTTTGTCTCATTCATTGTATTCAGTTCACTTTGGTTTATTATTTATCTATCATGCTAGTTTTTCTAGTTTTTGTTCATTAGAGATATATATATGTTGTGGGTTGATATAGGACACAGCCTCCCTTGTTGTGTCATCTTCCTAGTAGGTGATATTCACCAGCCACTGGTCTATTGGAGATAGGCTTGGGGTGGCACAATCAACTTACTATCATCCTGGGTAGGGCCTCGATGGGTCTGGTCATATCAAAGTGGTATCAGAGTGGTTTTTTCATTGGGATGGAGTTTGGAGTTAGTATTACTGTGAAGACTGGTTTGGTAATATTAGAGAACCATTATTAGGGGGATCTCTTTTTTTAAATAACATATCATCATCGTCGTTTTTATTTTTTATTATTCCTTTGAAGAGTACAAGACCTGCCGGCCACCCGGGCCTAAGGAGGCCTATAGTAATGTAGTCCAAGGACATCCCCTCGTATCAGGTTCACCCCACAGGTTTTAGGAAAGAGATTCTATTGATACAGGTAAATTTTAAAGTTTGGTATGCCTGTGAAGCAAGATGATCCGCTGCTTTGTTCCCCTCCAGCCAAGTGTGTGTTACCTTCATGTCGTTGTTTATGATTTTCCTGTCTTTATTATTTTATCTCATCTAAATAAGCCCTTATCCTTGTGGGTTCATCCTATCAAATGAAGGGTTATACCCACTGAAAACAGGACTATGTGTAGTGGTATAGTTTTTTTGAGACCATGCCTATAGTTAGCCATTTCTATCACTAATTTTGATTGATGAGGTGTCATTTTCAAATATTTGGTTGAGAGGAGTTCTTTTTCTATGATCTGAGGTATATTCTTTCCCCTTCATTCTCATTATAGGCTTATTTTGGAGAAAACAATATTTTCTATTAACTGGGGGAAACTACCCAGGTTCAGATGTGTTGTGTGTATTTCGATGATTGAGGAAAGATTGATCCTCAAGTGATAAGGGGACCTTCCAGAGATTGGGAATTTCATTTCTATCTGGTTCAAGTATGCACTAATAATATATTTATTCTTGGGTACATATCCCTAAAAAACAATGATTCATTAGGGTTAATGTTTCTTATCTTAAACTTGCAATGGGACTACTCTACCATGGTTATAGTTTGATCTCTTATCTAGGATGGGGTTTTGTTAAGGATGTTGAACTTTTATACAGGGTGGTGAAACTATGTTTGAGTACGCATTGAGGCTCATGAACCTTTCAAGGTATTTGCTAGGAATGTTTTTCAGTAGAAAATTTCAAGCCCAGTGATTTAAGAGGAGTCTTTAGATAAATATATTATGAGGTGTTGTTTTGATTTCCTTCAACACAACCTCTAGTTAGTTCATGTCTAGTGCAGAAATCTTATAGTCTGAGTTAGGCGACAACACACTCTAAGGATGCCTATGTTTGGGTGAAAATTGGTGTAAATACAAGTACATGTAATGTATATTCCCCATGTACCCTTGTATTAGTAGACACATGTGTGATTTATTTATCCTACACTATATGTTTTGGAGTTATATATTTGTGAAACCTCAGGAAACACTTTGTTTGGATAGAGAACTTATAATTATTGTGATAGTAATTCACTCAAACCTTTCAGTGGAGTGAGTTTATTCTTGATGGAGAATAAGTTCTTCTCAAATATTCCTCCATTATAGAGAAGAGTTGTTGTAATACCCACCTCGGTATGAATTGGCTACTAATTTTTGACATCCTGTGGTGTTGGATATTGTGTTGATGAGGCAGGTTATATTTTTCAGTAGTGATAAAGACCCCTTAGGTGTGGTGAGTATATCCAACACTATAGATGTTAAATTTAGTTTCATGTTATCTTGTGATCATGGATTCAAATTCTAAGTGTGTGGAAAATAAATTATCTTCATGTTATTTTTTAGGAATGCATGCATGCCTTTTTAAGGTGACCCAAGGTTGACCATTTATGAGAGTTTGATGTATGAATCAACCTATATTATAATAATTATTTTAAAGTGTTTCAAAGAGCGCTAATGAGAACATTTTTGTAATTATAGGGTAATAAATTAAATATCACCCTGAAAAGATTCACAATAGAGCCTTTCAGGCATTCATGGCCTCATAATGTGAGACTCGGGTTCGTGGGGTAGCATTGGACTTCATAAGGTCTAACTATGATGTTTAATGAAACTAGTGAGGCATGGTACTATTGTGGTGGTTGGGAATTTATAGCAGTGGACTATGTGTCTAGGTGATGGTGGAAGTATGTAAGCAGTTATCATTGGGTAGTTGTTTTTTTGAAGGGGAGACATTGCTCAACTTTAGTTTATGGTAATGGACTTAAACTTTTCCCTTTTTTAAAAGATTTTATGGTTGTAATTTTGACCTATTAGTCATGTGTAAACCCATTTTCTTGGGTGGTGGACTCTTTGCCAAAGGTGGGGTTCATTCACTTACTCCCCCAGGAATATAGTGGACTCAACCTCATTCTTTCATTGAATATTTTTATGGACATTCTAGGTGGATACCGCTTTAGTAAATCTTAGTCTTCAATTTTTCATGCCTAGTGAATTCGTGTGGGTGTACCCATCTCATGGAAATCCCTATTATGTGATGGGAGAGGTATTTTTATTAGATTTTTGTGGATGTTAGTTTCTCAAGAAGGTTCTTTCTTCAGGTCTGGAGATTATACATCAGGGTCATCTAAATGGTCATGACTTTCTTCTTCAGATCATGGTAGACTAGGGCATCTAACAGGCTATGGAGTAATGTTGAGAAGATGTGTGAGGTTGGTGTTGTGTTATATGTTCTTATTAGTAGATTTCATGAATGAGTGATGAAAACACAACTTGGTTAATAATTGACTGTAGGTGTGACTCTATTTGTGATCATTATTTGAATAGGAAATTCTCTCAAACATTTGTGATGAAGGTCCATGTTTCTCTTATTCTATAATCTAGCAATGATAAGGCCTAAAATTTTCTAAAAAATAGATGTTATAGGGGATAAATCGAGTTTTGAAAAGCATGTTACCTTATGTCATTTCATAGTTTCAACATGGAATTTGATAATTTTTAAATGTTGTTATGAGGCATGGATGGGTTTCTCACTTATGATAACAATCTAGATCAATCATTAAATTGATTCTCCCTCCAAATTTGACGTTATCATAAAAATATTGTTATATGAATTTTATATATTTGTGGAATTCATCTCATCCCATGTGTGAAGATGACTCTTGAATGGAGATATATTTTTGGGTTCATAGGCTTGGAAATACTCAACTAAATAATATATATGTTTCCATATACTCCTTTATTTTATTAGGGTTAGAGTTGATAAGTTCCTAAATGAAAGATGGTATTTTCTTCTTAGAAAGTGGAATACCGAGTTCTATTTGAGCTCAGACCCATGAAAACAAAGGTGGTGCATGTGATGGTGGGTTAATTATACATAATATTATTCATGAGATTAGTTTATTGAAAACTACATGTGTTTTATTTTTAGGGAAGAAAAGGTTTTAAGGTGGGGAGGATGTAGTGAACTGGTTTTTTTCCAGATAAGGCTTAGCTTGATTTTGAGTTAGTGGAGTCTAAATAACTCCCTTGGGGTAAAAGATAAATTTAAACTATGAAATGATATTAAAAAAATTTCACACGACTCTATTGATCTTAGGGAGCCATATTTTCCACCAGGTAGTGATTTGGAGAATTTTTGAGCATTTTGAGCTTTATGGGACATTTTATATTTATTTTTCAAATAATTAATTATATAGAGATCTTTACAGTGATACAATGAACTTGGTTTTCAATTTTTTTACCGATTATATTTCTAAGAATCATTCTAAGAAGAATTTCTAAGTTGGCATGGAAATGTGAGTATTGCGGAGCCTCAAGAATGGTATGATAAAAATATTATATTATTTTCAATCTCTGCATGTGATTTTTTATGAAATTTTTATAGCTTTTAAACAAGACCTTGTATGAGGAGACAATGATATCAAATGAAAATGAAATTGGGGGTTTACCTTAGGCATAACATAACATTGGTTCACATCAGGACCCTTGGGTGTTTTCCATCATGCGTGGATTAATTAATTAAACTGATTAATTAATTATTTGGTGCATTTATGTAAAACATTAGATGATTTCGTATAAATATCCTATTTTGTTACCCTATAGGGTTAGTCATTTTTATTATTGACAACCCAAGAGAGGAGGAGATAAATGTGATTGTTGGTGCGGGTGATGGCAGATCAAGGGTGTGAGGTCGGAACTACGATGAAATTGACGATTAGATTATGTGGTGATGATATAAATAATCACAACATAAAATATAGATTAAATAATTGGAAATTAACCATGATTTAGGATGTAATAATTTAACTTTATCTATTCTCCATGAATTTCCATTAAAATATTTAAACAATTTCATGTTTTTATTCGTTATTTGTGAAATTATTTTATATTTAATTATTTGAGGAGGATTGATTTTACCCTATTCTTAGATCCTGGGTGGTGGACTCTTCATTTTTAGTTGATGTAGTTTGATAGTTACACGAACTGGTTAGTGTAATGAAAAAGAACAAGAAATTATTCTTTCATCCTCTTATCTCCCTCCCTACCTCCCTCTATCATCTCCCTCTCGAACAAAAGAATTGTGGCTAGATTGGGTGGTCATGGTGTGAGGTGGACCAGTTATGTGGATGGAAGGATGATGGTTGGGGTACCTTGGGTGAATTATTCATTAGTTAAGGATAGGCTTAAATCCATCTACATTGTGTGAAAATGTAGTGGAAAAGAATAATAATTTATGTAAGTAGATGATGGTTCACACAACTTGTTTCCCTATAGAGTATCATTATATACTTTTCCAACCTTAGTGACCCTTCATATCTATTTTCTTAGGATTTAAATTTGGAAGCATGACTAGTCCATCCTTAGTATTTCTCCATGTAAAATGTTATGGTGTCCTTTTCTTTGATATTTGAGGTGTGGCATGAGGAGGTGCATGAAATATATTATTGATATTAATGGTTGGGTAGTAATCAGTGTGATTTCATTTTAAAATATAGGGTTTTATATATCTCCTTCATCCAGATAGGCATGTGATCCATTATCCCAGTTTACAGATAGGGTTTTGATATCTCCCCTATATACTTAGGGTGTGACACTAGTAGAAAAGGATTTTTAACATCAATTATTTTCTTTTTATTTTAAAATTAATTTGTAATTGATATTATTTAATTCATTGTTACAAATACACTTTTTAAAGTAGTTGTATAAAAATGATATTGAAGGATATAACATGTAGGTTTTAAGAACACTTTCGATGTGGAAAACTACTTCTCACATTAGTTATAAAAAAAGGGACATTCAAAATATTTTTCAGAATATTTTTTTGATTTTTTTATGTATAAAAAATTTTAAAAACATAAAATCATAATTAATAGAAGATTAATTCATTTCTCAGGATTCATTTGACTTTTCATTGATCCAAAATGGACTTATGGATCAAAAGTTATGGCCCTTAAAAGTTGGAATTATTTAAATGAGTAGTTTTGGAAAAAATACCATTAAATATCATTGATAAAAAAATAAGATAACAATTATAACATTACAACACCCTAATGAAAAAACTAGCGTTATTATTTTACCTTCTCTTCCATACTTTCACTTGTTTCCTCCAATATTAGATATCATTTCATGAAATTTGTTTTATTTGTTATGAAATAATCATGAGAAATGTTTATCACTACCTTTCATGTAACATATGAAACATTAATCATAATTTCAAGCATCATCATCACTAAAAATGAAATTTTTCAAAAAATGTTTATAATGAAGAAAAATTAACAAAGTTACTATAATATGGATCAATTACAACTTTAAAAAGTTCAAATTTTAAATAAGAGTAAATTTAAAAATTAAAAAGTGATATAAATAAAAAATTTGATAAAAATGATTGAGTATATGTATTTTTTTTGTGAAAGGAAAAAATTCAAAATCACACCATAAATTTGTAATTTGGTAGAAAAAATTCACAAGCACATGATGTGAAAAAATAAAATTTAGTAACGCGCTCATTCTGAAAAAATTTCAATTCCAACTAATGAAATCGGGTTTTGATCAACATGTGAATACCTCCTCTTATATTATTAGAAAGGTTATAAAGAATTTATTGTTATCAACACATAAAATTCATGAGGCCGAGATCCTCTATCCGCATAGTCAGTATTCATGCCCAACTAATCTGGGCTGAGATCCTCCATTATAGATCTTGTGGGACTATGTGAGTTGTTTTTCATGGGTATTCTCAAATTATTGATCAGTTATATGGTGGTTCAGAGGATAAAATATCCCCTTGATTGGTGGGCATGATTCAATGAGGACCAGGCTCTCTTATATGGATTCTTGTGGTGGAATGATTGTTGGAAAGGACAAGCAATGTGGGATTCTGTGAGCCTTTTAAGGCATCCATTAGTAGCCTTCAAGATGTGATGTACAAATAATGATTAACTTTAGGATTTATGGAATCATTAGTGATCTGAGATTTGTTTTTTTCTAATATGGTGTGATTGTCTAGGATTAAAGCTGGGATGGTTGGGACTTTTGTGTGTTTCCCTTGACATCTAACTATAGAGAATATTTGGATTAATGTTTGTCATTTATAGTAAATTTTTCTCATATCATGATGTTTAAGTTGAATTTTTGAGTTTTTTCTACTTTGGGATTTTAAGTAATCCTACTGGGTATGTTTATACTCACCAATGCATGGGCTTTGTGGCCACACATGTTGTGTCTATGTAGAAAATGCACAGATTTAGATATGGTATTGGTTAACATGGAGTTAAAGTGTCTTGTGTAGAGATTAAAACCATCAACCCTTATAACTCATGATGGAGCATCGTGGTTCATGGTGGAGGCAGTGGCCATTTCAATTGGATATTTATCCAAGACTACCCACATTAAGGAGGATATTTCCAGTGGCTTGAATCTATTTGATTTAACATCTTATTAGATGTATAAATCCTTTTTATGTACCTATGTGAGGATATATTTGTACATGTTGACTCATGCATTGTATTTAGTTCATTTTAGTTGATTATTTATATATATTACTCATGTTTCTAGTTTTTTTTCATACGATATATGTATCTTTTTCAAGTTGATATAGACTAGGACCTCTCATATTGTGTGATATGCCTATTCGGTGCTAGTCATCATCCCCTAGCCTATTGGATTCAGGATTGGGGTGGTGTACTCATCTTACTATTGACCCAAATAGGGCCATGGTGGGTCGGGTCTTGTAAAATGAATCAAACCAAGCATTCGAGATGAGGGGATATGGAGAATAAGTAATAATGGAAAATGACACAATATTTTTTACAAGTATCACAAAATATTGTTTATGAGTGGATACATCCTTATTGGTTAGTGGGTTCAATCCCTTTATGCATGTTCATATATTATGATAAATAATAAAAAAGTAAAGGATTTGGAACATGATCCTAAAATCATTTAGTATATTAATGAAAATACAAATATTAAATATCAGAGACAAATCTGGATAATAATGATTGATCTTCTTCGATACTCCTCAAGTTCCTCCAAGTATGGGTCATGTGTGAAGCTTCCTTATTCTCCTCAAACCCAACCATTTTCTCTCTAGAAATATCTTTATAATATTTGAGTATCTATCATCAAGTGTCCCCTTTTTTTTCTATAAGAGAATCTCCACTTTTTAAAGACCGATTAAAAATCTAGGAGAAACACCATGTGTTGCAACATAATGTGTTGATCAAATTCAATTCCAAAACATATAGATCAAATATATTTATAAACTCATTTAAATATTAATTGAGATTAAAAAAATCCACATTGTTTTTGTTCTTATTATGGTATGATAATATATACCACTAGGTAAAACCCTCATCCTCTAACCTCTTAATGCTTTATGACTCCCCTATAGTGTGGCCATAAATTATTATAAAATGAAACTTCAGCTATTAATTATAGTAATGAAATATAGTACTACAATATAAGCTCTGAAACTATGGCATGATCAATTCATGGTAATGCATGATAGGTCAATTAACATCCAACTCAACATTAATCATCCTTAACATGTTGAAAATAAATAAAAAATCCTATAAACTATTTTTTAATTTCATAAGTGACTAATTTGAGGAAATTGGGAAATCAAACACAATCGCAATGTAGAATCAATCACTTAAAACGTCACAATACTAGGTGAAACAAAACACCAGAAAATATTAACATTGTGGCTCTTAGCTGTGGGTATTTATAGTGGATCTCATCCCATAAAAAAGAAAAAAGTGACAGAAATGTGGAACATTCTAACTCAAAGAATAAGAAAAGGGAAACCATGACCACACGCTGCCTGAAGAAACACTATTAGCTAGAATTGTTAGATATATCATCAGTAAGAAGTATCATAGGAAAATATTCCCATATAACAAGAGAGAAAAAAAGAATTTCCAAAAATACCTAAATTGGGAAACTATTTACTAGTCTAGGGATTATTTTGGGTTGCAAGATATAAAGGGGTGGGTGCTGTCTTGAATAGTTCCTTCCTAATAATTATTCCAAAGAAGGTTCTTTTTAATACAATGCCTTCTTCAAAATAATTTTCAGGCGTTGTCCCAGACATCTCCCACCCATCTATGTTTTTTTTAAAAATATTTATTTTATTATATATATATATATAAACATAACAAAATAAAAAATAAAAAATAAAAAATAAATCAACATTTATCTCTTAATATTCATCATTACTTTAATCAAAGTACTCCAAAATTATTAAATAAAAACACACCCATCCTCCCATTTTATAAGTGCGTGGTACTCAATATCTTTTTTAAGTCTTTGATTTCGGTTTCAGACACCACTTTTCCACCATTTAATGAATAGTATATTATTTATAATAAAACAATAATGCTAATAATTCATTAATAATAACAATTTATAATAAATGATTATTATTTAATAATGTAATAAGTAGTAAATAATAAAATTATAGTAATGATTACTAATAATTTAATTAATGTTGTGAAAATATAATTAATAATACTAAAAATATTTTTAAAATGATAGGATTAATAATGTTATTAATTATAAAAATATTATTATTAATAATTTATACGGTCGTGGAGAGGAAATTACAAATAATAAAAAAAATTTAGAATGTCAATTCTAAAAAATGTAATTTAGAATATAAATAATTTTATATTTTAAAATAATTAGTAATAATTAATAATATAATTAATATGAATTATTATTAAGAAATAAATATTTCGATCATGTAAATTATTATTTTTTCATTATATTTATGAATACTAATGATAATAATAACAATGAGATATAAAAATAGAACAATTTAAATAAAATAACAATAATAATGATAATAATATTAAATATAAAAAAACTAATAATAATAATATTATTATTAAATATAAAAAATAGTTTTTGTTTATTTATTAAAATAATTATTTTTTTCTTTTTATTGTTAAGTTAATTTCATAAATATTATTATTAAATAATAATTATTCTCATAAATTCATGTTTACTTAATAATTATTTAAAATTACCCAGAAATGGCATGAACCATGGATTAAAACCCATGGTCCTAGAAAATTTATTACTAAAAAAGAAATAACTCATGTAAAAGAGATGTGGAGAACAATGTATAAAATTGGCACAAAAAATGCCACTAAAAAACATGAGGTTATTCAAGAATCACCATATTTTATTATTGCCACCCCTTACTTGAGATCCACCCCAACCTTTCGGGTGTCTACCTCTCTTCCACTACTTAGGTGCCTACCAAGTTTGATCTTGATCATCCATGCCTGATGAATCATCTTCCTCCTCATGAGATTCATTTCCCCTGGTGAAATCATTTTTTAGAATCAAGATATAGTCATCTTGATTTGTAGCATCCTTTAAATTAGAAATTCTTCTTTCCTTTATAGTCTTATTATTTGATGATTTTCCACCAAAAGTTTCTTAAACATTTCAAAATTCTTCATGGAAATAGTCATTTCTATTATATCTATTGATAATTTCATTCAAACTAAGCGAGTGCTCACTTACCTTATATTGGATCAGGGAGACTTACCTCTAAAAATTTTCCACTCCAATTGTTCAACTTCATCTCAAGAATATTCTTTAATATGTTCCTTAGATACAATCATTTTAGTTCTCCAAATAAGAGCATCCTCAAAAGAGGCCCCATGGGGGTGACTTGTCTAATGAACTAAAATCTTAGGCAACTGATCCATTAACTCAAAAACGTGTCATGCATGATTTATGTCCAAGGAGACATATTCTTTTTAAACCTTCCCCTAGATGTCAATGGTAGGTGACTAATTATCCAAGGGCTTGGAATTAGTCATCCCCTTGGAGTCTGCATTCTAGTTCATATCCCTAGAGACAGTACCAACATATACTTATTTCATGTGTGACTCCTTTCCCATATTTGAGGAGCCGTGATTTTTTTTCATGTCCAGGTTGTGAGGAAGTCCCCACCTACTTAGGCTAGTTTTCCTATCATTTCTATAATAAAAAACATTATTCCCCACCAACTTTCAAAAACTAAAAAATATTGGGATGGATTCATATTAAAATTAAACATCTATTTTCTCACCATTGGTCATCAATGTGATACAATTAGATAGACTGTTCAACATATCCGTATCCACCAAGACTTTGGAAAAATAACCAATTTTTCCTTCCATGATGTTGTCATCCATCTTCACAGGCACATCAATACAGGAAACTAAATAATTGAAGATTAAGGGGGTGGAAAAGCACCCAAATGAGACAATGGATTATAACCCATACAAAAAAATGTTGTTTCAAAACATAACATTTTGACTTTAAAGGAAGTAGGTAACTCTTAAAGCTTATAAAATATAAATTATAATTAAATTCTAAATTAAATTTAAGATATGCACTTAAAACATATAAAACAACTAAAAATGAAAATAATTTCATAAAAATAATGAATAGAAAATATTAAGTATTAATAATAATACATAACAAAATAATATAAATACGATTAATTAATTAAATAAAAAAATAATATTTTATACATATTAATAACAATGAATAATATTGTTATTAATTAAATTATTATTAAAGTGATAATTATTAATATGATATTTATAACAATAGTATTTAATAATAATATGATTATAAACATCATTAATATTAATTGTTTTGTTATTATTATTCATAAATAATAAATTTATTATTATTGTCATGAATTTTATAGAAGATAAATATCATGAATTTATTATTCTGTCTTTATTAATAATATCATGACTTTATTATAATAACTTCATTATCATTTCTCATCATGACTTTATTGTCCGAGATTTATTATCCGCGGTCAAGTTCCCTAATGCATGTATTTTCTTTTTATTTGCATGTGTATGTAACCATCTATAATAACAATAATAATAATAATTATTTTTCATAAATATAGTAAATAAAAATTAATTTACATGACACAAAAATTATTGATTAAAAGTGTAAATGTTATGTTTTTTGTCAATAATGTTTGTGCCGTTTAAATTAATTTTTTATATTATATTAATAAAATTATTTTTATTTTCAACTATTTATTATATTTTTATTATATGTTTTAAGTTTCTTTTTGATTTTACATAATTTATATTTTAGAGGCTTATAATGTTACCCACTTGAAACATAATAAATTTTGTTGTGTTTCAAGAAGGAAACTTTGAAAGCTGATAAAAAAATAAACTATAAGAAAAATCAAAATGAAATTTAAGACATAGAATAAACACATAAAAAATAATTAAAAGTAAAAATATCCTCATCAAAATAATATATAAACAATAAAACAAATTTTAGTCCTTCGGTCTTTTGGAGTAATATACAGACTGAATGAATAGCCCGAAGGCCAAATTTTTTATTGATTTTGGATAAACCCCTTTTAAGGGTAAAGGGGAAAAACCAAGACTTCAAAGACGTCAGGACATTAACAAGATTCGAAAAATAAAAGGGTTGAAACCCAAAACAAGACTACATGGAAGTGCAGCTACCTCGCATCAATATCATTAAGGCAAGTCTCCACCAAAGTATGTCTGATCAGCAAGTTGTCCCGTGCAAGGATGCACAGGCCCGGTACCGATGGCTACGACATACCCTCTCATTCGTCCAAATCCGAAAATCCATACATGATGAAGACAACCAGCTCTATCCTCCTCTGAGGCAAAACCTTGTAGAATGTCTCGGATCCCCAACAAAACATCCATACCTCCATCAACAATTAAAAATCAGGAAACTAGCAGATTTAACCCCATCAAAGCACCACCACCATACCAAAAATTTCACATAAAATCAAACAAAGACTCACCTTAACCAAACCAAAACCTGAAAAAACTTACAGGAGCACCAAAATGAAAGACCTACCCCTTACGGAGCACTGGATCCGACCCCAAGCACACCATCACATTCTAGAGCCATCGTCGAGCTGGGATGAGGACACGCTGAGATCGTGAAGCTCGAAGGTATGCCAAGGACGACCAAAGACCATTATGAACACACCACACCCGCAAATGGAACCCAAGAAGTCGGCGCCAAGCAGAGAGGATGACAACGAGAATACCAAATCGACGACAAGATCCCAAAACACAGAGGCCGAAACCGAGCAACCAGCTTCGACACCAAATAGAAATTCACTATCACTTATTATCAAGACATTATTATCCATAATTTATTTTCCAATGTCAAGTTCCTAGATTTATGTATTTTTTACCTGCATGTGTATGTAACCATCTTTAATTATTATTATTATTATTCATAAAACAAATAAAATAACTGATAATTAAAATAATTTCATAAAAATAATAAATAGAAAATATTAATTATTTATAATAATATATGACTTAATAATAATAATATAATTAAATTATTATAAATAATTAAATTTTTATACTTACACTTGTGAAAAATAAGCCTTTTTAACATCGGTTAATAGCTGACATTTTTTAAGGAGACATTGTAAATAAGTTTTTAACGTTGGTTAATAAAAATGGAAATGATAAATTCATTTTTGTTATAGTTTTCTAGACCCGTTATATGATAACCTACATGGGAAATAGTCTACCATGTTAGTTTTTTAGAATAATCCATGTGGAAAGCCCTTTTTCACATTGAACCATTCATAATTGACATAAAAAAGTGTCCCATATTTTAATCTTTAGGTTGATTATATGAGAGTATATGTGAAAGATCAAATATGGGATACTTTTTCACATCGATTATGAATTAACAAACATGAAAAAGGTTTTCCATGTAGGTTATTATAAAGACCCGAAGTGAAGAAGTCTACCATATTTTATTTTTAATTTTGGTTTTCATAAAACCAATGTGAAAAATTAAATATGGGATAATTTTCACATCGGTTATGAATTAACAGACATGAAAAACATCATTCCATAACAGTTATTCTAAAAAATAGATGTGGTAAATGTTCTTATTTTAATTTTTCAGGTTTCTTATAAAATAACCAATGTGAAAAATATTTTCTTTAAATAAAAATAAAATGTTTATTCCCATAATAACTATACAGTAACTGATAAAATAGTAAAAATAATAGAATAACATAAAATAATAGTATAAACTAAGAAACATAAAAACATTTACAATATCAAATTTCATGTTTACAATGTATATTACATAAAAACTATTATCTAGTCAACCCTCTAAAGTGATTTGACCATTTAATTTTCAATTTCCTCGGCTCTTTCCTAGTATAAGGGAAAGTGTTATAAAAAAGATACAAATTAAAAGGAAAACATTTAATATGTATTCTAAATAAAAGAGTAAAAAATTAAAGGAAAATTTTATAAAATAATAAAACCTTTTGGGACATCATAACTATACCAGTTGATATTAATTCATATATAAATCTAAAAACTTAATATCCAAATTCATTTACTCTTTGTTTGTGACACCACTATTTAAAATAATTTTAAAATTGAAAATAACATTTTTTAGTACTATATAAATAATTTAGTAATTTTAAATGAAAAGTCACCTTTGCTTTTATATTTTTGATCATTGTACTCTTCTTTCTAGTTGTATCCCTAAAGAAATACCATTCCCTATTTATAAATGATATGAATAAAATAAATTTAAATGTCATTATAATATAAAAAAGCATTAAAATATTCAGTCTTTTTTTCAATATAGTCTTGAAATTTTCTCATACATCCCCATAGTTAACCAGTATAGTGTCTTCTCCCTTGGAAAAAAACCCCCAACATCCAATGGAGATTGATATGTAATAAAATTTAATGTGATTGGTTATCATATTAATAAATATATAACACTTTATAAGGTTTATGTTTGAGACTCTTGAAGATAAAGATGAATTCAACACTGAATAATTGAATTCTTCAGAAATATTTTAGTAATATAAACCGTTATTTCTAAATCATTCAATGTCTTCACTATAGGTGAAATAAATTATGTGTCCATAAATACATATACTTCTATGATGTCATTTTGTGTATAAATTGTAAAAAAATACCTATTATAAAAGAAATATAATTATAAATTTTCAATTAATTAAAATAACATAAAAATTTATGTTAATCGAATTACATGGAAAAAACTTGCATCATGTTTTTTTACCAATTATTATCCAGTTACAAGATCCATGGTATTTAAAAAAAGAAGAATCATAGTCATTACACTCCCACAAATTCCAACATCCATTGGAATCTCATAAACTTCCAACAAAAAATATGAATATTTTTTAAATCTATCAATACTAGTATAACTTGTATATGAATTCATAACACTTTTTATTAGTTGTTGTTAATACAATTTTTTACATTTAAAGTATTCAAGTAAAATGATATATATATATATATATAATTTAAAATGTTAAAACAAATTTAACAACAAAATAAAATAAATGATATAATATACATACATCTATGTTGATCTTTAGAAAAAAAATTATAGATATAAAAAATTAAAAATGGCAGCTACTTTGTTCAACTTTACTTACCTAATCTGTAGAAAATGTTATTCTTAATGATATATCTATAATATATTGTATAGTGACCCTAAAATTCTCTATCTCTATCTATTAATGATGAATGGTATAATTAATATAATATATCATCCCATATGAAATAATATGATTTCAAGGATCATCAATATATAACACATAATAAATGGGAAGCTAAATAGGAGGGGGTGTAGGAGTAGGACAAGTAAGAAGAGTGGGGTCTGTAGGTGTAGGTGGAGTAGGATAAGTAGGAGGACTGGGATTTGTAGGTAAAGGTTGAAGAGTGGGATTAGCAGCCTAAAACCATTTCTACATGTCTAAAAATATCGACTATACTAAGGCTTTGATCTTTTCCAACATCATCTCATGAATATCCTAAAATTTAGCTTCTAAAGATTTTATTTTTTATAAACATCCTCCATTGAAGAATCTTGAGAATGTGGAAACAATTTTTTTACCAGAACACCTGATGGGTATCCACATACATGATCTAGGTGTTTGAGCTTTCCCAATGTTGCATCTGAAATATCCTTCCTAACCTTATCTTTTAATATCCCCTATGTTCTATGCTCCTCAAGAGAATTATATATATAATATTTGAAAAAAACCACAGTGAATCTCAATATATAAAAATTGATTTTACTTAAATAAATAAAGTAAAGTAAAAATCTTACAATCCTCTCAGGTATAACCCTCGACTCTACCATTCGATATTTTTCTTTTTTTTTTCTCATGAAAGCCCTCTTCCATTTTTCATGTCTAGCGGGGGGAGTCAATCTCTATAAATCCTCAAGACTTAGTTCTCATTTTTTAAGACATAATGTTTCATCCAATAATCTATACCCTCCCTAAGATAAATTAGGAGGGTATACATTTCTAGATTGGATATCCTGATGAGATCTCCTCAATTGTTTTCAATTAATAAAAAAGAAATCATTAATATGATCAATAATATAAAAAACCCTCTAAAAGGTAATATTGGACTTACCAAAAATGATTCTCATCTTCTACACTCAAAAAATTACTTCCCTGTATCTTCATATATCAATGGATATATATAAATTGTATTACGATGATGTATATGGCCAAAAATGAAATCTGATGTGATGATTGATTTAAAATCCCTCTATCTCCTTATATCCAATGATAAACATCTCTTCTTAACACCTCCAGTATTAGGTATATCATATTTCATATGATAATAAGGGAGAAAACATATATCACTATAAAATTTTCATGATAAGTAAAATAATAAAAAATGATCTTACCAAAATAGTATCCCATAAGGGATATATTTTCATTTTTTTACACTTATCCAATCATCAATAAAAATGATAACTTTTCTTTTATCCTGCAATATAATAAAAGTATTAAATTGTTTTGTATTTTTACCTCCTAGAATATCATTATCATTAAATTCTACTGGTATCCTCTAGTCCTATCTATGAGCGACTGATAATTTTGGTAAACATGTGTTTCCATGTTTACCAACGCTTGAACTCATTTTTACCCTCATATAAGTATATGTCTCTTATAAAGAAGGATGGGGAGGCTCATCGATAGGATCATGTGTACGTTCCTCCCTAGAGGTATGTATATGATCCTCTCTATAAGTATGTGGTGGATTAGATGATTTATCTTTCATTATCATACAAATCAAAGCAACAAACAATTAGTATAAAAATATACAAATTTAACTATTATAAAAAAATGTAAATAATAAAATGAAAAAGTATCAAACAATAAGGAAATTAAACTGAAAAAATTTGTATTCATATTTTTTATAGTTAACTAAATTTATAACAACATTAATGAGAGATGAAATAACATAAATGAATGAAAAAAAATCCAAAAATAGTGTTTGAATAGTAAAAATCTTTTAACATATAACACTATTTTCCACCAAAAATATTATTCTTTGAATATATGAAAAATGATCCCTAAAAAGTAAACAAAACTAACCACATTTTATTCATATTCTTTAGTGTATTTAATTAATATTCTAATAACATTAATGGGATATGAAAAGAAATAAAATAATGAAAACAAATCAAAAAAATGGTGTGTGAATAGTAAAAATGATCCAACCTAATAAATCATTTTTACACTAAAAAGAATATTTTTTTGAATATGCTCTTTTATACAATATTTTTGTTTTTATTTAAAATATTATATTTAAAATAACTATTTTTAAAAAAAATAAATTAATAGATACGTTACATAAAGGTAAACATGGTAAAATAAACAAAACTAATATAATATAAAAAAATTAACTTATTAGTTATAATATGTGTTTTAATAAAGAAAATAAAACTAAAATATATATTTTTTTATAAAATTTTAAAAAGTAAAATAGGAAAAATATATATTACCTATAATATTATGAATGTATTAAAGGATTGTTTTCTCAATATCCTTAATCATGATTGTTAATTATGGAACAAACCATGTATACGATGTGTTTATCAATTTTATATATTAACATTTCAATAGAATTAGGGATCTCATATAAATCAGCATCAAGTTTATCATCACCAAAATAATATTTTTTTCCTTGTAAAACAATAGACCACTGAATATTATATTTATCAAGATCATATAAATTTATTTTCATGTGTTTCAAGGATAAAAGGATCAACTATGTATTCTAATATATCCAAATTCACTAGTGTGATTCCAAATTCATCATGTATGACACTCTTGTTACCAATAAACGATGTGCAGTTAAACACTGAAATATGAAATTTAATGGAATGAACCTCTCATATATCTTCAATTACTTAATAATATGCAATTGATGCAGAGATTGAGTTTTTTTATCTGGCACTTGAAAAATGCATTGCTTGAATGAAAACCAAAACACTACTATTCTGAACTCCACTTCTATTTCCCCTATGTTTCATAAAAAATGCATATACATTAATTTCATTCTCATACCGTGTTATCATGTCACATTTTTGGTTTTATTTTGAGGTATTTTCTATTTTATTTTTGGTATTATCATTATTTCATGGATTTCTAAGGTGTTTTTGAAAAAAATGGTGGTTTTCAGGCTGGATAGAAGGAGGTTCATGGTTAGTACATAGTTATTAGAAACCATGTTCCAACCCAATGAAAATTCTAATCACTAGAATGTGGCACTATTCAGCCACACGACCAAGTGCACGGGTGTAGGGCCCTCCCAGGATAACTATATGACCAGGAAAATTCCACTGTACAAGCCGCACAACTAGGTGCATGGGTGTGAGCCCCATCCCGGTAAACTGTGTGGCCTATTTTCCTCTTAAAAAGTTGTTCAACATGGTAGGTGCACAATTTGGAAAACCAGATTACCAAACCATCCCACCCACCACATATTTAAAAAAAATTGAATCCCAACTCTTCCCTCCCCAATTTTAATCCTCAAACACCCCTCTATCACCCCATTCTACCCCTCTACCCTAGTCTCACTTCAATCCCATCCTATCCTCCCTTTGACTCCAAATTTTGGTTGGATTTTTCTTGTAACCTTCAAGAACCTTCATGTAAAATTATCCTATCTTTTACTCTTACCTCATTTTTCTCTCTTCTCCCTTCTTTCTTGAGTTATATTTTGTCTATAAAGGGTTTGAAAAATATTGGGGTCAATATATTTTATTTGTGTTAAATATTTCTATTTTTGGTGTGTTCTTTCTTTCTTAGGGTCTCCCATTGGTGTGGCTTGTGGTTTAAAAATCATTTTGAGTGATTTCAAGTAAAAATTTACGTGGTTCTATGAATTGAAATTATTTTATGACTTTATTATGATTACTTGATTTCAAAATGAGTTTTATAAAATGTGTGGGTGGTGAGAAAGGATTTTTCCATGGGTTTTGTGTGGGTTCAAGGTTTGATACTGATTTTACCTTTGAGAAATTTTGTTTTTAAATTTTGTTTTGTAATTATTGGCGTTGTGATTATATAAGAATTGATTACATATTATATAGGTATTGGAATAGAGAACATGGGAATCCTAGGAACCTAGGTGGGAAGACTATGTCTAGTACACAAGTTGAGTTAACAGAGTTGAGGACCGGTCTCCCTTGTAGGGATACATCACAACACTAACTAAACATTCATGATGGGGATTGGATGGATTGAGCAGGAGATGGATCTTCATGCACAAAATTTGATCACTAAGATTATGAATATACTAGGACCCCACTAACCCCAGTTACTTTGGGATTGCCTATGGTGC
Organism: Viscum album; assembly: GCA_963277665.1. NCBI lineage: Eukaryota > Viridiplantae > Streptophyta > Magnoliopsida > Santalales > Viscaceae > Viscum > Viscum album. The sequence goes on along the minus strand of OY728131.1, from coordinate 641,320,945 downwards.
TCATACCATGTTTTCTGTTTTATCTTGTTTTCACATTTAATTTTCTATTTTACGATAAGTCATGTTTTTAATTAGATTTTATCATTATTTTCTTAAAAACATGCATATTAATTTATCATTTAATGTCATCACATGGAATTTTTTTATGGTATCCTATTTGGAAAGTTCAATCAACCCCTCAGTTGTATATAGACCATGTTATGTTTGACCCATGTAAATGAGAGGTCTTCCATGATGGTGATGGTGGTCATATGTTCTGGTGGTTTATTATTAGATTGGTGTTAGTGGTGGTGGAATGATGGTGACAACCCACATATCGCATTGAGAGTTGTTTTTCTAGCCGCCCCTCCCCTTTTTGGTTATTTTGGATTTTTGTTGTAAATAGTAAATGTTTGACCCATGTTTTTAGTGTTTTACATTCATTTATTTTATTTGGATGTTGGTTTTGATGTGATGAGAATTAATTTATTGTTGATAGTTATTTTTCATGGGATAAACCATTACCAAAAAGGTGTTACTCGATGCCCATGCACTAGTTTCCATCTCAGGGGGATTGGGAACCCACTTCGGGCCATACCGTGGGCCGTGTTGGGTGTCGGGTTGGATGGAAGCCCACACCAATTCATGGCATATAAAATTTAAACTTGTAATTACCACTAACTATATTTGTGTTTCTAATTCATCTAGTCCACCAAGAATGGTCTCTTTAAACCATGGAAAAAAGTTTTGTTTTGCTCATTCAAAATCCACATATCTTTCTTCTTTGGATAACATTGTTTCAACACGTTAATATGAAATGTTATATATGGATTAGAATCATCTATCTTATTCAAGATTTATAAATGTTCCTTATTTATCTTTTCACCTATCAATGATTTTAATTTCAATCCACAGAGCCCATTTCCCTCATAATTTACTCATTCATGGTGAGATGTAGGCAAATCGATGTGCTCCATTATAGAAAAATATCTTGTATAAAACTCTGAAATCCCCACATAAATATATACTTCTCAAAAATGGAGGATCAATATGAATTCTTAACATACACATTTAATATTTTTATATATATTTTGAAAGGATACACTGAACGTAGGTATACAAGTCCACAAATAATTATTTCTCACAAAAAATGAACCATTAAATGCACCATGATATCAAAAAATATGGAGGAAAATACATTTTCAATTGAAAAAGTATAGAATCCTCTTCATTCTCCAAATTATTCAAAACATTCAGATCAATCAATTTATTTAAAATATAATTGAAAAAATAAAACAACTTTATGATAGTCATTCTGACACGGATGTGAAATATTCTATACAATGCAACTGATAGGCGTTGTTGCATCATGATGTGACAATCATGATATTTCATACCTATCATCTTCAAACCCTTAAAGACATTTTTTTTAATTTTAAGAATAACCCTATGAAACTTTGATATCTTGAAGACACTAACAAAATATAATTTTCTCCATCTTAGATAATATATGAAAATATGAGGGTATGAATGTTCACATGCCATCAGAAGTGAGAGATAACTCCAAATGTATCCCCATTGAGATAGGTCCAATCTTACATTCAACCCATATTTAGTATTTCCTTTAATATATAACAATGTTCCAATCAGGTTTTCATGAAGATTCTTCTCCATGTGTATGAAATCAATGTTATGTTTCACCTCTTGATATCTCCAATATAGTGGCTCAAAAAACATTAACTATTTCTTCTAAACATTTCTATCATTACCATATTTTTCTGTCATTCTGAATACAACATGAATTTTTTTAACCCTCTTAAAATACTAACCAGTGGAAAAAGGATTTGGAGTAATAAAAAATTATTATGAGTCATTTAATTCCCTTTTTTAATATTTAATAATAGTAATCAATAGAAAAAACTTTCAATGATCCATGTATATTATTTTCTCCCATGTTTAAGTTGATAATATGAAGTATTTTATTCAAAAGGTAGACCCAATTTATGCCCATTAACAATTTTTCCAAACAAATTTCTTATATAGAACATGATAATTTGGGTAAGAAATTTATTTTATTATACCCTAATCAAATCATGTATAATATTTTCTTTACATTGTAATGTGAATATGAAGATAATTATTTAGGAAGAATGTCTTTCAAAAATTGTAGCAAATATGTAAAACTCTTACCACTCCATCAATTTTTCTATTTCAAGTTAATAAATCTTAACACCGTTGAAAAAAACATAAATTCTGTATGACCTAGATATAATGATTTTTCAGGATCACCATAGAGATAATCAATTTTAGGTTCATTATGAATTACCTCTACTTCAATATCACAAATCATTTATTCAATTTGATGAGAATTTTCATCTTATGAAGCATCACCATTAATAGATCTGAAATTTTGACCAGTTTAACCATGCCAAATCGAAGGGCTAGAAATTGAATTAAAACCATGACAGATTAAATGATCTTTGATCTTTATAATTTTCAAATTCTTCATATTTATGAATTTCTATCATGGATAATAATTTTTTTTTATTTTTTGAACATTTTTTTAGAAAATTCTTAAAAAACATGAAGACATTACTCATATTTATCACTTATTTGAAGTGTATTAATCATACCTTGACTCATTATTATATAAAATAAAATATCAAAAATTAAAAATAGGTTAACATAATTTAAATAATTTTAAAATTAATTTTATAAATAAATATATAAAATATGATTAAATTTTTCATAAAAAACTAAATATAACATATTTTATAAACAAAAATATAATTTTGAATATATTAAATTAGTATTTTCAATAAAAAGTAACAAAAATTATCTAAAATAAATCATTCATAATTTAAAAATATATATAAGATGTGAAAATAATGTAAACTGAAAATAAAAATATCTTGGATGCACAAAAAATCAAAATAATAAACACAAATCATAAATTGATATTTGAACTGGGACAATTGAGAAAGAAACAATAATGGTAAGAAGACACAAGTGGCTGCTGAAAATGGGTAACAATAAATGGTGGTTGAAATAAAAAGTGACATTAATATAAATTTCCAACTTCAAATAGTAATGCAAATGAAAATATATGGGATGCAAGAAAAAGTAAAAAAAACAGAAATAGTAAATTGATATCAAATTTGAGACAACTAAGAAGCAGACACTGATGGGAAAATGTCACAAGCAGTTGATGATGAATGACATAAATAGATGAAAACTCCAAGATAAAGATACATCATATAGAAATTGAAACTACAAATATAAATAGCTAAAATACATAGAAAATGGAAACAATAAACACTAATCGTATATTAAAATCGAAACTGGGAGAACTGACACCAATGAGAATAAGGGTGAGTGGTGGTCGATGGTGGGTGACCATGGACGGAAGAGGTAGATTCCAAATAAAAGATAATCCGAAATCAAATAAAAAATAAAAGAAAAAACACAAATATTTTAAATAAATAAACAATTAAAACAATAAAATATAACTTTATATTGAAATTGGAATTGGGATGAGCGACACTGGGTGCGGGTGGCAGTCGACTAACCGATGACTATGGAAAGTGGTGGTGGATCCCATATGGGAGATATTAAAATCCAAGGATTGAAGAAATAATAAATTTAGTGCCAAAAATCAATGAATGAAGAGATTCAAAGGCATAGATCAAAGTTTTTTAGGATTGTGGTTCTCTGGGTGACAGAAAAATGAGAGACCTTGTGCAAAAGAAATAAACTGAGACGACTCTTCACAAATTAGATTAAAATTATAAAGCTTTTTTATATCATTTATTCAATAAATGAATTGGAAAATTATATATTTAACATCGAATATTCCATAACTGATATAGAAAATATGATTTTTTACGCTGGTTATTGGATAACCGACATGAAATATATTATGATTTAGTTTTTCATGTTGGTTTTTTAATAAAAGATGTAAAAATGCTCATTTTATGCATTATCTATTGACTAGTTGGTGTGAAAAATTAACCTGAAAGATATTTCACATCGATTATCCAATAATTAAAGAAGAAAATAGAAATATTTCACATTGGTTATCTACATGACACAAAAGATTATTATTTAATAATAATAGTAATAATAAACTAAAATAAAAATAATATAATTAATATTTATTATATTATTAATTATTACTAATTTTTTTGATAATAAAAAAAAATATTAATAATTTTAATAAATAAAAAATAATTTTTTATATTTTATAAAATAATATTATTATTTTTTAAATATTTTCTATATTTAATAATAATAATATTATTATTTTATTTAAATTATTAATTTTTTCTTTAAATCGTTATTATTATTATCATCATTATTTTTTGTATTATTTATAAATATAAATAATAATTTATATGTCACAAAACATTAGTTCTTAAAATAAATTCCTAAAAAATATGTTCTAATTTATTATATTATCAAGTAGTTACTATTTATTGAAATTATTTTATGATTAATACTTTTTTATCATTAATGTGTTATTTTAAAAAATATATTGTTCATTAAATGCTGGAAAATTGATTTGTCAATCCCACATAAAAAATTTGGAAAAGATGTCATTGAGTACTGCTCCCTTATAAAATGGAAGATTATGTAGGATTTTTAAAAATATTTTCAGAATACTTTAATTAAAGTAAGAAAAATTATAAAAGTAGTTAAATAATATTTAATTTATTTATTTATATATATAAACAAAACAAAAAACAAAAAATAAAACTATTTTAAAAAATAAAATAAAATAAAGGATGGGTGTTGTCAGTACCCTCTTTAAAAAACATCAAAAGAAGTTGTCGTCTAAAACAATGCATTCTTCATAATTATTCTAGAAAAGGCGTCATTTGGAATGGTGCCTTATTAAGAAGTATTCTAAAGAAGGGGTTATCTTAGACATCACCTTCATCTAAATATTTTTAAAGAGGTAACTCTCTTGGACGACGCCCACCCTTCTATGATAGACCCCATATTTCCATTAGTAGATTGAGAAATAGTTTCCCAATCTACATATAAACAAAACTTGATTTTTTATTTATGTTAAATGGAGAAATTTTCTAGTATCATAGGTTCTTGGAAATTTTACTAAGAAAGGGAAAATTTTAGACCATGTGGGGTTGACAAGAAGGGGCACAGGTAGCTAAAATATAAGAGAGAACCAAATTTCCATATTAGTGGGAAGTGGATACTGAGGATTGAAATTGGGAAGGAAATCATAGTGGGGTAGCATATTTGGGGATAAGGCCAAACAAGGGAACCCATGTGAGCCACATATCTCCCTCAGAGTTTAAGATACATCTTTTATTAAACCTAAAATCCTTAACATATGAGGCACAAGTAGGAGGGAGCAATGAGGGAAGTCAACAACAAGGTAACATTAAGGAAACTATGAGATAAAACATTATCGATGAGGATGAGAAAGGAATAAAACTATCTTCGAGGCATTGAATGTGAAATAATTCTAGAAACAATTAGGTGGAGGAAACATATGTGTAGATAGTGTGAAGAGTGTGTGAGAAAATCCATAATCAGAGCTGAGGGAAACTCCCACTAAAAGGAAACTCCCCCCCAACCTTTCTATTTCTATCATTTTTTCAAATCCCCAAGTGTATAAAATATATCCCCATTTATAATAAAACTTCTCAAATAATTATCACCCCTAATATATAAAATTAAATGGAATCAAAAAGAGAAAATAAGGAAATGGTACATAGGTTTTTAGAGAGAACAAATTCATAAAAACACACTAAAGTGATAAAATACATCCTTCATTAAGGGATTTTTCAAGATATTTATCTCTTGATATTTTATTTAAACTTATTCCAAATTAATTTCACCATATTACAAATTTTCCCTTAATTTAGTGGTATTTAATATCAATAACGTTTTACCTCAAATGTGGTGTCCGATTCATTTAAAAATAAATCACACTTTCATTTACACACCCAATCATTAATGAATTGTGACTTCTAACCTCATATCTTCAATTTTTAACTTCATCTACATAATTTTAGTTATATCATGTGATTCGACAACATACTTTTCTTTTTTTATTCTTAATGTGGCTGAATTTTACTTTTTGGGGTGCCAAACAATGCATTTTCCTTTAATAAAGAAAGCATCTCTACAGTTTGACTTCCAATCACCCATGTTACCTACCCAATCAGCATCAATAAATCCATAAATATATAAATATATATCCTTATCATACCTAAATATAAAATCATGAGTTACTTTTATGTAGTGAATGATCCATTTCAATACAATAAGAAATAAATCCTTCAAGTGTCTTTGTAATCAAGCACAAAGTGTAAATACAATCACAATATTCGGTCTTGATTATATCAAGTAAATTAGGATTCTAATTATCCTTTGTAACTATTTTTGAATCATAATCCATTATTTATTCAAGGATAGAATATACCCAAGTATAATATGAGTTTAAAATAAAATCGATTCTCCTATTTTGAACCTCTTTAACCACACATGAGCATACTTTTCTTGAGAGAGGAATATTTAACATAGTATTCTCACACCTTGTAATCCTAAAAAGATTATCATTTAACCAATCATTAACATCCAAATATATTTTTAATTTAGGAATCAAACTCCCCACAACTCTAACTTCATTCCTCAAAATTTGATCTCATCTACATACACAATCATAATGAGCGAGTTTGTGCCCTCGATGTAGAGACTGTTATCCACCTTTAATTTCATAAAATTTATGCTCTTAATGTTGTTGTAAAATTTATAATACCATACTAGTGGTGATATTTAATCCCCTAATGTACTTTATTTAACATTTATACTTGATAACCATCATTTTCAAGGATAAAACCTTCTGATTGTTCCATTTATAGCTCAAACTTGAGTTCCTTATTCAATAATGCAGGTGACACATCTATTTAAAATGAATTGTATTTTATATGAACACATATTGAATTTTTTTAACCCCATGTGTATAGATGGGATGAATGTTTTTGAAGGTGTTTGAGTTTTTCAATTATTGGATGGGCTAAATATTAAACCAGGATTCATGCTAGACTTCGGGTGGTTTTTACACCGCAAAAAGGGATTTTTGGATGTGAAAATGAGGCCGAATGGTGGGAGGAGGGTTTGGTAAAGAACCAGAGAGATCTGAAGCTAGTTTCTATACAATATGAAACCAATGGCTAGTTTTTACTAGCCCACCAACTAGTTAGTGGGCTGGGTAGTGTCTTGGGTGCCACTTTAGGTTCCACCAACAAGCTGGTGGGGGTTTAAATAGGGAAAAATTTTATTTTCCCCATTGAAATTTTCAAGGGGAAGCCCCTCCTATCCCTCTCATTTTTCTTTCATGACTAGGGGACCAAACTCATATCTTTCCCAATTCATCCCTTGATTATTGGGGTGTTTTAAAGGGCTTTTTATAGTGTTTTAAGGCATGTCTTAAACTACGATGATCTATGTTGTATCTCCCCTCATATAGTACAAAATTTTCTTCAATCCCGATTCAATTTTATATTATGATTACACCATTCTTTAGTGGAATAATTCATTTGAGATGGAAATTTTGTTCTTCCTAGAGGGGGACATCCTGAGAGGTTGTCTGAGTGTCACCTCTCATTGATAAATGAAGGTATGTCACACCACATAATTTATTAAGGTTTTCCATAAAATTTAAATTTAAATTCTTATGTAATTGGAGACGCACATTGGGGATTTTACCTAGGTTGGGGTCGCGGTGTGCCATAGCTCATTGGCATGTGTTTATTCATGGTTCTGGTTTAACAAGGTCTCTAGTGGTTTTTTATGGTTATGAAATTTTAGAATTAATTTGATAAATTAAAACTAATTTTTTTAATTTAATTTTTTTAGGTTTATTGGATTGCGTTAGGGGATTGAGATGTGGTGTGATATTGGATAATCTCAATTGATATTGGATAAATATTGGAAGATATCACTGGCCCTTGGAGTTAAACGGGGAAATCTTCAGTTGTAGTAGATGGTCCCTTAAAATTATCCCAAAGTCTTTTCTCGTTATCTAAGTGATGTGGTGTGTGGTTCTACAAACTTTTCTTTCATTGGAAAAGATTTTATTAAATACTTTATTTGTGGTTTTCTCTCTTTATAAATGAGTAAATTATTTTTAAATGGATTAAAAGAGAAGTAATGATGTGAATCAATGATTGTGAAATAGAACTTCATAATCACCATTATTTTCTTGAAAATTTGGCCTTATCCTTGGACCTAATTAATTGGTAAACACTTAATAGAAATTAATGATTAGGTAACCTAAGGAGTAAAAAATGGTTTGAAAATGTTTTTGTCTTGTATATAGAATTTGTTAGTGTATATAGGTTTTCAAGGTGTTTTGATTTGTAATGATAATTTTTTTTGGTTATTAAAAGGAAAATGTTGAAATGGGAATTTGTTTATATTTATTTAAGTGTAAATGAGAATGGTTTTTATGACATTTGTTTGGTACCTTGGAGTAGGTATTATGGAAATTGTATTTTGAAAATGTTTTTGGTAAAGAGTTTTTGAATTCTCTCAGAATGAAAATATTAAAATATCCCTTATGTTTATCATTCTTTTATGTTGTTTTTTAGACTAGTTTGTGGTTGATAGTTAACCCGGGGTGAACACAACCCTTAGGGAATACAATGACTTGTGGTTAACCCAGGGGGAACATGGACCTTATAGGTCACATAGACTTATAGTTAAAACTAGGGTGAACTCAAACCCTAGGTGGATTCATGCGATGGTTAAAATCGGGGTGAACATGGAACTTGGGTAGACACCGGGGCCTTGGGGATGGGTATATTACCCCCAAGTTCTGCTTGTCTGGAATTGGGATGGCTATATTACCCCTAGTTTGGGTAGATGGTTGGAATGGTCATATCAACATTCTCAATGAAACTCAATCACTAGATGGAGTAGGTGTATACCATTCTTGGGGTGAACTTTCCCCCCCGAGTTCAACGTTTGTTTTATGCATTGCGTTTTTAATGTGTAAATAGTTTTACTTGAACTTGTTTACTCAAATAACATTTACATGTGGTTTTATTCAAAATGGATATTTTTAGGGATGTCTTTGGTTATGGGATATTGAGTTGTAATCACAACCTTCTTGGGATACTATGACACTTGGGTTCTTGAGTAGCTCTAAACTTACTACATGTAGAGGTCTGGTTAGGGCTGGGATTTATTGGTTGAGTGGGTTATCTTAGTTTGGGTTTGGATATTGGATCAGGAAAGGATCATGGATTCTAGTGGAGCATCCTATACTTTTATTTCAGTTTTAAATTTTTTGTTTCTATAGTATATATACATGTGAGACTGGCCTAGTGGGTGATTCTTCATGCATGTGTGTATGCATGCATTTCTTTTTTATTAATCATTTTCACTTTATTTATTCCTTTTCACATTATGATTGATATTATATTTTTAGATATGTTTGGTTATTAATATAATGATTGTTCACTTTTATAAATGGGGTATAACACCCCCATCATACCTACTTTAACTATCACTACTAGTTAGTAGCCTTTAACATTCAAATAGGTGAGCCTGAGGTATAGTAATAACTGCCGGTCCGACACTAGTCAGTGGTTTGGGGAATCAATATGTTACAAAGTAGTATCATATATTTATTTTGTCTAATAACTATTTTTTATTTGGTAGTTATGATATAAAGGAATGTGTTGGATCCTATGATGGATGACGAACTGACGAATCATGAACACCTTTTCCAATACAATGTCTAGGTTACCTATAATGGGAATAATGTTTTAGATTTGCATTAATAAAATTGATATGATTGTAACCTTGAGTGATTCACATGATTTTTTGAGATTAATTATATTATATGGATTTGGGTCTTATCCCATTGGAAATAGTCTTTTCATTAGATTTGAATCTTGTTCAATAAAGGCAATAGGCATCACATAGATCATAATTGGGAATGGATGATCCACATGACATGTATGCCTACTTATGTGTGATTTTTATCATTGAAGACTAAGGATCATATATTTAAAATGTCAGTAACTAATCATATGTAATTTTATCATATAATTACTTCGTGGAATTATACTCAGTTGGTTTTAATTTTATGTATGTATTTTATTCTAATGGTAGGCCATGTGGATCTTTGATGAAATGCTCGTTAATGATGATGATGGTACAGACCTGTGTGCAGAAGAGGTACATTAAACTTAGTGGGTCAATACATTAATTTGATGCCTTCATGATAAGCCCATTTTGGGTCATAGGTTTTAAAGTTCAGTTACTTAATGTTCTAGTAACAACCTATATGGTGTTTTCTTATATAGATTGGAATGACACTCTACTTAACCAAGCTAATGATTATTTTCCCCTTGATACTGATCAATGGGGATAATAATTTTCGTTAGGGTAGAGTTAACCTTTATAATCATGATTCTATAGGAATTAGTACCACATGTTGATTCTTGGTGAGAATTGGTTCTTGGGTAGGGAATATGTTAGCCTGACTAGATTAAATACCCTGAGAAGGTGGGGGGGTGAATCAGGGTATGACAGATCAAAAAAACTACCCCTTCATATATTGTTTTATTGTAAAAAACACTTATTTACCACTTGGTTATAATGATCCCAAAATCACATATTTAATAATACTATTTAATTTCATGTTTACCTATAAGAAATCTGTATTCTGAGAACCGATGATAAATTTTTCTAAGCATGAGACACTATTGGTCATGACACACTGATAGTGTAAAAATTATCTAAGTCTGAGATATTTATAGGACTTCACACTTCCAGGATGTCATGATGTTAGAACATAAAAAATGGAGAATTATGAGATACCACTAGATGATACACCGTCAATATCATGCCATATCCCTCATATTGCTAGAACTGAAAATTTTACTAAGTATGAGATACCATCAGAGCATACACCGCTGAACTATACACCCTTAGTTGTGACACTACTAGTGTCATACCACTAGATTTCTAGAAATTTGGATGAGTCTAAGACATTTCCAGTGTCACACTGCCATAACAACATACCGACAGAGCAACGTGCCGTCAATATCATACCACTAGAATATGAGAAACCGCTAAAACATAAGACATCATTACTACTTATATTACATTAATTATTTTTTAATTGTACCATTATAATGACTATATTTATTAAAGTTAAGGATATTTACTATTTTAATTATTATTCCTTAAATGTATGAAAGAAAGGATATAAGACGAGCATTATGAGGAATTAGCTCTGAATATTCTTCTTGCTACTATTTTTGATAAAAATCACAGAACACTTCATCGTTGATGTGTGGAAAAGAGAGAGAACACATGAAATCATTAGTAGAGGAGCCTGAAACTACCAAAAATATATCAATATGAACCCATTGAAAATCAAAATAGATGACCTGCTATGAAATATTGATGAGGAAGCTGAAATTAATCATCTCATTCAATATTTTATTCCAGTTAGAAAACTAGAGTTTACGACACTCTATTTTTCTGAATATTTCAAGGAAAACTGGACTTGAACTTTATTTCTGAATCAAATCAAGAGTCAAAAGCTGTATAACAATAGACCTAGCATCTCTAAACTCCCTAATCCTATATTTCTTATTTCTATTTATATTTTATTAAATTTTAGAAGTGTCTTATATACTTTATTTTATGTATGAACACTGTCTCCTGAGGTAAACTAGAAGATAAAATATATCTTCTCAAAATTTATTCTTATTTGTTTTTCACACAAATAAGAGTAGTAGAGGTCCCATTGTGGTTTGTTCATATTTACTTCCACAAATAATGGTGGAAGAGGTTGTGTGTGACCTAAATAATGTTATCTATTGTAAAACTAGATCCGGGTTATAGATCATCTATTTATTTTATATGAACTATTTTGTGGTAGGTGATCATCAAGTGGAGATGATTGAGTATCAACTTGAGATTGAACCTCTTGTATTCATTTTTGTATTTTTTGTTTTTATTTTTTTTTCACTTTGTTTTCACTTTAAAATTGAAAATTGTTTTAACTATAAACAAAATCTATACTTTGACAGTTTATCTTAATCTATGTCAATATAGTATTTTGATCAAGTTAGTTGATTTCAAATGATTCAATAATATTATCTATATTATTCATCTGAGACCTAATCAATCTGAAGATAAATCTTTATAATAATTAAGATATATATCATACTACTTATTTTTATAAACATGAATATTCTTGTATATTTGGCGGATTTAAAAATAATCTATGTTAGATATAAATATTTCTTGGGCACTCAATTCACCCCTATTTAGATACTCACTCTGACCAACAACACTCTTCTCTCTCTTTATGCTAGAAATGTATGAATAGAAATGAAATCATGCATGAGACACAATGATTTTACATGGTTCACCCTCACTGGGCTATGTCCATGGAGAATACAACTAAAATTTTCTGATATACCAAATCCACTATGGATCACTACCACAGTACAAGGTTTAGGATAGAACACTTCTATGTCAAGGCTCACTACCTTTATAATTTTTTGGGTCAGCTCACTTCTTTCCCAAGGGTTACACCCTGAGTCTCTTTCTCTAACTCACATCTTGTTGAAAGGATGACCTTTTTCCTCTTCCATTTCTCACTACTCTTAGAATTGATTCACCCATAGTTTATGGAATTATAGGACACTTCATTACCACTAATAAATATATCCTCATTTCTAGATAGATATCTATTTATGTCCCACTTTTATCCAATTTCTAAATACCACTTTACCGCATATTTACTAGGAAATCCATTTTAAACATTTTAGTGATTCTCACTGCCTTCACAAAGCTCCCTTCTTTCGAAAAGCTCAAATAGCCTTCACGAAGAACCTTCCTTTTCTGAATCTCACTTCGCCATTGTAAAGCTCTCAACTTTTGATTGAATTTTTATAGGCTAGAAGAACTTGATTACTTCTGTGATGCTCACAATTTTTGGGTGTCTTCTATAGAAATCATGAACTCAATTTCTTTGCAAACTTTTTCACAAAAGCCACCTTCACAAATCCAGAGCCTTAAGCTCTTTGTTAAGTATCACTACTTTTATGAAGGTTTTAGAGGATTATTCATAGTTGTTTTGACTGATTCCAGAAGAATCTAGCCACATCATCATCATTTCTTGATGCTCCCTCATTTCATTCGTGATTCTCCCTATCTCACAAATCACCATGGGAATTTCATATTCGTGATTCTTGTTGTAGCTGCAGATATTACCATAAAATTATTTGTGCCTTCACAAAACCACCTTCACGAAACCAAGTCTTCATGAAACTCTTACCATTTCCATATTTCTAGTCAAAATTCATGGAAATCTATCCTTCACAATTCTATCCATCCTCCAAATTTTAGACAAAAAAATTAGAAAAAACTGTGAAATATAGTCAACTTGTATACACAATTTTATGTACCACTTCTAGGGAATCAATTCCTTTGTCATGGATCTTTTTCAGTATTCCTAGTCAAAAAAATCTCTAAAACTCCATAACTATCCATTGAAGCCTACTTTTTCAACAAAAAAAATCAATCCCAAAACACTTTAATGCTACCTTGAGGTATTTTTACCCAACAAAAGATAATTTTGGCATGTGATACTTGATGTACACGAGAACCATGGGTGGGTGTTTGGAATATTTGTGTTTTGGTTTTATATAGGATCATGGATGACCCCATATGAACTTTGATCTTTTGTGAGGGTTGAACCTAGGGCTAGGTGGTCAAACCCAATAACCCTGATGTGATACTAGACCTTTGAAATATGTGGGAGACCCTAGTGACCATTGAGTTATAAATTAGAAATTTGTGAACATGTAAATATTTTGGTTTAGGGTGACTCATTAGAGGGACTAGATAGAGTTTATGACTTCTTTAGTGATGGGAACCGCATGCAGGTGCTTCAGATTCTGAATGGTGCATGTGAGGTGTTAAAATTGCGATTTATACATTTGGATGCCATGATGATGATCCTATGAGTGTCATGGGATATGATGTTATTTATTTAAATGAAATCATGGTTTCCTAGGTTATTATAGTACCTTTAGTATGGTTTCATGAGAGGAATGGATAATTCCTTGTCCCTTAGGGAAGTGAAGCACTTAAAGTGTTAGTGCTTGGTGTTGAAGTGGGGTTAGGGGGTGGGATCATTTGAGTACTTGGATTGATTTTTATGTATTAATTTTGGAATGGTGTGAGCAAGAGTAAACGATTTCTATCATAATATAGCACCAGGTGGAAGATAAGCATGAACATGAGACTAAAACACCGTGGTCATGGAAGAATTCCTATGATTTAGGAATGAACCATGTTTGCTGGGTGATCATGAAGTAAAATTAAGGCATTGTGAAGTTCTTGATCTTGAAGGGGAGTGTTAGGTTGATACTAGTCAGCTAGAACTGATGAGAAGTTGTGGTATCATCAATAGTTTGGCGGTGAGACTAGATATAAGGTGAGGTGTTAGACTCTTTATGAGAAATATAATCTAAAATTAGTGGGTTGTATGATACAGACATGCAAGAGGCATGGTTTGCTGTTGAATTAGTCATGCGAGCCTAATTTTTATGTGATGTGATTCATATAACCATGAGTTTGGGTTTCAATGGCCATGTAGTATGTGATAATACACCCTTTGTTTTTAAAAAAAGGGTTAAGTCAATACATTCCAATTATGTGTGATGCCTATAGGATATGAATCATATATGGCCATGTGTGAGCCAAGGGATAATGTAAATAGATGAGATTCCATAGATATGGAGGCTTGGGTTGGTTGAGGTATTTAAATTCCCATATACATTTGATGAGACATTATAATGAAATATATGTCATGGGATAGTTGACCTAAGTGTTTCATCAATAGGCTTAAGCTTATAGTCGGACATGAGGAGTCCATATAGAGAGGGGGACATCTTATCTTGGTTGGTTACGATGTTTCAACCAATCTAATTTGGTTTTAGATGGATGATTTATGGGTTTATGTAGTGTTGGACCCTAGATCTGGAAGAGTGGTATATGTATGGATATGGATGAACCTGAAAATGGTGCACGATTGAGGTGTGGAAAGTGTAAATTTATATGGTGGTGATGGAATCAATAGATGGTTGGGTGTGGTGACCCTCATTTTGGGTAAATCATGACAAATTTTATGGATGGAGTTGTCATGAGTTGGGAATATATCACAATTTATGTGTCGAAGTGGAACCTAGGAATTAGCGGGCTTGGCTACGTTCATCCATTTTGTTCAATGAAAGAAGATATATTGGATTTAGTGATTGGGTTTTAAACTAGTGATGAGATGAAAAGGTCACTCCTTTGGTGGGGAGTGTGATGTTAGTCATGAGTGGTACGACCCTTGGGCTGTAGGGGCCATCAAATCACTAGATTGGTCATTGAATGATATTGAGGGTATTTGGATGTCATGAAATAAATGAATCTAAATAGAATTTCATTCCTCAAGAGATTCCATGTATAGAATGGGATGTTTTATTATGTGGATCCTAGATGTTGGATTTCGGCTTGGGGTAATTTCAAAATAGTGGATCATGATTAGATTGTGAATGCATTGGTTCTCACAGAAGGGCATGATGAAAACATTATTCTATTGAGGTTTTAACCATAGAGGCATACCAGAAGTCAAGTTGAGAGTTTAAGTGGTGTAACAAAATAGTCTCTAGATTCCATTGGGAGTAAAAGAATGTATATTAGTTAATGGATAGATTAATGATAATAAAAGCCGGGTGTTTTTTTAAAAATATTGACCTAAGGAGGATTGAATTTTGAAATCATCTGTAACTAAGAGTAGTGAGATATAAACCATATCAAGTTCATCATTTAAGACATGATGAGATGGTTTAGTCTAGGGATGAAGATTCTCAAGGAAAAGTTAGCATGATCTGACCCTACATTGGGAATTTATAACTTGTCTAATTCAGTCGAGGATTGAGAAAGACGAGGTAGTGATGGATTTGGGCTGGTGTTTGTTCAAATGTTATGGGGTGGTAATCTAAAAAACATGCTGAGTGGGATAGTGGATTACTAAGAATGTGTTTCAATAAGAAATTCAAGTGGTAGAATCATCGAGGTATCAGAGTTGGCATTAGTAAGATAAAGCCTATGGTGGGGAGCACCATTGACCATATGATTCATTGGTTAATACATGAGCATGTATTATGGTGGATGGACATGGTAAAGTTCTATCTTGATGTTTTTATGATAGTTAAAAGCACTGGGTCAGGTTTTTGTGGTTTGAGTACCATGATATGGGTGATTCACTTGAGGGGAATATTGGTCATTCAAGGATATAACATGGCCATTAGAATTGGAGTTGGTGACCTGAGTAGGCAAATGCTGATGTAGAATTCTCTATGGGGATTCCTAGGGATGAGAAGTTATCTAATGCGGAGGTTGTAAATTCCCTTGTGTACGGACGAGCTAAAATTTTCAAAAGGAATTTTAGGTTTTCAATTAGTGGATGTGTTGGGTTTTTAATTGGGATTTGGGTTTGATTTCTAATGTTTTGGAAATCTCAAAAAGGTATTTTTCAATGTGAAAAAGAGTTTTAATGGTGGTTGGAGGGTTTGGGAATGAACCAAAGGGATACCGGGATAGTTGAGCTATAGTATACAACCATAAGCTAGCTAATGGGGCTGGGTTCTACTCTAGGTTCCACTGGCTAGCTGATGGCCCTATAATGACTATATGTTGGGGTTAAAAGGGATTAAAATTACATTTTTATCCCTCGAATTTATAAGGGGTATCCCCCTTCTCTCTCTCATTTTTCCTTGCACAACCAAGGGACCAAACCCCAATCCTTCCTCATTCCCCCTAGATGATTAGGGCGTTCTAAAGGGTTTTCCTAGCATTATGAGGTATTTAATCAACTCTAGTGATATCTGTTGTTTCTACCCTCCTATATTCTTACTTTTTCTTCTCTCATAATTAGGTTTTCCATTATTATTCCACCATGACGTAGTGTAATTGACCATTTAGTAAGGATATTTTTTTCTGCCTAGAAAGAGGATGTCTTGAGAGTTTGTCCAAGTGTCTACACTCATTGATTCTATGAAGGTATGTTACACTATCTAATTTATTGATTTTTTCCTTTAAATTTACATAGAAATTCTTATGGAATTGGTGACATGAGTTGGTAATTTTTCCCATGTTGGGGTTGGGGGGCATGCCATTTATAGGTCCTTAGTGTTCATTGGTCATTTTTTCCATGTAACAAGGATGATAATGAGTTTTTATGGGTTTCATATGATAATCATATGACCATATTCATTATAATATAACCCAAAAACATGAATATATATCTTCAAGAATCATTGTGTAAATAAAATTGTAAAATATAGTACCTAGAAAATTCCAAAAACAACAATCTTCTTCTTCCTTGGTGAAGGAGAATGCTTGATAAAAATCATAATGTACTAAAAAATCATCATATATCTAAGGGAGGGACATCATCTAAAGGATTTATGATTGTATCGTGAAGATACCTAAATTATGAATGGGTGGTAACATATTTATCTCAGAAGATGACCCACAATATGGGAGGAATTGATAATTCACCCCACTTAACAGAATATGACAACATCCTCTTATATAGGCAGATCTAGAGGCTCCATGCATCATATGCATTTCATAATGTTGGGTTAATTCATTTAAAGTATTTCAATGAATTAGTATAAAGACATTAAAACATTCATAATTGTTTTTAATTGATAATAAAAATATTTAGCAGAAATAAATATATAACATATATATATATATATTATTGCATATATATTTAAAACATTCATAAAAATACCCGAATCACATGAATGTATAAATACACACACATAAAAAATCACATACATATATATAATTTCATATTATATATATATATACATTATATCACATGAAACTATCTCCCATTTACACAAAAATCCCACAAGGACATTATTCATAATTTCACAAATCTCTCTAAATCCTTCCAAACTATTTTGGATATAATTTTTTATTAAACTCTCTTCATTTTGAAAAAAGAACATTGTACAAAATTTTATACTTATCCAAGGGCCTAACTATGTGACCATAAGGGTCTTAGTAGCATTGAAAACAACTATTAAATATCTATTTCATAGATGAAATCTCTATTTCATAGATGTAATATCTATTTCATAGATGTAATAAAAGTGTGTCCTCTAGATTAACATTAGTGCTACTCAAGCTACTAAGGGGTCTAGTTCAATCTCCCTCAAACATACTCATATATTTATATGAACATGTCCACAAAAATATGTATCATATACATCATATGTATATTATATAGTTCATTTTTCTATGACATCGAGTGACCACTAGACATTAAACATGTTAATCTAGTATAGGCCCCTCATTATTTTCTAGATTATCTAAAAAAGACTTCCCAAGTGGATGGATACATCACATGTAATTCATCTATCTAATAAGAACATCACATGTTACTTATCCAAATAGCTGAACACATAATATGTGAAATAATTAAGCATGTACATGAATTTAATCAGTCTAATTCAATCAAGGGATGAATGTATTTTCTTGTCATACAAGTGTAAAAATCCCATTTTAGATTCACTCAAACCGATGTCATGATCAACAACATACCCAACCACCCCTGATTAACTAAGTTCATATGGTAAATTGTTTAAGTTGGGTATCAAAGTATTAAGGTTATCATGATATGTATCTTACCATCCTTCAGTAAGAAATACTGATGATAAAAATACACCCCTAAGTATATCCATAATCGTATGAAATTACATGTGATATATTTTATTGGATCATTCCAAGTAATAAGTCTATAGTTATTAACTCAAGAATATATTCTTAAAAATCTCATATATAACCTATTGAAATGGATATAGGAATATATTCAAGAAAACTTTTAAATATCATCACAACCCATTATACTCTATGATGATCTTCAGTTAGGGACAAATCAATGTTTATACTTTGAGGGGATATTTATCATTACACTATTCATATAAAGTAAATGGCATCATATATGAACGAATGATAAATAGATATTGACTTCATTTTAAATACATGATATGTTTACAACCATTATGATGAATATCTAAAGAGATTATACATGAATTTTATCTTGTAGCTGCATAAATGGTTTTTTGAACATTACATCAAAATGTAATTACTATCACATCCCTATGCGACCATCTGATAAAATACTCCCACTAACCTGTTAGTGTGTAAAATTTATGAAGCATGCTATTTTTAATAATGGTGTGACATAGGAATCATATTCCTTAAGTTTAAATATTTGAACTAATATTAAAAATCATTAACTTCATAACATAAAATTTTATAGTGTTATATTTTTTTTCTACTTATTAATCTTTCTAACTACATCATCATCATACTTGGAACCTTTCCCAACAATTTTTTTCTTGAAATTTTTTATAAAAAATGACTCTATTTACATTATCACTTTGACTACACATCCTAAACTATTTTTTGATAAAGCAATAACTATTTTGTTATAGTAACTAATATAACTCTTTACATTTATCTTTACCATCATACCCTAAAATCTTATAGGATACCAAGTGATACACTTTATGTATTGGCTAGTATGAAACTTTAGCTAATAGTGATGTTCCCTTGTTATGGTAACTAAATGTATCTCTTTACATTTTTCATTACCATTACATATCATAGACTTCTTTAGGATATCATGTGAAGAATCACTATAATATTATATTGGTAAAATCCTTTTGTTAATAGTGATACTCACTTTATCACGGTAACTAAATGTAACTATTTAAATTTTTTACCATATCATGTCCTAAATATCTAGGATATTAAGTAAAAAATTACTCAAAATTAGATTGGAACAATCTTTTATTTATTAACGTTTAAATTTTCTAAGTTCAAACATACTCACACTAGATTCATTGACATCATATTATATTTATAATATTTTTCCAACACTCAATATAAAATATTTTGTGTTTTAGGAAATAACATTTATTTCCTTTTAGTAAAAATATATAACAATTAAAATATTGTTTCTATATTCTAAATATTATTCTATGTGTTTTAAAACATTACTTTTATAAATAATATTTTATTAAAATATATCATCAATGGATGACAAGGAAAAAATTCCCTCATATTTTAAAAAATTTCTGGTTAAACACTTTTTTCCAAATCATCTTCTCAAAACAAGATATAGAAATCCAATGAATAAAAAACCATGTGTATAAATTTAATCATATAATAAAAAATCATTATTGTTGAAAATACTATCTTATAACATAATTGAAATGAGATTAAGACACACATCTTTTACATAGAGTCATTTGATCTTGATAAAAACCTTTACATTTCAAATCCTCAATGTAGTATCTTTTTACTTCATCAATTGAATAAAAACTACAAGATTAATAAATTATTCCTTAAATTTAAAAGTAATTTATATTTACAACACTTGTAAAACATACACTCAGTGTTTCATACCTTTCAAAATCAAAGAATTAATTTATATAACATTCATACCTATCATGTGAATTCCTTGGTGTTCCCAAACATCTTTTTTTATATCTTGGATAATCCAATAATATTTAATTATTACTATTAATTCCTAACAACCCACGATTTCAGTTACCTTGATTGGATTCTTAAATAAACATTGTTTATTTTGTTTAATAAAATTTTCTTCTTATAGTTTTAAATTTTACCCACTTGTACTATATTCACAGTACCCGAATCTAGATATCATATGACTAGTTTATCTACTCTCAACACTTTTATAATATTATGTAAACATGTCATGAATTCTTTAAATTTTTCAGAAAATTTAAATGAAAATATTATGAATCCCCTAACTCGAATAATTATTATACTAAATTTTTAGTATCATTAAACATATTGAATAATATTGAATATCATGAACATACTCAATCAAATTGTGTATAAGAGGCTAGAATTACCTTGGTCAATTAGTATTCAATAGATGTGAAACCTTAATTGAATCATTACATGGTTTTATAAGTATCTTTATTTTCTTTTTCAACAACATAAACACTTACATACTCAATAATAAAATGTTCTAACATATAGAATAATTCTATTTGTTAATAATTTTTCTTAAAGTACTAGTCTTAGGAGTTTCTTAATTTAAGCTTCTCATTTCAAGGATCAATATTAAGTTTAGTTTGATGATGATGATGCATTTATCTAAAATAGAACTTTTTATCACATGAATATCATGTGTTCATATATTTTAATTAATTAATTTTAATTACAGTGATACCACTAAAATTGAAAACCCCATACACCATATCCATACAGTGAGACAAGGTCCATATTTTACTAATTAATGAGTCCACTATGGAATCTCTCTCACTACATAGTTATTTAGGTAGGTAATCATCCTAATAAAAACATTTATGACACATGGATGGATGATTGGGTAACCCTTTATACAAATCCATCATATATATTCACTCAACGATATTCCTCTAGTTACCTAAACCTATTTGGGTCTCCTGGATGTTGTAACCCAGAGAAAATACCAAAAATAGGCTAACAAAGGTCAATCCAAGGTCACCAAACTATGGAATAACCATCCCAAGGATATTCCAATGTAAAATATTACTTTCTTTTCTAACATAAGATAATACATGGGAAATCATCTATGGAATGACCTTACTAGTTGTATGGTTGAGGTTTTGATAAGTGTCTCTTTATAAGTAATTTCACACTTAGTATTTAATGGATTTTCTATTTAAAGTATCTAAAATTTAATATACATTTCATGCATATTAAATTCACAATTATTACATCCTATGTAATAATTATCTTCTCATGTTTTATTCCATTTTTGTATATGAATTCTTCTAATGATTTAGTTTTGTAATCCCTATTCTAACCCCCCATATTAATGTGTTTATAGTACATTAATGTGTAACTCTTTACACAACCCACAAGTCTATGTTAATAATTAAAAAATATAAATCAAGTATATTCATACATATCCAAATGCATAATATTTTTAAGGTACATGAATTATTAATTTAAATAAATAGAGTTATATGAAATTAAAAAACTTCACATGAGTAAGCCTAGATCGATTGATAGCCAACCCTATTTAATTTTCTAGCCATGGAAATATTCTTGGAAAGCATGTGGTCCAAACCCAAGTCCCTCTACTTGAGGATACTTTATTCATGATATAATTCAATTCGGGATATCTCTAACACCTAATATGAAAAAACTATTACAAATTACTATTTCCAATCTAATAATTAAAATAAAAACCAGATTTAAGGTAGATGAAATGAATATTTTTTGATATCAAACCTAGAATGATATTAAAGGATATATCATAGAAGAAATTTATCATATAAAATTTGGTATATAATCATTCATAATATAATCAATTTATAACTATGGATAAAATAGGGAACAAACTTTAAATAAATAAAAAATTCAAATATTTAAACATCAGATCATTTATGAATGATTTCATAAATAAAATATAATTATAAATCCTTTTATAATGTCATATTTAACAATATAGACATTTCATAATTTTGAATATAAACTCTTTATATTCGTTCCAATATGCATTCTTTCTTATTTATCATTATATGACATTTAATTTTTAAAGATAAGATATTATATAGATTATAAACTATTTATAATTAAATTTATATTATATAAACCTCTGACATAATCTAAATATCATAAACTTAATTATTATTTAAACCCTTATCATATCATTTATCAGAACACTTCTTAATATGGATTAAATAATTTTGAAAATAAGGCCTCATTAATTTGAACAATTTCTAATTAATTATTTATTAACTAAACATGAATATACAGGAAATTTAACAAATAATTAAATAATTTATTTATTTTTCAAAACATGAGACATTTATGAACTATTCATAAATAAATTCTTATTATAAACTTTTTATAAATTAGCAAGAATATTAAAATTTTATATTCATTTCAATATGAACCCCTTCATATTTTATATTAAATGGCATTTATATGATACTTCATGAATTATAACCTTTTTATAATTCAATACCTATTATATAAATATTTTTATATATTTAAAATATCATATATGTTTTAAATTATAAACACTTTATAAATAAAATTTTTTGATTTATAAATTAACCATTTATTTCTATATTATAAAACATGTCATTTAATTTTTCAAAGGGTATTTTAAATATTAATATTTAATATTTGGAATATTTTTTAAATAAATTATTTATAAAAAAAATTATATGATTAATTAGAAACAATTTATAATTAATAAATTTATAAACCATATATAAATTAAAATATTACTAAAAACCCATTTTTTTATTTATAAACTTATATACACCATACATATTTGAAGAAAATTTATTAATTAACCATAAAAATTTTATAGTTAATTATTTTATAAAATACTTTTTTGATTTTTTATAAATATTTCAAAATATATTTTTCAATATTTATAAAAAAATTATAATTAATATAATTCAATTTTTAATTGAATTATATTAATTAAAATTAATAATTAATTTATTTTCATAAACAAGAGAAATAAATGTGAACTTTTCATAATTGGGAAAGGTTAATAAATCAAATTTTATCAATCCCAGATTATTAATTTTTTTCCCATTTTATAAACCATTTTATAAAAATAAGTAACCTAAACAATTAAATAAACCATTTTTATTTAATTAATAAATTTGATTTTTTTATATTTATTTTCATCCATGAAATATGTCATTTTATAATTTGTAAAATTAGATTTTTATAAAATAATAAACACATTGATTATTTAAAGAAGCCCGCCCTCTAATACCATTGATGGGTTTCGTACAATCATCATATGTCCATATGTAGCGAGAGATAACCTAGACACATGCAGGTTTGTCTTCAATAATCAACACATAATTAAAACTGTAAAATATGGTACTTGTAAAATTACAACAACAACCATTTTCTTCTTCATTGGAAAAGAATAATGCTTTCCAAAATCGTAAAGTAGTGGATAAAATCACTCTCCTTCTAAGGGGGGACAATAGTTAATAGATATGTGATCGTATCATGAGGATACCCGAATGATGATGGGGGTACTAGTACATTCATCTCATATGTTGAACATCAATATAGGGGGGAGATAGAATTTGTGAAACCCAAAATAAGAGGACACCATACTCTTATATAGGCAAATCCTAAGGCCCCACACATCATATGCATTTCATAATGGTGTGTTAATTCATTGAACATTATCAATGAATTAATATAAAGTCATTAAATAATTAATAATGGGTTTTAAATGATAATAAAACTATTAATGGGAAATAAATATATATCATATATGTATTTATTATCGCTTGCATATTTAATACGTGAATAAAAATACCTGGATCACATTCATGTATAAATGTAGACTTATATCTACATATCTTTATATTTTAGTGCACAATAAATAAATTTTTCATTGGTTATTCCCTTTTGGAATTAATTTGATAAATTAATTGTAAATGATAAATTTGATCATTTGATGTTTCTTAGCATGAGTTTGGTTCATGGGATGTGGAGTGATCTTGTAAGAGATCAGTTGATCTTTTATGGGCCTTGTAATCTATTTCTGGCACTTGGAGATAAATGGGGAAATATTCAATTGACGTAGGTGGTCCCTTAAAATTAACCCATTATCTCATCTTGTTATCTATATGATATGGTGTGTGGTCATGGTATCTCTTCCTACATTGGATTAATTTTAATTAAATGTTAATTTTTATATTCCTTTATTTATAAACAAGTAAATTATGATTAAATGGATGAAAATAGAATTATTAATGTGAGTAGGTTATTGTGAAATATAGTTTCAAGATCATTGATATTTGTAAAATAATTTGACCTTGTCTTTAGCCCTAATGAATTAGTAAGCACTAAATGGAAATTAATCATTTTTTAACCTAAGGGATAAATAATGGATTGAAAATGGTTTTTCCAATAAATGTAATTGGTAAGTTGAAATGGGGTTTTAATATTTTTAAATTTGAAATGATAATTATTTTGTTTCTTGAAAGGAAAAATTGGGAATTGGGAAATTGGTTTTATTTCTTTAAGTTGGAATAATAATGGTTTTTATGACATATGTTTGGTACCTTAGAGTGGGTATTATGGAAACAATATTTTGAAAAGGTTTTGGATAAATAGTTCTGTAATTTTCTCAGAATGGAAATATTAAAAGACCTCCTATGCTTACTGTTCTTTTATGCTATGGTTTAGAATTTATTGTGGTAGATAATTTACCTAGGATGAACAATAACCTTGGGGAATAAAAATAATTATAGTTAACCTAGTATGAAAACAAACCCCTCGGGGAAAAATATTCTTGGGTTTAAACATAGGGTGAACATGCCCCCTGAGTGGATGTGTGTGACGGTTAAACCTAGGGTGAACATGGCCCCCATGTGCCATAGTTTTTACAAGGGATGGGTATATTATCCCTGGCTAGGACAGATGGTTGGAACAAACATCATGTTGTTCTAAGAGGCACCCCTAAACTAGCCAAAATAGGTATGTACCATTATTTTTGTGAACCCGACCCCCACGTTTAGCGTTTATTTTATTCATTGAGTTTTTAGTGTTTAAATAGTTTTACTTGACCTATTTTACTTATATTATATCTACATGAAATTTAATTTTTGCTATTTATTTTTATGTTTTTTGTTGGTGGTGGATTACTGAGTTGTACTCACTCCATGCTCAGGATTACATAATACTTGGGTACCCTAGGAACTCTATACTTGTTGTAGGAATAGGTCCGATATGGGATGAGATTACTTGGTCGAGAAGGAAAACTTAGTTTCAGTTTTGATATGGATGAGGTGATACTTGGGGATTGTAGTGGAGCCTCCTATACTTTTATTTTAGTTTTGTATTTTCTCATTCATTTTTATCTGTACATGTGGGATTAGCCCAATGGGAGATCTGTCATGTACGTGTGTGTGCCTAAATTTATTTTTATTTTGTATGTCTAGTTTATTTATTAATTTGTGTACTCTAATGGATATCATATTATTGTATGATTTTGTTTATTTATATCGTTATTTATCACTGTGATATAAGGGGTATATTATCCACATGATACCTCCTTAGACCCCTATTACTACTCTGTAGCTTCTAGAATTTAGGGAGGTGTTCCTAAGGTAAAATAAAAACCCTCAGTTTGGCATCGACCCATGGTCTGTGCGAAGTTATATTATAAAAAAATAAAAAAAAATCAATCCTTATGACTGGATAAAAAGTATCATCAATATCTATACCCTTTTATTGATAATATACCATATAAATAAGGCATGTTTTTCTTTCTACTTCTCTATTCTTATCAAGTTTATTTTGAAAAACATTTTTTTACAAATCACAATCTTATCTTTGGGATGTGTCATCTATTATGAAGTTAAATTATTATCACTTATATTCTACCCTTCCTCCGTCATTGTGGTCTAATATTTTTCTATAATGCTTCTTTAACTCTCTTCAATTAAACCTTCAAAATCAAAATTGTATGATTTTTATTCCTATATCTTATTAATTTCAAAACCTTTTTTATTATCTCCAAAAAATATAGGACCATCATATATTATAAGCCTTGAAAACATAAAATTGTCTTGTTTCAAGATTTCATCATTACTAAAAACTTCCAAATTAGTATAAGAATCATGAAAACCTACACATGTAACTAAACATGTCACATGTTGTCCATCATTTTCCCATCAAGATTACTAAATTTTTTTATCGATAAGACATGATATTATTGATATAACTAAATCATCCATAAATTTTAAATCATAGCTATAAATTATTTTCTTTAGATTCTTATTATAACACTAGTAACTCATTGTACATAAAGTGTATCCATGAAATATCACATCCTAGCAACTCTCATTAAAATTGTCTAAATGTATTCATTTAATATTGAAGTAATAAGAGATATTAAAAACCTTAAAACTCTTAAAATTGGGATTTTTTCCAAACTTCTTCTATAAAGTATGTTTACCAAATTTGGCTGAATTAAGAATCAGTTGACAATATAGATATCTATTTATATATATTTCCATTAAAATAATTTTAAATTTTCATTTTTCACTAACATGGTTCTCTCCACATAGAAAAATATTTAGTGATTCATTTCCACTACACCATTTTTTAGGGTGTGTATGAAGTTCGATATTCATGTATTATTCCATATTTCACAATATTTTCCTCAAAATCATAATTCTTGTAATCAAATCCTTTTATCACATCTCAATTGATTTTGAGAACATCAAAAACAACTATTAAACATATCAATACCTTATTATTTTCATGATTTAAAATAAGCATCTGATATATGATTAAAACCATAAAAAAAAGAAAAAAAGTAATTAGCTTTTATTATTTAATTATAAATAATTAGGTGTTAGGTCCAAAAAGGACCTAGATACTCTAAGGGGGGGGGGGGGGGGGGTTAATCAGGGTATGGATATCCTTTTCCAACTCATTCTTTCTTCCCCACTAGATCTTGAGCTCTCTGTTATAAGGGTCACTTTGTTTTCACTTAAGTGTTTATGCAGACCATATTCTTTCCTTCTTT
Organism: Viscum album; assembly: GCA_963277665.1. Classification (NCBI taxonomy): domain Eukaryota; kingdom Viridiplantae; phylum Streptophyta; class Magnoliopsida; order Santalales; family Viscaceae; genus Viscum; species Viscum album. Next base: position 641,293,266 of record OY728131.1, on the reverse strand, counting down.
ATCTAGTGATGATGCTTTGAAAACAATTCAAGGAAGAAAGAAGGTATCCAGATAAATTTTTACATCGTTCACCCTCATTGGGATACATCTGAGGAGCATACAACTATGATGTGTCGATGTACCAAATCCACTAAAGCTCACTTCCAATTTACACTGTTTGGGATAGATTAATTCTATACCCAAGATCATTTCCATTACAATGTTTAGGGCCAACTCACTACATTACCAAGGGTCACTCCTTGTGTCTCTCTCTTGGGGTTACTACTGGTGGATAGGATCACCTTATTCCTCTTCATTTTCTACCTACTCTGGAAAGGATTCACTCATAGTTTATATACTTCTAGGTCCCTTAATTATCTCTAACGAATGCATCCTACACTATATGTAGATGCTCTATTGATGTCCCAATTTCATCTATAGATGAATAACTCTTTTCCACTGAACTCTGGGAAATACCTTTCAACCTCTTTTCACAAAGCTCACTTCCTTTGTGGAGCCCCTTTTTGCAAAGCACAAACAAGCCTTTGTGAAGAACCTTCTTTCACGAAGCTCAAACTAGACTTTGTGAAGCTCCATCAATTGTAAAGCTCCAAATGGACTTTGATAATCTCTTTCCTTTTCAAAAATATCACTTAGCCTTCGTTAAGTACTCTTCTTTCATGAAGCTCAAACTAATCTTTGTGAATCTCATAGGTTTTAGTTGGCTTTTTAGGGCCTTCATGAAATCATTGCTTTCGCGATGCTCAGAACATTTAGTTGGCTTATAGCCTTCATGAATGACTTAACGTACCACCTTTGTGAACTCCTTAGAGAACTCAGAGACTTAGAATTTTGGAATCTTACTATACCTTACAAGGAAGTTAATATCAAAGAATAAATGCAGATTATTGGATTCTTATTATACTTAATAGCGACAAGACCTGATATTGTTTTCACCACATGCCAATCAGTGTGATATCAAATCTATCCCAAGTAAATCGAAATGATTTCAATAAAAATGATACTTTGGTATATTAAAGGAACTATGGATTTCAGTTTGATGTATAATGACAAATCTCAGCTAGATCTATTGGGATATAAAGATGTAGATTGGGACGGTTCAACAGATGATTGGAAATGAACATTAGGAGTTTCTTTCTATCTTAGTGTATTGTGTATTTCTTATCTAAGAAAGAAGAAATATTTAATTTCATTGAACACTGAAAAAGCTAAGTATATTTTGGCCACTCAATCATGCACATAGTTATTGTGGATGAAGCAGTAAATTCATTATATGGGAGTTGAAGTTATGTATCCAATCGGAATCCTGAGTGATAATTCGAGTTCTATCAATATTAGTAAAAATCTAGTCCACCACTCAAGGAAAAATCACATTGAAATAAAATTTCATTTTATTAAGGAGAAGGTGGAGCAATGGATTGTGATGTTGGAGTATATTCCTACATAACTAAAGGCTGTAGACATTCTGACAGAGGCCTTACCCAATGATGATTTTGAGAAGCATTGAATGGCTCTGTGATTTCATTAGACTCCCCACACTTGAAAGAGTGTGGATGTGGGACACCCTATCCCCGAGGTATGGTGTTTTTTCCCTGATTTTATAATATTTGTTCTTTCTAATGTTTCATATCACAAAGGAGTGACCTTTGGGTTCATTGACAAAGGGGGAGAAAGTTTGGTTCTTTGTGGGTGAGAAAATTTCTTAGTCAAGACATGGGGAGAAACTGATAGATGGAGTAGTAAGATAGGGGGAGAAATGAGATAAGAGTAGGAGTATTAAAATTGGATGATTCTTGAAGTGATCAATCAAAGATTAGATATCACGACAGTTGAGGTTTGTGATGAGTGAAGAAGGGTGGTGTTGGAATGGTATCAATAATCAGTGTCAGGAATGGAGTGATCCATTGATGAACTTTTCATTATACTCTTGTTTCTCGCACCGAGCATTTCTCATGTGGTTTTAGAGTATGTGGTGAAAAAATATTTGATCACTATCTAAATCACAAGAGGAAAATGGTGGCAGCGGTTGGAAGAAGCTTTAATGAGGTATCAAAGTATGGAGAATCATTATGAAAGAGTTATCAACAAACCCAAAGGGGGATATTGTTGGAAAAAATCCCTCCAGGTAACATTCCAGCATTTTTAGGTTAGTTGTGTTTGTTGACAAAGAAGGTTTTCAAGATGAGTTATAGAGTTCCAGAGATACTATTGGAAATCAATTTTGACAAAGAAACATGAAAAAGGAATGGAAGATCTATAGGTGGTACAAAAAGAATAAATATAGGGTGGCACTATTTTCTACAGTTTTCCAAATTTTTGGGGTCTAAAATTTGGAGGTTGGTTTTTATCACAGAAAGTGGATTTCCTCGAAAATCTCATCAAAATGTGTAAATGGAATGAATTTTACGAATATGGGCTTTGCGAGTTGTGCTTTGCGGAGCAAAGAATTTTGGAAGAGGTCTTCATGAAGGAGATGAGATTCACAATTCCAAGAAAATGGAGCTTCACAATCAGTGATAGAGTTCTTAGTAGTCATTGAAGGAATTATCTACAATTACAAATAGATTCATGAATGGAAAATTTCAGTGGATCCTTGCGAATGGAGGTGTGCCGCAAAGACAGATCAGGAAAATGTGTTGGAGGTAGTGGAACTTCACGAAGAGCGAATCCTATAAATATGTGGCTACCCCCTTCAGATCTTCCATTAATTTTTCATTGTTATTTTTAAAAATTGATTGTTAATAATATCTCTGGAACTCAATAACTCATCTTGAAAACCGGCTTTCTCAACAAACACAACCAACCCAAAAATGCTACAATGTTACCTCGAGGGATTTTTGCACAACATTAGGACACCCACTTTTGAATGAATCAATTGAAGTGGAAATTTTCCTTCAATAATTATAAATATTTTAATCTTATTAACCTTTATTTATTTATGATAAAAATCATAAGAATTTATCTTCTCACATTTCATATTTGGTAAATTTATTAAAGCTTCATATCTGATAAATTTTTCTATGTTCTTATAATCCAAATATCGAAATATTATATTCCAAAGCACATTCTCATCCTTCACACTAATGAATAATTATTTTTCATCATTATAAATTAGGTATAAATTTTTACTTATTCATTATCATTTTATAGCGATTATTTCATCTTTTAATCTTCTAATTACACATTAGTTCTTCTATAAAATTACTACATTACCTTAATCACAAAGCTAAGAAACACTTAAGAGATGATATATCAACCCATCAATAAATAGAATATAATTTATTTAAACTTATTTCCACCAATTCTATTGCTTTCAACCCTTTTTACATTCAAAGAAACACCATTTATAAAATTTATAGCTCTTATATTATATATATTAATGTCTTTCAATAGGTTTTTGTTTCTGATCGTGTATGATAAGAAACCACTATCCAAGATCCAAGGATTTTCTCATTTAAAAGCTTTATAATCCACCTCAAACACTATATATTATTCTTGGTCACCCCTCCTGATGGTATATTTGTATTTTACATATTATTTTAGTTGCTCTGGTAGTAATGTGATAAACTTTTTGTTTCTATATCCAAATTTATCTCACATACTAAAAGTTTCATTCAAAGTTTAAAATAATTATACAATTTCAACATTTTTTTAGATTATATCATGGTTAAACTCTATTGTATTAAAATTCCATCCCCCTCAGATCATGGAAAATTTTTTATTATGTTAATTCCATATTATTCCATCACACATATTTTTTGTATCCATAGACTCTACACCACTAACATCTTCTTTCACACCAAAATATCATCATTGGTTGGAAATTTTTATTCTTAAAATTTTCTTATTGTATTTTATTTATTTTAATACCCCATTTCATTTATTAAAAATATCCATCCTTTCAAATATTTTCTTTCGCCTTGGATCTTATCTTAGTATTATCCTTATCCTCTTTTTTATCCACACACTATTGTTATTTTATTTTTTACACAAACAATTGAATTTAAAATGGGTATCTCATTCTTCTCAAGTGAAGTATCAACCTTATTTCACTTTATTTCATGGATGATATTAATTTTCTTACAATATTTGGAATCTAAGATGATTTTTCACTACTAATTTAAGAAATCCCCAAGATCCTTCATTTAAATAACAACTTTATCTACTAATTTAAAAGATTATACAACTTCTATAACTAAATTTTTGAATACATACCAGAATTTATTCAATGTATTTTTATATTTAAGAGATTTTTTATCTAGGAAATTAAACTTCCAATTATTTTAAACCAAGTTTGTTGCATTTATTTCAAACATAACTTCTTCAAATTCATGTATTTATTCAGAAAATTCATATTCCTTTTTAAACTTCACTTATATCTCAATAATTTCATTAAAATTTGTTGTATTAAGGGTATTTTTCAATGAATCATTATCTTTCTTCAAATACGACTTATCTCTTTCAATATTTCTAATTACCATTAATGAAACCAATATATCCACCCTCTATTTGAACTCTTTTATAGTTTATTCATAATTGTCCACATCATTACTGACTTCTTCTTCTTTTCTTGAGGGATTATTGGAATTTTTTTATTTTTCCAAAAATTATTATCCAAATTAGACCTTAGATTCTTTATATTACCTTCAAATATTTTCATCTTAATGTTTAATTTCATGTTTTAATAGAAAATTTATATTGATTAATACATTATCTTTCTTTATATAATTTTATTCTAACTTAACTTATTTCCATTTTGTTTCTCATGGAAGGTTTTTTGGGTTGATCATCATCTTGTTCTTCCCAATCCTTATAATGGAAACTAGTTGAAAATTGTCCATTTTTACCATAATTAAAAAACATAAATGAAATTTTATATTTTTACATGACTTTGATTTATTTCATTAATTTAAATAAAATTTGATACATATTTATTGACGTTTATGGAATCATATTCAACTCCAAACTCATCTTCAAGACACCACTTTGATTAAATTTTCTTTTATCCTTTAAAAACTTTTAACATTTTCAATTTTATACGTTTTAATTTTTTTAAAGGATTCCCCCCACATCTCATAAGCTATTAAGATATTTTTGAGTTCACTAATGGTAAACTCATCCAATTCGCGATCGTCTAAATAATTTTATTGGGCATTGGACTTGTCTAATAGAATTATTATAAAGTTGATTCGTAGTGATAAAGTCTTCAAGAACGTATCTATAACTTCATATATAACTAATAATAATATTCACTCAAATAAAGAAATCTTTTTTCTATTCTTATTCCACCATTAAAATATTTTATAAATTGATCCTAAAATATTTTAAATCATCACTCCTTGACTTTATTATCACCTTCATGAATTTCATGAAGCTTTACCCATGTATTATTAGAGTTTTTTGGATCCCATTTACCATGTTAATTATTTATCAAAGGTGGATGAGAGTAATACAATGAATTTTATCCCATAATTTTCTATATTTTTCTTGTGCTTCAAAGTAAATCATGCACTAACTTTGGGTATGTGTACACCATTATCGGTGATGTAAAGAAAATCTAAGTCAATTGTGGTATGATATATAATCATCATCCCTTTACAAATATTAAAAACATTACCATAAAACATGGGACCACTTTTTTTTATGATTAAATTCATAATCTCCATTAAATTAATCAATAAAAATTTGGAACCATTGATCTAGATCTAATATGATAAAATATCTTCAATTGAAACCCCCACTCTAATACTAATTAAAAGACCCAAGAGAAAAATGTTTGACCATCAACAGGGGAGTGAATTAGTTACCTACAGAAAAAATCTTTCAAAATAAGTATTGTTAAGTTGGTTAAAGTATAGTATTGAAGAAGAAACCCAAGAAACCAGGATAATGGGTTATATAGATTGTGTAAGAACGACACATGACATAAGATATTTTTACAAGGTTTTCTAACTATTGTTATCAATTAGATACATCCTTGTTTTTTAGTGGTTGTGATCCCACTCCACTCATTCTTATCTTATTATAAACAAGAATAGAGGAATATAGTAGGAATTTAGTCCTAATATTATTTTGTATATTAATGGAAATTCAAAGAAGAAATATCACACACAAATCCCGATGACAATGATTGATCTTTTCAATCCTCCTCAAGTTACTCCAATTATTGATTGAGTGTGAACCTTTTTTCTTCTACTCAAATCTAATAAATTCATATCTTGAATTATTCTTGGGATATTGGGTGGCTATCACCAAGTATAATCTATTTTCTCCAACTAAATATACACTTTTTAAAGACCCATTGAAATCACAGTATAACACCATGCATTGTAGAATTATGTGTTAGTCAAATTCAGATAAAAAAATTAATAATCAAATATAATTCTAAAATATTTTAAATATTTACTAAGAAGTATAATTTTTTTATTAATTTTGAAATCATTATGGGAAGATAATATACACCAGAATATAAAATCTCCATCCTTTGAGAACATCATAAAACTCTAAGAATATAATATAGTGTGACCATAAAAAAGTATAAATTGAAATAAAATGATTCAATTTTATTAGAAAATAAATATTTTGTATCTTGATGTATTGAAGTGTGAAATATAGTGCTATAACATAAAATTTAAAACATTAGCATGACCATTTTATACTAATGCCCAACAATGTACCAAACTTTTCTCCTTTAAACTTGTGAAAACCATAGACTTTCCTTATGATATGAAACATGTGTATGAGTGAAGCTACTATACCTGAAGAATAATTTATGACATAATCAAGCTTCATTATGACATAATTTTCATGTGTGTGAAATAAAAATTCTTTCTTCATACCATTACACCCTAATAAATACCACATCATGGAATTATTTTCTAAAAAATCAATAAATCCCCATTCCTTTACTTCCAAATAAATTTCAATCACGCTGAAACTAATATATGATCATGATTACAATAAATAAAACATGAATCCATATTAAAAAAATCATTAATGAACCTTCTCAATAAGCTACTCATAGAATAATCCCAATGCAAGAGTTATCTAAACATCATATTATTTTATAGAATAGTGTTTTTGAGAGTTCAAAAAAACTAATTATAAATATTAGTTCTTTAATAACCAAGTCCCAATTAAGGTCTTCTCAAATCCCCCTTTGTAAAAAACTTCACTTGGGTTCTTAATTCTCCAAGGACTATTCCTTTGGTCATGAAATTATCATATACAATGAAATGAATCTATTATGGATCTAAAAATTCACATGACTTGTATCATTGGTACTAACATAGAGGTACCAAAACCCATAGTCCAATATAACCCACAAATAAGGATACATCATGGAAAATATTCCATCTTTTCACAAGGCATGGAACAATTCAATAAAGGTGATATTTGAATATCATAGAAAATGGCAGGGTTATATTATAGGTTTTGATTGTAACATAGTATCCAAATAAATTAACCCTACTATATGGTATGGACAATTAAAAATAAAGGACTAGAAACAAGGAAGATCATCAAAATATGTATAAATCATGAAATCTAATTATATATTGATAAACCAAAACTATTTATGGTAAATACAAAGAACATCAAACATGTGGCATAAATTAATGCACTATATTGATCATAAGAAAATTTCTTATTCAAAAGTAAATACTTTATATTTACTACATTTAAAGTAGTTAGTAGAGTTGTTTTAGTTATTTGATGTGGCTTAATTTTTTATAAAGATTAATTGATTCGATGTGATTCCAAAATACTCTTGATAGATACATAGAGATATTAAAAAAGGTACAATTAGAGTTATCTTATAGGAAAAATGTATTTAGAAAAATAGAAATCCTAGGGGGGTTTATATGGATGTTATATAGAGAAATCATGATAGTGAGTAAAATATAATAACACATTTTGAATTTTAGAGCTTTAGAGTGAGAGAATATAATGTTATGAAAGAGTCCATATAATGTATGTCAAGTAAGGAAGATATAATAAATATCCCAGAAGGAGATATATGAAGAGGATCATGCAAAATATATGAAATAGTCAAACAAGAAAAAAAATATAGGTTTTCATTCAATGACTAAAGGAGTCAAATGGTTCATTTTATAACTCATAGACATTACCATTTATTGAGTTTAAATTTTATCTTTTATATATTCCATTAATATGAATGTATTTTCTACGATCCATTTTTTAAAAATTTTATTGCATAATTTTGGTTGTGATACATTTTTATACAACTATTGAGAGCCTTGGGTGTGAGTGTATTATCCTAGACCTTATAATTGAATTAGGGTGGTTTAGTGACTCTATTGGAGTGGTTTTATACCCAAAAACCTTGGACATGTCCCACATTAGAAAAACTAAGTAAAAACTAATTATGTATCCCAATATACGATTTCTTATTTTTCATTTCTTTTATAATTAATTGCCTACATAATAATCCATAACATATCATTGAATTAATAACAAAACATAAATAGTGTTCCTACACATAGTGGTAATAATATTTGTTTCATGGTTATTAGGATTAAAATTAAAAGGGGTGAAAGTTGTTTAAAAAATTACACATCTTGATTCACCCACATCACCACCATTGTTGGGACCTTGACAGAAGATAGAACAAAAAATATATTTGGTTTGGATGTGATTAGTGAGGGATCTAATTATAATTCACTTCCTTAAAAAACTCTTAAATTAATAAGGTTTGAGATGGGTATTTAATTTTTACCTTTGGGAATCATTTTTATTTATTTATATAATTTTGTTTTATTATTTTTATATTATTTTAATATGAATAATGATAGGTTATTTATATAATTTCAATATATAAACTGTTTTTATTTTCAAATTTTAGTTTAGTGTTCCAGTTTGTGAAATTTTTTATATATTTCATTTCATGAAAAAATAAACTAATATACATGATTTAATATCATGTTGAATGGTTGGGTTCATTAATTAAACCCTACCGAGTTTCATATACCCACCCATTCATATACATCATACTCATTTGTACATGAAAAAATTGTTTGTTAGGATTTTGGTAAGGTAAAATCCCCTTTTATGGATGATCATAATTCATGGTTGCATTGACAGACATGGTGGGGAAGAAGATCAGTGTATTTGGTACTTCTTTTTCTCTACTTGTGATACCTTATTGAGGATCATTTTGATAATGTGTGGTTAGGGAGTCATATTGGGGTTATGATATTTTGTTTCATTATGTGTGACATTGATAATGTTATTTCATAGTTTGGTTATCATGGATGAATTCAATTTTAGATTTCGAGGATGTGTACTCCTTTCTGTAGAATTATTATTTTATCTTAATGTATTTTGGGTATATATTATTTAATAATTCCTTACATAAAATATAAGTACTTGACCTGAAACATTACATAATCTTGAGTTTTAATTGAAGAATTCATTTTCTTACATCTGAGGAACTTTTATGATTTAGAGTTTTAGAGATTTAGGACATCACCCATACAAAAATATTACATCACAAAGTGGATACTTACACTTAATATCAATTTTACCACAAAAAACATTTATGATATAACATATTTTCTTTTCATTAAATATCATAAAAATATTCATCTTTAACTCAACCTTGTTCATAATCATCCTTAAAACCCAGTGAAAAACATTTTAAAACATGATATGAGCGTAAAAATATCAGTAAGGGATATATAAAAAAGAAATAAAGAAACTAGTTAGTTCATAAATACTTATACAACACTTTCCTTTTTAAAAATTACTCTATGGTCTCAAGATAAAAAATTTATTACCCAAGAAATAACTTTTTTGTCTAAATATTTTTTTAAATATTTCATAAAAAAATGTTGAAGAAAAAAATAAAACTCATAATGGTTCCTTTGAAATCATGATTTTTTTTGTTTTATTAATTTTTTTTCATTTCATCCTTATATGTATCATAAAATTTCCTTTAAACATAAACTCATGAGTAATCACATGGGAGTATAACATAATTAACATAGTATTGTAAGATCATGAAAAAATAGGAAATGTGGTAGAAACACAAAAAATAACATAAGAATAAGTACACGATAAATTCAAAGGCAACAACACATGATGGAAAAATTCCGATTATGGATTCGGTTTACTCCCTAATCCCATAAATAAAGTCTCATGAGAAAAAAACATTACTCAATTCATTAAGGAACTATCTGGTCAAACCCATAATAACTTGTTCATGATTATTTGTTCCATAAAACAAAATCAAATTATAAAGAATAATCATAGAAATTATCTTTGGAAAGAAATAGGTATCATAATCTTTCTTCATATAATAATCAAAGAATATTTCATAAATAATGAATTTAATAAATAAATATAAGGCATTTATTTCCCCATAATGTAAGTGAGAATAAGTTATGTATATATGTTAGAGACATATATACAAAATTTAGAGGCATCCCATAATATTAAAGAGAGAGATAAAGTTAGTTATATAGATAATGGCCATAAACCAAAGAAAGGGGTGGCTCAGAGAGATCCCTTACACCCATAAGAATTTTTTTTACAGATATCAAAACTTCCATTCCATATAAAAAACTTCTTGAAAATACTTTGAATAGATAGAAAGAGGATTTTTTTCATTAGAGAAAAAATTGAATCTTATAAAGGAAGCAAAAAATCATGTAATATTTATAGTGGTGGGAAAAAACATTGACATTGTATATGTTAAAATAGTACATTCCTTTTGGATTTTATAACGAAATTAAAAAACATTCGTTTAAAATATGTAAAAAGATTCATTTTGAAAACCTATGAAATAATTTAAAAGGAGACATAAAATGCCCTTTATAATTTATTTTTGTCTATATAAATACATCAATAAAATAATTTTAATAATAAGTACATGGAAGATAAATATTTTGAAGAAAATCATTAAAATATTTAAAAGAAGGTTTTTAAAGAAAAGTGTCCCTTACCTCGAGCCTGAATCATCCTGCGTGTTCCTTATATTACTGAATAATAAACTTATGTTAATTATTAACTTACTTAATATAATTTTTTTATTTTATTATTCCTTTTATTTCATTTATTACCATGTTATATACAATTACTTAATCAATTAATTTCATGTTAGATGTTTTCACGATATTCGGCTCATATGTCAAAAATGACTTCATTAGGTTGACTATGGTTAAGGTGGTCATTATTAAATCATATACATAATAATAATTATGATATAATAATCATTTTTATACCTTAATTGTAATTTTAAAACCTACTATGAAATATGGTTATGAAAAATTAACTACATTACAATCATGGAGGGGGTAGGTCATACATACGCATGAGTAACATTTCCATTTTTCAACGATCATAATGGAAATAATATAAGTGTTATTTCATCATTAAATAATAATTATTATATAATAAATATATTATCATTTATTTAAATAAACTTATATATAGAATCCATGTGACATGATTATGAAAAACGAATCATATCGCTTCGTGGAGATAGTAATACACACGTACGCATGAATGATGTTATCATTTTTCAATAAATTGATAAGAAAGAAAATAGTTGATATAATATCTTTTAAAAATGATAAATATGTCATTAATACCATATATAAATATTAATTTGATCATTATATCCAACAATGAGTGGTTGGGATGGAAAATGAATTACATCAGTTCATGAGAGATACTATGTCGTACACATGAATGATAATTTTGTTTCAAATTTGATGGAAGAAGATATGGTTATAGGTAAATAAATTAACTTAAATGCTTATTATTACATGGAAGATATTGGTGTTATTATTTAATCATGTTTTAAGAATATTTGAAGGAGGAATAAGAATAAATAAAATTAAAACAATCGGTTAAAAACTATACCTATTATTCAGACAACCTCCTTTTCTTTACACCTTAATGTCACGAACCGTCCCCCAGGGCCCATGTCATGACTACCCCAAAACCACCTTCCATAGGACAGGGGCTGAAGACTAGCACTCAAAGGCATATTCTCTAAAACAAGAAGGAATTTCCTTTAACCTATACAAACACATGGTCCGAGAACACAACAAGAAGCAACTGTGAAGTAAACTGCTGTAGTAAAAGAGTGCTGAAAGTAAAAGGTGTCGGAATACACACTCAACTGTAAGAGTATGAGTACAACTGAAAGAACAATACAACTGAAAAAGGGAAAGTAGCTACTGGGTTTTCCTCCGAGGATTCTACCTGAAGGGTAGGTACAGATCGCCTCCACAACACTCCTTGTCCGGCCGTCTCCTCCGCGTCACGTTACGCCAAATGGTCCACCTCCAAGTACCATCCAGTCCTGGCTCCCTCAACATCGATCAATTTTGTTCATCGTCTACACAAGACACAACAAGTTTAGGGAGAACCCCGTGCAGGGGTGAGTATAACAATACTCATTAGGGACCTCGAGACCCCCGTAGGTCTCCTAGAGTTCCACAAAAAAAATACCAAAAAGCAAGACCTCAATCTCAAAGAACGAAGCAATAGACATCAACTCTACTTAGTTATATTCTCATACATATACCTATGTTATAAATACATTCTCATCTCACACATGAGGGAAGAATACCACAAAGGTTTAAGTACCACACAGGTAACACCATAGAGACAACACCATGAAGGTAGAAGTACCACACAGGTAACACCAAAAAGATAGAAGTACAACACAGGTAACACCACGAAGGTATAAGTACCACACAGGTAACACCATTAAGATAGGAGTACCACACAGGTGACACCACGAAGATAGAAGTACCACACATGTCGCACCACGAAGATAGAAGTACCACACAGGTAACACCATGAAGATAGAAGTACCACACAGGTAACACCACGAAGGTAAAAGTACCACACAGGTAACACCATGAAGCTAGAAGTACCACACAGGTAACACCACGAAGATAGAAGTACCACATAGGTAACAACACGAAGATAGAAGTACTACATAGGTAACACCATGAAGATAGAAGTGACTCAGCTCACAATCAGGTATAACTTAAGTACAGAAGTATAGATGACCAATCGTAAGCTAGATCATCTTATTATGTTAAGAAGAATTGCTGCTGACCCACACATGATCGATAGGTACTAACCCCCGCTGAACCATACAGGATCCGACCCTCCCAGGATCGATAGATACTAACCCCCACTGACCCACATAGGATCTAACCCATACAGGATCGGTATGTGCAGACCCACACAAGATCACTGAGCGCTGACCCACACAGGATCAGTATGCACTGACCCACACAAGATCTTTGAGCACTGACCCACATAGGATCTAATAGGTTCTGACCCATATAGGATCAATGTTCTTTCTTCATGTTATCCCTAGCCAAAGGATTCCTTGCACCTGGTGTGCTCGAGATCCATAGAATCCTCCCCTCAAGATATCGGTCGTACCCCGACCACCACTAATCTCCAAAAAGGAGTAACCCAAAGGACCGTCATTTCGTAAGGGTTCCAACACGACAGACGACGCGTCAATCGGTTGTCAGGTATGTGAGTTATAAGTGTTTTAGTGCCAAGGTCCCGGTTGGATTTGAGTACGATCCAACCCGACCAACCTCCAACTTTCTCTGAAAGTCACATGGGGTATCTCAAAAGGACCTCCCTCTCTAAAGGATTTCAACGCCACAGAAGGTTCCTCATTTCGACACCGTATGAGGGAGGTATGTCAGATACAAGACCCCGCAATACTAATATTAATAATATTATTGGGTGTTTCGCAGACCCGAGCCATGTACCAGAATTTAATATTCAACATTACACTTAAATTGATCATCTTAATGATAGGATCACATCTCCAATGACAGTAAGTAAATTAGACATCGCACGTATGAGTTATGGAGGGTCGAAGATTTGATAATAATAATATATTGTTATTATTTGAGCATTTTGTGTACAAGATCCAGAAACCAGAAAAATGCATCTAATATTGGAATCATAATTTCCGTCTCGAATTCAGGGTCACACTACCGTTGACGGTTTGTGAAACTATGGTCGCACAGATAAGTTATAGACGAATAATGGTTTTGACAACCAAAAATAATAATAACATTATTTATATTATTATTATTTTACCTTTTTCCCTTATAACTAATCTCAATTGAGATTCACGCACCCCTTTTCCATGCAGGTAGCACATTCCCCTTATTAATTTATATTTTTAATTTATATCCTTTCAACTCTACCTCTCTCCAATCAATTCATTTCATCTTCCACGTTTTTCACCTCTGTACATGAACTGGTAACCCACTGGACCTCCCCTCGCACATGGCCAGACTACCTCCGCCTCACCCAGCCACCGTAGTTGCCTACTCGCCTCACTAGAACCTCTACCTTGAACCGCTGGAAAACACAACGCCACATCTCCCCTTCAGTGGGCTGCTGTATCTTCATTCTAAACCCAAAAATTGTGACGATTGTAGATCTATAATCCCCAGGTTGAGATATTTATTTCCATATGTCGCGCTCAATGAAACATTGAGTTTTTAGCGCGCTTAATTAGTTGGCGACGTAGAACGTGTGAAGAATGAATTAAAGAAGGTCATGGTTTAAGTGTGGATCAATGGATTTGTTTGTTTGGCCATATTCATTGATAATCAAGAACATGAGGAAATGGAAAATAAATATTTATCATACTTCAAGATTTCCACTTTCAAGATAAACAATGAGAAATTGATTCAATCCATTTTTTTGATCTGTGAATTAATTCATTTAATTAACATTCGTCGTGAAAATTAAATCGAAGTAAGGAATCCACAAAGACAAATCCCTACCTCGAAAATCTGTTGGAGAATGTTCGCGATTGAAGGTGGGTCAGTGTTCGTAATTCCCGCAAAAATCTTCCAACGATGCCGCTCGAACGACGATCATCAGTTCTCGATTGTGAGATTGGTTCTTCATAAAGAGCCTCAAGATCTTGCTCCCCCTTTCGCCAACCGAAAATAACACCCAACTCCAAGGAAGAGTTAATATAACTCTTATTTTAAGAGGTGATTCATTTATCTAGAATTAATGAACCCTATTAATTAAAGGGATTGGTGGTTACACATTTTGTGTAACTGGGCTTTTAATTCCAAGCATTTAAATGCCTGACCATGCTCTTGTGGTCCCCGTCACAAAAAATTAAAAGGAGTGGTGGGAGGATATTTAAAATAAAATATATTTATTTTATTTAATCCTCCATGAAAAATGAAAAAACCAAATTCTTCTCTCAACTCACTATGGTCGAGGTTAAACCTCCCTTAAAAGAATATTAACTCTATGAGTTCAACGGTGCCTTCAGATTTTTAATTGGAGAACCGGTTCAAAAGTTAGAAAACTCTGCTCACGCGTTTACTGAACGTACCCGAAAAAAGATTGGAAAATTATTACCTATCACCCTCGACTCATGCCTATCAAGGTTTGGATTTTCCTAAGTAAAAAATGTTCCAATGAACCCAACGGTACTCTCAGATTTTCAATCTGAGTTACCATTTAAAAGTTATGGATTTTACAATAAAATAATTGTCACTTAATTATTTTATTTACGGCCAAAAACTAACTTTCACTGGTGGCCCGCGCTTGCCAATTTTAGTATCTTCCAAAAGAAAACACACCTTCACAAGTTTAGAAATGGTATTGGTTTTTTAATCCAAGTTACCATTCGTGCGTCATAAGCATTTGAAAAATAAAATAACATTATTTCATTATTTTATTTATGGTTATGCCATTTTAGGGTTTCTCAATGGAGGCCTGCATCAACTAAACTTCAGTATCTCCTAGGGTAAACCAGCCTCCTGAACACAACGGTGCCCTCAGATTTTTGATCCGGGAAACCGTTTAAGATTAATTCTACTTTTTCAGGAAAACTGCTTACACACACTAATTAAAGCTTAACAAAACTTCAACGGATCATTCCGGACACTCCGGGCCTTGGAATCGTGTGCCGTCAGATTTTGCGGTCTCAAAATAATTCCATATAATTAAAAAAATTATACAAAAATTCTAGGACATTACACTTAATCTCTCAAAAGTTGATATTATTACAAAAAGAATACCAATAGAACATGGGAAGGGATTTTAATAAGGGATTTGGGTAGGTATTTTTTGATCTAAAATGATTTTGAAGTTTGAAGAAAAGATGAGAGAAGGTTCCCTATTATAATTCATATAGTATTAAATTAATATAAATTAATTTTATTGTTCAAATGTCTCTAAAACAATATAAATCAAATATATGATAATGATGAGTCAAAATAATCTCATATAATAAAAATTATACAACTTTAGGTGATTTTTTCACCCCTATATTTTTGTTTTAACTCTCCTTTAACCCTTTTGATGATTACCATGATAATAATGTTTTTTACTCGTTAGGGGTCAAGATAATTACTATAAAATAAAAATTTACCCATAAAGGGAACATGGATTATTTGGTAAACCATTTTAAAATTACTTGGCTGGATGTAGGATTTTTATTAGATTTAAATCATTTAATGAAATAATATTTATTATAAAATATCATTTATGTAATTTTTTAGAAATACGTGAAATATTATAATATAATATTTGTCTAAAACATGAAAAATGGTTCCAAAATGACATGAATTACAAGAGAAGGAAGATATAATTTTAATATAATCATATAATAAAACTTTACATGTTTTTATATCATTTTAAACCATATCTTTTGGATTAACCCTTTGGTTATCCAATTTTAACATTAACCGTTGTAATGATTTTTTCAGTATTAATGGATTATAATTTCCCCAAACCTCCTAGAGGGGCCCATGTTGTGAATAACCCAAGCCTACCTCCGATTGTCTAGGGGCTGGCGACTTGCACCGAGTAGGCATATCCCACAAATGGGAGGCATTTCAATAAGTATTTATACACACGCACACATTTCCAAGACCTAAATAATTAAATGTGAAAACAGTAAGTATAAAAAGCATGAATTCACTAAGATAACAACCATATATCATGATAGTAGGAAAGTTGGATAATAAACAGGGCCAAAATTCAATCCTCGTAAAAGAAAGAGTCTGAAAAAGTGAATGCACAAGTTCCTGAAACTCATCCGCAAAAAAAACTCTACCTGAAGGGTAGGTGTAAGAAAATTCTCTGAAGTCATAGGAGAAAACCTAATCTATATGATCACTATAAGAACCACCTGGTCCTGGTCCACCAAGAAATATTTTAAAGCATCAATCTTCTGCACAATACAAGACACGTGCGGACAAATCCCGTACAAGAGTGAGTAAGATAATACTCTGCAGGACACCTTGAAACCACAAAGGAATACCACTAAGAAATATAGGAAGTACACCAAAAATAAATACATGAAGTATGAAACTAATAAATACATGAAGTATAGAATGAATAAATAAATGGTATTCCACAACGGAAACACATGATGTACAGTCATCTCATACAGGTATAAGTCTATAGCATGAAAAGAAGGGTTATTAGATGTAGTCCACAGAACACCCAGTATTGGTAACACATGGAGTGTATATAACACATGGAATGTCAATAACACACAAAGTGTCAAAAAAACTCGGAGTATCGATAATGCATGTATCCCCAACTCATAGAGTCGCCAAGTCACACAGTCACAACTAGTCACATGATTATGATCGAAGCATAGTTGTGCTGGGAGAACCTAATCCTCAAGTCCTTAGGTCATATTCCAAATTCCAAAACAACTCACTTATAGTATCTATAAAGTAATTTTTTATTGCAAGGGTCCCAAAATTACAAACACCTCGTCAAACGGACACACAATTTGAAAGTTATGGTTGTTTTACAGAAAATGTCCGACCCAGGTCCGATTTAGGTCCGATCTGACCTGATGGACCCTGTCTGACCCACCGGATGACCCAACCCAGTCCATACGACCCGAATTAGCCCGGTAAAGTCTGATTCAGTGGTCTCTACCCACTCGGTTCAGCTTGGTGGGATGCTGGGTCCAACCCATTGGGCTGCTGGGTAGCCTGGCCACCCCAGTCTGAACCGCCGCAAGCGGGCCAGTTGGCTCCGTCAAATACAACTTGCCCTGACTGTGCCCTTAGTCCATGCAGTCCACCCCAACTGTGTGGCTCCCCCATGTTTCCTTTTCAATGCATCATCATTCCACGTTTCATGTGGTCGACCCACCTCCTCAACATGCCACGTGGCCTCGCCACCACAGGTTCCTTCGACGCGGCTTCGAGCCACATCCTAGATCCCTGTCACAGCCACCTTACACATCCCCCGATAACCACCTTTATCCTCTACCATTGTGGGATACCACATGTTTCCACATTGCCCATGCATTGTTTTTTTCGTCGGCCCGTCGTCCCCCTTGTGCTCCGCCAGGACCGGCCCCGCTGGTCGGGTCCCCTGGTCAACATCACGACTTTTTGCTATGGCCCATTCATGTTGGGCACACCAGATCCGACGTGGCCTCCTGCCACATCCTTCCTCTATAGGCTGCCCTACTAGAGACCCCACCCTGCGATCTCTCTATCCACCTGGACTATCTAGGTTCGTCGCCTACAGCTTCCGTCGTGCGGAATTTCACCTCTACTGAGCCATCGCAGGGTTGGTTCCAGGTCTTTCATTTCTCGCATAGGGTTTCAAAGTCACATGGAGAAGGTGAATAACACACAATGAATGCGAGAAGTTGAGGGGAGAGAAATGGAATAAAGAAATTCTGAATAATGGATCATTCTATTTGTTCGTGCCAACCTTGATCAATCCTTGTTAGAAGGTTTAACGAAGAACAACTATAGAAAATCTCAAAGATCTATCTCCCATTTTTAAACACCTCAATAATTATCCACCACATAAGAATAGTCAATCCATGGGTCAACCTATTCGTGGGTAGGTCCACATTCATTATTTGAATCTAATAATAGAAATTAAATCAAAAAGAGATCAAACACCCTACCTCGAGGTTCTGATTGATCATTGACGAAGGGAGAAGCTATGTCGTCATTTTCCGTCGATCCATAAAATCTGAGGTTCGTCATTCTTGGTTCACCAATCCATCAACATTCATTGTAGTAAGCTCTATCTCCTTGCCTCAATGGATTTACAGGGTTATTTTGAAACCTTGGATTCCTAAAAATAGGCCATACTTAAAAGAAACCAACATAGCGTCAAATAAAATATTTTTATTAAATATTTTAATGAAATTTACATCCAAAAACTAAATTTCATGGTCAGCCCATACTGGTTAACGTTAGGCCTTTTCTAAGGTAAAGTTCTTATTCCAAACAAAATGATGCCCTAAAATTTTTGATTCGGGAAATCATTTAGATGTTTTTCTAGTTTTAAAGAAAAACCGCATGTGTACTTTATTAAAAACTGAAAATAATTCAATGAACTATTCTGGGAACCCTGGGACTCGGAATCATATGTCATCTCAACGCCTCATCTTTGAACTTTCTTAATCAATTTATAAAAATACTGAATAAATTATGAGTCATTACATTCTCCCCACCTTAGGTATTTACATCCCTGAAAGTCAAAACATGGTCTACTCAAAAAGAAGATGAGGGCACTGAGCACGAATATAAACCTCCCACTCCCAATTTCTATTCTAGTGATTCCTTTTCTGCCACCGAATGTGCAATGGAGGAATCAACTACACACGAAGAATCCTCTCCTGTCGATCCTAAATCTCCACCAGGTACTCCGTAAAATCTGCTCCATCGTCAATATCTAGCTCTCCCCAATCGATGACGTGCGATGGATCACGCACATACCTTATCAACTATGATAGATAGAAGACATCATACACCCAGTGAAACTTCAGGGGTAGATATAGGTGGTACTCCACATCACCAACTCTACACAAAATCTGAAAAGGTTCGATGTATCTCAGGGATAACTTACTACCCTAGCCAAATCCCTACAATCCCTATCATGGTGAGACCCGAAGTAACACATGGTCTCCTTCCTTAAACTCCAAGGGTCTCCTTCTCCTATCAGTAAAAAAAATTTTTGAGCTATATGCAATCCTCATATTCTCTTGGATGATCTGCACCTTTTTAGTGGTATCCAACACCAACTCTGTACCCATGAGTGTTGAATCTCATGGGTCAGTACAGAAGATTAGTGACCTATATGTTCATCGGTATAAGGCCTCAAATGGTTCCATAAAAATGGTGGATTGGTATCTATTTTATTTTACAAAAACTCCACCAGAGGTAGGTAATCCTCCCAAATGCAGCCAAAGTCTAGGATGCAAGCACGTAGCATGCCCTCTAGAACCTGAATGGTTCACTCTGTCTGTCCATCATTCTAGGGATGAAATACCATTACCAAGCATAACTGAGTTCCAAATGCCTCCTGAAATCCCTTCCACAACCAGGACATGAAATGAGTATCTGGATCTTAAACAATTTTCAATGGAACTCCATAAAGAAAAACTATATCCTGCACGTAGAGGCATCCCAAGATCTCTACTGAACTCTACTCCTGGATTGGTAGGAAGTGGGAAGACATGGTGAGTTGGTCAAAAATCAGCCAGATGGTATCATGTTCTCTTGACGTTTGTGGTAGAACCATCACAAAGTCCATCGATATCCCATCCCACTTACACTATGGCACCTCAAGTGGTTGGGTCAAGCCAGTTAGAAACTGATGCTCATCCTTCACTTGCTGACAAGTGAGGCATCAAGAAATGAAATTTTCCACTATGTTATTCATCCCCATCCACCATAACTAATGTTAGAGGTCCCATTACTTCTTCACCACACATGGATATACCACCCAATAAGATGTGTGGAACTCCCTCGGAACCTCATCCCGCAACACCACTAGTAAAACTTTTCTCCCTATGAAAAGAATGACGTTCTCCCCACGAAATGGATATCCATCAGGGGCATGCCCTATGGACATCTGTGCACGTAAAGTCTCACAGTCAGTATCGCCAAGCTATGCCTCTTGGACTTGCTGTAAGAGTGTAGGGGTGAAAATAATAGACTATGGTAAGCTACTCCATATCCATCTAAAAAGGATATCTCTAATTAGGCCAACTACTATGATGCTTCATTCAGTAGCTATGAACTTGATCTCTTGCTGAGAGAATCTACCACCACGTTCCACTTCCTAAGAGTATAGAAAATCTCAAAGTCATAGTTCTAGGGGAACTCTAGCCATCACCTCTACCTCAAGTTCATATCCTTATGAGAGAAGATGTACTTGGGACTCTTTTGGTCAGAGTAGATGATAAACTACTCACCGATCAGGTAGTGTCACCACATATTCAATGTGAAGACTATCACCACTAGCTCAATATCATGGGTTGTGTATTTCTTCTCTTGTTGAATCAACTAGCGTGAGCCATAGGAAATTACTTCTTTCTCTTGAATAATGACACAAACAATCCTAGTCCCTAATGCATCGAAGAACACTACGTACCTGACATCATCCTCTAGAAATATCAATATGAGAGCACCCGTCAACCTTTTACTCAGCTCCGGAAAAAAATACTGGCACTTCTCAGTCCATATGAAGGGATTCCACTTATAGGTCAAAAACATCAAGCGTGATTCTACTCTGGAAAATTTTGGTACAAACCTCTAATATTACCCTTCCAAACCTAGAAAACTCTGCACCTTGGTAACACTCTTATATGGTTCCTAAGCAAGAACCACCTTAATCTTTGTTTGATCCACTACAACTCCAGCCTATGAAATGATGTGTCCCAGAAGGTGGACCTATCGAATCTAGAACTGTCACTCTGAAAGCTTTCCATAAAGCTGGTGCTCTTAGAGTGTGTTTCGGACTATCCTCAATTGTATCATGTGCTCCTCCTTAGTTGTCGAGTATAATAGGATGTCTTCAATGAATACCACCATGAACTAGTTTAAGTAAGGATGGAAGATCCTGTTCATGAGTACTATGAACACTGATGGGTTGTTCGTCATGCCAAATGTCATCACTAAGTACTTGTAGTGGTTGTACCGACATATGAAGGATGTATTCAGTACATCCTCATCCCTTACACAAAGATGGTGATAGACATATCTGAGTCCAATATTTTAGAACCACCTCGCTCCGTTCATCAGATCAAAGAGGTCATTAATCCTCGATAGTGGATACTTGTTCTTTAGGGTCACCTGATTCAGGTTCCAAAGTCCACATATAACCTCAATCTCATATCTTTCTTATTGGAAAAAAATCTAGGGCCACTATGGGTGAAACACTGGTTCTCACGAAGCCCTTATATGAAAGTCTTCCATATGTACTCTCAACTCACGAAGCTCCACGGGATCCATACGATATGTAGGTGTCAATAATGGTGTTTTTTCAGGGTGCTGATCGATGAATAATTCTACCTATTATGGTGAGGTAATCCAGTTAAATCCTCAGGAAATAAATCTTCATACTCTACCGCCATTGCAGGAAATTGAGGACTCCTTTCATTCACTACACCGAGGGTGAGGCTAGCCAACTAATGGGTAATCATCTGCACCCTCCTATGAGTAAGTCCATCCTATACTGAATAAATTTCCTTTTCACTGAAAAGGAAAACTTGGTCCCATTACAATGTACACACCACACTCTGTACCTAAAATAGTGAATCTGAGCATGAAATATAGATAACTAGGTCATATCGAGAATGACATCATAAGGACTCGACGCCACTACCAAGGTATCCCATCCAAAACTCTTGCCTCCAAGAGTAAGGTCACATTGTTAACACTAGTGTGTGATCATCAAATATACTTCTGTAGAAGTATTTAAGCATAGGGATCGAGTCAATGGTTCCACTGGAACCTCTAAGTCTCATACAAGAGTCATGGAAAGAACAGAATGACAAGAACATGTGTCTATTAAAACTGTAGCTAAGGTGGAAAAGTCACAGATCATACCACTAATCATCCCAAGAGCATCGGGGTTATAATACTCCATCAAATATATCTATCCTCATCCCTATCTACCATCTCCCTAAGACTAGTTTGGACCACATGGGGGTGGTGGTGGTAACACGTCAAACCTCCACCCACTTCCTGCCGCTCAACCTACTCCTATGCCATGTATGGTTCCCTCAGGACCCCACTTCTCATGCCTCCTCTTTTTCCTCAGTGGTCCCTTGACCATCTCCTAAACATCTGTATGACGGGTCGGGAAATCTCGTGCCAAATATCCTTGATCGCAGCATGAGTAATAGAACATGTCTTTCAGCTGACTCTCTCTAACATAGGATCCTATCACCACTGATCTCGTGCCCTGGGCTCATCCCCTAGAGTGCTTGAAATGCTTGGGTCCTTGATTCTACTATAGGATACCTACAGCTAAAGATTCAGCTGCTTGGTGCCTCCTGGTGGTTCCCACTACTAGTGTCTACTCTGCTAGAAAGTTCTCCACTAGCAGATCTCACTCCAGTACCCCAGAATATGTAGGGATTCTAAGGGATATCATGGATTCCCTAATCTCTCAACATACCCCCTACTCAAATGTCTAATCCCTATGGAAAATGTCTCACACCATATCTGTGGAGTAGTGAGAATGATCAGTAAACCTCATCGAGTAATCTACCATAGTATGACTTCCCTTCTACAGATGCAAGAGATCCTATATGCACATTGAGCATAATATAGTTGGGAAGAAACCCTCTCTTAATATTCACTAGAATTATGCCCTAGAGAGGGTAAAATCATTAGGTTTCTAGGTTAATAAGCCCCACCACCGTCCCACTGAGCCCTGGAGAAGACTCGCAGCTAGGACTTCCATCTGGTTGGTATGTGTCCTCACAAGACATAAGACATGAGTAACTGCCTCTAGAAAATCCTCATCTATCTGGGGGTCTGGATCACCCCTAAACCTGGGAGTTCACTACCTCTGGAACTCTTGTAATGCAATAAGTCTGCATGCATCCTCCTATATTAGGACGGTAGTAACTACTACTTGACGGGTGGTGGTATCGCTGGTAAACCACCCGATGGTACTATCTCTGGTGTAGGGAGTATCTACGGTACATGACCTTGTACTAACACCTAATCACTTGTAGGATCATCCTCATGATCACACAACAGAATCTAGGATTTTTGTATGCATGGAGGCATCCTAAAATACATCAATATGTACCACATTCAATAGAGTATACCCAGTGAGCTGACTCAAGAAGGATACGAGGACACACTCACATCCTCTATGATGCATATACCATTGTTTTCCTTGAAACAAGTGTTTTCATCTACTGAGTCAAAAATTAGAATTTAGAGTCCTGTTGTATGGATATTTTAGCCACTGTACCAACCTTAGATTCCCTAGCCTGAAATTTGAACTCGAAACAATCGACACTATTGCCCCAAATCAACCTCATAGACTCCCGATCCCTAAGTAGAACTGACCAGATATGATAGAAATATGTCATGATCATTCCCAAAGGATCCCATGTCTTGACTACCCCAAGCCCACCTCCAATAAGATAGGGTATGGAGACTAGCACCGAGTAGTCATATCACACAAATATGAGGCATTTTCCTAAGTAATTTTACACATGAACACATTTCCAAGATCGAAATGCTAAAATGAAAAAAACTAAGTAGAAAAAGCATGAATACACTAAGATACAAGCCAAAAAGCATGACAGTAAGAAAACTAGAAAGTAAATAGGGGGAAAATACAATCCCATGAAAAAAATATTCTAAAAAAGTGAAAGCACAAGTTCCTAAAACTCATCCACAAAAATACCTACCTAAAGGGTAAGTGTAGGATAATTGTCTGAAGTCGTAGGAGCACACCTCATCTGTCTGAGAAATCTAAGAAACAAATGGTCCACCTACAAATCCTTCAAAGCATAAAAAATATTCAAAAGAAATGACACATGTGGAAAAATACGATGTAGGGGTGATTAAAACAATACTCATTAGGACACATCAAAACCATAAAGGAATACTGCTAAGAAATACACGAATTACACCACAAAGAAATACACTATGTATACCACTAAGAAATACACAAGTATACAATGAAGAAAAAAAATGTATACCACAATAGAAACACATGAAGTATAGTCATCTCACACAGGTATAAGTCTATAGCATGAAAATTAGGGTTATCATATGTAGTCCACAGAACACCCAGTATTAGTAACACATGGAGTGTCGATAACACACGAAGTGTGGATAACACATGGAGTGTTGATAACACACTGAGTGTCTATAAACAAGGAGTTTTGATAACAAACGGAGTGTCGATAAAACTCATAGTGTCGATAATTCAGGATACCCTAAGTCACATAGTCACCAAGTCACATAGTTATATCCAAACACATGATTCCGCTTGTAACACGCTAGTATAGGAAGAATATACTTCTCAAGCCATTACGTTGTATAAAAAAATCCACAATAACTCACTGAGAGTATCTCAGAAGGCCTGAATTGTCCCAAGGGTCCCAAAGCTGGAAACAACTTGTCAAACAGACACACAATTTGAAAGTTGAGGCTATTTTACTGGAAAGGTTCAACCTGGGTCTGGTATGGGTCCTATCAGACCTGAAAGACCCGACCCAACCTGACATCTGACCCAAACTGGTCCGAAAAACCAGACCTGGCCTAGCCTAGTCTAGTACGGTGGGCTTGTCCTACTGGTCTAGCTAGACCCAGTCCATAGGGCCACTGGGTCCAGCCCGCTGGGCCGCTGGAGCGGCCCGACAACCCTAGTTTGACCCACTGTATGCATGCCAGTTTTCTCCGCCAGACACAACCTGCCTAGGCCGTGCCCCCTTGTCCATGTGATCCATCTTGACTATGTGGCTCCCTTGTGTTTCCTGGTCAATGTGGCACCATGCTGCATTTTACATAGCTGACCTGGCTCCTCTTCATGCCCCACAGCCTCACCACTGCAGTTTCCTCCAACTAGTCTTCCAACTGCATCCCATCTCACCGCTTTATCCTACTATCATGACCCCAGTCCCCACCCATGACCTCTATCACTACCATCTCACAAACAGTCCCACCTAGACCACGCCTTGTTTCCACCGCTGACTGCCCCACCAGTGGCCCGTCGTCCCCCTTACACTCCACCTGGATTGTTCCCACTGGCTGGGTCCCCTGGTCAACACTACAGCCTCCTATTTCTGCCCGTGCCTGCCGGCTACACAAGATCCTAAAAGGCCTCCTTCCATGTCCCGCCTCTTCTGGACACCCCGCCAGTGACCTCTCCCTACCGGGTCACCATCCGCCGAGATCGGCTAGGGTCTCCACTTCCGGCTACTGTCTTTTGTTGTTGCACATTAGTTGACATTTTGCGAGGTCAGTTCCCGATCTTGAATTGCTCGCATAGGGTTTAAAAGGCATAGGGATAAGGGGGAGAACACGATAAGAACATGTGAAGAATGTGAGAGGATGAGGGGAGAGAGAAGGAACAAAGAACACCCAAAGAATAGATCTTGGCCTTTGTTCGTGTCAGTCTTGATCCTTATTTGTTAGAAGGTTTAACAAATAAAAACAATAATTATTCACAAAGATATATCTCCCCCTTTAAACACCATAATAATTATCCACCCCACAAGAATGGTTAAACCATAGATTACCCTACTTGTGGGTTAGTCTACATTCATCGTTTTAATCTAATAAGGGAAAGGAAATCATAAAGATTTCAAACACCCTACCTCAAGGTTTGGATCAATCATTGACAAAGGGAGAAGATACTTCATCATCGTCCGTTGATCTTTCGAATTTGAGGTTCATCATTCTTGGTTCACCAATACGTTGGTGTTCGTTGGAGGAAGCTCCATCTCCTTGCCTCAGAGGATTTCTAGTGTTATTTCGTAACCCCGGATTCCTAAAAATAGGTCATACTTAAAATAAAACAACATATCATTGAATAAAATATTTTAATGACGTTTGCATCCAAAAGATAACTTTCATAGTAGTCCCACACTGGTCAATGTTTGGTCTCTCCTAAGGTAAATTTGTTGATCCATATGTAATAGTGACATCAAATTTCTGATCCAAGAACGGTTTAGAAGTTATTCTAGTTTTAAAGAAAAACTGCCCACACAATTTATTAAAAACTGAACCTAATTCAACAAATTATTTTCGGCACACTAGATCTTATAATCACACACTGTATCAACGTCTGGTCTCTTAATTTTCCCAATTAATTTATAAAAATAAAACCAGAGAAAATCTGAGGCATTACTCATAATTTTACTCATAAGGTAATAATTTGATCATAAATGCTAAAGGTGTGAAATTTTAGATCATTTATCATTATAATTATCCCTTTTTGATATTTTTATGACTATTAAATAATTTAATAATATATTATTTAATGAAAAATATCATTATTGTCATTTATGACACTATTAATTTAATTTGACTTGGAAAAGAACACGACATCAAAGGAAATAAAATATAATATTTTCACACATCAATAAAATGTTATATTTGTCTAAAAATTTTGTGGAACCTAATAATTCATTTAAATTATATTACTTTTAATATTTTTAAAATCATTTATTTTATTTTTCTATTAATTGAATAAAAACCGTGTTGGCATTGCGTAAGCATTTAAGGTAATTATTTTATTACTAAAAATTAAAAATAAATTACCATGATAAAAAATAATTAATATTTAAAATAACCCGTTTGTAACATAAAACATCCTATGTTTATACCTATGTGAAAATTTTAGAGATAATAAAACAAATAAGATGACTTTTTTGACTTTTCATTACATAAAATAATATAAAGATCAAAATCAGTGAAATATGACACCAATTTTCCGTATTTTTGAAACATGGATGAGAATTTATGAAATATACTCATAAAATATGATTAAATAAAATTTTAGGGTTTTTTAGACCTTATCATATAATTTTTTCCCTTAATTACCCTATTTACCCTTACCTTGGTGACAATTATTTACTACGGTCACTATTTATACTGATAAAAATTTAAAAGGAGATATTTAACAAATTAAAAACTCCTAATTAAAAATATATAATCCATTTTAAATATTCAATTTATAAAAGTGGAATAAATTAATTTAATATTAAAACAAAAAATGCATTGAAAAACCGTTTTTTATAGAAAAACATTTCTAAGCCTAAAGATCAAGCTAAACCAAAATAATGTATAGTAAAGATTCAAAGGCAATTATTTATATTATATATAACTAAATAATTATTAGTTTAATTTTGAACCATTTAAAAAAAATAAACTTTTTAAATTTATAAAATGAAAATATATTTTTCTATATAAATCAGAGTTTTTTCACTATTCACAAAAAAAAATATTTTCTGAAAAATTCATAAATATTTCACCCTAAGTTAATTTTGATATGATTATGTCAAAAATGATATTATTTTTAACAAATAAAATTTATAAAAGTTACATAAAATAATTATTATATTTTATCACAAAACTAAATAAAAATTATTTTTGAAGAAAATGTATTTTCTGAAGAATAAAACAACTTCACTAAAAATTGTGTGATTATTTGCTATGTATTTATCAAAAAAATTATATTAAGTGTAATTTTATATATATTTCATGAATTATTTCATTCTATTTACACCTACCAATTTAATGTCTAGGTTATAATTATCATATTAAAGTAATAATATTTCATGGTTCGTTTAGGGTTGGTGTTACATATTGTATACACTATCTAACATAGTTTTATTTTTAAAAATGAAAGGGTGTTTTAGTATCCAAAACCCCTTTAATAAATCATGTCCCCAAAATTTTAATTTGAACTTTATAATAAAATGTTTTACATTTGAAAATAATTTTTGTTGAAATCCCTCATTTTAAAAAGGGCTAATAAAATATCTACTTGAAAATAGAGAAAGGAAAGTATACTGGTCACATGGAATAACACAAAATAGGTTTCCAAATAGGAGAAAATTAGTAGGAAGTGAAAATATGGACATGTAAAAAAGTATTAATGTCTAAATAATGATGGATATTGATTGAGGTTATTCATCAAAAGAAAGTGAATTATAATTATAAAGTTAACAACCAAAAAACCATAATCCAAGAGGTGTGCAAACGAAAATCGATTCCTCATAAATAAAGTTAATAAGATATTTTTTTATTAAAATATATTTTTCTTATAATATATGAATTAATTTATCAGCTATACTAATAAATTAAGGAAATATTTTTTCTTGAAAAGTATAATTTCATCCTTTAATAAATTCCCACTACAAGCTCATATTTTTCTCCAAATGATGAGTATTAAAGATATTTTTTTCATGCATGAAGCACTAGAATCATCTTATAATGAATCACACAATACATGAAATGATAAAAATATATTCCTCCAATATTTAAAAATTAAAAAAAACCATAAAAATCAGCACAAGGTAAGATAATTCCCAAAATTAATAAACCTTTATATGAAAAAATAAAAATCTAATCTATAAAGCCACAAAAATAACACACAAAGTTCAACATAGATAATTTAATAAATAACTAACCTTAAAATTCTTAAAAATATTCCTGACCAAGTTTGAAACCCAAAACTAAGAAGGTTTTGATATGAAATTCTTCTGATATTAATTTAAGAATTATCTCTTATTTATAATCTTCACTCATAAAATCATATAACCGAAAATGTATTTACCCTAATCATATAATCACAAAAATATGTTAATAATTTCCATAAATTACATGAATCACTAGAAAGACACATTAAAATTATATAATCCTCCAAAATTAATTCAACCTTTATACCTCAAGTAAAATCCCATAATATATTTCTTACCTTTAGTATATAATGTTCACAAAAATTATAGTGGTATTCTTCTGGAATAACATTAATCACCTAATGACTAAATCAATTTTCTATCTCATCATTATCTATATAATAAAATATAAGTTTCCAAATTTTAATAACCCATAATTATCTCAATTTAAATGATCACATAAGCTCTAATGGTTATCAATAACTTTAAACTTATGACCATAAAATGTAAAGGTATTCTTAATAAAATATTTCTTTCACTAAAACCTATAATAAACCTAAGGGTTATATTAACATAAATATCTCCTGAAATACACTCAATTATCTTAGAATTCCACCACTTATGGACTCAAAAGGGAATTACAATCCTTTAAACTTTTAATAAACTTAAACTTATAAACATATGATGGTAACCAAAACAATTATTTTAACCTCACATGAATACATCCTAATTTCCAAAGTTATATTAACCATTCCTCTAATACTAAATATAAGGAACCAACCTTAGACATTAAATAATTTTGAGTTTTAAGTCAATAATTAATTTTCTAACATTTTAGGATCTTTTATGGTTTATAATTTTAGAGAGTTATTCCATCACCATTACATAAATATTAAATTAAAAAGTTGTAACTTCAACTTAAGTTACATTTTTCCCATAAAAAACACTTTTATGATATAAAAAGATTTCTTTTCATGATACATCTTCACAATTTTAATCTTGACCTCATACTTATCCCTAATCATCTATAGAACCTTGTGAAATACATTTTAAAAATGGGATGAGTTCAAAAATAATTTTAAGAAAAATATAAAAAGAAATAAAGAATCGTGTTAGTCCATTAATACTTATAAAATATTTTTCTTTTTAAAATTACACTTTGAGTTCAAAATAAACATTTTATTACCCAAGAAATCATATTTTCTGACCAAATATTTTCATAAAACATTTCATAAGAAATATTAATGGAAAATAAAACTCATAAAGGTTTTCTTTAATAATGAAAAAATTATGAATTTTTTTTCAAAAACAGTTATAAACTTTATCCTTACGAAGTAGCATATACTTTACTTTTAAACATTAGCTCATTAGTAATCACATGGGAGAATAACATAAAGAACATGGTATCACAAGATTCCATAAACATAGGAAATGTGGATGTAAATAAAACATGATATAAGAATAATTCAAGGATAACTACTAAGATAACATTAAATGGTGTACATACTCCCATCACGATTAAGTTTACTCCTTATTCCCATACATAACATCTCATTAGACAAAAACTTTTCCCAGTGCATTAGAGTGCTATCTAGGTGCCCCCATCATAACATGTTTATAATTATGTGTTCCATAAAAGGAAATCAATCACAAATCATAATCATTTGAATTACCCATGGAAATAAATTGGTGGCATAATCTTGTCTCATATCATAATTAAAGGAGATTTTAATAAATAATGAATTTGGTAAATGGACATAAGGAAAGTCTTACCCCATCAAGGTGGGAAGAATAATATATGTATATATGTGAGAGATATAAATACATAATTATAAGGAATTGGATAAAATTAAATAGATATATAAATTGATTTAGAGAGAGAAAGGTCATAATTTAAAGAAAATGGGTGGTTTAAATATATTCCTTACACCCATAGGAAAAAACATTTATAGATATCAAAATATTCGTTCTATTTAAGACCCATTTTGAAAATACTAAGAATAAATGGAAATGGTTTTTATTATTGAATAAATTATGTAATATTATAAATTAATCCATACATAAAGTAAATTTTATGGTGGAAGGAAAAACTTGTGAATCTGTATACGTTAAAAAAGAGCATTCTTTTTTTCTTTTGTAAATATTGTCAAATCAATTCATATAAAACATATAAGAAGATTCACTTTAAATTTTTTTTAAATAATGTCAAAATGGACATAAAATTTAATTTATAATTAATTTATTTTCATATAAATAAATAAATAAAATAATTTTATGAACATTGAATTCAAAGAGAGATTTTTAGAAAATAAATATACAAAACATTTAAAATGAGGTTTTTAAAGTAAAGTGTCCCTTAACTCAAGAAAGAATCATCGCATACATTACTTAACTTCATGAATTATAAAATTATGTTAATTATTTACTTTCTTAAGAACCTTTTTAAAGTTTATTATTTCTTTTATTTCACTTATTTCCATATTATATCTAATTAAATATTCAATTAAGTCAAAATCAAATGTTTTAATGATATTTGTATCATATGTACAAAATGAATTTAGTAGGTTGACTATGGTAAAATACATCATTATTACATAATTAAAAGAATAAAAATAATCACATAATTATCATTTTACAAATTAATTATAATTTTAAAACCAATCCTGATATATGGTTATGAAAATGAACAATGTTACAATCATGGAGATGATAGGCCGTGTGTACGCATGAGTAACATTTCCATTTTTCAAAGATCATGATAGAAAGAAGGTAAGTGTTATTTTATCTTTCCAGAATTATTATTATATCCTAAATTTAATATCCTTTATTTTAATATAACTATATATATTATCCATGTGATGTGGCTATGAAAAACGAATCACCTCGCTTTGTGGAAGTGGTAATCCACAAGTACGCACGAACGGCGTAAATATTTTTCATTAAATAGAAGTTTATGTAAATATATGATATATTATCTTTTAATAATGATAAATATTTCATTAATATAATATATAAATATTAATTTAATCATTATAACCATCCTTGAGTTGTGGGGATGGAAAACTAATTACATCAGTTCGTGAGGCGATAGTCTGTCGTACACATGAACAACAGTTTCATTTCACATTTCATGGAAGTGGAGATTAATATATGTTATTAAATTAAAATAAAAACATATAAATATATTTAATATAATATTTTATTTTATTTTATCATGTTTGAATAATATTTTAAGGAGTTAGTAGAAGAAATAATACTAAAACATTTGAATAAAATCTATACATCTTCTTCAGTAACCTCCTTTTCTTTACAACTTAAACTCTACAAGGTTGGTATTATACAAAAAATAACACATATATATTGTTAGGAGTGATTTTAATAAGGTATTTGGGTAGGTATTGTCTGAAAAAAGGCCTTTATGTTTTAATAAAAGAGGATTAGAGGCTTCCTTTTTATAATGAGGGGAGGCACATTCTTGAATTTTTTTTAATTATTAAATTAATATAAATTAATTTTCATGATAAAATAGATCCGAATTAATATAATTAGAATATAATATTATAATGAGTTTAAATACTCTCATATAATAAAAAATTTAACGTTTTTGGTGATATTTTCACCCTTATCTTTTTTTAATCCCCCTTTAACCCTTTTGATGATTACGATAATAACAATGTTTTTTGATCTTTAGGGATCAAGATAGTTACTATAAAATGGTAATTGTACCATAAATATATCATGGTTTATTTTTAAATAATATACCTATCAATTTTTTTAGATAATATTTTTAGTAATTTTAAATCATTTTATAAAACATTATTTATTATAAAATATCATTTATGTCATTTTTATAAATATGATAAATATTATAATATAATATGTGTAAAACTATTGTAAAATGGTTAAAAATGAAATTATTTAAAACATAAGAAACATATGGTATTAATATGATCATGTAATAAATTTTATAAAGTTTTAATATCATTTTAAACCTTAACTTTTGGATTAACCCCATGGTTATCTGATTCTAACAATAATTTCTAAAATGAATTATTCAATATTAAAGGGTTATAATTTTACTTATAAGGTGAAAATTGGATCATAAATGGATAAGGTATGACATTTTGACCATTTTTCAATATTTTTATGACTTTTAAATAATTTAACACAATGTTATTTAACATAAAATATCATTAATGCCATTTTTGACACTATTCATTTAATTTGACTTTGAAATCAACATGAAAACAAATGAATTAAAATATAATCATTTAATGCATAAATAATATCTTTTATTTATCTAAAAAATTCATGGAAAATAATAATTCATTCAAATTATATAAATTTTAATATTTATAAAATCATTTTTTTTATTTTTTTATTAACTGAATAAATATGATGTCGGTGTTGTGTAAGCATTTCATGTAATTAGTTCATCACTAAAAATTATAAATAAATTATCATGATAAAAACAATTAATTTATATTTAAAATTAACTTTATATAACATAACATAACCTCTCTTTATCCATATTTCAAAAATCTAGAGATAATATAACAAAGAGAATGACATTTTTGACTTTTCTTTACATAAAATAATATAAATGTAAAAATAAAATAAATATGGCACAAAGTTTGCATATTTTAGAAAAATAGATGCAAATGGATTAACTAAACAAATAAAATAAGATAATTTAAACCATTAGGGTTATTTTTTAGTCTGTATCATATTATTTTTAACCTTAATTACCATATTTACCCTTACTACGATGACAATTATCTACTATGGTTACTATTCAAAATAATAAAAAACAACAGGGAATTATTTAAAAAGTTTAGACCTCATAATTCAATGAATGGAATAAATTTTCAAAAATAAAATTTCTAGAAGTGGACCAAATTAATTTAAGATGAAAACTCAAAACATAATGATAAATAGTTTTTTTAGAAAAATGTGTTTTTAAGCCCAAAGATGAACTTATAACAAAATAGGGTATAATTATGATTAAAAGTTAATTATTTAGATTATATATAATTAAATAATACTTATTCTATTATTAAACAATTTCAAAGAATAATTTTAAATTTTAAATTCTTTAAATGACCACACTATTTTCTATAAAAATAAGTATTTTTTCACTATTCACTGGAAAATCAATCTTTTTAGAAAAATACCAAAATTTAGACCTAATATAATTTTGATATGATTATTTAAAAAATTATAAATTTTTTATAAAATGTAATTTCTAAAAAAATTATTAAATTAATTATAATAGTTTCTCATAGTGAGAAATTAATACAATTTTTGATGAAAATGTATTTTTCGAAGAATATAAAGTCTTGACTAAAAATTGAGTGATTATTTACAAAGAAATTATCAATAAATTTATATTTAGTAGTACCTTTATATATATTTCATAAATACGTTAATCCTATTTATACCCAATAATTTAACAGCTAGGTTATACCAACAAATATTTAAATAATAATATTTCATGGTTCTTTTATGTTCACTGTTGCGTATCATATACATTATCGAACCAAATTTTCATTTTAAAGTCCTAGTTTATTACATAAAAATACTAGTAGAGATACTTATCTTGAGGGTTGATTAGTTTATATGGAAACATTTCCAATAATGATTATCTATTTCCCTCGACTATTTTCTCAATAATCTAAAGATTAAAATAACATGCTTGAAAACATGTGATTGGGAGAACCAATACACTTGTTCAACTCCCTGTATAGGTCATTACATGTATGGTCTTAAAGAGGTTAGATTTTATTATTTAAATCCTCATTATCTCACATGAATGAAGACTAGAATTGAAATTTGATGACCAGAGTCAGAAATATAACCAATATAAGTGAGACACATGAGATATATTTTTAAAAATATTTTAAATTAACAATTATGTAATTATTTATCTATGAATGTATTGATATAGGAGTTTCCTATAAAATATTCTTCAATATTTATAGGTCATTTAATTAGGATATTGAATGGGTAAACATTATAGATTTAATCGATAATTAATAAATCATAAAGAAGTGAAATCTGTTACATTTATTAAATGCCTTCATTGATATTTTTATAGAATATTTTTTTAAATATTGATCTTAATATTTCATTAGGATTATTGGAATAAATGTTATATTAAATCCATAATTATTGGATTATAATTGGGATGTTATAATAGAAAATATGAATAGAATTTTTAATTAATATTAAAAGTGTGAATGAATAATTTTATGGATTTATTGAATATCATTTAAATAGAATCCTTATGTGAGGAAAAAAAAGACTATTGAGATTATATAAAGGGAGAAAAGGGTGTGATTTTAGAATTCACACATCATAGCATGATGAGGATAATGTAAAGTTTATATTGATTATAATTCAGTGTCTCAATATATAAGATATAAAAACTCTTTAATATATCAAGATTTCAAGATGAAGTTCAAGATGAGAATATTCATTGACTATGATTTAATGCACACTTTTATGAGAAAAAATATTGAGTGGGATTCTCTTTATATATTTTATAGGTTTCATTATAGAGGATTGTGGATAATCACATTAATGATGTGTTCAAATTGATAAAAACAATAGATAAATTTTTATTGGGATAAAAATTATTTACTTACCAATTACGAGATCTCATATTGAGTGTAAACCTTAAATAAAACTTTTTTATTCTATGCTTGTTTTCATTTTCACACATAGGTGAAAGGAATAAAAAAAATTGATAATGGAATTTATACCTTAAATGATATTAAAGGTTGTATATTAAATTAATAGGATTAATAATAATATTAAAAAGGTAAAAGGAGTTATTGATTCACCTTGACCCCCTCTTAGTGAATCACCTAGGACTCTTACTCATATATTTTGAATTCTCTTCAGAATACTCTATAGGCCTATATAATATTTTTCTTTTTCTACAACATCGAGAAATTTTGAGGTGATAAAGGTTAGGATGTGATATTTATGAAATAGAGAATGAATTCATGGGTTATTCTTCATTTCTTTCACAATTTAGTAAAGGATACACTTTATTTTTTTTAAAATATATATATTTTTTATTATTTAATCAATATAGATTTCTAATTTTTGAATTATTAGAAAGAATTAGTTAACTTAAATACTAATTTGATTGAATGTTATGATTAATTGTATATTTTTATAGGAAGTTTTATAGAAACTATTCCCTGATATCTTAGTATGTTTAATTATATAAAAAATTTAAAATTGGTATTACAGATTTATCCTAAGGAAGTGAGTAATAGAGAAAAAACTGGACTAATTTATGAGATCACTCTTTTGAGTAATAATTACTCAAAAGTCTCATGTAAATGTGTTTTATTTTATTATATAACATGACTCATACCTAAATCTTATATTTTATATGTGTAATATTTTGTATTAAATTAATTTAATGATGTTGTATTCCTTGATTTCAATTCTTTTTTAAGGATTTATTAACCTCACACTGCCATTCTACATCTTGGAGCATTCCATGATGAATAGTCAATTTATTTGAGTATTTTTTGTTTTTCATAACTAAATACATCTCTTTTAATATATTTACTTGATTATTGGATAATATATATGATGGATGAGAAAAATATATAAATTTCATCAACTCATTTGGTAATGATTTATCTATAGATTTATTATGTACATGATATTAATAGTTGTCCTTATTTACTTTTATATGATGAAATGGTAGATAGTTTTAACCACATGATTTATTTTTAGTTGACCTTCATATTATAATTATTATTTTCAAATTAATTGAATTTTAATATTTCTCTTGAATTATAATAATTTTTTTTAAATTCATGTTTTTATAATTTGAAGTAATTTATGTTGTATGAGAAATCTTTTATGATATATTATTTTACTTTTATTCTATCCATCATTGAGCTATATGATCTAAATCTTTTTTCTTTAATGTAAACTCCCATGTAATTATATAGATTAAGATATTGTAACTATTCATTGTAATATAGGTTGGTCAACAACATGTATAAAATAAATATCATTAATAAGTGATTAAGTAGTTTTGATGTTTTTTGTGCTTGTATACTTAATCTCTATAGACCATTAGACTTATAGTTCATGGAATAGAATATATTTTATTTTATTTTAATTTATATTAGGAAATGTTTTATTAAATAACAAGAACCGAAATTGCATGTCTACAAAATTTCACACATTATTTTCATGATCTTTACATATAGTATATAATGTATGTCACATCCCAACAAATCGATCCATTAACACCACGAACCTTCCTCCACTAAATCAGGGGCTAACGACTATCATTGAGATATCCACACTGATATGGGAGGTATTACCTCTAATAAACATTAAAAATCCTATTATAAGAGAAGAGACTATAAAAATGCATAATATAAATACATAAAACTAAGTAAAGTATGAAGTAAAAAGCATTAAATATATATAATGCCTATAAAACCCCCATAATATATATCCAAACCCAATGATACAAGGGAAAATAAAAGAAAATCATACTAAAATGTATAAGAAGGGGTAATAATTGAATGATCCTCAAATAACTCTAATCCTAATACTACTCCCAAGTTCCCCCAAAGTGCTGATGAGGATCTATATGGACACATGAGAGAGAGAATAAGTGAACAAGTAGGGATAGAAATAAATACCTATAATAGTTTCCCATGTTGTGCATTGACCCATAAGTAATTAAAAATTATGCATTCAATAATAATTTATAATTTCCAAGAAAAAGTGGGAATAATCATATCACTATATTATGTCTCAAGGTAGTAGTTGAAATCCTTGAACTACCCTTAGTTCACCTTTGGAAACATACTACATAATAATTGAATATTTTCAACTCAAACTCTCATATACCATTAGAATGTTCCCCATTCAAAACTTCTCCCTTGATACACCAAAATGGATACTAGAGAAAATACTCATCTCCACCTATCCTTGTAATACAAAATAAAATATTAATCTCCATACCTATGATGATATATCTAGATACTTGATGAAATAAATTTCTTTAGTGATGAAACTGTATATCTAACTAGTAGAGGAAATACACATCCACATAGTGTATCTATATAACTATCTCTCTCAATCCCAGTGTTGTGGGTGATAATAAAGAGAAAGAGTGTATCATTTTCTACCTCAGTCCCTGAGGGTGTAACTGATAGGCTAAGAATCATTAATATCAAAGTGATAATAGGTTTTTAGGATTGTTATTATCAATGTGGTTGTCACTAACTCTGAACAGAGTGGTGGAGGAAAAAGAGTACAATCTCAAACATAATTTACAGAATCTACACTAGTCTAAGGGTTAGTACATAGTGATCACTAATGATTTACATCATCAAAATCCACTGGTCTATTACATTCAATAGGAATTACGCTATTACACATGAACATTTCTATATAGATATTAACTATTCCATATCATAACTAATGCATACATAATTACATCAAGAAAATCATCTCTTACCCATTGACCAATCATTAATTGCTTTGAAGTATTTTATTTTTCATGTGAAACCTTTCCAAAGACCATTCATATAAATTCAATGCATTAATATTAATAAGTAAAGGAATTATATCATAATTATTTTAATAATGTGTTATGAATTATATAAAATTATCATGTCATTGCTGAATTTGTTCCATGAATATTCCATGATCACTAACATCATCAAAGAAGTGACTCCTTAAAGTTTATAACAAAATAGATAGAAATTGTCGACTTAGAAAGTCATTCTTCACCAGTATTTTAAAAATTTATCCTTATCAGGGTCCTCATAATGGTCCAAGAAAGGTACTAATGGGTCCAACACATCAATAGGAATCCAATAATGGTTTCAGAGAAAAACTTCACCCACCTACACACCCCTATGTTTGGGAGGGGTTTTTGGCTAGGGAGGGGGTTCCATGTGGAACCCACAAGTGCCAGGTAACACCATCAAACTTACCATAATATGTTATCTAGCATGAATTGATATCAATCATTCAATATTGATCAGATGACCAGTAATGGTTTGGCATGGA
Organism: Viscum album; assembly: GCA_963277665.1. NCBI lineage: Eukaryota > Viridiplantae > Streptophyta > Magnoliopsida > Santalales > Viscaceae > Viscum > Viscum album. The sequence goes on along the minus strand of OY728131.1, from coordinate 641,253,752 downwards.
ACGAGATGATATGAATTCCATGTAGTTGATGTGGACATGTAGGATTTTAGGTGTTCAAAGTGATCAAACAACCCTAATCTGGGGAGGGGGAAATACCATATGGTTGATATGGATATATGTGATTTTTTTATTGAAGTAATCAAATAGCCCTAATCCAAGGGGGTTCACCCATGTGGTCCACATGTCCATGTTAAATGGCATCCAATTGATGTGATCATATGTATGACCACACCTTGGGTTGTTACAATATACAAGACATGGTACAGGTCATGCAGTTCAATCTTCATTCTCTAATCATTTTATCATTTCATTGGGATTAATTTCAAAATCAGGGTATAGAATGTGTAAGTCCTAATTATATCACATCGACACATTTGAGAGGGGGAATTAATTAGGTGTAACCAAATTTTAGCTAATACAATTTATTCTTTTAAACCTTTACCTCCCCTTTTAGTCTTAAAAACCATGGTGTTCAGTAAATAATATATTCTTTTTTTTCACAAAACCTGCATTCCCCACATGTAGAAAAATAAATATTTAACCTAAGTCACATGATACTTTTACAAGTGTGGTCCCAATGTGGGAAATTTACTCCATTCCATGTTCTAATCCCATTGATACACATATTCTCAATGAAAATAATTTTATCCATGATTAATGGAGTTTGGGATGGTTTTATCTTAACCCACTCTCTCTATATTACATAGGTGAGAGTGTTCTCAATATTACACATGTGAACCAAGTATCTATAATATTATACATGTGAAGGGATATTTATACTACATCCCATGCTCTTCATAATGGAATCACACCATTTGGTGAGCCCATATTCCTTCCCTACTCTTTGAAGTAGACTTCAGGATTTAAAGGGATGTCATTTAACTCTAGAAATATGATATTATCCCTCTAATATACTATATTTGACTACCTTATATTCTTTACAATCGAACTAGGAAACTCATCCTCTATTCTTTCCTAGATTCCAAATTCTCTAAAACTGTATATTTTACACTCAAATAAAATATTATTCTCTAAGACTCAGAACTATAAGGTTGAACATACAAATTTATCATAACTTACTTGAGATCAAATTTTGTAAATTATCCTTCATGTTTCTTCCTACTCAACTATAACTAAGAAGTATTAACAGGTCGGCCAACTCAACTTCTCTTTTTCTCTCTCTTTCTTCGAAGACGAATAAGTTTCACTGGATTGGTTATCTTCTTCATCCTTGTTATAATTTTTTAGGGATCCTCCTCCTCCTACTTATTCCTTGAGAGTCTATGTATCTCTTAGATTCTCCTCATCTTCATTAAGAGATATTTTTTATCGCAACTACTCAATTACTCACACTGATCACTATAACAGAAACTACTACTTTTTTATTTTCTTTTTTCTCAATTTTTTGAAACACATGTGTGACTATATTGATTATATTATCTCATTTCAACATTCCTTAAATCAAATATGTCAACTATTATCATATATCATGAAAAAATTATAGTAATAAATTACCTACTTGGGGTTCCCATGATATCTTATACACCCTGTTTTCAACTCAACGAATATTCAAAGAACAACTTTAATTAATGAACTTCTCATGGACATATATATATATATTAATTTTATTCTATGATAGTATTGGGTGTTATTTATCCTCAAAAATTTCTTCCAAACTATAAAAAATATATAGTAGTGATAGCATGTGGAGTGTTATTTATTTACTGCTTGAGTACACCTTTAGAGCCCTATACGATTTCTGTAAGAAACCACGAACAAACTCATATTATTAGGCTCAACTCATAAATTAAGCATTGATTGATAGGACTATAGTCAATATTAATTCATCTATATTATTCTTAAAACCCCAATAAATTCATTTCCGGTCATTTAAATACACTAAAATTCTATCAATCTTTGATCTTCTTCTCACTACCTTAAAGATCAGTTTCTAATGCTCGGATCATGGATTTAAAAAGTTCCAGGATGTTTTAATTATGAATGAATATAAATTTCACCATAATATATAATTTAATCTTAAAAAATATAATTCTATACATTTATAATTCTTCAGTACTTAGGATTATAAAATTTTTCTATGTTAATTATCATACACATCTTAGAATGTCATACCTCACATAGAAATATCCTACATTGATCAAAAATTATTTATGGAAGGGTAATGTTTTGTGCCACTATAAACTGACTAAGTAAGATATCATACACTATAGAATATTTTCCTTTACCATATAGCTCTTAAAAATTCTCTAATTCAAAATTCATTGCGGTCTGGAATATCATATGGGCTTCACAAAATTCCATACGATCCCAAACTTTATCAAAATCCAGCAAATTCAAATAACTTATGAGATCATAAAATGTATTATGACCTGATGAAATTTCATATTTCATATGATGTTTCCTTTTTAAAATTTCTTCCCCACTCCAATATTGTAAGAAGCATAATATCTACTTGAATATATTATTTTTTCCTATTTCAAATTGCATCACTCTCAAAATATCACACTGGATTCAAAAAATGTCATAAGAGGTCGTCTCATGTATATCAATTATCATAATTTTAGGAAACATATCCTACACATAGATAAAGTATCTTCCATTTATATTAAACTACTTTTCCATTTTTATGGCTAAAAAATCACTTCCTCGTAAATCAATTATCTTACACCTAGGATGAATCACTTAAACATTGTCCAAAATGTCATCCGCATAGATCAAATATCTTATGAATAAGATAAATTCCTTTTCTATTTATCCAAACTTCATATCAAGAAATGTAATTCTATATTTGTTTCAAATGAAATCAAAGAATCTTTAAATCATATCTAGGACTTCTCAACTATCTCTATGTTATATAAAACATTATTACTAATAACATTCATTCTTGACCACTCAAGGATGGACTATTCAACTTCATTAGCTAGATTAGGATCTCACTTATATTTATTTATATAATTCACTTTCAAAACTATTTTTCATATAACTAGAACATATACAACAATAATTCAGATGTTCTTTATTGAAGTTTATCTCACAATTGTCTGATGTATGGGATACCCTTTGAATCTATCCTGATAGGTATTCAAGGGAAGAAAGTTCATTAACCACATTGCATGAGAAACCTCTTCAATTATATTTTCCAATATAAATCACTTTATATTTTTCATGTTCAATGTAAGTTACAAAAAACATCAACTATCACACATTTAATACAATTACAACTTCATCATCATACATCAAATGTCACCTCAATCTCCCTCTTTTTATTTTTTATCACTTCCAAATTTTCTTAAGATTCAATAATCTTTATCCCCCTAGATGACAATAGATTAAAAGAAGGTAATTGTGTTTTTACTTATAAATGACACTATAGGTAAGGTTTTACCATTTTAAAAAATCTCTTGTAATTTTAATAAATGTATATTATCTTCATAAGAGATGGGTTGAATCACACATTCATTAATATCTAATCATCTAATCTAAGTCTAAGTGGGATAGAACTATTAAGAAAACAATATAGATTAGTTTAGATAATAAATATATCCATATAATCACTCTAATGTGACACTGACTTCTAAATTCCTTTCTTAAGGGGTCATCTATAATTACTCAAGATTTCAAGAAACTTCACTCACTTGAATACACACATTAAACATTTCAAGTGAATGTATTTTATCACTATTTGGTTATATAATCACTCCCCTTGATATAAATAATGAATATGAATTAAATTAATAATGGGAGAATGAAAATCATACCCCATCATTCAATTATTAATGGGGATATCTAGAAACATATATTTACCATTAATTATAGATATTTGAATAGATTAAACTTTTTGATAGCTCCCCCTCTAGGGATTCTCTCCATACTTCTAAAACTTCTATTCTAAAATGCTTGATCAGAGGTAGATTATAAGGCCCTGGCCTTAAACCTTACTTAATATTGAATTAAATGAATAATTCACATTGAATATCTTTTCAGGTTTAGAGTTTTAGAGAATTAGAACATAACTACTACATCTCAAAAGATTACAAAGTAGACACTTCTACTAAGTTTCCATAGAATAAAAAAAACTCTTCAAAAGAAACATGTCTAGTTCCATGTTTTATATAGCATGACTTTCCCTTGTTCCCATCCTTGAACCTATTCCACATTAAGTCCTGTGAAAAATATTTCAAAAAAAATCTTGGGGTGAGCATAAAAAGCTCAGTAAGGGATACACAAAGAATGAAAACTGTTAGTTTTTAAAACATCAAGTAAACCATGTATACTTTATCAAAGTAATACCTTCACCTTCATGAAGTAGTAAAAACTCTTCACTGAATAAAATATCATTACTTACTCTTTTGTAACCAAAGGATTACCATAAAACCCATATAAATAACACATAACATATAAAGGTAACTTGGGACATAAACATACTTAAGTGTAATAACCATACGATCGACTTCCACACACATCACTTAATGGAATAGCTATACGGCCAACTTCCATACATACTTAATGGAATAGCTATACGGCCGACTTCCATACCCAATGCATTGGAGGTTATAACGTAACCACCCGTCCTGGTATTTACAGCACCACCCGTCATATGGTTTATCACGTAACCACCCATCAAATGTCCAAGTACCATTATAAAAATCATAATACATAAAACAAATATAATGGAAAGAAAACATTTCCACACTTTGATCAAAATATATCACTTAAATATATTGACATAACAAATCCATTATAAAAACCATTTTTAATACCAAAATACATAAAAGAGTATATGGTATTTATTTCATTTAAAAAAAACATTACGGCTTGTTCAGGAAGCCAAAGACCAAATAATACTCGCGGCGGTGAAAAGGGTCGTTGTCATCGCGTACGTTAAAAGAAAAATTCCTTTTTTTCATTTTGTAAAACGCTTTGTAGAAAAAGATTCCTTTTGTATAAAAGTAAAAGTCAAAGGGGTTTATACACTGTATAAAAGGAAGTTGTGTATAAAACGAAATATGCCTTAATGAAAGGAGATTGAGACGAAGTCCCTTACCTCGGGTCTGACTTGACTCGATCGTTATTTAATGTCCTAAATAATAAACTTGAGTTAATTTCTACTTTCTTAAGAACCTTTTTCAAGTTCATTATTCCTTTTATATCACTTATTACCATGTCATGAACACTATGTAATTATTTAAGTTATTAAGGGTCGTTTTAACGATCATTGGTACTTGAGTCAAAAATATGCTCTTTATAATTACAAGTTGTTCATGTATCCATTATATCTAGAGTTATACTCATGATTTAGATATCATATATATCATATATATCTAGTATATAAATTCATTTATAATATTACATAATCATTTAGAGGTAAGAAATGAAATGTACCGTTCATGGAGACGGTAAGCCGTACGTACGCATGAACGCTACTTTCATTTCTATGTCATGTTAATGGAATTAAAACAAAATGAGAGGTATGTATATTTTAATTCCAGAATTATATTAATCATTTAGATGTAACATACATCATATATATCCATTATATATATGTACTTATAATAGTACATTACATTTGGGGATAAGAAATGAAATGCACCGTTCATGGAGACGGTAAGCCGTACGTACGCATGAACTCTACTTTCATTTCTATCTCATACTTTAGTGGGAAGAAATAATAATTATATAGAGGTATATTATAATTCCAGTATAACATCATATATAATAACTTTAAATCCATCCTTTATACGTCCCACATATGGCATTAACGAATCAAATCACTTTGAGGGGGCGGTAGTCTGCACTTCCTAAAATGAAATTATCTTGTTTTACCCATAATGGAAGCCATAAAGGTATGCTCAAAATAAAAAATACAGAAGATTAAGGAAAACATAAACATATTATATATCATATATAAATATAGTGTCATATTAATGGCCACCTTTGAAGGTGTTAAAAGAATGTTGAACAATCATCATTTCGGGAGGCAGAAATTCTCCATCCACGGAAACAGTATGTTCTTTAACCATTAGATGTATGTGTGTGTAAGTGTAGCTCGAATAATTATTATAAAAACATCCTAGTATATTGAAGATACTGGAGTTGTTACAAAAGAAATGAATAAAAAGATTTTAGTGGGTTGGAGAAGCAAAATAAAACAAAAGGACTCAAGTGAAGACATTACCTTAAAATCGGGTAACTCCCTTTGGTTTGAGCTCAAAGGCTTCCTTGGGAAGACTTCTACCCAAGGTGAGGCTTCAAGGATTAAGAGAGGGATGTGGAGAGACAAAATGGGCAGAGGTTGGACGATCCAAAGGCTTTTGATATAAGGCCCCATCCTTAAAAGCTTACTTAATCTTGAGTTATTACAAGATTACACATTGAGGATCTTTTCAGGTTTAGAGTTTTAGAGAATTAGATCATGAAACTTGCATTACATTCCACATTTAAACAAAGTGGTTACATAAAAGACAGCATTCATTCTTCCCATCAACGGAATCATATTTAAATTATAACACAGATTCTTTCTTGACACATCCTTGACACTATCATCACATCATGTACCTTTCCCTTGACCTGTGAAAAACATTTCAAAAACTTGGGATGAGCATAAAAAGCTCAGTAAGAGTTATAAAAAATATACAAAGGAAACATGAGTTCATATATACATTATAATGAAATCACACTTTACCCATAAAACATAGGCATATCAAATCATGAATAAATCATAGAAAACATAAGACATAAAGGTAACTTGAGGCATTCATAACATTCATACGTAGGGAGTAACCCTCTTGGTTACGTTTGGAATACCCATCACAGTATATTCCCTAAATCTCTTCGGAGAAACCTTAACGTTTCACTCCTTCGCGTTACCCAATGCATTGGAGAGCTATATCGGGCTCACCTGCCCTTAGTTTATCACGGAACCACCCGTTCTTCATAACAATGCCCAAGAACCATAACATAATCGTATCACATAAACATGAATAAAGGAAACATAACATTTCCATATTTCAATCACAATATAACATTTTAGGATATTGAAATAATGAATCCATTCAAAAAGAAACCATTTCCAAAACCATTTAAAACATTTAATAAAGAGATTTTTGAATCAAAGTGTCCCATACCACCTTGAAGCTTTTAACATTTTAAACCATTAAAATCCATATAAATAAATCCTTTAAACCATTTTTAAAACATGGATATTAATAAGAACAAATAATTAAAACATTTAAAACGATATTTTGGTTAAAGGGGTTTTACCAAAATTAGAGACACTTGAATACAATAATCGAGGAATAACATTTAGTCATAACCTTATAATTTCATTAGAATAAAAGGATTCATGATATAATACTCCAAAGGACAGTATATACACCATATAAGAGTGAATTGGTGCATAACAACAATGAACCCTCAATAGAAATGTCAAATGTGATGAAATCCCTTATAAAGAAGGTATCCTTAAATTAAGGACAAATAAATCTCAAAAATATGTGTGACAAATATATATATACACCCAATATAAGTGGATATTAAGTGTAAAACAATAAAAGGTCAATCACACATATTCAGTGGATGACATATTCAATGACTACAAGTTGAACCCAAAGAAATCGAAATTGGGATAAAAAGTTCCCTTGACAGCCTAACGGCATCACATCAAAAATGAGTTGATGAGAGATAAAAAGTGTATCTCATCACTTGGACACAACATTTACATCAATAAGGATGTATGAGAAAATATCCCAACATAAAAATATGTAAATTAAAAGACCCAATAAAAGAAGTCTTAAAAAAGAGGAGGGTGAAAGGTTCCCTTACCGACTTGGGTATCTTTCAAAACATACACCCCATGAAAGAAGGACAATAGATCATTGATGTAAATACTCATAAACGAAATTATATTACACAAAGAGTAGAATAATGGGAAGTACATACACCACTAAATGGAATTTGTGGAAAATGTAGCATAAATCTCACGGGAATAAAAGTGAGATGAAAAATCCCTTACGAAAACTCGGCAGCCTAACGGCGCCACATAAAACTTCCAAATATGGATTGATGAGATCAAATAGGGTATCTCATCACATTACAATAAAATTTACAGCAAGATGAATATAAAAGAACATCCCCCAACATTACAAAGAGGATCTTAAAAGAAGTGACACAAAGGAGAGTACTTAAAAAGAAAGAGAGAGGTTAGATCTCTTACGAAAATTCGGCAGCCTAACGACGCCACTCAAAACTTCCAAAATGGATTGATGAGAGATAATAGGGTCTCTCATCACATAGAAATTACAGTAGTAGTAATATAAAAGAACATCCCAATCATAAGAAATATGAGCTTAAAAGAAATGACATAAAAGAGTGTACTTATAAAGAAAGAGAGTTGTAGGATCCCTTACCTCGGGTCCGACTTGACTCGATCGTTCTTTAATCTCCTGAATAATAAACGTGAGTTAATTTATACTTCCTTAAGAACCTTTTTCAAGTTCATTATTCCTTTTATATCACTTATTACCATGTTATAAACATTATTTAATTATTTAAGTTAATCATGTTTGTTTTGTCGATATTTGGTTCTTAAGTCGAAAGTGGACTTCTTACAATTACATGTTGTTTGTGTGGTCAAAGGTTATTTATATCCAGAATGACATTCCTGATTTGGATATCATATATATCATATATATCCAGCATATACATGTATTTATAATATTACATAATCATTTAGAGGTAAGAAATGAAATGCACCGTTCATGGAGACGGTAAGCCGTACGTACGCATGAACGCTACTTTCATTTCTTTGTCATATTAATGGAATTAAAACTAAATGAGAGGTATGTATATTTTAATTAAATAATTATATTCATCATTTAGATATATCATTAATTATATATATCCATTATATACATGTACTTTTAATAGTACATTACATTTGGGGATAAGAAATGAAATGCACCGTTCATGGAGACGGTAAGCCGTACGTACGCATGAACGCTACTTTCATTTCTATCTCATAATTTAATGGAAAGAAATAATAATGATATAGGGTTATATAATAATTCCAGTATAATATCATATATAATAACATTAAATCCATCCTTTATACATCCCACGTATGGAATTAACGAATCACATCACTTTGAGGGGGCGGTAGTTCGCACTTCCTAAAATGAAGATATCGCGTATACCCATAATGGAAGCCATAAAGGTAAGACAAAAAAGAAAAATACATAATCATAAGTAAAACATAAACATATTATATATCATATATAAAAATAGTGACATCATAATGGCCACCTTTGAAGGTGTTAAATGAGTATTGAACAATCATCGTTTCGGGAGGTAGAATTTTGCCATCCACGGAAACCGTATGTTCTTTAACCATTTGATGTGGTTGTGTGAGGGTGTAGCTCGAATAAATCTTATAACAACATCCTAGTATATTGAAGATACTGGTGTTGTTATAAAAGAAGTAAATAAAAAGAGTTTAGGGGGTTGGAGAAGCAAAATAAAACAAATGAACATGAGAGAATGAATTACCTTTAAAAGTGTAACTCCTTTTGATTTTAGCCTAAAGGCTTACATTGAAAGGATTATTCCCAAAGGGAATACTCTAGGATGAGGAGAGGGATGTGGAGTGAGTAAATGGGCAGGGGTTGGCCGAGCCAAAGGCTTGAGAAGTGTGTGAAATGAGGTAGAGGTGGGGGCCTTTTATAAGAGGAGAGGATGGGCACTTTTGGAAAGTAAGAAATATTACTTTATTTGAAAATGTGTTTCGGTTTTAAAAGGTCCCACATTGATATAATTCGTGGATAAGGTGATAAGGCTTCGAAATCCACTCATCCAATTGGTTTTGGACATGTGTAGTTCATAGATTTTACATTATCTTTCCATTTTATTTAAATCGTCAAATAATGATGTCATCGCTACAACATTATTATGTCATAAATAATTTAATTTATTTAATGTCTAAAAATTATAAAAAAATACTATGATGTAGGAAATATTTTTATCTTTCCAATTACTATTTATAATCAAAATTTGGACCTTTTTAACCCTACTTAAAAATTGTTTTAGTAAAACAACTCATGTTTGTGTCAATTTAATTTTAACATTAAATAAAAAGTTATTTATGTCATTTCCCAACCAAAGTGTCTCCATGGGGTCCCCAAGTTGGACCATGGCTTGTCTTGGTCGGCCATGACTCACCCAATAGGTGTAGGACAAGTGTCATGGTGTTTTCACATTCTTATAATATCATTTTTACCTTAAATTACACTAATTACCTCTAATCGCGATTAAGAACTTAATAAGTTACTATTCACCAAAAAATCATTATAATCTCATTAAACCACATTTTACTTCTTAATGACAACCATGTATGTTGGATTTTTGAAATTCAAAACACAATGATGGCAAAATTTCATTTAAACGGAAAATCAGCTTTTATAAGTACCACTTAGTGGTTTCACTATTCATCAAAAATTGAAGTTTTTCAGAAAAATCCCAAAAATTCACCCTGAGCTATATTTGATATTCCGAATTCAAAAATGAAGTCCGTTTTAAAAAATTCAAAACATATTAGTAACATTAATTAATTTAATAATTAATTCCCGCTGTCAGAGCAAATAGCGTGTTTTTATAAAACAATAAGTATCAAAAGATTGACACTAGTTTAAGTCTGATTTCAAAGTGAAATTAATTCCAACAACCACTATTCGATTTAATGGTAAAAATATTTTCTAATTTCACTTTAAAACCAATTCAAAATATAATCTAATCATATAAATAAATTATATTAAAAAGAGGTTTTGAATTAAAATACAACATTTTACACTATTCATTAAAAAATGAACTTTATCGGAAAAATACCAAAAAATTACACAAAGTAAAATTTGATGTCCCGATTCTTAATAAGAGTTTTATTTGGTCCAAAAGAATGTTTAAGAGTGAACAAAACTATATTTAATGACAGTTCTCCATTAAAAGGGGATAAGTGAACCTTTAGTGAAAACTAGGGCATATACGCCTAAAATTGAATTCTTTCCATATTTTAAGCCTTTAGCTTTTATTGGATAAATGTAAAAACATTTAAAAAACATATATAATCATATTTTAGTTATTTCTATCCATTCCTGCCAATAAAAAGTCTACATGTTAACTACCATTTGAATTAATATTATTTTATTATTAGAGTGCAACGTAAGATTCCCAAAAAACTCGTTGTTGCGTGTTGGGTACGCCATCGAGCATAGCGTCCCCTTTAAAGTCATATTAATATTTTATTCACAAATATGGATAAATATGAAAATTTCATATTCATTATTTACCTGGGGTGTTACATCCTTACCCCCTTTTGGGAATTGCGTCCTCGCAATTTTAAAATTGCGCTTGGAAACATCCTTGAAAGTCCCACATCGGAACAAAAGTCGGTAAAACAAACACTTTAAAATAAAGAAAGATAAGTACAAAGGTCACCCGAGTTAACCCATACTAGGATTCCAAGTATGAAAACATGGACATGGAGGAGAAAACATAGGTTCATGTTCTCATAGAGAGTGATAGAAAACATGTTTAGGAGAAAGTTAACCATGAGAAAATCACAAACTTTTGATGGGTTAAACGGTATTCGATTCCCCAGTAGGAAAAGTTAATAGACAACATTTTTGTTTTAAGTTACTTTTTATTGAGGAATTTATTCATAAGGAAACATAATCACTTATCATGTTGACTTTCAACTTTTATAAGATTCCTTAATCAAACTCATATTTTCTCCAGAAGGCGAGTATTTAGGAAGACTTGTTCACATTAAGAGTACTATAATCAACTTTTAGAAAATCACCTAATCCACAAAAGAGAAGTATATACTTCCCATGTCATTAGACTTTAACCAAAACCAAAACCAATAAGGTTAGTACAAGATCAGATAATCCAGAAAAGGAGAACCCTTTATAAAAGAAAATCTATTCTTAACCTCCAAGATTTGTCAAACAAAACCCAAAGTTCAACGAGGACCATTCTATAAACAAATTTGTCCATAAAAATTCCTCAAAGTAAACCAATATAAGATTGAAACCCAAATATTTGAAGGATTTAGTCGCATAGTCTTCCAAGATAAATCATAACATTTATCTCCAAACAATATCAGTTGCTCCTAAAGTCTCGTTTTGAAAAGTAATTAACCTAATCACATATCCTCCATGATAGGTTAATCATTTTCATAAATAACCCAAAATCAACTTACTCTTAATTCATAAAATCATATAACTATAATGAATCAGTCAAACTAACCAGGGACTTCACGTAGTCCAGTGGTAGGCGATAAATACCAGTCGCACTTTGGTTGTGGTTTCGATTCCCACAGCTTTGTCCGACGTGACGGGTTATCACACGGTCTGCGTGTTGTCCTTTTTTCAAAACTATATAATTCTTAAAAAATTCCCCAAAATGAGATAAAATCTTCAAGAATAATCATAACATATTTTAACCTCAAGTTTATCTCATTCCTTTCATTTTCCATCATATCATAAAGTAACCCATAACTACCTAAAAATTAAGTATCATATAAACCCTAATGGTTACCTTAATAATTATTACCTGAATTTCCACATCGAGTTGGCCATCTCGTACATGATGCATTAGAGAACTCACCAAGGTTGAAGTGGTTGATCATGACTCCTTGATATTTGGTTTAGAACAACCACGAGTTTCCTCATTGAATCCTCCATTTTATCTAGTATCTTAATCAGAGAACCACCACAGTTTCCTTCAAACCTGTTGTCTCTTTGGTGCCTGCTAGATCCATCCATTCACTAAAAATAGAAATGTCAGTGTGAGTATATCAACAAAACCATCATGTACTAATGAGGAAGGTAAACACTAAGATACACTTACTCATTCACTTTATCTAAAACTAGGACACTTTCTAAAATCCTAACCATTATGGTAATGTCACTTATGCTTAAAGAATTCCCTAACCTCTAAAGTTATCTAAACCGACCTTTGATACCAACTATAAGGCCCCAGCCTTAAAAGATTACTTAATCTTGAGTTATTACAAGATTAAACATTGAGGATCTTTTCAGGTTTAGAGTTTTAGAGAATTAGATCATGAAACTTGCATTACATTCCACATTTAAACAAAGTGGTTACATAAAAGACAGCATTCATTCTTCCCATCAACGGAATCATATTTAAATTATAACACGGATTCTTTCTTGACACATCCTTGACACTATCATCACATCATGTACCTTTCCCTTGACCTGTGAAAAACATTTCAAAAACTTGGGATGAGCATAAAAAGCTCAGTAAGAGTTATAAAAAATATGGAAAGGAAACATGAGTTCATATATACATTAGAATGAAATCACACTTTACCCATAAAACATAGGCATATAAAATCATGAATAAATCATAGAAAACATAAGACATAAAGGTAACTTGAGGCATTCATAACATTCTTACGTAGGGATTAACCCTATTGGTTACGTTTGGAATACCCATCATAGTATATTCCCTAAATCTCTTCAGAGAAACCTTAACGTTTCACTCCTTTGCGTTACCCAATGCATTGGAGAGCTATATCGGGCTCACCCGCCCTTAGTTTATCACGAAACCACCCGTTCTTCATAACAATGCCCAAGAACCATAACATAATCATATCACATAAACATGAATAAAGGAAACATAACATTTCCATATTTCAATCACAATATAACATTTTAGGATATTGAAATAATGAATCCATTCAAAAAAAACCATTTCCAAAACCATTTAAAACATTTAATAAAGAGATTTTTGAATCAAAGTGTCCCATACCACCTTGAAGCTTTTAACATTTTAAACCATTAATATCCATATAAATAAATCCTTTAAAGCATTTTTAAAACATGGATATTAATAAGAACAAATAATTAAAACATTTAAAATGATATTTTGGTTAAAGGGGTTTTACCAAAATTAGAGACACTTGAATACAATAATCGAGGAATAAAATTTAGTCATAACTTTATAATATCATGAGAATAAAAGGATTCATGATATAATACTCCAAAGGACAGTATATACACCATATAAGAGTGAATTGGTGCATAACAACAATAAACCCTCAATAGAAATGTCAAATGTGATGAAATCCCTTATAAAGAAGGTATCCTTAAATTAAGGACAAATAAATCTCAAAAATATGTGTGACAAATATATATATATACACCCAATATAAGTGGATATTAAGTGAAAAACAATAAAAGGTCAATCACACATATTCAATGGATGACATATTCAATGACTACAAGTTGAACCCAAAGAAATTGAAATTGGGTTAAAAAGTTCCCTTGGCGGCCTAACGGCATCACATCAAAAATGAGTTGATGAGAGATAAAAAGTGTATCTCATCACTTGGACACAAAATTTACATCAATAAGTATGTATGAGAACATATCCCAACATAAAAATATGTAAATTCAAAGACCCAATAAAAGAAGTCTTTTAAAAAAGAGGAGGGTGAAAGGTTCCCTTACCGACTTGGGTATCTTTCAAAACATACACCCCATGAAAGAAGGACAATAGATCATTGATGTAAATACTCATAAACGAAATTATATTACAAAAAGAGTATAATAATGGGCAGTACATACACCACTCAATGGAATTTGTGGCAAATGTAGCATAAATCTCATGGGAATAAAAGTGAGATGAAAAATCCCTTACAAAAACTCGGCAGCCTAACGGCGCCACATAAAACTTCCGAATATGGATTTATGAGATCAAATAGGGTATCTCATCACATTACAATAAAATTTACAGCAAGAGGAATATAAAAGAACATCTCCCAACAATACAAAGAGGATCTTAAAAGAAGTGACACAAAGGAGAGTACTTAAAAAGAAAGAGAGAGGTTAGATCTCTTACGAAAATTCGGCAGCCTAACGGCGCCACTCAAAACTTCCAAAATGGATTGATGAGAGATAATAGGGTCTCTCATCACATAGAAATTACAGTAGGAGTAATATAAAAGAACATCCCAATCATAAGAAATATGAGCTTAAAAGAAATGACATAAAAGAGGGTACTTATAAAGAAAGAGAGTTGTAGGATCCCTTACCTCGGGTCCGACTTGACTCGATCGTTCTTTAATCTCCTGAATAATAAAGTTGAGTTAATTTATACTTCCTTAAGAACCTTTTTCAAGTTAATTATTACTTTTATATCACTTATTACCATGTTATAAACATTATTTAATCATTTAAGTTAATCATGTTTGTTTTGTCGATATTTGGTTCTTAAGTCGAAAGTGGACTTCTTACAATTACATGTTGTTCGTGTGGTCAAAGGTTCTTTATATCCAGAATGACATTCCTGATTTTGATATCATATATATCATATATATCCAGCATATACATGTATTTATAATATTACATAATCATTTAGAGGTAAGAAATGAAATGCACCGTTCATGGAGACGGTAAGCCGTACGTACGCATGAACGCTACTTTCATTTCTTTGTCATATTAATGGAATTAAAACTAAATGAGAGGTATGTATATTTTAATTACAGAATTATATTCATCATTTAGATATATCATTAATTATATATATCCATTATATACATGTACTTTCAATAGTACATTACATTTGGGGATAAGAAATGAAATGCACCGTTCATGGAGACGGTAAGCCGTACGTACGCATGAACGCTACTTTTATTTCTATCTCATACTTTAATGGAAAGAAATAATAATGATATAGGGGTATATAATAATTCCAGTATAATATCATATATAATAACATTAAATCCATCCTTTATACATCCCACGTATGGCATTAACGAATCACATCACTTTGAGGGGGCGGTAGTCCGCACTTCCTAAAATAAAGATATCGCGTATACCCATAATGGAAGCCATAAAGGTAAGACACAAAAGAAAAATACAGAAGCATAAGTAAAACATAAACATATTATATATCATATATAAAAATAGTGACATCATAATGTCCACCTTTGAAGGTGTTAAATGAGTATTGAACAATCATCGTTTCGGGAGGTAGAATTTTGCCATCCACGGAAACCGTATGTTCTTTAACCATTTGATGTGGTTGTGTGAGGGTGTAGCTCGAATAAATCTTATAACAACATCCTAGTATATTGAAGATACTGGTGTTGTTATAAAAGAAGTAAATAAAAAGAGTTTAGGGGGTTGGAGAAGCAAAATAAAACAAATGAACATGAGAGAATGAATTACCTTTAAAAGTGTAACTCCTTTTGATTTTAGCCTAAAGGATTACTTTGAAAGGATTCTGCCCAAAGGGAATACTCTAGGATGAGGATAGGGATGTGGAGAGAGTAAATGGGCAGGGGTTGGCCGAGCCAAAGGCTTGAGGAGTGTGTGAAATGAGGTAGATATGGGGCCTTTTATAAGAGGAGAGGAGGGGCACTTTTGGAAAGTAAGAAAGATTACTTTATTTGAAAATGTGTTTCGGTTTTAAAAGGTCCCACATTGATATAATTCGTGGATAAGGTGATAAGGCTTCGAAATCCACTCATCCAATTGGTTTTGGACATGTGTAGTTCATATATTTTACATTATCTTTCCATTTTATTTAAATCGTCAAATAATGATGTCATCGCTACAACATTATTATGTCATAAATAATTTAGTTTATTTAATGTCTAAAAATTATAAAAAAAAATACTATGATGTAGGAAATCTTTTTATCTTTCCAATGACTATTTATTATCAAAATTTGGACCTGTGTAACCCTATTTAAAAATTGTTTTAGTAAAACAACTCATGTTTGTGTCAATTTAATTTTAACATTAAATAAAAAGTTATTTATGTCATTTCCCAACCAAAGTGTCTCCATGGGGTCCCCAAGTTGGCCCATGGCTTGTCTTGGTCGGCCATGACTCACCCAATAGGTGTAGGACAAGTGTCATGGTGGTTTCACATTCTTATAATATCATTTTTACCTTAAATTACACTAATTACCTCTAATCGCGATTAAGAACTTAATAAGTTACTATTCACCAAAAAATTATTATAATCTCATTGAACCACATTTTACTTCTTAATGACAACCATGTATGTCGGATTTTTGAAATTCAAAACACAATGATGGAAAAATTTCATTTAAACGTAAAATCAGCTTTTATAATTACCACTTAGTGGTTTCACTATTCATCAAAAATTGAAGTTTTTCAGAAAAAATCCCAAAAATTCACCCTGAGCTATATTTGATATTCCGAATTCAAAAATGAAGTCCGTTTTAAAAAATTTAAAACATATTAGTCACATTAATTAATTTAATAATTAATTCCCGCTGTCAGAGCAAATAGCGTGTTTTTATAAAACAATAAGTATCAAAAGATTGACACTAGTTTAAGTCTGATTTCAAAGTGAAATTAATTCCAACGACCACTATTGGATTTAATGGTAAAAATATTTTCTAATTTCACTTTAAAACCAATTCAAAATATAATCTAATCATATAAATAAATTAGATTAAAAAGAGGTTTTGAATTAAAATACAACATTTTACACTATTCATTAAAAAATGAACTTTATCGAAAAAATACCAAAAAATTACACAAAGTAAAATTTGATGTCCCGATTCTTAATAAGAGTTTTATTTGGTCCAAAAGAATGTTTAAGAGTGAACAAAACTATATTTAATGACAGTTCTCCATTAAAAGGGGATAAGTGAACCTTTAGTGAAAACTAGGGCATATACGCCTAAAATTGAATTCTTTCCATATTTTATGCCTTTAGCTTTTATTGGATAAATGTAAAAACATTTAAAAAACATATATAATCATATTTTAGTTATTTCTATCCATTCCCGCCAATAAAACGGCTACATGTTAACTACCATTTGAATTAATATTATTTTATTATTAGAGTGCAACGTAAGATTTCCAAGAAACTCATTGTTGCGTGTTGGGTACGCCATCGAGCATAGCGTCCCATTTAAAGTCATATTAATATTTTATTCACAAATATGGATAAATATGAAAATTTCATATTCATTATTTACCTGGGGTGTTACATTTGAAGTGTGGGTAAAGAGGTATAGGTGGGGGCCTTTTATAAGAGGAGAGGAGGGGCACTCTTGGAAAGTAAGGAAATGTTACATTATTTTAGAATGTGTTTCGGATATTAATGGTCCCAAATTGATTTGTTTCGAGGATAAGGTGATAAGTGTTCGAAATCCACCCATAAAATAGGTTTTGAACATGTGTAGGTCTTAGATATTACATTATCTTTCCATTTTATTTAAATCGTTAAATAATGAGGTCATCGCTGCATCATCATGATGTCATAAATAATTTAATTTATTTAATGTCTAAAAATTATAAAAAAAATACTATGATGTAGGAAATATTTTTATCTTTCCAATGAATATTTATAGTCCAAAATATCATTTATGTAGACAAAATTAAAAATACTTTACTTAGGTGATACATTCTTTGTTACATTTAACATTCTTTAAAAATAAAAAGATAAAAAGTCAATTTCTCACAAAAGTGATTCCATGGGGCCCCCAAGTTTGGCACAAGGTATCCCATGGTCGGCCATGAGACAACCAGTAGGCTTAGGACACACTTTGTGGTATTTTATGATATTATCTTATTATCTTTGACTACCCGATTACTCATTAATCAAGATAATTAAAGATAATTACCGTCGTTACTATTCATAATGTCGAAAAACAAAAGAGTCTTAATTACATAATTTTCACCTTATGATTCCAAATATGTAATTCATTTTACCAAATTCCAAACACATAAATTTCAATAATTAATTTAAAAAAAACTTCCCGTTGTCAAAACAAATAGCGGGT
Organism: Viscum album; assembly: GCA_963277665.1. Taxonomy (NCBI): domain Eukaryota; kingdom Viridiplantae; phylum Streptophyta; class Magnoliopsida; order Santalales; family Viscaceae; genus Viscum; species Viscum album. Next base: position 641,234,885 of record OY728131.1, on the reverse strand, counting down.
TTTTTAGAAACAATATTTATGAAAAGTTTGGCACTTGTTTATGCCTAATTCCAAAGTGAAATTAATCCCAATGACCATCATTGAATTACATGGTAAAAATATATTCTAATTACACTTTAAAATAAATTAAAAAGATAATATAACCGTTTAATTAAATTATATGAAAAATCAGTTTTGATGTAAAATGCTGTATTTTTCACTATTCATTAAAAAATGAACATTGTCAAAAAAATACCAAAAATTAACCCAAGGTAAATTTCAATGTCCCAATCATAAATAATATGTTTATTTTGAAAAATAGAGCTTATAAAATTGTCAAAAGTGGATTTAAAAGGGGTTCTCCATCAAAAGGCGGTTAATCGACCTTTTAAAGAATATTAGAATGTTTACGCTTAAAAACTGGATTCATTTGCATTTGTAATCCTCTAACATTTATTATAAAGAGTAAAAATATTTGACAAACATATATAATCATATTTTAGTTATTTCTATCCTTTCCCGCCAATGCAATGGCTATGTGTTAACTACCATTTAAAATAATATTATTTTATTACTAGTGTGCAATGTAAGACTTCAATGAAACTCTTTGTTGCGTATCGGGTACGCTATTGAACATAGCAACCCCTTTAAAGTAAAATTAATAATTAATTTGTAAATATTAATAAATATGAAAATTATTTATTCTTTATTTACCTGGGATGTTACATCCTTCCCCCCTTTTGGGAATTGCGTCCTCGCAATTTTATTCACTTATCAAAATAAGTGGGGGTATTTATCCCTCATAGCATTTTCAGATTCTCACGTTGCCTCTTCAACCATATGGTTTTTCTACAAAACCTTTACCTGGTGGATTACCTTATTTCACAACACTTGCTCTCTTTGGTCAAGAATCTGGACTAGTTGTTCTTCATAAGATAGGTTCTCTTCCAGCTGAACTGCCTCTGGACTCAAAACATGAGATGAATATGGCATATACTTCCTCAACATTGAAACATGAAAAACATTGTGTACCTGAGATAAACTCGGAGGTAAAGCCACTATGTATGAAACTGATCCAACTCTCTCCAAAAAAATATGGTCCAATGAACCTTGGACTCAGCTTTCCTTTCTTACCAAATCTCATCACACTTTTCCATGGAGACACCTGGAGAAAAACATGATCACCTACCTCGAAAGATAGATCCTTCCTCCGGTTATCCGCATAACTCTTCTGCCTGCTCTGAGCTATTATCATGTGTTTCTGAATCAACTGAACTTTTTCTGCCAACTCTTCTATAAATTCTGGTCCCATCAACTTCCTTTCACCCACTTCATCCCAAAAAGCTGGAGTTCGACACCGCTTCCCATATAATGCCTCAAATGGTTCCATCTGTATACTGGAATAGAAACTGTTATTATAAGAAAACTCAACCAAAGAAAGATGTTGGTCCCAACTTCCCTGATAATCCATAGAACAAGCTCGTAACATATCCTCCAAGGTCTGAATTGTTCATTCTGACTGCCCATTTGATTGCGGATGAAAAGCTGTACTAAAATTTAATTTAGTACCCAACGACTTTTGAAGGCCTTTCAAAAAGTTAGAAGTGAACTTGGGATCACGGTCAGATACAATGGAGAGAGGAACTCCATGAAACCTGAATATCTCTTTAAGATACAAATGGGAAAGTTGATCTAGGGAAAAAGTATCTCGTATAGCAAGGAAATGAGCCGATTTTGTCAAGCGATCAACAATAACCCAGATTGCATTATTACCTCTAGATGTCTTCGGTAATCCCACGATGAAGTCCATGGATATATTCTCCCATTTCCACTCTGGCACTGGTAAAGGCTGAAGCATCCCTTTCGGTAACTGCCACTCTGCTTTAACCTACTGACAAGTCAAACACTTCACAGTAAAATCAACAATATCTCTTTTCATTCCATCCCACTAGTAATACTCCCGAAGATCTCCGTATATCTTAGTACTGCCAGGATGAACTGAAAACGGGGAACTATGAGCCTCACATAACAACTCATTCTTCAACTGTGAATCACAAGGCACACATAATCTCTTCCCAAACCTCAAAACACAATCATTATCAATGTTGAATTCAGGCAACTTACCCTTCTGAACCAGCTCTACCTTTTTCTGCAACTCACTGTCTTGCTTCTTTGCTTGCTTGATTCTGTCTGATAGGGAAGATGTCCCTGATACCTGAAACAAAACAGAAAGACTTCCTACACAAACAACTTCCATTCCAAATTTCATCAAATCAAAAACCAAAGGATCCCGTTCCAAACGAAACATTGTTAATGAAGCATTACTTTTTCGACTCAAAGCATCAGCCACATTATTTTCTTTTCCCGGATGGTAACGAATTGTACATTCATAATCCTTGATTAATTCCAGCCATCTCCTCTATCTCATGTTCAATTCTTTCTGAGTGAATATATTCTTTAAAATTTTGTGATCAGTATATATTTCACACTTTACTCCATACAAATGATGCCTCCAAATTTTTAGAGCAAAAACAACAGCAGCTAATTCCAAATCATGTGTAGGGTAATTTATCTCATGAGTTTTCAACTGACGTGAAGAATATGTAATTACCTGATCATTCTGCATAAGGACACAACCAAGTCCCCTCAATGAAGCATCACTGTATATAACAAACTCACCATTCCTGGAAGGAAGTGCCAAAACTGGAGCATTCAACAATCTTCTTTTCAACTCCTGAAAACAATCATCACATTCTTTTGTCCAGATTAACTTAAGACCCTTCCGAGTTAGCATAGTCATTGGACTAGATAACCGTGAAATTTTTTCAACAAACCTTCGGTAGTAACCTGCCAAACCAAGAAAACTATGGATCTCGGTTACATTTGTGGGTCTTGGCCATTCTTCAACAACTTTTGTTTTAGCATGATCAACAGTTATGCCATCTTTTGAAACAATGTGACCCAGGAAAGAAATTTGTTGTAACCAAAACTCACACTTGCTGAATTTTCCATATAGTTTCTTTTATTTTAAGGTTTGCAAGATAACCCTTAAATTACTTTCATGCCCCTATTTACTTTTACAAAACACCAAAATATCATCAATAAAAACAACCAAAATTTTTCACCTGAGTCAACTGAGCCATCACTGCAACAAACTGTTTAGTTCTGATTCTGACCATCAAAGGATACTAATTTGAATGGTCATTTCCCTCTATATGCCTTCCTAGAAAATCTGTTTTGTTTCCTCTATGAAAAAACATTCTTAACACAGAAATATCTTAGGAGAAGCAATATGGTAATCTTCAAATGCTATATCATTTCAATCATACCATAAATTAACTTATAATTTAACACTTTCTATCTCCTAAAGTTGTCTAAACCGACCTTTGATACCAACTATAAGGCCCCGGCCTTAAACCTTACTTAATATTGAATTAAATGAATAATTCACATTGAGGATCTTTTCAGGTTTAGAGTTTTAGAGAATTAGAACATAACTACTACATCTCAAAAGATTACAAAGTAGACACTTCTACTAAGTTTCCATAAAATAAAAAAACTCTTAAAAAGAAACATGTCTAGTTCCATGTTTTATATAGCATGACTTTCCCTTGTTCCCATCCTTGACCCTATTCCACATTAATTCCTGTGAAAAACATTTCAAAAAAAACTTGGGGTGAGCATAAAAAGCTTAGTAAGGGATACACAAAGAATGAAAACTGTTAGTTTTTCAAACATCAAGTAAACCATGTATACTTTATCAAAGTAATACCTTCACCTTCATGAAGTAGTAAAAACTCTTCACTGAATAAAATATCATTACTTACCCATTTGTAACCAAAAGATTACCATAAAACCCATATAAAGAACACATAACATATAAAGGTAACTTGGGACATAAACATACTTAAGTGGAATAACCATACGGTCGACTTCCACACACATCACTTAATGGAATAGCCATACGGCCAACTTCCATACATACTTAATGTAATAGCCATAAGGCCGACTTCCATACCCAATGCATTGGAGGTTATAACGTAACCACCCGTCCTGGTATTCACGACACCACCCGTCATATGGTTTATCACGTAACCACCCGTCAAATGTCCAAGTACCATTATAAAAATCATAAGACATAAAACAAATATAATGGAAAGAAAACATTTCCACACTTTGATCACAATATATCACTTAAATATATTGACATAAGAAATCCATTATAAAAACCATTTTCAATACCAAATACTTAAAAGAGTATATGATATTTATTTCATTTAAAAAAAATCATTACGGCTTGTTCAGGAAGCCAAAGACCAAATAATACTCACAGTGGCAGAAAAGGTCATTGTCACCGCATACGTTAAAAGAAAAATTCCTTTTTTTCATTTTGTAAAATTCTTCGTAGAAAAATATTCCTTTTGTATAAAAGTAAAAGTCAAAGGGGTTTATACACCGTATAAAAGAAAGTTGTGTATAAAATGAAATATGCCTCAATTAAAGGAGATTGAGACGAAGTCCCCTACCTCGGGTCTGACTTGACTCGATCATTCTTTAATGTCCTAAATAATAAACTTGAGTTAATTTCTACTTTCTTAAGAACCTTTTTCAAGTTCATTATTCCTTTTATATCACTTATTACCATGTCATGAACACTATGTAATTATTTAAGTTATTAACGGTCGTTTTAACGATCATTGGTACTTGAGTAAAAAATATGGTCTTTATAATTACAAGTTGTTCATGTATCCATTATATCCCGAGTTATACTCATGATGTAGATATCATATATATCATATATATACAGTATATAAATGCATTTATAATATTACATAATCATTTAGAGGTATGAAATGAAATGCACCATTCATGGAGACGGTAAGTCGTACGTACGCATGAGCGCTACTTTCATTTCTATGTCATATTAATGGAATTAAAACTAAATGAGAGGTATGTATATTTTAATTCCAGATTTATATTAATCATTTAGATGTAACATAAATCATATATATCCATTATATACATGTACTTATAATAGTACATTACATTTGGGGATAAGAAATGAAATGCACCGTTCATGGAGACGGTAAGCCGTACGTACGCATGAACGCTACTTTCATTTCTATCTCATACTTTAGTGGGAAGAAATAATAATGATATAGAGGTATATTATAATTACAGTATAACATCATATATAATAACTTTAAATCCATCCTTTATACGTCCCATATATGGCATTAACGAATCAAATCACGTTGAGGGGGCAGTAGTCCGCACTTCCTAAAATGAAATTATCGTGTTTTACCCATAATGGAAGCCGTAAAGGTATGCTCAAAATGAAAAATACAGAAGCTTAAGGAAAACATAAACATATTATATATCATATATAAATATAGTTTCATCTTAATGGCCACCTTTGAAGGTGTTAAAATAATGTTGAACAATCATCGTTTCGGGAGGCAGAAATTCGCCATCCACGGAAACAGTATGTTCTTTAACCATTATATGTAGGTGTGTGTAAGTGTAGCTATAATACTTATTATAAAAACATCCTAGTATATTGAAGATACTGTATTTTTTACAAAAGAAATGAATAAAAAGAGTTTAGGGGGTTGGAGAAGCAAAATAAAACAAAAGGACTCAAGTGAAGACATTACCTTAAAATCGGGTAACTCCCTCTGGTTTGAGCTCAAAGGCTTCCTTGGGAAGACTTCTGCCCAAAGTGAGGCTTCAAGGAGTAAGAGAGGGATGTGGAGAGACAAAATGGGCAGAGTTTGGCCAAGCCAAAGGCTTTGGATGTGTGCGTAAAGAGGTAGAGGTGGGGGCCTCTTATAAGAGGAGAGGAGGGGAACTCTTGGAAAGTAAGGAAATGTTACATTATTTTAGAATGTGTTTCGGATATTAATGGTCCCAAATTGATGTGTTTCGAGGATAAGGTGATAAGGGTTCTAAATCAACCCAGACAATAGGTTTTGGACATGTGTAGATCTTAGATATTACATTATCTTTCCATTTTATTTAAATCGTTAAATAATGAGGTCATCGCTGCATCATCATGATGTCATAAATAATTTAATTTATTTAATGTCTAAAAATTATAAAAAAATACTATAATGTAGGAAATATTTTTAGATTTCCAATGAATATTTATAGTCCAAAAGATCATTTATGTAGACAAAATTAAAAATATTTTACTTAGGTGATACATTCTTTGTTACATTTAACATTCTTTTAAAAATAAAAAGATAAAAAGTCACTTTCTCACAAAAGTGATTCCATGGGGCCCCCAAGTTTGTAACAAGGCATACCATGGTCTGCCATGAGACAACCAGTAGCCTTAGGACACACTTTGTGGTATTTTATGATATTATCTTATTGTCTTTAACTACCCGATTACTCATTAATCAAGATAATTAAAGATAATTACTGTCATTACTATTCATAATGTCCAAAAACAAAAGAGCCTTAATTACATAATTTGGAACTTCTGATTCCAAATATTTAATTCATTTTACCAAATTACAAACACATAAATTGCAATAATTAATTGAAAAAAAAACTTCTCATTGTCAAAACAAATAGCGGGTTTTTTAGAAACAATATTTATGAAAAGTTTGGCACTTGTTTATGCCTAATTCCAAATTAAAATTAATCCCAATGACCATCATTGAATTACATGGTAAAAATATATTCTAATTACACTTTAAAACAAATTAAAAAGATAATATAACCATATAATTAAATTATATGAAAAATCAGTTTTGATGTAAAATGCAGTATTTTTCACTATTCATTGAAAAATGAACATTGTCAGAAAAATACCAAAAATTAACCCAAGGTAAATTTCAATGTCCCAATCATAAATAATATGTTTATTTTGAAAAATAGAGCTTATAAAATTGTCAAAAGTGTATTTAAAAGGGGTTCTCCATCAAAAGGCGGTTAATCGACCTTTTAAAGAATATTAGAATGTTTACGCTTAAAAACTGGATTTATTTGCATTTGTAATCCTTTAACATTTATTGTAAAGAGTAAAAATATTTGACAAACATATATAATCATATTTTAGTTATTTCTATCCTTTCCCGCCAATACAATGTCTATGTATTAACTACCATTTAAAATAATATTATTTTATTACTAGTGTGCAACGTAAGACTTCAATGAAACTCTTTGTTGCGTATCGGGTACGCTATCGAACATAGCAACCCCTTTAAAGTAAAATTAATATTTAATTTGTAAATATTAATAAATATGAAAATTCTTTATTCTTTATTTACCTGGGATGTTACATAGATTGATTAGGGAATAAGTTAGACTTCCTATAAACTTCTTAATGTGATCCACATAGATGATATGGCATTCTTAACTAAGGTAATAAATTCATTGAAGTTATAAAGTTTCTATACCTCTTCATTCTAGTTAAACCCTTAATTCTACAAGAATTTTCACCCTTGGGAAGCATAGACATATAGAGTTCAGATTTATTTATAGATGTAATATCTGTATCTACTTTAGCTAACAGGGCACATCCATCCTTTTTATATTTCTCAATTTTCTTAGAATCTTTTAACCTAACTAGACATATCATCAAACAATCTTACTTAATATGAAAAAAATTATTTTTGTGACTGGACTCCATTATATAAATAATTTTATAACTTTTGTCACTAGTGATTTTCCTATGTTTTTCATTTTTCTAGGAATAATGGTCATACATCTGAAGGAAACATATACTTTTTATTTCACCTTCTATATACAGATTCATCATATTTTTAAATTTCCCTTCTTAGGTAGCTTCTCAACCTCTTAACATGAAGTATAAACCACTAATATAATCCTAGAATCTCTCTATTTTATAGATTACGTTCTTGATTCCATCTTGATTCCTTTTTCATTGAGATTAATGGACATATAAAAATGGTGCATGATGTGCCCTTTATTTCCATAGTTTAATAAACTTCTCCCTGTTGGTTTAACACCATTCTTATAATTCTTCACTGACTTCTTGGGATCACTTAATTCATCTATCTTCTTCACTATATTATCTCTAAATGAATAATTTCTTTTTTATATTTAACCATTTTAAAATATGTCATGTTTCTCTCTTATCTTCATTATGTGAGTGATACCTAGTAAGGTTGTACTAGAATTAATTATATAAATGAACATTAATGATACACAATTCATATAAAGCTTCAAATTACTCAAATCTATTTCTGGAAGATGGATTTCTCTTCATTTGTGAGGTATCCTTTATCACATCAGGTTTCATTTTGTGTTTTGACTCTACTCCCACTTTATTTAAGATATATCTTATTTTCATATACTAGAATATATTACCAATAGACAATATAAATGTTCCCTATCTTCCAATAGTACCAACATCTCCCAATTAATCTCATTATTTTCTCTTTAGCTGTAATATATCTTGATTGAAACCGTAGTTTATTTTGGGCAAGAACATTAATTTTTTTGGATCATTTTTAAGGTAAATATTTTTAGGACATGATCACCTCAACCCTTGATGATTTGGTGGGTGTGGAATTTTTTTATCATTCCACATTTTTATATATTTTTTATTTTTTATGACATTTCCAGAAAATCTGTTTATGTGTAAATTTGGTCTTGCCCAAATTTACCCATGTTTTTAGGGTTAAACAGTCACTTGTAGTATAGCTTGGGTTGTCAAATACTTAGAGACCTAAGAAAAAACCTACACACATGTACGTTATAATTATTAATTTTTTCTATAAGGAGGATAAATTTGGTTTGTTTTGAGATGGTTTAAATTAATAATAATATACCTAAGTGAATCCAATTTGAGATAATTATTTGATCCTAGGTTATCGATTAGGGTGGATTTATGAATTCCTTTTTAGAAAATTTCAATTTATTAATTCTGAGATGGGTTCATTCAATGGATTAAAACTACCATAATCACTTTCTTGTTTAATAACTACACACCCTAATACTAATCACCTATACACTTATATGATCATTTTTATGATCACTCCAAGGTAAAGGTTTTTATTATCACTTGAAGTGTGTGGCCTAAAATTTCAATAATTATGAATAAGTTTTATGATCATCAAACAAAATTCTCAATTAAAAGAAGTGATTATGCATTAATAGATTGTGATACCTTTTTATATGATCTATAGGTGGATACTGCTACAGATTATTTAAATATCATGTTACCACTGTTTTGAGTCTTATTTTATGTGATAATATTCTTTGATGTAAGAAAATTCTTAGAACCACTTTTGGAGGAACACTTCTTATATTGTTGGGATGTTATAGATTTTCTTCTTCCAAATTCTTCATTTTGATTTCCAACTCTAGAAACATTAGGTTAAGAGTGTTATTTTCATCTTCCATTCATATCAACCTATATTCCTGATCACTTTTCTTCTTTACAACTTGATCTATATTAATTTTATTTGTCTCTTTTAAATAAAAATATAGTTCCTTTATCCTTTTTGTATTGATTTTCTATTGGGTGGTTTTTTCATCCATTGACACTTTTTGGAGATTTTCAACTTCATATATCACCAACATAAAACATCATTAAACACCTATTTATAAAAAATAAATATTTTAAATTATTCTTAAACTAAATAATAAATTTCATTGAAAAGAGAAGAAAATTCATCCCTTGCTTTCACAGGTTCTGTGAGGGTCTTGAGTTTACTCAACTTCTTTGCCAACTCTTTTTCCATGACACTAGATTCTTCTTCCAACCATGACATAATACCATGAAGTACATTGATTAATCTGAATGTATATGTTACCATATTAATAGGAAAATTATTCATATAATCATTAACCTCAAGATACTAGACTTCAGTAGATTCAATGTATCCATCATCATAACTTGAACTATATTCACCAAAGGAATGATTTTCAATATATTTAACTAATATATGCTCTCCATTCTGATTAAATTCATGTAATTATATCTATAATTTCATCTTTGATAGTTTTATTTACTTATTTTACTCCTTTTTACTCCTATTTATTAAGTACTAATTTGAGATATTAAAATATATTCTAGCATTAATAAAGACATATTATTATATATAAGGCATTTTTGAATTATCATCTAGGATGATTTAAAATATGTACATCATGTATCACTATAAAAAAAGCTAGAAAAAATTGAAATTCAATTAGAAATGTCCTTATTCTCTAATACCTGTTAAAATCAATAGAATAGATCCAAATAATTGGGAAAGTATGATCTAATCCCAATTGTAATTCCTAGTAGGATCATGTATACACACCTGAGAGAGGGGTGAATAATGTGTGACTAATTTTTAACTAATATAATTTCTTATTCTAAATTTTTTTCATCCATTTTGTTCTTTAGAAACTTTTTATTCAGTTAAGACTCAATATGATCTTATTTTTCTCACATAACCCATATTCACCACATGCATGGAAATAAAGAAGGAAGGTAAAAAAGTTGGTATTTTTGCAAGGTTTGGTCCTAATGTGAGAGACAAAATCCTTTCCATGGACAAATTATGTTGATAAAGGGATTCTTGGAAAAATATTATTATCAATTGCAAGTCATGTATGGTTTGAATTTATCCTAAACCACTCTCACCATACTGCACTGGTGATTTTTTTCACAATATTACACATGTGAATTGATCACCCAAAATATTACACATGTGAAGGGATATTATATTATATCTTACATTATTCACACTAGAATCACACCAACTAGTAGTCTAAAATTACTTCATACACATTAAAGTATATTGAAGGTTTTCTAGGGATGTTAATACACCCACACAAGATGATCAAATTCCTCAACCAAGGTGTCTTTGACCACCTTAATATCTTCACTACTAAACCATGAAACTTATCCATAGTTCTTACATAGATTCCAGATTCTATGAAACTTAATGGTGGACACTCAACTCAAATATTATTCTGTCAAACTCAAAACTATAATGATAGATTTAAAAATCTATCAAAACTCACTTGGGATTGGATTTAGTACTTATCCTTTGAGTTTCTTCCCCCTTATATGTAACTAACCAATAGTAACAAGTTTATCTAAGAAAATTCTCTTCTTCTTTTATCTTTGTTTAAAACCTACAAAGTTTTAAAAGCTCAATTTGATTCTTATTTCTCACTACAAGTTACAATGAATACTTACTATATGACATTGAACTAAAAAATTATTTATTTATTTTCCCACTTAAATATAGTATTGTAATCAGTTTGATTGGTTCCAAAGGTAAGGAATGATATGATATAGACCAAGAAAATAGAAAAAATGACAATAAAAACAAAACAACTGAAAATAGATAGAAAAAAATGATGATTTAATTATTAAAATGTTTCTAGAAATATAATGTTGATGAAAATCATTGAAGAGAAGAAAAATAAGAATAAATTGTTCCAAACATACAAATAGTTGAACAAGTTGTGAAAGATAAAGGGAAATTTTGATTATATGATTACTTAAATAAGTTTTTTATTAATGTTAAATATAACCAATAAAATAATCACAAAAATGAATCCAAACTTCTCTATCAATAAATTTGAATTGATATTAATTAAATCCTGCAGTTTTTTAACTATAAAATTCTCTCAACCACAAGGGATGGTGAAGTTGATTTCACTATGACCAAACGTTCATTTAATTTTGGTTAATTACTCCCAAAAGTGAAAAATATTATTATCAAAAAATATCACAAAATTAAATCTCCAAACAATGCTTGTTTTAGCTAGGTTCAACTACCATTGAAAAATAAATAAATTGAGAAATGAAACAGTATTTGATAGAAAATGAATGAGTGGAGAAGCTCAATTTTTTTAATTGATAAAATGAAAAATTCAAAGAATGAAATCAAAACAATCTAATTCGAAGCATAGATTTAGCTGAGAATAATATTATATTCAAATCAGTAGAATATTTTCATATCTAAGACATAATAAATAAATAAAGAGAATAAGTTAGGGAATATTCCATGTGAATATGACTTCCTTTATGAGCTCCTATCTCCTTCAGAACCTTATCTCTAATGCTTCCCATTTTTAAATTCTCCAAAAAAACGTGTGCCTCCCATAAAAATATCATCTTTCTATAAAATATCAAAGAATTAAATTTCACATAATTTAATCTAGGTAAAATTAGTCAGATGAATTTTGGAACCTAATTTATTGAACATCATATGACATCATTCTCCCAATTTTAAATAATTATTTAATTTCATGTGAATCCATATCAACAAGAACCTAGATGCATGATTGACTACATTAAACTTCCCTTCACTAAAAAAACTGAAAACATGAACCTAATACCACTAGAAAATTTTCATCTCCATTCTCAAATATCAATCATGGTCTATGTAAACAATTTTTCAACCATTATGATTAATCTCTCAGACCATCTAGCTTTGACCAAATTTTAGTAACACATTGTAAACTCATCATAAAATCTGGTGTATTAGTTTAATATATAATAGGTTTGGATTATTCATCAAATAAACCATTTACTACATGTCAGTCAAGGAATATATCATTAGAAAGTCATATACATCCAAACATAGAAGGACAAATTAAAAACTAGGAAAAATATAAAAATGGTCCTATGTCCTAGCCCGATCCCAACCTCTTATGCTCCATCCTAATAATCTAAATATCAAGCATCAAGCCTTTTATAAGACCAAACCATTATTTGAGAATCATATTCTCAGGTACACAAGATTCATGGAGTATAAACTACGGTTTAGGTATAAGTTAATAGGACACAACCAATGACATTCATAAATACAACTAGTCTGTAATAAATTTAATAAAGAAGTTTTATAAATAAAAAAATTAAATAATTTAAAATTTTAATTAAAAATTCAGTGAATAACATCCAATTTATGGGCTCCACTATGACACATGAGATCAGTCTATACCACTATAAATTCTTATATATATGAACTAGATCGATCATACCTTCTTTTAACTAGTATCGAGGTTTCTACGAGCATGTCATGTGGACCAGCCAAAAATAGTATCACCACCACCCTTACAACTTTTTCTTTAGAAACTCAAGACTTTCTATGAGGTAATTTCCATGTAGTAAATCAGCACTACCTATGAGGACTTTTTCTTTTAGTAACTTAACACCAGATATAAGGGAAGCTTCATAACCAACACATATAACAATGAAATTTCATAAGATCCATTCCAATATACCAATTCAATAACTTATTACAACATTCATCCCATTATAAATTTCTTATATTTACCAATTCAATTAACAATTCATTTCAATTAAAAATTCATCAATTCAAATCATAACATTTATTTCCCATTTCATACCCCAAGGTTTACCAATTTTCTATCTAAATATAAAATCATAATCTCACCATTTTATTTCATAATACCATTTCAATCATAATTCATAAATTTATAATTTAATACTTATCAATTCATTAATCCAAATAGAAGGGTCACATCCCAATATAGAACTTAATGTTTGAATTCACCCTTATTTTCATAAATATTTTTATGCATTTAATTTCATTTACAACATTTATTATTGTGAAATTACATTTCACATCCATAGATTAAGATGAAAATTCCAATTTAAACCATTTAAACACAGTTAGTTATGTAATGATATCAAATGAAAGGGTGAATGTTTCAACTAGACTCATAAATTTAATATTATTCGCTTATATTTTATAAGACATGAATTACTATTTTTTGGCCAATTCTAGGGTCAATTCATCACTAAGGTATTCCACTAGGAATCACTTTTTTTAATGTTTTAAGGAACATAAAAAGGTATATTTAATTAATGAAAAAAACAATTAAAACATCAAATTTATATTAGGTAAATACAAGGAGAGACTGGTATGAACGCACAATGCATCACCCAACTGATGGAAAGACTATGGGTTAATGTTTAATGATCGCCTACCTGAACCCCATAAGAGACCACATAACCAAAATCAAGATTTGATTCATCCTAAAATGATAGAAATCAAGGAAACATACAAAATACATGGAAATAAATAATATTAGACATAAACAGTGATGACCCACATAGTAGTGAAGAAACAAAGTAGGAGTGAATATGTATTCAAAATCTTACCTCTGACTTGGAATCACTACAGACAACACTATAAATGGCCAAGGATCAAGGTAGATACTCCATGGAGAAAAAATATAGGGAGGAGATTCCATAAATGCTACTGTGAATTTGAGGGAGAAAATACAGATTTATGGGTAAAAGGGGAGGCCCCAAAGATATTATAGGGCAAACCCAAATTTAAAAAGCCTCATAGAAGACATCATATAGACAGTGGACTAACAAATGGTTGGTGAGCCCAGGACACATGTAGGTCCATTAGTTTTCTATAATAGACATATAAAAAAAATTTCATTCTCCAATTAATCTATCACTACAAATCATAATCCAATAATAAAAATATGACATAAAACATCATCACTAACATAATGAAAACTGGTAACTAGATGCACATCACACCATTCCATTTCAATTTCATTAGTCCATGGTGTTATATTTATTATGAAAATTCATATCATCCACCAATAAAAAATAAAAAGTAGTAAAATCTCAATGATGCACATAAAAGAGAGTGAAATGGAATCCCATACCTAAAAATAAGCTTTTCGATTCATTGTGCAAAGACAAAGTAGTGAAGAATGAACCCTAGGGTTACAAATGCATAAAATATCCTCAAATAAATCTGAAATTCAATGTGGTAGCATTAAAAACCATATAAAAACAAACCCTAAACTCTAAATAACAAATTTTATGTTAAATATCCAAATAATAAAGAGGAACTTAGAGAGAAAGAGAAGAATAATTCTATTGGAATCACCGATATCGGATTGCCAAAATACAATGATGAATGCTAAAGTTCAAAGGCCATTAGGGGTCCAAAAATTTCATAGAAATCAACTGATGTTTTTGAGAATTAGATGGAGAGTAAGGGAAATTAGAGGGAGGTTAGAATTTATAGACCACATATAAATCATCCTATTTATGGAATAAATGGATTGTTCACATTGTGGACCCCATGCAGTTTACATCCATCGAAAAAAATTCACTTGATCTAAAAAACATGAAGGGATTTCACATCGTGAGTATATACATTCACCAGGTAAAACCTTTAAAAATAGAACCTCTAAAACTCCACCATCAAAATTCATGATGTGAACTATATTTCATGCCATTATTCAGACTAAGAAAAAACTCCAGAATAAGTTTTTAAACAACCCTATGAAACATGAAATTCCACGAACCTATAATTCATCACATGAATCATCCCAAGAAGTTGTTAATTTCACTAAATCTCCTCACCTTCCTTACTTAAACCCATCATGAGCCCCTTGACACCCAAAAAACACAAATATTCTTGAAGGGTATGGGGAATTTTTATATAAAACCATGGAGATTGATAATTAAAGTCTGAAAATTAGATAAATTAAAAACCTATTCAAAAAAATATCAATTAAAAAACACACAATGCATTAAAAATATTGTTCTTAAAATATATATTAAATTAAAACAATATCAACTGAACAATGAAATAGTAAAAACATTGATTTCCATTGAAATATTCAGTGAATGACAACTACCACTAAAATTAACTAAAATCCATTAATTATTAATTATATTCATATTTTTACCTCAAAAACGAAAATTAATTCCTTAAAAAGATGTGGTAAAAATGTATCCAATAAAGGCTACATCAAATTCCACAACAGTGAACACTTTTATTTATTTAAGAAATCCATTTATCAAATTCAATGTTAAAAAAGTAATATCAATATTCAAATTCATAAATACAACAAATAAATGATTTTCAAAAAAAATCCCACATTTACCCTCTCAATTTGTAAATGTTATTTCCCTATTAAAATTAAATGGTTTTAGTTAAAAGTTAGTTTCTTGTTTTAAAAAATGATTGAAATTGAATTTTTTAAAATAATTAAGCACACTTAAATTTTAATCCAACTGAATAATTCTAACTTATCTTTACCTTTAGGTGAAAACACACATATAATTTGGAACATAGAATAATTAAACATAATATTGGATGGGAAGGAAAAAAATATTATAAGCATAGATTAAATAACTCATCTTTTGGTAATAGAGAAAAAGAAGAAAGGGTTCAACTTAGATTATTATTTTCATTTCATAACACATTTAGATGCACATCTTATGAGTTTAATTCAAATTAGAGGGCTCCAAGTCAAGGATAATTATAAGTTATACTCCACAAATTTCATTTCAAGAATGTTATTTCAAGAGGGATATAAAACTATATACTTAATTAAATCCATGGAGTAAAATAAACTAACCTCCTCAATGTGGGAAAAAATATTTATCCTTAAAAAATCAACCTCCAAAAGTGCTAAATAAAGCTAAAAAAATCGATTTTGAATAAATTTAGGGATTTTTTATGTGAAATTTTTTCAAATATAGTTAAAAACATTAATAAGATTCCCACATACTTAAAAATAAAAATTATCCCTAATTTTTAATTTCAAAGTGGAAAATTTGACAATTTAAGTTTGAAAAGATTTAGAAATAATAATAATTTTAAATCATATTCCATGGTCACAATGAAGTTTAAAAATAAAATCTCCACACAACAAAAATATCAAAAAACTTTACAATAAAAAAAAATAAGCTCCAACTAAATACTTCATAAAAATTATAAAATAGATACATATTATTCAAAAAGTATGCATGCATAGACTTGATATTCAAAAATATTTTCAAAGAAGTAGAAAAAAATAATTTAATGGAACTCATTTGACACACAAAGTCATCAAAGAAATTTTAGTAACCAGTACAATGTTTCTAATTTTTTTCATCACTCAACATCTATTTAAAATTAAATTAATGTAATTATTCCACCAAAGTAGAAAGAAACAAATTTTTTATCATCTAAAAAAATAAACAAAAAATTAGAAATTAAAAAATAACATCAATTATATGTAATATTTTTTTTCTTTTAAGTATATCCAATAACACTTATCTTTTTTAACCCTTGACATAACACTCTAATTATCCAAATTAATCACCTAAAAAACGAATAGAATAGAATTAAAAACCATGAATTTAAATATGAATAATAGTGGTAACTAGAGTTTGGGTGAAATCATTGTTATTTCAAGGTTTTTCCAACTTTAAGCTCCTATTAATCCTTGAAAATTATTTTATTGTCTACCAAAAATAGTTATGAAATTATACTTTTTATGTAAAGAACATAACAGGTTCAACTACCCATTAATACATCGAAAACCAAAGTGATGTCTCTCGGTTTCCCCAAACACCATAAAATATTTCAAGTCATCAAAATGATTAAATAAGAATAAAATAGTGGATAATAGTAAAAACAAAGTAGAAATTAATTCTTATTTCAATCATGATGAAAAAGAAAAAAATAACATACTATTGGTTGACTCCCATGAAGAAATAAATTTAAAGTGGCTAATTACACTAAATGAAATATCAAGAATCAAGAATAGATACAGAAGCCACGACCTTTGGTTTCCCCATAAAATAATGTTTGATCCTCCATAAATTAACAAAAATGGTATATTTTACTCTCCAAAAATTTCCACAACTCTATTGAATAAACTCGTTAATAGTACAAAGGGTCTAGAACATTTATACACTAGATTCCTAGGGTCAAGATTAAGTCTATAACTGAAAAGTAAATTTTTTTTCCATCATTAAAGTTTCTATTTTTAATTATGGAATCATGGAAATCATTGGTTATTTCATTGTAAATACTTAAGACTCCATTATTATCTTATCAGTTAAATAAATTCAAGAAATACTCTCCCACCAACATCTTTTAAATCAATGTTCAAAGGCTTAAAATTTCAAAAGGATATGTGATGAAGATCAATAGGTAAATTACATGAATTCCCAAAGAGAATCCAATAATGAGACATCACTATGGTAGTTTTAAAGGAAATTTTATAAAATCACAATGCCTCATATAATTTTAAGGACCAATATTTCCTAGAACTAGAGATAGTTTTCTCTAGAATTTTTTAAACTCTCTATTAGAGAGTTTAACCTGTACAATATATTTTGGATGGTAAGATATTATAATTTTATGAATGCAGACGTATTTTTTCATTAAATTTCTATATTTAAAGTTCTTGAAATTGGTTCAATTATCATTAATAAAATATTTGGGAACTATAAATCTAGAAAATGTATTCTTCTTGATGTATTTAACAACAATAGACACTTGAATATTAAGAAGTTTCACAACCTCTACCCACTTAGAAACAAAATCCAAATATACCAAAATTATCTCATTCCCATGAGAAGATGGAAATGGTACTAAAAATCTAAAACTAAAATAGTGAAAATTTCTTCCTCTAAAATATTTTTTTGAAATCTCTTACTTCTTTCCATCCTTATATAACCTTTTACATTTTTCATTTACAACAAAAAGATTTATAGCATCCTTAAAATGTATAGGTTAGTAAAAACTGATCCTTAATACATTTTGAGGAGTCTTATCCCCCCCATGGTGAAGAGTTATAAATTTCAAGAATGGAAAACATTTCCTCACTATGATCACACATAATAAGGATACAATTAGAATAATTTATAAATATTAAGGGGTCATCCCAAAAGTAGTATTTAAATTCATAAATAAATTTATTTCTCTGATTTTGTGTCAAATCCTTGGGAATGACTCTAAAAGTTAATAAATTCCCAAAATTTTCAGACCATGGAGTCAATCCATAGAAAAGAACAATTGTTTTATCATAAATGAATTATGAGTTAATCTCTATAGCATTACTATTTTGAGTGTTGGACGACCTAAAGAAGTGACCATCCACCACATTATCAACAGCATTCGTATCCTTAATTTTTATGATAAATTTCTATAAAAAAGAGATAAATATAATTAGTCTCTATTTATCCTCTTTTTAGATAGAATATATTTTAAGGCTAAATGGTTAGTGAACACTATTAATTTAGACCCAATAAAGTACTAACTAAATTTATTTATAGTGAAAACTATAAATAGTAAGTCCTTATCATTAGTCATGTAATTATATTGGTAATCCACTAGCAACATACTATAATAATAAAAGTTCCTATAAAATATAAAAACATACTATAATAGTACACCACATGAAACCTTTTCTCTTTTCATTTCCCCATCACTACACTAAAAACCACATCAATAGCATCACACTTTATTTCAAATGGAAACTTACAATCAGGAGTAGTAATTATGGGTGAATATGTGAGTTTCTATGTAATAAAATTAAATGATTTTAATAACCTTTCATTTAAAAAGTATAACTTTATCCAATAGAGAACATACTGGATTTTTGATCTTTGATAAGTCCTTTATGAACCACTAGTAAAAACTAGAATTCATAAAGAATCTTCAAATACCTTTTACATTTTCAAGAGGTGGTAGATTTTGAATGAACTTAATCTTAGAATTTTCAACCTCTATCTGCCTCCAAGAAACCTTGTGACCTAGAATTTTCCCCTATGTGACAATAATTTAAAAAAATTCCCAATTAATAACAATGTTGTTTTCTATAAATCTTTACAAAACTAATTCCATATTTTTAAGGAATCTTTAAAATATACTTCTAAATATAGAAAAATCACAAATTAATAGCATTATAATTATCTCAATCATTTAATAAAAATAAAAATCATGAAACTTTAAAGAAAATTTGGGCACCACAGAAGACAAAGTAATTTTTCCGATATGCAAATGTCACAAATGGAAAAGTAAAAGTGTGTTTCTCTTGATCATCTAGAAATATAAGAATTTGGTTGTAACTAGAATAACCATTCAAAAAAACATTCCCAACTATCCTTTCATGCATTTGATTTAAGAATGTAATTGGAAAATAATTATTTCTTGTGGATGAATTAATATTATTATGGTCTATACAGACTCTCCACTTTTTCACTATCCTCGTTTGAATATGTTCATTCTTTTTTATTTGAAATAACATTTCACCTCATTTTTTGTGAAAAAATTAGACCAGGATAATCTAAGGGCTATCTAAAATAGGATATATGATCCAATAATCTAATATATAAATCATTTCCTCTTTGAAATCATTTTTGAATTTTATATTTATCCTTATTTGTCCCTTTAATCTTGTTTTACGATCTATTTCCATTGAAATTTTATGCATTAATAATTAAGGGCCAATTCCTTTAATTATATATATGGTCAAATCTATGGATGATTTTAATTTTTTAAGACAACATTAAACTTTTACTCTTTTCTTTCCTCTAGTTTAATAGAAATTATTACATGAGGTGATAAATTCTTACCCATAAATGAATATTTCAAGTGAGAAGGAAGTGGTTTAATCTTTTCATTAGGTGTTTCTTAACTAGAAAGTAAACTATTATACTTAGTTGACCCAAGGTATTAATTTTGTATCTTAAATGGGGTTTGAAAACTAGATAAATTTTTGAATTATATACCAGTGGGAATAATAGAATGGATTTATTCCTCACTAATTTAAAAATTGGATGTCTCACTACCATCTAAACTCAAAAATTATGCTATGATGTATTCCATAGAATAACCATCTAATTGATTGAAAAATTGACCCTCATAATCCTCAAAGTGTTCAGCTTCCTTTACAGAATAAATTTATAAGAATGTTTCTTCATCTAAGGTTTTTTTCATCTCTTTCATTACATTAATAAATTCCTCTTCAAACTTATTGAAAGGGTCATTAAGGTCTAAAAACTCACATCTTGAACAATTCTCATCATATGGGGGTTCTTTGATAGTTTTTAAAAAATAAAATTATTCTTTTCTTCACCAAAATAAAAGATAATATTTCCTTCAGACACATATATGATAGATCCCCTTTAGATAATAATGGTCTAACAAATATTATAGGAATGTTTCATACACCATGTATAAGATGATAAAATCAGAAAGTAAAAAAATATTCCTAACTCCTACCATAAGATCTTCTACACTACCTATAGGATGTGTGATTGATCTATAAATCCATTGTAAGAAAATAGTGGTGGATTGAATCTCTCCCAACCTCAAATATTGAAATAGTTAAAAAGGTATCATGTTGATTCTCACACCATGGGTGTAAAGGAAATTAATTTGGACACTATTCTTTAGATTACAAGGAATAAAAAGACACCCTAAATCCTTGAGTTTTAGAGGGATTTTGTTTGGAGGATTACACTAAACTCTTTAGTGAGGTTGTAATTAGAGAAATCCCCATGTGTTTAATTATAAGAAATATTTTTTGAGAGATTTAATATATTAAGGAATATAAATTAATGCATTAATGAAATGAATGTTCACTTAGAGCTTGCTGAAAAGGACAAGGAACTTGAGCAGTTGATGTTTTTTAATTTTTAGTTTCAACTATCGATAAAATGAAAGGGTTAGGGTAAATTTATAACAATAGTGGGTAACTCCTTTATTTATTCTTCAATATTTTCATTCGCATTATAATTTTTCATTTTAACGTACTTTTCTACTTATTTTCTATATAGAACAATATTAGAAAATTTATTTTCAACATTTCTATCTAGATTTCTAATTTTTAAAAATTCTAGATTTCCATTTATAGATTCTTCTTGAATTTCATTTTGAACAGTACTAGGGATATTTCTAGGTTTTCAATGAGTTTTAAGACCTCTCATAGTAGTCAAAACTATAAATTTTTCCTTATAATTAACTTCAGTTATACTTGGATGTTTCCCTCTTTCTCTAAAAACAAATTCTATTGCTAATTTCCCTATATGAAACACTAGATTATTTACCATAATATCAATTTTTGATATATCAAAATCATGTTGGTATTTTTTTGAATTATATTCATTTTTTGTGAATAAAACCATCCAATCAATTGATGGTACATAACCATAAATTCTTATTGATAATTAGAGGTTTCATCGTTATATTGGTTTTGAAATTGTGGTTTTCTATGTTTTTGGAATCTAAGAGAAGGTTTTTCATCATCCCATGATATCTCCATTATATTTTATGATTATTTCTATACCCTAGATTACAGTTGTTAGAAAAAGGTTCATCGCAAACCTAAATCATTGGACCAACCCTGGTAATGACAAAAAAAATACTAGATTTCATTGAACTAAAAAAATTATTTATTTACTTTTCTACATAAAAATAACATAGTTATTAGCAGGGTCACTTCCATATGAAATGAATGATACGATGTATTCTAATAAAAGAGAAAAGAATCACAATAAAAATATGAAATACAAAAATAGTAATAAAAAATAGTGATGATTTTATGTTCAAATGAAACCAGCAAGAGAATAGTGATGAAAATGATTATAATTATGAATACTAAGAAGAAGTGGTTTAAAAACTATAATCTGTTTCATAATCAGTGAAATATTAAGCGGAATTTAAATTTTTGGATTCTTAAAATATGTTTTCCACTCATGTAAAATATAACTAAGTAAAAAATAAAAAAATCAATCCAAACTTCTCTATCAATAAATTTTAATTGAGGTTAATTAAATTCTACATTTTATTAATTAAAATTTTTTAATCAACCACTAGGAGTGGTGGTGTTAGTTACACAAAGATCAAACTATCATTTTGTTTTGATAAAATTCTCTCAAAAATAAAAAAAAATCTTCTTGTGAAAAAAATCTCACAAAAATTAAATCTCCAAATAATACAGGTTTTAACCAAGTTCAATTATCATATATAACTAAACAAATTTAAGAATGAAACACTTCTAGAGAGAAAATGAACGATTTAAGTAGACCAATTTTTGAATTGATAAAATGAACTAAGACAAAAAATGAAATTAGAATAGTCTAATTACTTATAAATATTTATCCATGAAAAATATTATATTTAAAGAAGTATAAATTTTTCATACCTAATAAAGAATAAATCAATAGAAAAAATAGAAGTTTTGGAATCTTCTATATCAATATGACTTCCTCTCTAAGATTTTCTCTCCTTTAGAACACTATTATTGATTCTTACCTTTGTATAACTCTCTGAAAATAATTCACCCTTCACATGGAAATATCCTCTTTTAAAAATATATAGGAATTAAATTTAAAAAACATTAATCTAGGTGGAATAATTAGAATGAATTCCAAAACCTATTTCACTAAACTTTAGGTGACACCATAATTCCCATTTTAAATAACTTGTTTATTGCACAAGTGTACAACTCAATAAGAACCTATAAACCTGCTTGACTACATTCAACATCCCTTCTCTAAAGAAAATCTATAAAATTGAACCTACCAAAACAGCAAAATTTTATTCTCCATTCTCAAATATTAATCCGGGTCAATGAAAATTGATTCTTCAACCACTATGATTAATCTTCCTCATTTTTAATAACCCTTCATCAACCGCATAAACCGAATTTTGGAATCATAGTTTAATCTATAAGAGTTGATTATGTATCAAACCAGGATGAGATCACATCCAAACTCTTTGTTACATCTATCACTTTTTTAATCAATGCTTATAAGCTTCCGTTTGACTTCACCATCATCATATCAAATACATGAAAATATTCAATCACTTTCTTCAATAACAAAATTATCAGAAGCATTTCATTGAATAAGTGGTGTGAATTTATTTCTAAACTGAAACCACATAATTAGAGAACAATATGATCCTTCCTCTCCACCAAATCATAAATCCTAAAAGAAATAATAACACAATGATTAAAGTCTTGAAATTTTAACTTATCCTCAAATCTTTATCAATTACCCCAACCATGGCCCCAACTCAACATAGATCCCAAGATCATTTGAAAACATCACCCATCTTTTGATAGCTCAGAATCACTTGGAAAACCTCACGAGTTCAAATAAACTTAGATTTAAAATTACCAACTTCATCACCTTAATCAATTGAACCCAGATCTTTACCCCAATATCTTAATTCAATATCAATTTATCAATCTCAAACTCACATGACATGACTGAATATATTTGAATCATATTTAATTTAATATTAGTTAAATAGGAATGGGTTAATTACATATCCTTTTTTTTAATTATCATCCATAGAATTCATCAGTGTTTGGATGAGGTTCATCCTTGGTCACATTTCATCCTTACTTCCTTGGTAAAAATTTTGACAAAGGAAGGAATCCTTATGGTCATTTCCTAAATCCTTATAATGGAATTCTATAAGCCTTAATTTCTTTTCCAAAGTCTTGTAATAGACCCCAAAAGTATTACAATGAATTCCTAACAAATTCATAAGATCACTAATTTCCAACCAGAAAATTCGAATAGTCTTTGAAGTTATATGATAAACTAGGAAGGTCATATAATAATTGATAAAAAATATTATGATGGAAAAAGGAATTACTGAAATTATAAAAAAAATAATTATGAAAATAAAAATTTTCTATTTATCCAATAAATTACATACTTTACATAAATTTAATTCCATAAAATATATTCTAAAAATATAACAATAAAACATAATTATTAAAGTTCAACATTCAGATCACTTAAAAATATATTGAAAAAAATTCAATCAAAAAATTAAAAAAAAATCATTAAAAACATTGTTATTAAAATATTAATAAAAAATAAGAAAATTGTAAAAAGAAAACACCAAAATCAACATTTTATAATCAAATTAACAAATATCCAATAATTCTTAATTATAAGTATATTTTCACCTAAAAAATTATTTCCTTAAAAATATATAAAAAATGTATCAAATAAAGACCACATCAATCCCTTCCTTTTTATTATTCCTCAAGAGGCTATGTATATCACATATTCTCCTTGTCTTCTTTTAGAGATCTTAATCCTCTCAGTAACTAACTTTCTCACACCCATCACAACAACATCACCTCCTACTCTTTTCTTTTATTCTTTCTTGATTTACACAAATGCATGTGTAGAGACATTAATTATCTCATCTCATTTCCATATTACATAAATAAAATATTTCAACTCTTATCATGGGGAATTAAAAAATCATAGTAATAAATCACCCACTTTGGGTTACCATGATATCTCATGTTCTCTATTTTTATCTCAATGTATATTCCAAGAAAACCCTTAACAAATTCACCTGACATGGATATATATATTTAAATTTTATTCAATACCAGGCTCAATCCTTCTTATTCCCTAAAAAAAATATTCCAAACTGTTTATAATATATTTTAGCAGCATCATGTAGAGTGTTCTATATTTTTGGATTGAGTGAACCATTAGAGTTATGTATTATTTCAACAATAAACCTAGAAAAAACTCATATTCTCAAGCTTGGATCATAAATTAAGAACTGATGTATTTATTGAGAATTGACATGAATTCATCCATGTTATTCTTGAAAACCAAATATTTAAGTTCCTAAACCCTTCTATATCATTACCTTTTTTTGTTTCCGAGGTATGCGGTTCTTGAAGGAATCATAGAGTATATTCAGTGGAGTTTTGGAGGTGAAATCTTATCACATAATGAATTCACAGCTTAAAGTGTTAATAACAACATGAGAGAGTAGTTTTTGTCCCAAATGTTAATTCATGGATTGAGAAAGAGAAGTTATTAGGGAGTGATTAATGATGTGAACCATCAGTTCATGGAATGAATGGATAAATTATAGGGTTTTATGAATATTTACTCAATAATTCATGATGTAAACATATAGATCATGATGTGAATTGAATTTAGATTTATAGGATATAGGTCATACATTTTTTGGTGGGTCTTAAACTTAGGACATTCACATCATAGATTACCCATTCATGCTTTGAATTCACATCTTATAGAGTGTCAATAAGTTCCATCTCACCCACATATTCTCTCAAAACACTTTGATTTTATCCAAACTCTGGGAATCTAGAGGTTCTCTTTCAAGGTATTTCAAATCCCTTTTGATTGGGATTGATCCTCTGCTTCCTATTTTCAACTCATATTTATTCAAGGTGAGTTTTCCCTATTTTAATTATTCTTTATTTTCCATTTAGTTTGATTTCCCCATGTTATCTTAACATTATATGGTGTTCCATATCCTTTGATCTCATGGATCTATTTTTAAATTTTGTGGATTTTTTGTAGTTTGGATCCCATAGAGATTGACAGTTCCTTGTAGGAGAGGTGATCAGAGATCTGTGCATGTTATTCTATTCTCATTTGAATAACATTGAAAGCCTTATGATATGGGATTCATCACTTATCATTATTTTAAGTTAAATTATGATGTTATCATTCTTTATATCATGGGGAAATGATGAAATTAACATTAACAAATATTAATGAAGAATTAAATACAAATTTCTTGGGTTATAGTGATCGCATATGTTTATACCATATTAATTGGTCACCAATTGATTTTCTATATAGTGAACTATCTATTTTTATGATATAGTTTAGTATGTTGGTTATTCTTGGAAAGAATATAAATAATGTAAATTTGATAATTCTTGTTGGATAAATAACAATGAGGCATGTTTATCTTCTATTTTTTCTTCTCTATAATTTGATGTGGAATCAGAACTTTTGATTGAATCATATTAACATTTTTTTTAAATGTTATTGATAATTGAGGCCTTAGGTTACCTATGGTTATAACCTACATTAATGAATCAGTTAATTCAAGATAGTAACAAACTGGTTGTTTGATAAAGATAATTGTTTCGGGATGAGTGATCTCATTTGCCTATGAAGGATGAATGCCATGGTTTTAGGGCCTAAATGGCTCATCGACTATTTTTTTGTTTTCTTAATGCCTTGTGCATTTTCTATGTACAAGGATACTTTCTATAGGATGTGATTTGAGCCTAGGATGGCCTATGGTTTAGTAAAAAATGGGTGGGGATTTCCAGGCTGGTGGTAGAACGTAGAATCTATAATGGTGGAATGGACGGTGTTATGTGTAGGGGTTTTAGGGATAACATCCGGACTGATGGAGCAGGTTGAATCTTGGATTTCTCATTATTTTTTGTGATGAAATATGGGTTGGTTTCTTGTTAATGGATCTACTTTAAATGTTAAATGTATAGGTTTCTCATTTTATTCTTTCTCTATTTCTTAATTCAATTACTTGTTCTTGGAAAATACATATTTTTTGGTAGCTTAGGATGAGTCCTAGAGTACCTAGACTTATGGAATGATAACGAATGTTAAATTTTTTAATCCAAGGGGTTTTAGTCTTGAAAAATTTTTGAATTGATGATAATTTTTGATAAACATTATATGATATTGAATTATTTCTAGAGGTCAAGGATTTAAACTAATAATTAAAGTATTTATGAAATGTTAAAAGGAATGAATTAATTAAAGGTCACTTGAAAAGTTTGTGGGATTATAGGATATTGAATCCTTAACACTTGCAGTCAGGTGTTCGAAAGATGATAACTGTAGTTGAGGTTAAAGAAAGGTATTTTACCTAAGTATGGTTTGTGAGCTATATAAATTTTATATGTTATGTGATTTCATATGCTACCCCACCCATGTCGGTAGGGTGATAGAAACCCTATGGACTTTTGAGGGTGTATTCCCCGATATTCAAGTTGGTGATGAATGAATGGATGACTACCCCATATTTCTTTTATCTCTTCTCATGGTAGTATCATGTGATATTATGCATGGTGGTTACTTTTCTGATATATGTATATAAAGGGTTTTATTTTATTGTTCTTATTTTAACACACTTGTATCTCCATATATAGTGTCCTATATATTATTATATGTACAATGTGTATAAGTTGTGATGGATTAAGGTGTAGTACATGACGTATAGACTGTGCTAGCTCAAAAAAACTACATGGTTAATATCTATAGGTGGTGGTGATAAATATATTATGAGACACATTAGTTTCATGTTATTATATATTTACATTGATGCATGTGACTTATTTGGAGAGATATAGACTATGACATGCAGTGTTTGGGAAAAGAAGCAAACTAGTGGGGAAGTGGTAGTGGGGTGCCTTTACTTTTATCTTTTTTTGGATATTATATTATTACATTTATGTAATACATGGTGAGGGATTCATGGTGAGGCTAAGAACATAGAATACCTGATTAGGTGACAAGTTATTTTCTCTTGTTTACTCACTAGGATTTAGTATTCTTTCTATATTTTTTTCATGATAGGATTTGGGGAGGATCCTACTATGAATACCAAGTATTCTTACCCTAAGTCTATATAAACTATTTTTTTAGGTCCACAGTAGATGGTTTGTGTTTGGGATATACATTACTAGCTATTGGGGTTGTTTAAGAGCTTTTTGGGATTCATGGATGTTGTTAAGGATTTTTTTTGGTACTTGTAGTTTCCTTTTTTTCAATTTTTTTGGTTATATGACAATGAATTCATATATTTGGTTTTTTATTTTTTATGAGTAGGAATTTTTTTAGTTTTTTTTTCTTATCCATCATTCCATAAGTTCTTCTTAGAGGGTAATACCACTAATTTGTGTGTATGATATACCCTCGATGATTGTTTCTATCCCATTGACAATTAAAGGTGATATTTGGGCATCATTATCTCTCTTTACTAATTTCTAGTCTTGGTGGGGTAACTTCTGGGGGAGGGGTCATTAAAAACTGGTATCAAAGTTTTTTTTGGGTGATAGGATGGAGATTAAAGATAAGAAATAGTGAGGAATAGATGATTTTTTAGGGAAATCGTGTCATCTGATCCAAGTACGTGATGAAAACAAGGGAGAACATATAGGACATAGGTATTTAGGGACCCCTATGACTTGATTCAATGACCTTCATGTTTACTGATCCTATTAAGTGAATTGATACAAGTTATAGATTAGAGACCTAGTAAAGGTGAAAACATCATTCATGTTTGTTCCTATGTTTGAAATGGGTAGAACTTGGGGTTTGGTTGAACCTTAATTAATTAATCTCAAATATTCAATATTATTAGTTTAAGAGTCCCCTTCCAATTATTCTTTTTTATTATTGGCTATAAGTTGATGTCCCCTTATTTTTCATGTTGAATAAGTTCAACAGGATGTTCTGGAATACTGTAACAGAGTTGAGGTTGATCATGAATACACATGGAGGATAACTCTAAGAGTTTTAGTTATAGTATATATAGAAGTATGAGGTCTCTATTCCAGATTAAATGATAGAGTTGGACGAGGTAGATATAGCCTTTTATTTGATCCATTCATAGAAGGGGAACCAAGTTTCATTGGAGGTGATGATGTTGTATAAGGTAGCTAGGAATTGGTGGTTCTTATTCCTTAGGGATCATGAGGAGTTTGTTTTTTCATGAGATCAGTTCTGAGATCAGTTCTGAGTCAATATTATTTCTTTGACCCGAAAGGTGGATAGTCTCCAAGAGCTACTTACCCTTCGATAGGGGAGATCCAACTTGTAGGATTTTGGGATCTATTTCAGGAACCTTCTCCAATATGTTGTAGACATAATTCTAGATGACGAGGTTAGGGTGAGGAATTTATAAGATGAGTTACACCCATAGATCTAGTGACAAGTCAATACTTTTATATTTTTGACATATATCGATGTACAAAGGAGAGTAGAGGTTGTGTAGAGGACACTGTCCAGGACTAAACCATCCAGAGAGGGGAGACATCATGATTCTCCACATAGTAGATATGTGGTCCTGGGTTCCGAGATACCTAGATTAAAGGGATTTTGGATATCCATGGGTGTGTCTCATGCCTCCTTATCTTGTTTCCTTAGGGTTTTCATTTCTCAGGCCCCTACCAAGAGATCAGGAATCTAGATTTCTTGTGGAGGTCATGGTTATTAGTATTGGGAGTTCCTGAGATTTCTTGGCAGGAAGTTTTTGAATGGTGGTTAGATTCGGGTTATATCATTGCAGTAGTATCATCCAAGGTATAATTATTATGGTGCTCCAAATTTTTATCAGTAGAGGGGAGATAGTTTTTATTAAGTATGTATAGACTTTGAGCTAGTTCTAGGGTAGTTCCACTCTTGGGGATACTTCATATGTTTGGGGATACAACCACATGACATCATCATCAGTGTGAAATGGTTTTGTTTAAATTATGATATCATGTATTTTTTCATGAGGTAGATTGTGTTCTATGATGCTAATGGAAATTCCATCATGTTTATTGGTGAGTGATACCCTAAGATGGGATAGAGGAATGTTTAGTCCTTATCTCCCTTGATGGTCGAGTTGATGATGATTTCTTTTGTTGTTCAACAAAAAATGTTTCCCATGGTTGTGGAAGAGTATACTAATGTATTTCTAGAAGAGGTTATGGTGATTCCCCATCAATGGGAGATCAAGTTTCGGATAGAACTATATTATGTGACTTTTATGATCTTGATTCCTCTATATCAGATGTCGGATTTTGATTTTAAGGAGCTATAGGTGACAATCAACAATCTCTTACAGTGAGGTTTTATTCTACACAGGTTTTCACCTTAGGATGATCATGTTTGCTTCACAAGGAAGGTTGGTAACAATTTGTATCTATATATCAATTATCTTAACATAAATTAGTTTAAATTGAAGAATATCTACCCTCTTTTATGAATTGATGATTTATTCAATCATATTAAGGGATCTAGTTGGTTTTCCAAGATCAATCTATAATTGGTATATCACCAATTGTGGGTAAACGATAAATATATCCCAAAGATCGCTTCCCAATGTCATTATAGGAATTATGAGTTTTTTTCAATGTTGTTCAGTGTGATTAACACTCTATCATTATTCATGTTGTTAATTAATGTAGTTTTACCAGAGTTTTTGGATCCATTCATGGTTGTTTTCATCTATGGAATCCTTGTGTACTCTATATTTAAGGAGGAGCATATGGTGCATATATGGAATGTTTTGGGATATCGTAATCATTTGAAAATATATAGAAAGTTTTATATGTGGGATTTATTGGATCATGATGTTCATTTCTCAGTGAATATCATGTCCCATCATAGAGTATCCATAGAAACTTTGGAGATCAAGGTGGTTATTTCTTGGGTAGACCCTAATAATGTCGTTGAAGTGTGATGATTACTCAGTATGATAGGATATTATAGGAGGTTGATTCTCAACTTATCTCAGAATTAAACTTCTCTAATATCTTTAAACAGAGAGGATCAAATGTTCTTGTGGATTGACCAGAAAAAATTTGATCACCTAAAAGAAAAGTTAGATACTGCCCTAGTTTTTCATTTGCTAGTAGAGAGAGTTCAGTTTGAGTTTTTATGTGATGCTTCATGTCTTTTATTGGGTAGTGTCCTAATGTAATATAGGGTGGATGGTTCTCATGGTTCTCTACAGTTACATCCCCATTATTCTAACTATGCCACCCATGATCATGAGTTGACAACAATCATGTTTTCCCTGATGTTGTGGCATCACTATCTCATTGATGAATGCTTTATGGTTTTCACCAATCATAAGATCCTATGGTATGTATTGTCCCAAAATGAATTGAACCTATGAAAATAAAAATGGATAGAATTATTTTACGTCTATGACCTTCATATTTCATATACATAAGGAAATGGTCATGTTGTAGCTGGTGCGCTAAACAAGAAGTCGCATAGTGATTTATTGCATGTGTTTGGAGATTCATGGAGAGTTCTGGAAGAGATATTTATGATTCATCTTTATATGGGAGCGGATAGTGGAAGATGATTAATTTTTTTATGAAGATTAGTTAATATTTAGTGTAATGGGTGGAGGAGTCCTTGCTGGGGGATTCAAAGGAAAATTTTTTGTGGGATCATGTTGTCTGTAGTGATTCTTCTGATTGATGGTCTGAGGATGATCAATATCAGGTGTTTTTTCAAGGGAGTATTTTTTGATTCATTAGTGATGTGTTAGGTGGTTCTTCATGAATTCTATATCTCACCCTTAGTAGTACATTATACTATGATAATTTTACCATTATCTGGGATGTTTTTTGGTGGCTTGGGTTAAAGTGTTCAGTTTCAATGTTTGTGTCCCAATGTTTAGTCTATCTGAAGGTGAAGGCTGAATATGGTATCCTCGATGGTTTTCTACAGACTTTAGATACTTTTAAATATAATTGGATGGACCTTTTATGGAATTATTCACTAGTTTATCACAATCTCATGGAGACTTTGGTTTTATATGGGTGATATTGGACCATTTCAAAAATTCATCTCAATTATTAGCAATCAAGGAGTCAAACATAGTGAAGGTTTTGTTGAGGTAGTATATATAGGAGGTGGTGTGGATTCATTATGTTCTAAGGATGATCATCATAGATCATGATCCTTGTTTCACTTCTAGGGTGTAGATAGGTCTCCAACTTGATTTTATCTCTCAGTTTTTTCTTAGTACATCCTTTCATCCATAGATGTATGGTCAGACAAAACAAACCATCCAAAATATTTAAAACATGTTTATCACTTGTTTCCTAGATTTTGGAGGCTCCTGGGTGACACAAATAACCTTGGTTGAGTTTTATTATAACAATTATTTTAAATCCACTATTAGTATGGAATCATTTTAATCTTTGTATGGATAACCTTTCTATTATTCATTGTGATAGAATGGGGTTGGATAATTAGAAATTATTGAGCCAAAACTAATACAAATACTTACATATATGGTTTAGGTAAATTGTGATATTTTTAAGGAAGATTATGTTTTTCAGAATTCCTATGATGACCATAGAATGTGGCCCTTGGAGTATAATGTTAGAGATCATGTGTTACTGAAGGTTACTACATGTTTTGGGCGGTCAAAGTTTGGTTGTGAGAGTAATATTTCTCCCTGATTTGTTAGACCTTTTATGGTTTTGGAGCATATTCAGGACATCGTATACTATATTAAACTTCCCCAAAAAATTATATGGATTAATGATTTCTTTCATGTGTTGTATATTCACTTTGATATTCATGATGAATTTCACATCATTTATTGGGGAATGATCGACATTGATAATGATACAACCTTTGAGGAACGGCCCATGGAGATGTTTGACTACAAGGAGAAGGTGTTTCAATGATGTTACATTACCTCAGTTCATGTACTATGGTGTCACGGTGTTGTGGAGGATAGAAACTATGAAATTAAGGCATATATATGTGCCCAATATCCCAATTTTCTTTAGTAATGATATTCTCTTATAGTGGTGTTTTGGTGATGCTAAAATTGTATTAGCTTATGAGATAGTTCTCTTTTCCTTGATTCCTTGTTTATGACCATGCTCATGTTTGAGAGGTATCTCCCCTGAGAGAGTCTTTGGGTGATGTTTGAGATTTTTTTTAGTTTTATTCCT
This sequence comes from Viscum album, assembly GCA_963277665.1. Classification (NCBI taxonomy): domain Eukaryota; kingdom Viridiplantae; phylum Streptophyta; class Magnoliopsida; order Santalales; family Viscaceae; genus Viscum; species Viscum album. Next base: position 641,201,642 of record OY728131.1, on the reverse strand, counting down.
TGTCCCTCTTGTGGGATGGTTTTTCTCCTATTATGGTGATATTCTTCTGAGTTATCACATTTGTTGGTTATTCGGATGACCCCTTTTCCCTTCCCTTCTCTCTAGGTTGGGTTTTAAATTATCTAGGGTGAGAATTATTTGATTGGTATCTAATGTAAGTTACTAGACACTTCTAGGTCATTCCCTTTGAATTTTTATGAGTTCTATGGTGTGTGGAGGAATCCTAGAGAGGGTTTGGTGGAGTTTAGGAGCCAAAATCTGGTTCAAGAGGAATTCATGGTGTGATGTTTTATTCACAAGTTGAGAGAATATTTATGGAATTAATGGTAATTTTTGGCCTAAGGTATGTTCATAGCGTGTGATTCCTGACATGAACTATCAATTCAGGCTATGAATGGATAAAAGGCATGGTTTGGAAAATCTATCCCTGATAATTATCAACATGAACATATTGTTCATAGTGTGAATTGAATCCAGAGTTATAGAATTTGTGTGATGTTTTTTACATTGATTATTAAAATTAAGACATTCATGACATGAATTAACCATTTAGATCATGAATTTTCATCTAGAGGAGTGCCTCCAAGTTCTATCTAACCCTCATATTCTAGTAAAACCCTATTATTTTCTCCCAATCTCTAGAGGCTGTAGGTTCTCTTTCAAAGTGTTTCAAAGAAATTTTGATTGGTATTGGTCATCAGTTATCATGTTCCATTTGTGGTGATCCAAGGTGATTTTTATCTTTTTTTCCTTTTGGTTTCTTATCCATTCAATTTTTTTACTCCAGTGTTATCTTTTCATGATATGGTGATTGATCTAATTCAATATTATAGATTTATTTTGATTTTTAATGGTGTATTCACAGTTCAGTGCCCATAGGGACCATCAGTTCCTTATATGAGAGGTGATTAGAGATTTGTGCTTCTTTTTTCATTCATGTTTGAAGAAAATTTAATTCCTTGAAGTATGGGATTCATTGCTTCTACTTATTTGAAGTGAAAGGTTGAAGTTATAATTCTTTATCCCATTAAGTAATAGTGAAATTTACCTTAATGAATATTAAACTAAAATTAATGAAAGAATTGGTTTTGGTCATATTGATCAAATTGTTTATTACATGTTAATAGTTTTCTTCTTGATTTTATAGATAATGTGATATCTACATTTAATCTATCATTTCACATGTTTTTTATGCTTCAAAACTAGATAATGAATGTAAATATGGTAATTATTGTTGGATAAATAACAAAGAGGCATGTTTAATTATTATTTTTCTTCCTTATAATTTGATATAAAAATGGAATATATTCCATAAGGATGTTAAAATATTTTATTAAAATATTTTTATAGCTAATTCCTTATGTTTCTTATGATTGTAACCAGTGTTAAATAAATCAGTTAATTTAAGACAATAAAAAATTGGATGTTTGATAAAGATAATTGATTGGGGTCGATCAAGACCATTATCATTTAAAGTTTGGTTATTCTAGTTTTATGGCTTAGATGACTTGTTGACTGTTTATTTTTTTCTTACTACCTTGTGTGTTTTCTCTGGATGAGGAGCCTTACTTTGCAACATGATATGAGCCTGGGATGGAAGATGGTTTGGAAAGAAATGAGCGAGGATACCCAGGTTTGTGGAAGCAGTTGAAAAATTTGATTGTAGGATGGATGGTGATATTAATAGTGGTTTTGGGGTGGAATTGAGACTGAATGTATATGTTTAATCAAGTATTTCTCATTTTTTGTGTGTTGAAATATGGGTTTCTTAATTATTAATGATTCTTCTTTAAAGGATGGATGGTCATGTTGCATGTTTCTACATTCTTTTCACTACCAGTTGATGTAGCATGTTGTTATTGGTATATGAATCTTTTCTAGAAGCTTTGGATGAGTCCTAGATTACCTATAATTATGGAATGATAATTAATGTTAAATATTTTAACCCATGGGGTTGGTATCTTGAGAGAATACTGAAGTGATGATAATTTTTTCAGAACCTTGGACAATGTTGGATTATGCATAGAGGGAATGAATTTAATTTGATAATTAGTGTATTTATGAAATATTCAAAGGAAATTATTAACTTAAAGTCTCTTGAAATGTTTGTCTACTTATAGGATACCTAGTCCTTATTAGTGGAAGTCATGTGTCCGAGAGGCAATAGCTGCAATTGAGGTTAATGTTAGGTATTTTCCCATAGTGTGTTTTGTGAGTTATATAAATTCATTAAGTCATGTGATTTCATATGCTACCCTACCCAGGTCATAGGGAGACCGAAACCTAGTGGACTTGGGAGGGTGTTTTCTCCAACATCCAGGTTAGTGAGGAATAGATTCATAACTACAACATATTTCCTCTCCCTCTTCTCTTGATGGTATTATGTGTTGTTATGCACATTGGTTACCATTCCTATATGTGTTTGTAGAGGGATGTAATGGATTGTGATTATTTTCACACACACACACACATATCATCAGATATAGTATCATAAGGATTATAATAGGTACATTGTGTATAAGATATGATGTATTGAGGTGCCTTACATGGTGTACGAGCTATGATGGATCTTGGAAACAAATTAGTTACTATATGGAGGTAGTTATGGTGATGAGATTATGATATAAAAATGGTGTGGGTAATTATACGGTTTCTTTTGAAGCATTTGTCTTATTTGGAGGTAAATGGATCAGGAAGTGAGATGTTGGGGTAGAGTTGAAAACTAGGGGGAAGAGGTATCAGAGTAACTTCACTTTTATATTATGCTAGATATTATATTATTACATGTATGAAATACTAAGTGAGAGATCCATAGTTAGGGTGGGAACTTAGCATACCTGATTCGATGATGAATTAGTTTCAATTATTTACTCATTGGATATAGTATTCTATCTTTACCTATGACACAGCAGGATCTAGGTAGGATCCTATTGAGTATACCTATTATAATCATTATAAATTTATATAATCTATTTTCATATCTACAAGAGTTATTTGGTGATCAAGCTAGGCATTTCTAGATTGTGGCGATATTTAAATGTTATTTGGGATTTGTGGTCACTAATGAGGATTTTATTTTTGAACTTTGTAGTTTCTCCAATTATATTACCATCCATTCATATATTTAGATCATTTATTTATTATGAGAATGGTTTTTTTTGGTTTTATCTTATCTCTCATTGTTAATGTTATTCTTAGAGGTAAACGCCTTTGATTTGTGTGTATGATATACCCTTGGTGAGGGATCTCATCTTTGGCTGAGATATCTCTAGATATCTTAGGGTTTAACCCCTTCTTAGATGGTGTTTTCCCTATGGCTTCAACGTGACATTATTGTAGCTTCTACGGACCTCTCTCGGCCAGCAAGGTGATGTCACGGGAGGGATTAACCTTGGTGGGATGGGCCACTGGAGGCTTGGCAGCTCCAATGTACAATAGAGGCAACAAGATTCACAATAGGGGACGATCTTGGAAGATGACAGGGGATGAAGTAAGGGGCTCAGTGTTAGAGGATGAAGGTGGGTTTCATGGTAGTTAAATCTAATCAGGGGTTTCAACATTGAGCTGGTTTCGGCTGTTGCAGTCCCTCTAGGTAGAAGCGATGAGGTCAAGGATTTGGACAGCTAGGTCTTAGATTACGACATCAACAGTGGTTTCTATAATCGGGACCTGAATGCCTAGATTTATCCTTTTGGTGTGACTCATCGATGGTAGTAGCGGTGTGGAACAAAGCTGTTTTGAGTGGGTTGCGGTGAATGGATATCAGCGGCAATGGTGGCAGATGGCTCGGGTGGCAGGTGTTTGAGGCGGGTCCAGTGAGGATTTTTTGTCACATCTGGCTATAGAGAGTAGCATCGATTTTCCTAATGAGGTTGTCTGGGACGTCGATGATGTGGAGATAGTGGTATTAGTAATTAGGGTTTTTGTTGCGGTGTTTTCTAAAGTAAATTGGTACTTTGTTCTGGTTAGTTTGGAAAAAGTTAAAACAGTTTTCTTGTAATATGATTTGTGTCAATGGGATTTCAGGCCACTCAAATCTAAGTCTATGTGCCTATGGGCCTTTGGTCTAGTAATGGGTTCTCCCTTAACAAAGTCCATAAGGGATTTCTATGTGTTTTTTAATCTATTTTTAAAAAAGTGGATGGTCCCCAACCAATTTATATATACCCTTAGTGCTTATCGCCAACTTGTGGCCTATTGATGGTGATCTTCAAGCATCATTATCTATCTTCTCTCATTCTTATCCTTGGAGGGTTACCTTTGGGGAGAGGGGGTTGTGGAATAATAAATTGATTTCAAATATTTGAAATATGAATACATTCTCTCAAAATATTATATAACTATTATAACCATCATGATCAGATTCTCATGCTCAAATCATTACTTACAATGTTTCATGATGTTTTGAATATAAACGAATAACTCTTTCATCATCCTATATAACTTCCTCTTCATAAATATAATTTATGAAATATCACAATTTTCAATCCATAGGAATTTGAATTTTTTTCTCAGTCACTATTCATAAACATCAATGAAAGTCAGACACAACTTAGAAATCTCTTATACAACTCAGAAATAACGTATGATGGGGTAAATTATTATGCTACTCTAAATCAGATAAGTAAAATAACTTACATTGTATGTTATTTTACTTTTCTACAAAACACATAAAAAATGTCTAAGTCAAAATTAATATGGGGTCTGAAATATCACAAGGGCTTCACAAAATGTCATACGGGATCATACTTTATAAAAATTCAGAAAAATCAAATATCATGTGAGATGATAAAATTTTGTATGGCCTGCCGAAATGTCATACAATTTATGATGTTTCCCTTTTAAAAATTTAGGGCCACTCAAATATAATATATGGAATGAAATCTCTTTCATTGAATGAATTTTTACTTTATTGAATTTTGGAACTCTCAAAATATCATACGAGCTTCATAAAATGTCTTATGGTTTCATATCAAATAGCTCAATTCTCTTATGCATAATAAACATATCGTACACACAGACATAATCTATTCTACATAGATCAAATTTCTTTTCCATTTTTTCAGTTAATATTTAAAGACCTGGAATTTCCATGTATTTTTTTTCAATATATGGGAATTTTACAAGTCCGTGAAAATTGACGGCACGTGATTCCAAGGCCCGGAGCGCCCTAAATGAATTTCTGAACTTTTGTTCAGGTACGTTCAATAAATGTTCGAGCGAGATTTTCTAACATTTGAACCGGTGCTCAGAATTAAAATCTGCGGGCACCGTTGAACTCGCAGCAACGTTATTTACTTAAGGAGACCTTCAACTCGACCGCAGTAGGTCAAGGGTGGAAGATATCATTTCACATATTCGTGAAAGAATAAAATAAAAATAAAATTGTGTAACATTTTTATTTTTATTTGAAACCCCTTGTGGATGTTGATAGGTGGGGACCACCAGAATTAAACATCCCCTTGAGGTTATGGAGGTGGGGACCACTGAACCTAAAACCTCCCATGAGAGTTTATGGTGGTGGGGACCACAGAGCCTAACCTCCCATGAGAGGTTATGGTGGTGGGGACCTCCTGAGGCATAAAACCCCTTTGAACCTCCCACTTAAATGTGGGTAAGTCTCTTGAACTTCCCCTTGATTAATTAATCCACTCCCTTAAATTAATTATGCCTTGTCAATTGATTAATGTTGCCAACTTTTTTTGTGACAACAATTTAAAATTGGGCAAACACTTTTTATTTTGGTTGGCTGTTCTTTTGAGAGAATTCGTTAGCAAAGGGGAGAGCTCTTGGAGGATTACTTTCTCCAATGAAGAACTCCAAAGAAGAACTCTTCTCCTTCGAAGAACTTCTCTCCAATATCCATCAAAGGATCTCCAACTATGAACAAACCTATGATCGAGGAAATTTTGTCATCACCGACTTCATCTTTTCCTCTCCTCACCGACGTTGTTGGAGGAGACTTGTTACGAGATTGAAAAATTCCAAACTGTCTCAACCGCAGACAATCGTCAATGAGAAAACAAGGTAGGGAGGGTGTTTGAATTATTTTCCTTACCTGTTCTTGATATTCTTGTGATTCAAGTATTATAGCCTCTTTCTACCACTCTAATGTGGAGAGTGTGGGCCAAATAAACATGGCCTGTCCTCTTCGAATTTTCTTACAATTATACTTGTGTTATTCACGATGGAGGAGGATGGATATCAACCCCGATGGGGCATGAGAACGGTGCCCGACACCACCACCAGCTGCAACGAAGTTGACGGTGCGACGGCGCTGCCCCGCGGCCACCACCGCTCGTGGCCTCCACTGTCTGCGGCCACCACCGCTCGGGGCCTCCACCGTCTGCGGCCATCGCCGTCTGTGGCCTCCATTGCCACAGCCTCCTCCATCCACGACACCTGCGGCCTTTGTGCCCTCATGGACCCGCAGCCCCATCGTGCCACCCTGTGGCCTTTCACGCCGCCTCGCAGCCTCGTGGCCCTCTGCAGCCTCATGGCTACCTGCGGCCCCTTGTGTCCCTCGCGGCCTTCCGGGCCGCCCAGCGAGGGCCGGGTAGAACCTAGAGGGTCGGGCCACCCAACTCAAGCCGGGCCGAACCCAGTGGGCCAGGCCACCCAGCGGGTCGGGTTGGACCCAGCAGGATAGGCCAGGTCGACCCAGACCAGGTCGGACCAGACCCTGACCTACTACGACCCATTTACACTCCTTTGGCCATTAGTTTGGCACTAGACGTTAGTTCGACGAACCATTAGTAATGTTGGAAATCTTGGAATGAGATGGTCCTTTTGAGTATACCCCACTGGAGATTTGGATTAAGATGGTGTATGGTCAGGTTGGATAGAGCACAAATCCAACTGGGCCCCCGGGACTAAAAGGCTAATAACTCACAGACCAGGCATCTGATTGACGTGTCGTCTATTGCATTGAGACCCCTATGACATGGCAGTCCTTTGAGATACTTCTTCATGGGACTTCGTGTCAGTTGGAGTATCGACCAGTGGCTTGTGGAGAAGAATCTCCCAGAGACAAGAGAGTGTAGTGTGGGAACCTAGTAGTTGGCTGTGATGTGAAGAATGAAGAGCGATCATGTGTGGGTCAGCACCGAGTGATCCTGTGTGGGTCAGCACCCAGTGATCCTATGTGGGTTAGCACCTAGCGATCCTGTGTGGGTCAGCATCGAGCGATCCTGTGTGGGTCATCAGCTAGAAATCCTGTGTGGGTCAGCAGCTAGCGATCCTGTGTGGGTCAGCACCTAGCGATCTTGTGTGGGTTAGCACTGAGCGATCCTGTCTGGGTCAGCACTGAGTGATCTTATGTGGGTATGCCTCTTAACGGAGTAAGTTGCTTCAGTAGTTATAACTAATCATATTTACTACCATACCTAAGTTATACCAGGTGTGAGTTGAGTCTGTACCTGTGTGGTACTTTCCTTCGTGGTAATACATTGGTGGAATTCTTCTAAGTGGCGTACCTGTGTGGTACTTGCCTTCGTTGTATTTTTTATTTTATGGAACAGTTGAGCTTGAGGATTTGGAGTTGGACTCTGTGTTTTCCTCATGATTTAGAAGGGAGTACTTGATAACTTAGGTATATGTATGGGAATATATCTAATTAGGGTTATCAAATGTTTTCATTTTTTGTGGTTTATCCTTGGTGTATTTTGTGAGACCTTAAGGGTCTCGGGGTCCCTAATGAGTATCATTATACCCACCCCTACACGGTTTATGCCCGCACCTCGTTGTTTTTGGTGCAGACGACGGACAATGCTGATCGAGGCTGAGAGTACCAGGACTGGAAGGTGCCAGGAGGTGGACCATACGGCGTGTCGGTATGCAGAGGAGACTGGTGGACATGGAGTGCTGAGAAGGCGATCTGTACCTACCCTTCAGGTAGGAACCTTGGAGGAAAACCCTGTAGTTTTCTTTCTCTTTCTTCATTTGTACTTGTATCTTTACAGTTGGGCTTGTATTCCAGCCCCTTTTTACTTTCAACACTCTTTCTGCTATACAGTTGACTTGTTTTCGTATCTTTTTGTGTGCTTGGTTGCATGTGTTTACAGGTTATAAAAGGAAATTCCTTACCTGTATACGGAATACGCCTTTTGATGCTAGTCTCCAGCCCCTGGCCTATAGAAGGAGGGCTTTGGGTAGTCATGGCACGAGCCTCGGGGGATGGGTCGTGACAAATTGGTATCAGAGGAGTCTGTTTTACCATAGAACATAGGACTCTGATCTTTATTTTTGAACGGAAATAGTGTTAAGTGTAGTGAGTGTGGTTATCATTTTAGGGAATCCAGTGTTGGTGTGGTGGCTGACGTATCCATACACCGGGACCTTGATTTCTGATTTCCGACTCAGTGCACGAAAACACTGACTGCGTGTGTGTTTTCAAGAGTTTTCTTTGTGATCTCTTGAGTCATCTCACCAGGTATAACTTATTGACCATGGCGCACCTGTTTCTTTTCAATATTCTACCACGAAGACTATCAGCTAGGGTTCTGAGAGTAGTACGCACTAATAGTCCACCGAGCAACGTGGCCTCAGTGCAGGTCCCTTTTCCAGTAGAGGCATCTGCAGTACCATTACCCTTTGGGCCACCAATGCCATCGGCCCCAACAGCAGAGGGTGAACGCTGCTTGATCGCATTTCATGAGTTCCAGTGCTAGAGTCCACCAAATTTCAGGGGAGATATGGACCCACAAGCGGTTGAGGATTGGCTAGAGGTTGTAGTGAGAGTCTTCCGACTGGTAGGGACACCAGCTGATCTCATGGTGATACTTGTTTCCAGCCTTATACAAGCAGCAGTAGACAGATAGTGGAGCTTGATCCTCCAAGTTCACGATGAGGTGATGCTTCTCTGGGCAGACTTTGAGAGCCTATTCCAGGCAGAGATTGTCCCAGGGACTCTTCGTGTAGTGCGCATACAGGAGCTACTTCATCGGCAGCAGGGCAGCATGATTGTAGGTCAGTACTCAGTGAGGTTCACTGACCTCTCATTCTACTCCACAGATATGGTTATAGACCCATTCTTTAGGGCCCGAACCTTCGATCAGGGGCTTAGATGAGAGATTAGGTCTTCTTTGATTTCTCTTAGCATCCCGACGCAGGCGGGGGTATTAGAGAGAGCCCTCGTAGTGGAGAGTTTCCCTACTGAGCAGTCACCAGCATTGAGACCCACCACCGTACGACACATAGAAGATTCTTTTACAGCTGGTAGCAGACATATGTCGTAGAGGTCCAAGAGGACCATACCTATAGGTAGACGACTGCAGGATTCAGAGTTGATTGTGAAAGGCACTCGAGGCAGAACCAGTCATTCCAGGAGCGGGCAGTGTTACGCATGCGGCGGGCAGGGTCACATGGCTCATGACTATCTAAGCCACCATATAGATGATCAGAAGACGGTCGAAGGACCGCCCAGGAAGAGACAAATATTCGATCGAGGTGGTCTGCAGGGAGTAGGTAGATGTGGAAGAGGAGCTGGTCGTGTAGCTGGTGGTGGGAGATGATTTGAGTTGTTACCGCCACCACCACCAGGTGGTCCACCACAACCACATGGAGTAGGTGGAGAGGGGCGAGCTCAGATCCAAGCAGCTGAGGCCTATGACCATGTCACTCCAGAGATGATAAGAGGTATGATCTCTGTCTATTCCACCTTAGTTGTAGTACTTATAGACACAAGTGCTAGCCATTATTTTATTGACACTACCCTCGTTCAGAGCTCGGAGATTCTGATGGTTCCATTGGCATGATCCTTACGGCTTGAGACTTCTATAGGAGCGGATTCGACGATTACTCATTGGTGCCGGTAGTACGAGCTTACTCTAGGAGGCAAGATCTTCGGCTAGGATCTCTTGGTAGCAGCATCGAGGACTTACGACGTCATCTTGGGTATGGACTGGTTATATGCAGTCCATGCTTAGATTAACTACATTAGGCGCAAAGTGCGGTGTGTCTATACGGATGGAAATAGGTTTACCTTTTCCAGCAAGAAGGGATCCTTTAAATCATAGTATGGACTTACCCAGAGGAGGGTGCGGCTGATCACTCATCAGTTGGCTAGCCTTACCCTCGGAGCGGTTGATGTAGAGAGTCCGAGTTATCCTGTAGTGGTGGACTAGTACGCGGATGACTTCCCTGATGATGTTTTGGGTATACCTCCTCATAGATAGGTGGAATTTTACATTGAATTGTACCCTAGGACAACAGCAATATCTAAACCAACATATTGGATGGCTCCCGCAGAGCTTTGTGAGTTGCAGGTACAACTAGAGGACTTGCAGGGGAAGGGATTCATCTGGCCCAGTGTTTCTCCTTGGGCAGCCCCAATTTTTTTCACCAAGAAGGAGGATAGGAGATTGATACTTTGTGTTGATTATCGAATACGGAACCAGGTGGCCGTGAAGAACAAGTACCCACTTCTGAGTATTGACGACCTCTTTGATCAGTTGAAAGGAGCACGATGGTTCTCGAAGATAGATCTCAGATCAGGCTATCACCAACTCAGAGTGCCAGATGAGGATGTGCAGAATATGGCTTTCGGATGTTGGTATGACCACTAAGATTTCTTGGTTATTCCATTAGGTGTGACCAATTCTTCAGTAGTGTTCATGGGACTCATGAACATGATATTTCATCCATACCTTGATCACTTTGTGGTAGTTTTCATCGACGACATTCTGATCTACTCGACTACTGAGGAGGATCATGCCTATCATTTGCAGGTAGTACTAGACACACTTTGAGGGAACCATATTTATGGTATGCTCTTGAAGTTTCAGTTCTGGATCCGAGAGGTTCACTTTCTGGGACATGACATATCGAAGGCTAGAGTTGCAGTGGATCCAGTGAAGATTGAGGCGGTACTTTCTTGGGAGCCACCCAAGAGTGTGATGGAGGTATGGAGTTTCCTGGGTTTGGCTGTATACTACTGGAGGTTCGTTCCATATTTCTCCGGAGTTTTAGAACCACTATCAGTGTTGAAGAATAAGGGGTTCCCTTTTTGTGGTCGGAGAGATGGCAACCGAGTTTTCAGGAGCTTAGGAAGAGGCTGACTAGTGCCCCCATCTTGAGTCTTCCAGAGGAGGGCGTAGGGTATGTAGTCTACTACGATGCATCAGGGACCAAGGTCGGATGTGTTCTGATGCAGGAGCGATTCGTGATCACATATGGTTCTTGACAACTGAGACAACATGGGCAGTACTATGCTACCTATGACCTAGAGTTAGCAGCAATGGTCTCCACCTTGGAGATGTGGTGACATTACTTGATTGACGAATGTTTTACAGTCTACTCAGATCACAAGAGTCCCAGGTATATCTTCTCTCATAAGGACCTGAACCTGAGACAACAACATTGGCTAAAGTTTCTCCAAGACTATGACTTCGAGATAGTTTATACTTCTGGGAAGGGAAACGTTGTAGAAAATGATCTCATTAGGAGATCTCGTATACATCTCCTATGTGAGGTGATAGAGAAGCTGACCTCTTTAGAGATTTCCTTTGTAGATCGGGATAGATCAGCTTTCCTTCAGACTCTTACAGTCACACCCCCACTTCATCAGCGAGTCAGGGAGGTGCAGTGTGGGGATGCTGACTATGTGGTTCAGCATGCTTAGATATCCACAGGGAAAGCACCTGATAGATTTTTTGAAGGTGGGGAGCACATCATCCCCTTCAGAGGACTACTATTGTACCAGTGTCACTTTAGGAGGAAGTGTTGAGGGAGTTCCACACATCTCCTCTAGCGGTACATCCAGGAGTGGGAAAGATGTATTAGGATCTCTGACGAAAGCACTGGTGGTCGGGAATGAAGAAAGCAGTAGCAGAGTTTGTATCACAATTTCTCACTTGTCAGCAAGTGAATGTGGAGCATCAGGTACTAGCAGGCTTGCTTCATCCTTTAGAAATCCTAGAGTGGAAGTGGGATGGGATATCCATGGACATTGTGATAGGACTTCCACATACATCCAGGGGTCATGACTTGATTTGGGTGATCATCGACCGACTCACCAAGTTGGCCCACTTCCTACTGATCAGAGAGCAGGGTTCAGTAGAGAGCTTGGGATGCCTCTATGTGCAGAAGATTGTGCGGCTACATGGAGTAACCTCAACGATTGTCTCCTATCGTGATGCACATTTTACTTCCCAGCTATGGAAGGGGTTGTAGGATGCTTTCGGGATGCAACTTCATTTGAGAACTACCTTCCATCCCCAAACGGATGGACAAACTGAGCGGACCATTTAGACCCTCGAGGAAATGTAGCGTGCTTGTGTCCTCGACTTCAGTCGCAGCTAGGAGGATAACTTACCTTTGGTGGAGTTTTCATACAACATCAACTATCACTCCACCATTAGGATGACATCTTTTGAGGCATTGTATAGGCGACCCTGCAGATTACCTTTGTGCTGGACTGACTCTGGGGAGTCAGCACTAGTGGGACCAGAGATGGTACAGGATACCACAGAGAAAGTGAAAATCATCCAGGAGAAGATGAAGACTGCACAGAGCAAACAGAAGTCGTATGCTGACAGGAGACGGAGACCTCTGGAGTTTGAGGATGGCGAGAACGTCTTTCTACAGGTATCACCTCAATGAGGTTTGCATAGATTTGGCCAAGGCGGAATGTTATCTTCGAGGTTCATTGAACCCTTCCAAGTCCTCAGTAGAGTTGGAAAGGTGGATTACCGCTTAGCTCTTCCACCTTAGTTGCACCAGGTGAACAACATCTACCACATATCCCATCTGAGGAGATGCATGCATGACTATTCCCACATCATCGACCATGGAGAGATGGATATCGAAGTTGGGGTGACTTTTACGGAGGTACAGTAGAGATTGAGCATCGATAGGAGTGGGTCCTTTATGGTAAGTCGATACCTCTCGTGCGCATTTGCTGGCAGCATGAGAACATCCAGGAGAGCACATGGGAGTGGGAGGCTTAGATTCATGCTTAGTACCCCCACTTGTTTACCTAGTTTGAGTTATGTCTTATGGGGGCGCAAAGCCCTGAGGTGGGGAGAATGTAAAGACCTGGAATTTCCATGTATTTTTTTTAAAAATATATGGGAATTTTATGAGTTCGCAAAAATTGACGGCGCGTGATTCCGAGGCCCGGAGCGCCCGGAATGAATTTCTAAACTTTTGTTCGGGTACGTTCAGTAAACATGCAAGTGTGATTTTATAACTTTTGAACTAGTGCTCAGAATTGAAATCTGAGGGCACCATTGAACTTGAAACGTCAGTATTCTCATAAGGAGACCTTCACCTCGACTGTAGTAGGTCAAGGGTGGAAGATATCTTTTCACATATTTGTGAAAGAATAAAATAAAAATAAAATTGTGTAACCTTTTTATTTTTATTTGAAACTCCTTGTGGATGTTGAGATGTGGCGACCACAAAAATTAAACCTCCCCTTGAGGTTATGGAGGTGGGTACCATCGAACATAAACCCTCTCATGAGAGGTTACGGTGGTGGGGACCACCGAGCCTAACCTCCCATGATAGGTTATGGTGATGGGGACCACCAGAGGATTAAAACCCCTTTGAACCTCCCACTTAAATGTGGGGAAGTCTCTTGAACTTCCCATTGATTAATTAATCCACTCCCCTTAATTAATTATGCCTCATCAATTAATTAATGTTTCCAACTTGTTTTGTACCAACAATTTAAAATTGGGCAAACCATTTTTATTTTGGTTGGATATTCTTTTGAGAGCATTCGTTGGAAAAGGGGAGAGATCTTGGAGGATTACTTTATCTAATGATGAACACCATTGCAGAAATCTTGTCCTCTGACGAACTTCTCCCCAATCTCCATCGAAGGATCTCCAAAGATGAATAAACCTACGATCGAGGAAACGTCGTCATCACTGACTTCATCTTTTCCTCTCCTCACCGACGTTGTTGGAGGAGACTTGTTATGGGATTGACAAATACCAAACCGTCTAAACCATGGACAATATTCAATGAGAAAACATGGTAGGGAGGGTGTTTGAATTATTTTCCATACCTGTTCTTGATATTCATGCGATTCAAGTATTATAGCTGCTTGCTACCCCTCTAATGTGGAGAGTGCGGGCCAAACAAACATGGTCTGTCCTCTCCGAATTTTCTTGGGATTATACTTGTGTTATTCGCAATGGAGGAGGATGGATATCAACACCAATGGGGAATTAGAACGGTGGTCGACACCACCGCTGGCTGCAATGAAGGCGACGGCGCAACAGTGCCGCCCCGGGGCCACTACTGCCCACGGCCTCTGCTATCCGTGACCACCACTGTCCGTAGCCACCACCGTCGCGGCCTCCGCCGTCTGTGGAACCCGCGACCTTCATGCCATTACGGACCTGCGGCCTCACTGCCCTTCCCTGAAGCCTCACTGCATCGCCTCACAGCCTTCCACACTGCCCCGCGGCCTCACGGCCCTTCACGGCCTCACGACCACCCGCGACCCTTCGCATCCCCTCGCGGCCCTCGCAGCCTACTGGACTGACCAACGCGGGCCGTGCCGGACCCATCGGTTTAGTCCAAGTTGAGCCAGACCGGGTCGTCCCAAGCCGAGTTAGGATGGGTTGGTCCGACCGGGATAGATCGGACCCAGACCCACTACGACCCATTTACGCTCCTTTGGCCATTACTTTGGCACCTGACGTCCATTTGATGAACCGTCAGCGATGATGGAAATATTGGAGAGATATGGTCTACTTGAGTATACCACACAAGATATTTGGATTAAGTTGTGGTACAATCAGGTTGGATTGAGCATGAATTCAACCAGGCCCCCAGGACTAAAAGCCTAATAACTCACAGACCAAGCATCCGATTGACGCGTCATCTGTTGCGTTGAGACCCCTATGATGTGGTGGTACTTTGAGACACTTCTTCATGGGACTTAATGGAATTTAAATTATAGACCAGTGTCTTTTGGATTGGAACCTCATAGGGACAAGCAAGCGTAGTTCGGGAACCTAGTAGATGGCTGTGATGTGAAGAATTGAGAGTGATCCTGTGTGGGTCAGCATCAAGCGATCCTATGTGGGTCAGTACTTAGTGATCCTGTGTTGGTCAGCACCTAGCGATTTTATGTGGGTCAGCACCGAGCGATCCTATGTGGGTCAGCAACTAGGAATCCTGTGTGGGTTAGCACCTAGCGATCCTGTGTGGGTCAGCACCTATCGATCCTGTGTGGGTCAGCAACGAGCGATCCTGTGTGCGTCAGCACCGAGTGATCCTATGTGGGTCTGCCTCTTAACAGAGTAAGATGTTTCAATTGTTATAACTGATCATTTTATTATTGTACCTATGTTATACCTGGTGTGAGCTGAGTCTGTACCGGTGTGGTACTTTCCTTCGTGGTAATACATTGGTGGTATTCTTCTGAGTGGCATACCTGTGTGGTACTTGCCTTCGTGGTATTTCTTTCTTTGTGGAACAGTTGAACTTCGGGATTTGGAGTTGGACTCTGTGTTTTCCTCATGATTGAGAAGGGTATACTTGATAACTTAGGTATATATATGGCCATATACCTATGTAGGGTTATCAGATGTTTTCATTCTTTGTGGTTTATCCTTGATGGATTTTGTGAGACCTTGAGGGTCTCAGGGCCCCTATAGAGTATCGTTATACTCACCCCTACATGGGATATGCCTACACCTCATTGTGTTTGGTGAAGATGACAGACAACACTGATCGAGGATGAGAGTACTAGGACTAGACGGTGCCCGGAGGTGGACCATACGGCGTGCCAGTACGTAGAGGAGACGGGTGGACGTGGAGTGCTGAGGAGGTGATCTGTAACTACCCTTCAGGTAGTAACCTCAAAGGATGACCCAATAGCGATCTTTCTCTTTCTTCAGTTTTATTGTATTTCAGTTGTACTTGTATCTTTACAGTTGGGCTTGTATTCCAATCCCTTTTTACTTTCAGCACACTTTCTGCTATACAGTTGACCTGTTTTTGTATCTTGTTGTGTTTTTGGTTGCCTGTGTTTATAGGATATAAAGGAAAATCCTTCCCATTATAGGGAATATGCCTTTCGGTGCTAGTCACCAGCCCCTGGCCTGTGGAAGGCGGGCTTGGGGTAGTCATGGCACGAGCCTTGGGGGACGGGTCGTGACATAATAAATCTCTTATTTGTGCCTTAATTATATTATTAGTGGGATGAATTACTTATTCACTGGATAGAATTTGTTCTGCATATATCAAATGTATTATGAATTGAATAAATTCCATTACCATTTATCAAAACATCAACATGAGAATATTAATTTCATATTTCTTAAAATGAACATCAAGCATCATAAAATAATCTCTAGTCCTTATCATCCATATCCAAAATATATAAAACACTATTACTAATATCCATTATTCTTGATAACTCATGGATGGATTCTTGAACTTCATTAGCTAGATTAGGATATCCCCACTAGATGAATACTTTCTATTATAGTTCTAAACCATTTTTGATATCACTGTAATGTATCAATTAGTTATTTTGATCTTCTTCTTGGAATATCATCTCGCCAATCATCTAATGTATGGGCTACCCATTGATTTTTTCTAACCAGGTATTCAAGGGCAGTAAATTCATTACCTACAATGAATGGGAGACCTCTTCACTTATCTTTTCTAACATAATTCACTTGATTCTTTTCATGTTCGATGAAGTTCCTAAAAACATTTACTTTTACTCATTAGCAACAAATATAATTTCATCTACATACATCAAAGGAAAATTCAACATGAATATATACAATACATTCATTGGTCCATGTGGTCTAATGCATACTATTCATAAGAAGATCAAGCATCTAGAGCTACTCCATTTTGCCTCCACACCACTTGTGTCCTATGCCATCTCCTTCCATCACCTACCATAATTTTTAAAAAAGATAAGGGGATCAAATTACACTAAAATTGTACCACATCTTCTTATCATCTCATATATCAAAAAATTATAATTAATAGTCTATGATTAAATCATTAGAGGGTGAAAAGATAGAGAGAATATAAAATAAGGAAAAATCTCTCTAACGCAACTTCTAAAATATTTATCATATCAACCTCAAACTAGTGTTGTTAAAATCCACTTGAAAATTTTCTATATTGAGATATATATGATTTTCATGATTATTATTCCTAGATTTTTTTATATCTCAAAAAATGGTGTGATTTAGTTTCTCTAAAATATCTCAAGGATTATGGGTCAAAATTAATAAAAAAATTATCAATATAAATTTTGATAGATAGTGAATAGAATAAATGAAACTTGGTTTAAGAATCTATGGTTTGAGACTTTGAAATATAGGGATAAATTATTATATTACAAATCTTTCTCTAGATTTCATCAAAATCCATTAATCAAATTTTGACAAAAAAATCCATTTATTAGACATTGATCTCTATATTAACATAAAAAATCTAATTTTGAGTTTTTTGAATTTATTTTACGAATGAGGATATAGAGTATTGAGAGGAAAAAAATTAAATCAATAGAAATGAATTAGTCCAAATAACTAATCCTCTAATCTTGGATACCTTGATCCACCTCAATTATTCCTCCATTTACCTCCTTTTATCTAGAGAATACTTGTAATTTAGGTTTATTTCAATTAAAGTTTCATAAATGGAATCATATAGGGTATTAGGAATGAATTATGGTTTTTAGTAATTATCATTATTATTATTCATCCCCATTTAATTCTCTAAAATTCCTCAGTCTCCTTAAAAATTCTTATACTCTATCTAAAAAGGAATCCATATATTCTAAATCATATTATTTATTCTAATATTTTTTTTTACATTTTGATGAAAGAGTGTGATTTTCACTTTACAATTCTTAAATTAACTATTATATTTCAAAAATTTCCTTTGAAAAAAAACTTTCCCATTAGCGAAAAATATTCTATTATGGAAAAACTTAGGATATTAAATCCTCACAACATTAAAACTTTTCTTACCTATAAATAAGTATGTATAAACTGAAATAATGTTAGATTAATATCACATAAAAATAGGTGGGGTACTGAACATGAATCAGCTCCTCTCACTCACAGTTTCACTCCTAAACTCCTTCATACCTCCACAACACTCTGACTAGTGAGATCTTCAAGCAACATATCACCTTCATCATGAATTTATTTTATTGATTTTCTAAAAATAATTCCAGGATAAAAATCATCAGCAAGAGAGGTATATTTTGTTGGGAGTATGGTGGTCTAAAATAATGAAGTCCCAAGGACTCTACACAAACAATCTTGGCTCGCTCCAGGAGGAGTGTTCCAAGGCCTGAGAAATAAGATATTTTCACTCTCTGACTCACCCTTGATGACAAGAAGTATCTAATATGACACCAATTAAGTAATACATCAATAGTATCCCATGTGGGTTGTTCATATAAATCACAAAACAATAGTAAATAAACTAAAACCCCAACCCAGTCTTGATTCTTAGCCCAACCCCATATCCTAACTCTTTTCAATCTATCTTGCACAACTATCCAACATTGGGCTACTCCCCTTCTAGTACCTATGTTCAACAGGTATCCTTAGGTACAGGTGTTTCGAAGATTCATGAGTTGTCTAGGAGTAAAACATATTAGGACACCACCAATGTCCCTAATATAACTATTATAAACAGTGTATACACAATTTGATATGATTATAATAATAAAATAAAGTATGGAAGAAAAATAAAATAAACCCAAGTGTATAATATATCAATATAATTCCATATAACATACACCATGTGGAATAATATATCCCTAAAACCTCATATATAATACAACAAGTGTGATAATATCTCCCCAAAACCTCATATATCATACACCTAGGGTCATCATTTGTCCCTACGACCTCATATAACATATATTGTAATTAAAGGTGTTGAATACTTTTCAAAACCCCACATAAATTTTCTAGTTTGTCCAACCAAGCATTTAACTTATCCTAGATATTAAATTCATACTAGGTTATCACCTAACTAGCTCCCTTATTCTAAATCTCCTCAGAGTGAACAAAAAATTGGGGTTACCACTGTGGTCCCCTAGGTCACATCACATTATTGAAACAAAACATGGGTTTCTCTCTCACATTACTAACTATTGGTTTAATCCCATCTCTTGATGGAAATAACATCTCTCAACAAAACCATGCTTTCATCAGGGTCTAGTAGGTCACATTTGAGATACAATGCTGTAATTACACAATAGAGATGGTATAAGTCTCATCTCACTTACAAATTCAAGTTAGGTTGGTTCTCTCACACTCAACCCACCCATAAATACTTTCCTTGATAAACCCACCTCAGTACACACATACTAGATGGGTAAAAACACTAAAACTATACTCTAATAAATAATCCCAAAGGCTACAATGTAGCTTAATATTTTATTTGGACTAACCTTAATCAAAACATTCCTAATCAATCACACTTACCTACTTAAAGGGAATTAAGGGAACCTATCTCAAAGTCCATTAGGCTCACTCACTATGTTTTCACCCCTATAGAGTTTATATATCACACAAAATTTCTATATGTTTAGTCATAGGCTATCATGGTAGAAAAATAGTATTCAAAAGTCAATAATGGACCAAGACACTTATATTCTACTCATTGGAGTTTATGTGAAAAATTAATTTTCAATTTAAGGATGATCTCACACAAGTGGTGAGGTTGTATATCACATGAACATAAAAAAATTCATAAACAATATGAGGATTTTTAAGGAAAACCTACCACAAACATAGATTTACTTCCTTTCCAATCATGACTATTCCTTATTTATTCCAAACCATTCTACTAATATCTAATCTCAAGCCACAACATACGAATAATTAATTATAAGAATTTATCGTTAATTATTTAATTTTAACCAAAAATGTATAATGCCCAAAACTCACCAATCAACATCTACTCACTAAATCCACAAGCCAATGTCTCAGTGAATTCTTCTAGTACCCTTATGAAAAAAATTCCCACTACACAACAGCCACTTGAGCACCAATTCCATTATAAAATGGTGAAAAACCTAGAAAAACTCACTGAATGAAAACACTCCAATGAAATAGTGACTGAAATCATGCATTAATTCTCCCATGACATCCTCAGTCAACCACACACAAATTACCCATCATCCCTTCATGATTCCACCATGCTATGATGGACCAATCATCAAAACCTAGCCTTATGAAATTAAAATCTATAGTTATCAAAGGTGAATAATAATGGAAAGGTGGATAGGAAGATCATATCTCAAATATCTATGGAAAATACCCATGAATCATTACTAATCAAAGGGGGATTAAGAGATTAAGGAGAGGGGAGTCATCCAAAATGGATCTCACTAACATTTTCTCAACCTAAAACCAAAATAGAAGGAAACCATAAAAATAGAGGTTTACCCATGTTCAAAAAACTAGAACGGGAGCTATAATAGTATGACCCATAATACTGATGGTCTAATTAACTCTACGAGAAACCCATTACAACACCCTCATTTTCATGTAATTTACCATTTAATTTATTATTTTGAAGTTATAAAATAATTTGGTTGAGTTTCACGAGTTTCCATATGGTTTTGGACTATTTTGGAAGGGTTTTTTAAGGGTGTACAGTTTAAGAATATTGATTAGCCACTAAATGAGGCTAATATTCATTGTTAATATATATAATATTCATGTGATTTATTATTCATAAACACAATTTTAGTGCATTTTACACTTTGAACATCATTTCACATTATGATTGTAATACCTTCTTAAAATGCACTATTATGTGGTACATTTTTTAACATCATTTAAAGTACCCAATGATTCATCTAATTTTAAGGAATATAATTATACATATTTTAATTTCATATTTTGGGAAATTTATCTGCACTTAAATATGAACATATTTAGGGATCAATGGATAATTCATGGAAGAAGATGGGGATATTTGGTGATGAAAGGAAACAATTATGGAGAAGTCAGATTGGACACCAGCCCACTGATGAGACTGTGGGACCCACATTACAAACCCAATGAATCCCAAATGTGGTGGTAGGATAGAGAAAATATAGAGGAACAAATAAATATTCAGTATCCAATGCTAATTCGGCCTCCATGGTGTCTATTTAGGCGGACCAAGTTAGAGATAAAATTATGGGCCATATTCTGTGTCCCAGAAACACAATACACTAATCTAATCATATATCCGACTCCACAACTGAAAATTGGCCTAAATTTTACATACGGGTAGGAGACATCCGGGGCTCCATTTTATTCTTCTATGTCCCACTCTGATTCGGCCATTTAGAAGGACTTACAAGCGTGTCTGTTTGGTGGAAGCAAGCTGGCTGCCACCTCGGGTCAAGGGTTGAAAAGTCTCCTCTCCCTTACTTTCCACCACCCTAGGCCTACCATAATCAAGTGTGATCTTTTGTACTATTGGAGGCTCGACCCAAGGCTCCCAAAATTCCTATTTAATTTAGTGGTGGTGAATGAGTTTTTGGAATCTTTGGTTCTTTGTTCAATTATAATGTTATGCTGCAATTTTGTTGTCTCAAGTTTGTCTTTCACATGTAAGTTGTTAAATTCACTTTAGTTTCTTAATAAAAGTTCTTCTGATCCTCTTATTCCATTGTTCTACATCTCACTTTGATATCATTTCCTCAAGGTGTGAATTTATTCACACCAAATCTTGTGAAATTATTCACACAATGGTGGAGTGATCATTTTATTTTTGTTGTTTTCTTTACTTCTCCATTTCCTCCCTCATGAGTCTACTTTCTGCTTCCATTGAAACCATGAGATCAATGGAGGTCTAACCCACTTATGGGTTGATCCAAGGGAGTATCAAGGGGCTGTATTGGATTTTATTTATCACCCCATTAATGTATAATCACTTCTTTAATTGAGATTTTTATTTGATGATTTTTAAACTCCATCATCCTTGTTGAATTTAAGGTCACACACTTCAAGTGCTAATACGAACCTTTACCTTGAAGTGCTCAAAAAATTGATCCTTAAAGTGTATAGGTGATTAGTATTAAAGGGTGTAGGAATTAAAATAGTAAGTGATGATGTTGTTTTATCTCCTTAAATGAACCCATCTCAAATATAAGAAATTGAAATCATTGAAAAGGAAATACGTCCAATCCACCCCGAGCGATAACCTAGGATCAACTCATTATTTTAAATTGAATTCACTTAAATATGTTAGTTATCCTTTAAACCCATATAAAATCAACCCAATTTGCCACTTAATAGCTAAAAATAGTCCATATAATGTACGTGTCTATAGGTTTTTTCTTAGGTCTCTGAGGATTCGATAACCCAAGTTAAACTACAAGGACCGTTCTACCTTCATCTCTTGGGTAAATTTGGGCGAGAATCAAATTTTGGCGCCGTTATCGGGGACCCAAGTAAGTCATCTAAATACCCATTATATTCTCCACCATTTCTTCTTTTCTCATCTAAATTCTCTTATCTTCTCCCTTTCTCGTTTTTTTTCTTTTGGCGCATGTCCGCCTACACCCGTGATCAATCAAACCGTCTAGTTAGGGTGGATAGTCCTGGGGTTGGGGAGTCAAGTACACCAAGGGAACTCTTTCCATTAGATCATAATATTCATAACACCCCTGAGTCAAAAATTGAGCCCATTTTAGTGGAAGTTCTTCAAAGAAACCAACTCATAAACCCGGGTGGGAACCAAAATGGAAACCCAAATGAGGCAGCCCCAAACTTGGGGAATGCAATTGATCAAACCATGAATGAATACCTCACACATTCCTGGACCAATGCCCACTCATGCATTAGACACAACTCCCTATGAGATTCCAACTACATCTTTAAACCCCATGTCCTAAACCATATTCCCACATTCCATGGAATGGAGTCTGAGATGCCCTACCTTCACATTAAGGAGTTCAATGACATTGTAGAAACCATGTGTCCCCCACATCAACTAGAATCAGCTAAGATGAGGATATTTCCTTTTTCTTTAGAGAATTGAGCTAAAAATTGGCTAAAAAATTTGATACCATCATCCATAAACTCTTGGTACCAACTACAAAGATAATTCTACAAAAAATACTTTTTCCACCACAAAACAATTTCACTTAAAAAGAGTATCCAAAAATTTTTTGAAAAAGAGGGAGAGTCATTCTATGAAACATGGGAGAGGTTCAAAGACACTCTAAACATGGTTCCACACCATGGTTTTTCTATTCCTGAACAAGTGAGAATTTTCTATGAAGGGTTGGGTCTGGGGAACAAACAATTCATTGACATGATGTGTAATGTAACATTTAAAGAAAAATCCCCAAATGATGCTTACGAGTATCTAGAAAGCCTTTATGAACAAAACCAAACATGGAGAACTTCACCTTATTCTAAAAAGACACAAAGAACTACTGGAATTAATACACTTAGAGAAGAAAAAGCCTTAGGGCTAAACTCGCAGCACTCTCTAAGAAGGTTGAAGAAATAGACCTTAGGAAAGTCAATGAAATCCAAACTGTAGACCTTGTTTGCACAATTAGTGACAAACATGACCATAAGACAGACAACTGCCCAACCATTCCATCCATCAATGATGTTATTTTAGGAGGACCCCCAGCAGAAGTAAATTCTTTGAACTTTCAAAAGCCTCAATACCAAAACAACTTCAACCCAAGGTATAATGATCACCCAGGATTCCGCTGGAAAGATAACCAACAACCTAGCCAACCACAGGGACAAAATCCTTACCCCCATTAGAACTACCAATCCCATAACTAGTTCCAAACCCAACCTATCCAATACCAACAGGAACCAGTCCATTTTCAACAAACCATCCCACCTCCAAAATATCCCCCTAGGATAAACCAATCTTCTCAAGCACCATCCCAAACTGTTCCACAAAGCCTACTAGAAAAACTGTGCAAACAAATGGAAAGGATGAACTTGTAAGCCTCTTCCCTTAAACAAGAACTTCAAACCATCAAAACTGGAAAGGCACCCATGCCTAATCAGGCGGTTCCATCCTCAACTTCAAGGGGAAAGTCAAGTTTCACTCAAACAACTCATGAAAAACTAAAGGTTGTGAATGTTTTTAGAATTGGGAAATCAATTGAGAAACCTGAAAAAATAATTCAGAACCCACCTGAAGATTCAAACTTGGATGAAAATTCCAATGAACCAAATGGTCAAACTGAAAAACATGATAACTTTGTCAAAGAAACAACTCTTCAACAAACAACCCCACAACCTATACCATTTCCTCAACACATGAGAGGGAAAACTAATCCAGAATTGAGTGAAACATTGAGGGAAATCTTCTCACAATTCAAGTTGAAAATTCCCCTTATCGATGTCATCCAAACCATACCTTCCTACTCAAAGTACCTTAAGGACCTGTGCACTTTTAAAAGAAAATTTTCACATAAAAACCAAGTCCTTTTGGCTGCTAATGTGAGTACCACCATTCAAGGGAAAATTCCTCCTAAGTTGAAAGACTCGGGTTGCCCTTACATCAATGTTGAACTAGGAGAGAGAAAAGTTGTCAAGGCCTTGTGTAACCTAGGTTCTAGTGTCAATCTCATTACCTATGCTGTGTACTTCCATTTAGGCCTAGAAGAACTCCAACCCACATCTGTAACACTTCAACTTGATAATCGTAGCATTAGGGTTCCAAAGGGGATTTTAAAGGACGTTCTGGTAAAGGTTAAAAACTTCATCTACCATGCTGACTTCATTGTCCTTGACAACCATCCAATCTTAGGAAATAAAGAACAAACCTCAATTATCCTTGGTCGTCCCTTTTTTGCAACAATCAACTCTATTATCCGAGTCCGAAATGGGAACATGACCATCACCTTTGGGAACATGAGTCTAGACTTGAACATCTATAATGCAAGCTCACAAATAGGGTATGATGAGGACATTCATGAAGTAAAAATTATAGGAAGCATTGATAATGAATCCATCGAATGTCAAGGAACATTTGATGCACATTTAAGTCAGGATGAGATTGATTTCCTTTGTTCATATGAAGGAAGTTTATATCCTTGGCTTGAATAATTTTCAAATTGCTCTTATGATGAAGTCTTAGGTCCAAAAATCAGTGAAACCTTTCAAGAAACCACTTCCATGGAAACTGATCAAACTTCCTTCCCTAAATCTGATCAAACCAATCTTGTAGCTGAAACTTTTATATGTGGAGAATCAATCCTATCTAAAACTTTAGGAAACAAAATTGATCTTGATATAATTTCCCAATCTTCTGCTGAAATTCTGAACCGACCTGAGCTTGAATTGAAGGAACTTCCCGCTGCACTCAAGTATGCCTTCCTTGGGGACAATCAAACACATCCTATTGTCATTTCTTCTTATCTTGAAGCCAATTATGTGAGGATTCTTCTAGATGTACTTAGGAAACATAAGAAATCCATTGGTTGGAACCTGTCTGATATACCAGGGATTAGCCCACTTATTGGGACTAATATGATTGTTCTGGAATCTGATTCAAAGCCATGTCATCAACCTCAACAACGACTCAATCCTAATATCATGGAGGTATTAAGGAAAGAACTTATGAAATTATTAAAATCTGGTATCATATATCCCATAGCTGAGAGTGAATGGGTGAGCCCAATCCAAGTGGTTCCAAAAAAGGCTGGAATCACAGTGATAACCAATGAGGATGGAGAGATTCTTCCAACAAGGGTGATTAGTGGATGGAGGGTCTGCATTAACTATAGGAAGATAAACTCATTCACTAAGGACCATTTCCCCTTATCATTCATTGACCAAGTCCTTGAGAGAGTGGAAGGTCATGCCTT
Source organism: Viscum album (assembly GCA_963277665.1). NCBI lineage: Eukaryota > Viridiplantae > Streptophyta > Magnoliopsida > Santalales > Viscaceae > Viscum > Viscum album. Next base: position 641,175,835 of record OY728131.1, on the reverse strand, counting down.
CTACTGTTTCTTAGATGGGTACTCGGGGTATAATCAAATTGAGGTCTCCCTAGAGGATCAAGGGAAGACTGCATTCACATGTCCATTCGGCACCTTTGCCTTCAAATGCATTACCTTTGGTTTATGCAATGCTCCTGGAACCTTCCAACAGTACGTGATGGGAATCTTCTTAGACATGGTAGGGGATTTTCTAGGGGTCTTCATGGATGACTTCTCTGTGTTTGGGGATACATTTGAGGGATGTCTACAGAATGTGGAGAGAGTCTTGTCAAGATGTGAAGAAGATAATCTGGTCCTAAACTGAAAAATGCCATTTCATGGTTAAAGAGGGACTAGTTTAGGCCATATGGTCTCGGGTAGGGGGATTGAAGTTGATAAATCCAAGGTTGACATCATTCGTCACCTTCCATCACCCAAAACTGTCAAGGAAGTGAGGTATTTATTAGGACATGCTGGTTTCTATAGAAGATTCATCAAAGGCTTTAGTTCAATCTCTCGTCCCCTTTGTGCTCTCCTAATAAAGGATGCTCCATTTATTTGGAAAGAAAGCTGTGAGGGTTCATTCTCAACCCTCAAATCCTCTCTCACCTCTCCCCCCATCATGAAATCTTAAAATTGGAACCTTCCTTTCGAACTTATGTGTGATTCCAGTGACTTTTCTGTAGGATCCGTGTTAGGACAACATTGTGATAGAACTCCTCATGTAATTTTTTATGCAATAAAATCCTTAAATGATTCCCAAATAAACTACACCACCACTGAAAAGGAGTTACTTTCTATTGTGTTTGCCTTAGAGAAGTTTAGGTCCTACCTCTTAGGATCCCCCATCACTGTGTTCACTGACCATTCTGCACTAAAATACCTCTTACAAAAACAAGATGCTAAGGATAGACTGATTAGGTGGGTCCTTCTCTTACAAGAATTTGACCTCACAATCAAGGATAAAAATGGAATTGAAAATGTTGTAGCTGATCACCTCTCTAGGATGGAATTCAAAGACAACTCAAACCACCTTTCTATGTCTGATTCATTCCCCTATGAACACCTATACTCTGTGAGTAACTACCCTTGGTATGCCAATATAGCCAATTTCTTAGTTACAGGAGTCATCCCAAAATTATTAGGAACTCAAGCTTGAAGGAAATTCATTTCTGATGTTAGACACTATGTGTTTGATGATCCATACCTCTATATGTTCTGCCCTGACCAAGTCATTAGGAGGTGTGTCCTAGAATCTGAACAAGAGTCCATCCTTAAATTCTGTCATAGTGAGGCATGTGGAGGTCACTTTTCCTCTAAGAAAACATCTACTAAGATTCTTCAATGTGGTCTCTTCTAGACCACCCTCTCAAGGGACTCCTACACATTTTGTCAAATTTGTCCTAGGTGTCAACAAGTAGGGTTCATCACAAAATTTAATCAAATGCCACTCACTCCCATATTAGTGGTTGAAATATTTGACTATTGGGGAATTGATTTCATGGGTCCCTTCCCAAAATCTAGGGGATACCTCTACATACTCTTAGCTATTTATTATGTCTCAAAATAGGTTGAGTCCATTCCCACTAAGTCCAATGATCATCATGTTGTGATTCGATTTCTGAAAGAGAACATATTTTCCCAATTTGGAATTCCTAGGGCTATAATTAGTGATCGAGGAACCCATTTCTGCAACCGCCCAATCTCTTCACTCATGTCTAAGTATGGTATTTCTCATAAAGTGTCCACTGCATATCATCCTCCAACTAATGGTCAAGCTGAGTTAGCGAATAGGGAGATTAATCAAATTCTTTAAAAAACTGTCTACCCCTCTAGGAAAGATTGGTCTGAGAAACTCTTAGATGCTCTTTGAGTCTATCAAACCTCATATAAAACCATTTTAGGAGTGTCCCCATATAGGTTGGTTTATGGAAAATCATGCCATTTACCTGTTGAAATTGAGCATAAGGCATTTTGGGCAATCAAAAAAATGAATTTTGAAATTTCTTTAGCCGAAGAAAAGAGGAAATTAGATCTTAATGAACTTGAGGAACTTAGGATGGAGGCTTATGAAAATTCAAGGATAAATAAAGCTAGAGTTCAAGCCTACCAATCTAAGAATATCAAAGTCAAACATTTTGAACCGGGAAAATTTGTGCTCTTATATAGTTCAAAACTTCATTTACACCTGGGAAAGTTAAGGTCTAGATGGTCAGGACCTTTCATAGTGCATCATGTGTACCCCCATGGGGCAGTAGAGATTCAAGATCCCACTATTGATGCTCTTTTAATCACAGAATATAAAGATTGGAAAAGGAGAATATCTTAGCAAAAAGTGATTCAACCTTTGGAGAAATATCAAAAAATTGACAAAGGAAGGAATAAGAAGAACATTGCGCAAGGGTCGCACAAGTTCTACAATGGTCGTGCAAGTAGACTTGCGCGCCGCAATGGTCGCGCAAGTACACTTACGAGAAGAAGTTAGTCACGTAAGTCACTTGCGCGCCCTATGTGATAACCGCCCAGGCTCTTCTCCAGCCTATAAATACACCCGGTGGACCCCCCCATTTGAAGAGGAATTTTTTTCCAGAATTCAGATATAGAGCTCTGAACGCCCAAGTCTCTTCTTCAGGTCTTCCGAACACTTCTAAGGTAATTCTTTACCTAGAATGGAAGGTATAGACAAGAGGAGTAAGGTCTAAGTGTTATAATTCACTAAAACTTGCGCGCCTAAGGTGTTTTACCCTTAAGGGAAATGAACATACTTGCGCGCCGCCCTACTCCTTCACCAAAACTTGCGCGCCTCTCTTTTGGAAGTACCTTAGGATAATTATTAAGGCTTTGATCAAGGATCGCCCAAGTGTTACCTTACTGGTTAACAATCGCGTAAGTACCCATGTGTCGTGAAGGTATACCTGCGCGACTAGGACTTGTGCGCCCACGCAGTAACTGCGCGCCTGCCAGGACTTGTGCGCCCCTGCCTTTTTGGGTGCCCTTATTGTCCATTTCACCCCTCTTACACCATTCCACCTCTCCTATTCAAGATTTATTCTTCAAGACCCTCTTCAAAGCCATTTATGGCAAGATTTCTTGATTTGACTTCCTTATCTGAAAGGAACTCTGTGGAATATTTCTCAAAACCTAGTGATTTACTCATCTTTATGTCACTAAAGATTGAGATTTCATTCATTCAACCTCATCCTTTATGATGAGAGAACCCCTTAACATGGTCCTCCTTTTCAGGAATAATCCCTAGTCATAATTCTCAAATCTGGGCATCCTCCTTAGGAGTAAGCCCAAATTCCTCATTAACCTGGGCCCCCTTTTCAGGAGTAAGTCCCAGTCATAATTCCCATTAATTTTGGGCATCCTCCTTAGGAGTAAGCCCCAAGTCCCCTAATCTGGGCATCCTCTTTAAGATTAAGCCCCAAGTCCTCTATAACCTAGGCTTCCTTTTCAAGAGTAAGCCCCAGTCTCAAAGTTCACAAATATGGGCATCCTCCTTAGGATTAAGCCCCAACCATAATTCTCTTAACCTGGGCTTCATTTTCAAGAGTAAGCCCCAGTCTCAAATATGGGCATCCTCTTCAGGAGTAAGCAACAAGTCCCTTAATTTTTCAAGTCCCATAACCTAGGCCTTCTTCTCAAGAGTAAGCCCCAGCCTTAATCTCTCTTAACCAGTCCTAATTTTATTTTTGATCTGGGTCTCCTTCTCAGGAGTAAAACCCAATCATAAGTCCCATCCTAATTTGGGCCTCCTTTTCAAGAGTAAGCCCCAAATTAGAGTATCCAAATCTCCATAAAGTACATATACCTTTATGGACCCAGTTTCAGGATTTCTTCCCTAAAGTAAATCCTAATATTCATCTATTTGGGTAGTCATACATATATAAGCCCCACTTTCTTATGATTTCATATTTCATGGAACAATTGTCAGGTTTTACCAATACCTCTTGTTTCTCACACCGAGAATGAATCACGTGAGCTTAGAGCGTAAAAGTAATTATGGCATCTTTCTTTGAGCCATCAATCATAAACATCGTATTCCCTTACTTGAACAACATGGGTTCTGATTCCTTTTCCTAAAAAAAGGATACGCAGGTAGCCCATCTGCGGGTACGATCCCAACTCTGAAATAATCCATGTCCTTCTAAATGACAATAAACATCAAGTGCCCCACTGAGTGGATTTAAAACCAGTATGGTCATCATAATGACCAAGAGACTTTTATGTATTAAAGGAAGCCATTGACTAATAATCTCTAAACGAATACAGATGATTCTCTATAAATGAAGAACCTCGAATACATATAAAAGATTCTCTAAATTTCCTACATATCAATCATTGATTTTCAGATCTAAAGGAAAACTTATTTTATACTTGGTAATGTAATAAGGATTCACGAACATAACTTAAATCTATAAAGAGAGTCCTGGAGTAGACAATAATCCCCTAAAAAAGGTGTGATGAGTCCGACCTCCCATCCTCTCGACCAATGCAAATTCCTAAGCCTCATCAGTCCACAACTAATGAGCGCCTACCTTTGGAAAGTAGGTTCAAATGGATATGGAATCATTGGATGTTTCCGGTTCTACGAACAAAACCGTTAGAAACTTCTTGGAATGTTTGAACCTTAAATCGATGAGGTCATCCCCAATTCCAGAGGGAAACCAAAAATGGTGAACCCGACGTGAATCCTTAACCAAGTTAAAATGATGTTTTGCTTATTTGTTAGGCCCCTATTTAAAACTCAATGAGAAGTCCAACAAAACAATCATTGACATATGTGCTCATCAAAAAGATGTAGTGGCTTAATTTTTCTTTATTACATCTATTATATCAAACAGGCACTCTTTTCCAAGATTATCTGCATTCTAAGAAATGGATGCTCTCAAGTTCACACCTGTGAATACCACTGCTGCTACTCCTGTTGGATCATCGTCCGCTCTGAGGACAACATCACCTACTCAGCATCTTCAACGCTGGGTATCAAACACACTGGTTAAGGAGTACCACCAACACGGTACCATTCCAACTATGGAGGATGTCTGATAATCCCTCTAAGTGAACAACTCACACCGGTCGTCCGAACAATGACGATCAGTGATCAAGAAGCAGGCGGTGCTAACCACCATCTCCAATCGTTTCGGGTCATTATCCCCGGAATTCAATCACCATTCTCTCCCTTATTCTGGGGAGGTGAATGACCAGGTCCCTTAGGGCCTTAATTCAGGAAGACAGGAGTTCTTCCCAAGGGCTCCTATCAACAATCACTGCCAAACTCGTGCATCAATGCGCCCTCAACATGATGAGGGTACCGACTTTAGGCGTCCGGCTTAGGTTCCTCGAACCCAGGAAGGCAAGACGAATCGCCAGAGGTGAAGTTCGGTTAACAATGAGCAGGTTCTCATCTCTGCCATTTCCGGAGAAGTCCACCAACCTAACATGGTGGAAACCAACGAGCGGGCACACACACCTGCCCATTTTAATTCTGTTGTACAGCAGACTCGTCTGACACCATCACACCAATCCCGCCAGGCAATTCTGGCGGAGTATTATAGGTAGGAACATACACCTGTTTATACGTCATCAGCTAGTCAATAGGCTCATTTGACTACATATGATGGATCTCGTCAACCACGTTCGGTGAAGTGCAATTAGAAGGCACATACACCTGCTAGTACTAATCAAGCCTATCAACAATCTCGCTTGGTAGCATTTGGAGAAGTCAGTCGGAAAGCTCCGGTGACAAATAGGAGGCAGACTCAACTCTCTGCCCCTACACTTGAGTACTGTCAGGATTCACTTACAGGAAAAGGAGGACATGAGTAGGCACATACACCTACTCCAAGCACGGAAAGGACGTATATCCTCGTTTCGACAGCTGAAGTCACCAAGCATATTCTATCAATGGTTAAAGAGCAGAAGCAAATCCCTGCTCATATTCTGGATGTTTTCCAGGATATTATAACAACTTCAGCAACATCTCAGGGAAAGACACACAAATCTATCCCTAGCAATGGGGTGACACGTCAACAGTCACTCCAGAGCAGATACACACATCTATTCCAGTCCAAGAGGGTTGTGGGGCATACTCCCCCATATCATATGAACAACCAAGTCAGGCACATACACCTGATTTGAGTAGAGATCACCAGCCTAAACTGGCCATCTCTCCTGATCAGGCACATACACCTGCTCAGATCAGTCACTTTCGTCAACAAGTGGTTTCCAAGGCGAGTAAGAAGGTGTCTAAGAAGAAGAACCGCCCAGCATAGTCAAGAGATAAAGAGCCAATCTATAAAAAGGCCTTGCTCGATGTTGGAGTTCTTGAATCCCTCAGACAGTTATCAGTTGAATTCAAGATTCTACTCCCTCATTTCCCAATAGTGAGAACATTAATTCCAAATGTCTTCAATAGACACTTCCTCATGAAGGCTTTCTTCATGACAATTCGGTCGATCTCGAAGTTTCATCTTCATATAAGAGCTACAATAACCCTCTGTGTGGCTAGAAGACCAAGGAGCAAGAGATCTCATCTTTTTCTATAACCCACCATGGTGGTCCTCCCCATGATGATGATTTTCGCTGCGAAAGTCCTCTCCGCAGTAGTGATGCACATTGCACGGAAAATGCTCTAGTGGACAATGTAGTGCTGAGAAAGCCATCTTATCTTGAGGCACTTGCAAATGTGAAACCAGTCATATCTGATGCTTCATCGCTAGCAGGTGAAATACTTTCTCAATCCGAAGATAGGCTAGGGTGTAGTTCATTCTCTGAACCACCCCTAAGTCATGCATCTTCTAGCTTGATCAGTGGTTTCTCTACCAATCTTGATGAATATGATGAAGCAACAAGGAAGCACCAGCTCTAGTCAAATCAGGTAGAAGAATATTCATTGAATGATAAAGAGGAAATGATGAACATGAGAAAACAACTGGTGAAAGGTGAAGTTCCAGTCATGTTTTGGCCTCTGGCTGACTCTCAGTATGACATTGTAGAGATGTTGATGGAAGATGGAATTCGTGATATTCATATCAACATATGGAAAAATCTTTGTCAATTGAAAAAGAAAGTATTATCTTATGATGAATATGAAAATCATGTTAAGATAATAGAAGGGTTACAACACCAAATTGATTTGGAATCTCTATCAGTCTCTAGATATCTGAAGGCTGAAAAGAAGCAGAGAGCCCTTCAGCATTCATGCCTTGACACACTAAGAAGATTGCGCCAGTTAATTGCCAATTCCCCATCTGGTATTCATTTTAGAGGATGGGGTGTTCATGGAGCACTGCATTTCACAGTGCTCTCCAGTTAGCAAAGCCCTCCAAAAATGGTCTCATGCAATGGTATTCCCCATGGTCGGCCACGAATACGTGGCTTTGTTTGTAATCAAAAGCTTGCCCAAGAACAGGCTTCAACTAGTTCCTCTCAAAATCAAGAATACAGAGAACAAGTTGTTGAATTACTCCTACATCAAGAAAATGAGAATATTGAATAGGCCTCTCGTATGGAGCAAGCACATCATCAAGTGACAGAAGTGTCAGAAATCATCCAACATTATTTCGAGCCGAGTGATAAAAGTGGATGCAGGTTGATGCATCCAGATAATTTTTGGACCAAGGTCTGCAAGATCAGAAGATCTTTAAAAAAGTCTCAGACATAGCATGTCAAGATCCACCCCAGCTCGCCAGACTAGGGACCCTTTTAAACCAACCCTCAGAATCAACAAATAGGATTCAAGGAGTTGAGCAAAGGCAGTAGGAACAGCCCCAGTCCACCGGACTGGGGACATTTTCAAATCATCAATCCCCTCAGTGAAAGTCGGTATTTTCTTGATTGGGGAAGAATCCTCAAGAGGAACGAAGAGCCAAATTATCAGGATATTCTCTCCAAATTACGGTTCATCAAGAAGTTCCTGATGGATCGAATCAAAAAAAGGCAATGTCTCATCAAATACATGGAAGGAGACAATATCGCGGAAATTCCAATAGGAGGGATGCAATGCATTATGCATCAATCAATGTCATCAATGCCGTTGTTGCTGATCCACTAGATGAGGCTCACTCAGGAGATTCAGATGAAGAGGTTCCTGCTCAAGAAGATGCACGCACAGACACAAATGAAGAAGGTGTGTGTACACGAAATCAAAGGATTACTCAGAACCTAGGTAATCCTTAAAGTAACCCACTTCCCCCTCTTCGAAAGGGATCAAACAAGGGGAAGGGAAAGAATCAGGTTACATATACTTCCTCTAGAGTAGTCCAATTGCTCTCACTAGAGCAAAGGTTTTCACAATAGGAGAAACAGACGAAGTAATTGAGGAGGTTGAATGCAGAACTACTTCAGGGAAGTCTTATTCCTAAACGTGCTGAAGTCAGTCAGCCAAGGGAATTTGTTGTAGCTACTGAGATGGATCAAGAATATCCTCCTCTATCAGTACACCCTCATAGGTCTAATCCTACGGGTGAAGTGCAACAATAGTTGGCAGTGCTGCCATAAGTTGCAGTACCAGCTGCCATACCTGTTCAAACTCCAGTCATTGCACCTGCCCAAGTCCAAGTTCAACCAGATGTTTCTCAATATTTAATAACTACCATTGAGTCATTAACAGCTCGGTTAGAGACTAAGGAATGGAATCATGCGCATGTTAAACCAGAAAAGAGAGATTACCCTAAATGGGTAGATTTATTCTCTCCCACATCAAGTTTTGGGAACCCTGTATTCCCTATTTTCAATGGATCAGGCAATCCGGAACATCATTTGATGCAATACGTGTCTTGTTATGATCCTATGATGGGAACTCTGGAGCAGCACGATGTAGTGAAACTCAGATTCTTCGTGTGAACCTTGCAAGGACCATCCTTTGTCTGGTACACAAGTTTGCAATCCCGGTCAATTACCGGATGGGAAGATCTCCGTCAACAATTTCTTCTTCAATTCAGCTAAACTTTTCCAAAGACAACAGTTTTCGATCTTACAAACTGTAAGAAAAGGGAGAATGAAAGGGTCTCATATTTCATTGCTCGCTGGAAGGGATTAACATATTCCCTAAGCTTAGCACTCCCTCAAGAGGAAATGTTGCCAATATGTTTGGAAAATCTACGCGATGAATTACACACACCGCTGATCCCTGTGAAATACACAGGAGGGTTTCAAGACCTTACTTCAATCGCTCAATAGATTGAAGATTCTCTTATACATACTAAGGCTAAATCTCATGTAATTCCATTAGCTCCAGGAAGGAGAATGGGTAAAGCAGAGACTGCTACAGTTATGCTTAAACAAGCACATGTACCTGCTTCTACCTCAAAACCTTCATCTTCTCAAAGGGATCCACCTCCAAAGAGCCAACAACAAAGGCCGTTTCGTCAAGATGATCAATGAGATCAAAGACAGAAACAGTTTGATGAGTTGAAGTGCAAAGTTTACTCTTTCCGAAATGAACAAGTTCTTGGATACTTCATTTCGGCTCTGGAAAATAATCTGGTTCAATTGCCAAGGCCCAAGAGGCCATACAAGGAAGGAGATGAAGACCATCCCAATTATTGCCTATTTCATCAAAATTTGGGGCATCCCATCTAGGTGTGTTTTGTCTTCAAGGACCTCCTGCAAAAGATGGTCGACTCGGGACAAGTCAAACAGAAAGGTTCATCAGCTCAGGTAGCATGTGTAACTGCTACAGTTCCATAGGAGGAAGGTGAGTGAAAAGAAGTCCAAAGCAAAAATGCAAAAAAATATGATGATTGGATGGTCAGAAAGACGATCAACTAAACTCATGCTATTTTTTTAACACAATTGAATAAACCAATTGTGCCCTTCTCCATGAATGCTGCAGCAAAACCCTCTTCATCAGAGGGAAAATACTCAAAGAAACGGCACAATTCCAATAAAGAGGAACAATCAGAAGAAGATGAGTATGGATCAAAGCCAAAGTTGTATTTGACTCTGGAAGATTTCATGCCATCTACTTCAAAGAAACGGGCACTGCCCCATCAAATGGCATAGCCTAAATTGTCTAGTCAGGCAGAGTCTTCATCGGATGAAGAGTTGATTTCAGTTCTGTTAATATGATTCAATTAACAGATCCATATTCCAGTTGAAGTTTGGATTATGATGAGCCCGAATTCCCTATATCAAATAGAGGAATCAGAGGAAGTTCCAGAGGCTCAGGATACAGGGGAAGACGTGGATCTTTCAGAAGCCACTATTACAATTCTACCCCTGCTAGAACTATGTACGTAGCAGAAACTCGTGGTAGAGCCCTTCAATGAGCTCATCAAGAACAAGAAAGTTCTTATACTAATAGCAAATTCAGTCCTGGAACAGTTATTCTGGAAGACCGGTTGAAGGTTCCATCTTCTTCCTCTCATCAAGTAAATGGATCTAATCGGTCTAATCTTCCAAAACCAGGAATGTTGCCAACTCCTATCCCGATACAAGATGCACCAACTTCCAAAGCATCTGCTTCCAAGGAACCTGCTAAACCACATGTTCCTGTTGGGAAACGCAGACCTCTGGATCAAAAGTATGATGTATTGAAACACCTGGCCCAAGTACCGTCCAAGTTATCAATTCTGGATGCTTTGAATTTATCAAAGGATCTTCGAGAAGCACTCATTGAGGCTTTGTCAAGTCCTCAGGAGTTTGAAACTGAAATTTCTGCAGCTGAAGTCTATCACATAGAGAATAATCCTACAGAATGCCATGCGGTAATATCTTTTACTGATGAAGATGAAGGTGATGTCATGCGTGGACATATTAGACCTTTTTTTATTATCTGGAAAGGTCAATGGAGTAGACATACGAAGAGCTTTCATTGATAATGGTTCATGAGTCAACCTCATGCCCATTCGTACACTTCGGCGATTGGGCCTCACAGAATCTGATTTATCTCTTTCTACCATTATGTTACAAGGATATGATAAAAATTAACAAGATCCACTAGGCGAAGTTACACTTAGAACTCAGTTTGGATATCTTGTATCTAATTTAGATTTCATGGTTTTTGATCAAGAATCAGCCTTTAACATCATGCTTGGAAGAACCTGGCTACATCAACATGCAGCTATCCCTTCACCATACCATCAATGTCTCAAGTATTGATTTGATGGTCAAGTTGGGACATTGTATGGTGATAAGGCCCTGTTCAAGACATGTGAGTCTCAATACATTGAGGAGGAATTCTATCACATGAAGGGAAAGGATAAATCCATAATAAGGGAGCTTACCAAAGTTAATGCTTCGTATGGTTTAGAAAAGATTCCAGTAAATACATTTTCTCATGTGAGTACAGATTATGTGTTGCCTATCAGTTAAATTGATAGGATAGACCCAAATCAAAATACTTCTATTGAAAGATCCATAATGTCAATTACGGCAATCGAGCTAGACAACATTGGAGAAATTGGTAACCCACCAAGCAGTGATGAAAGCCCAAATGGTGACATCTTCATTTCATCTGCTGAAATCCAAAAAATCTATACTTTGCCAATCAGGTGAGAAGAAGTTATAGCAACGTCAGAGGTGAACGATGATGTCGATTCTAAATCCATCATCTCCTCTTTATTACCCATGGAAGACCCTTCATCATCAATCAGGTCAGAAATGGAAGCTTCTTATTCAAGATGTTAAAATTTTAACATCTATTCTGATCATGGAAGTTTTTCTTTATCATATACTATGCAAGTAGAAACGGAAGAAATAAAACATGATGAAGAAGAAGAGGAAGATCTCAGAGATGCTCCTCCAGCATTTGAAGAGGGTATCTATACCACCATAGATGAACTTAGAGAAATAAATCTGTGTACAAAAGAAGATCCACGCCCCACTTTAATCTGTTCGTCCATGACTCTTGAAGAGAAAGAGATGTATATTTCCTTTCTAAAGAAAAATAGAGATATATTTGATTAGAACTATACAAAAATTTCTAGGCTTGATCCTGATGTTGCTACTCATCATTTGGGTTTACCAGAAGAACATCGAGGATTTAAGCAAGCCGCAAGAAGAACACACCCAACTTATTTTCCAAAATTGAAGCTGAAGTGGATAAGCTTATCAAAGATAACTTCATCCAAGAAGTTCAATATCCCAAGTGGTTGGCTAATATTGTCCCTGTGAAGAAGAAGAATGGAAAAATTAGAGTTTCCATCGATTTCAGAGATCTTAATCGGCATTGTCCTAAGGATGATTTTCCAGTTCCGATTACAGAACTTTTAATTGATGCAACAACTGGCTATGAAGCACTTTCCTTCATGGATGGATATTCCAGATATAATCAAATCTGAATGGATCTAGAAGATGAGGAATCCACAGCCTTCAGAGCCCCTCAGGGTGTGTTTATCTACCGAGTAATGCCCTTTGGCTTAAATAATGCATGCGCAACATATCAGTGTGCCATGCATCGTATCTTCAATCCCTTTTTAGGGAAGTTTGTTGAATGTTATGTGGATGATTTGGTGGTTAAATCCAAACAAATTTCTAATCACTTGGCTGATTTAGAAGTCATATTCTTCAAACTTCGGCAACATAATTTGAAGATGAACCCCTTAAAATGTTCTTTTGGGGTAACCTCAGGAAAATTTCTCGGCTTTTTTGTACGCCATCGTGGTATTGAAGTCAATCCTGAGAAGACAAAGTCAATACTTGGTATGTCAGCTCCTCAAAATTTGAAATAATTGAGAGGACTTCAAGGAAACATAGCCTATATTTGGCGTTTCATCGCCAATTTAGCAGGCAAAAGTTTACCCTTCACCAAATTGATGAAGAAGGGAGTCACTTACCAGTGGACTAAAGAATGTCAAGAAGCATTCGATATTCTCCAGAAATACCTCTTGAGTCCACTGGTAATCATGCCACCTGTTGAAGGAAGACCACTTATCATTTATGTGATATCTTTAGAGCGATCAATGGGTGCCATTCTTGCTCAGAAGAATGATGATGGGAATGAAAATAGCCTCTAATACCTCAGTCAGACTATGCTTGAAGCAGAAACCCGGTATTCAAGTATTGAGAAGTGCTCCCTGGCATTAATCTTTGCAGTTTAGAAGTTGAGACACTACCTGCAGCATCACGAGGTCCAATTGGTATCTCGCAATAACCCGCTCAAATTCATCCTTAGTCGTCCAATGCTTACAGGACATCTGGAAAGGTAGGAAGTTATTTTGCAGCAATTCGACATTAAATATGTGTCTCAAAAGGCAATAAAGGGCCAAGATCTGACTGATTTCCTGGCTGAACACCCTTCAGTGGAAGACACATCTTCAGATATTGAACTCCCTGATGAGGAAGTCTTCTCTATTCAAGAAAGTCCTCAGGCATGGGAAATGTATTTTGATGGTGCTTCCAGAAGTCCAACAGGGAGGAAAATGGAAAATCCTAAATTCAACAAAGTTGGCTTAGGATTTGTGCTCATTTATCCATAAAATGCTGTGTTACCTTATTCCTTCTTATTGTGTGAAGGTGGTACCAATAATGAAGCAGAATACCAAGCTCTCATCGCAGGCTTGGAATTGGCACTTCAAGAACAAGTGAATCACTTAAAGGGGAAGGTGATTCAGACCTGGTAATCAAACAAGTCAATGGGGATTATGCCATAATAAAATAAGAATTAATCCCTTTTTATGATTACGTCAGAGAGTTAATGGAAGAATTCCCTTCGGAACCGACATTTTCTTATGTCCCGAGATCACAAAATTCTCAAGCTGATGCACTGGCTAATATAGCCACAGCTCTGGCAGATCCAAATCGGGATGAGACAACCATAATTATTGCCCAAAGTCATTCAATTTCACCTTATGTTTGCTCCAAAATAGAGGAAATTAATGAAATTGGTCCCTTTCCTGAACCGTATGGTCATACTACATGATGGATGTCACCCATCAGGGAATACCTTCAAAATGGAACACTTCCACCTAATAGAGCTGAGAAAGAACAAATCTGGTGACGGGTGGTCAATTTTACTGTTTATGATAGCCTAGATCACTTAGGGAAAATTCTCTACAAATGTGGTTTTGATGGAGTTCTCTTCAGATGCATTGATGGTGAAGAGACAATGGCTTTCATGAAAGAAGTGCATGCAGGAGTCCGTGGTGCCCACTAGTCTAGACATAGACTGTCTGATCAGGTTTAAAGGCATGGATACTTTTGGACTTCAATGATACAAGATTGTGTTTATTTGACAAAGAAGTGTCATTCATTCCAAGTACATGCCAACTTTATTCATCAACCTCAAGAGTTGCTTCATACAGCTAGATACTCGTGGCCATTTTCCCCATGGGGAATGGATGTGGTGGGACCTTACCCTTCATGTACGGCCAAGCAGTTTATGTATATTCTTACTGCTACTGATTTCTTTTCCAAATGGGAAGAGGCAGTACCTCTCAAGGATGTCAGTTCTAAATGCATTGTTAGCTTCATCAAGTCTAACATCATTACCAGATATGGTGTCCCTCATACCATATTGACAGACAATGGCACCAACTTCTATTCATCCGAGGTGAATAAGTTGTATCAAGAATACAACATCAAATCCAATCATTCATCTCAATATCATGCAGCGGCCAATGGCCAGATAGAAGCCTTCAATAATACTCTTTCCAATATACTGCAAAAGATGGTGGATAAAGATAAGAAGTCATGTCCTGATAAACTCTTTCATTCTTTATGGGCTTATTGGACTACCACCCGTACTGCAACGCGGTCAACTCCTTATTCACTAGTATATGGAACAGAAGTAGTCTTTCCTATTGAAGTTCAACTACCCTCACCCAGAGTAGACATTTGTGATCAGTCATCTACAGATGAAAAATCTCAAAAGCGATTGAATGAATTGGAATGGTTAAATGAGAAAAGATTGTGCACTTTTCGCCACTTGGAAGTCTATCAGAATCGAATAGCATGAGCTTTCAACAAAAAAGTTCGTCTTCGTTCATTCACTCAAGAAGAATTGGTATTAGTTCTCAGAACTCCAATGATACTAAGAAAGAAACCTCCTAAGCTTGAGCCAAAATGGGAAGGACCTTACTCAATACATAGGGTCTACTCCAATGGAGCTTATTCATTAATCTCGATGGATGGATAACTCATCCCTACTCCAACCAATGACATATTTTTAAAAGAATTATTTTGTATAAACACAAAATATATCATCAATGGTCCAGTATGACCTTAAACTGAACCTCGGTCCGATATGACCTTAAACTGCACCACTGTCCTGCATGACATTAAAACTGCTCATCACGTCCAGCAGGACATTAAATTGTATAAACATCCACAGTCCATGCATATGACCTTAAACTATTTTCACTTTCATCCAACAAGAAGTTAAACTGTGTCCCCTTTCATCGTCCTTGCTATATGATGTTAAACTATATAGAATTTCCTTACATCCAACAAGACGTTAAACTGCATAACCAATAGTCCATGCATACGACCTTAAACTATTCGCACTTACGTCCAACATGACGCTAAACTGTATCATCCCTTTTTTCATTCAACATGACGTTAAACTGTGAAAAATTCCCTAATACGTCCAACATGACGTTAAATGGTGTACTCTTTTTTCCTCACTACATGACATTAAACGGCACAGTCCTATTTTTTTCCAACATGACATTAAATTGTATTGTCCCCATCGTCCTAACTACAAGACACTAAACTGTACAGAAAGTCCTTTAATATGTACTACATGACATTAAACTGTGCATCGTTAGGGTTGTTTCTACCTTTGGTTTCTCACACCGAGTATAAATCACGTGATCTTAGAGCAAACATCAACCATAACACTCTCTCTGGGATACTAACCATGTGTAAGTCCCAACACTATTTTTTAGGTCGTTGTCCCCAAGGACAACTTGATCACTAATTCATTCTTTAATTGAACTATGCGGACTTTGATCCTTGCCTTCCAGGATGGGTACGTAGGCAACCTCCCAAGGTTCAAGCCCAAAATCAATCTCTTCACATCGGTTCACCTCCATCTCATATGATGTTAATTCATGAAACTGCCTCTAGAATCAATATCTTTACATTGGTTCACTTTTGTCCTTGCTATACGATGTTAAACTATACAACACTTTTGTACAATATGACAATAAACTACAATATTCATTTATACCCTCACTTGAGAGGGAATCATTACATACATTGGTTTTAAATCATGTTTCATCTCAAAGACTACGTGCATACATGGAAATACCTGAACCTTTTATCTTGGGTTAAACCATCATTGCACTAAAGTCCCCTTTCACCCTTCACATGTACGAACCAAATCTGTACAAAGGTTATTTCTAGAACTACGTGGGATTTATTCCCATCCTTATGGGATATGTAGGAACATTCGAGTGTCCCTCGAATCTAGCCCCAAGCCTTTTGGGCCTAACCCCAAATTCCACTTTCAGTCCCTTGGCTGAAAAGTCCCCATGAAAGCACACACTATGTATTTCTTGTAATGGTCCAAGCTCTATGACCCTAAACTAAGATCTCCAATCCTTTTGTCCCACACGATGTTAAACTATAGTTCAATAACTACGCATGGCTTGATTCCCATCCTTATGGGTTACGTAGTGAAGTCCAACATTTCCATTCAGGACCCAGTCACAACATGATTATGGTAAGCATTGATCTTTGTATCTCTGCATACATTGGACAATACCCATCTTTATGTGTCATAATCCTAACCTTAAATAGTTTTAGATCTTTATAACCCTTTTCTTGACTTCTAGTCACAACAATGTCAAACTTTTGAGAGTTCTTTTTCCTGACTATAAAGTACGTTCCCTTAGGCAGCCTTGCATAAACAGTCTCCATAAAAGATTTGTCAGCCAAAAGATACTATTATTTGACTATGCAGCCAATGCCCTTATGTGGCCCTGCATAATTCAACCCCATAATGGGTTTTTCGGATACTGGTAACTTTATTCTTGGGAAGAAAGCCTCTTTTTTCCTTATTTGTCTTAAATGAAAATATGTAGGGATCCGCAAAAATATCCATCCTTAACATATTTGTCCCATATCCTTTTTCATGATCTAAAAGTATTCAAGTCTATGGTTTATATTCTCCTTCCCTACATTTGGGTCAGACCTTCGTAGGAGTGATATCCATCCAGTTCTTTGATAATCTTGTTTGGAAATATCTTCTCCATATTCAAGTACCTCTTTCCATACAGAAAACTCTACACTTTGTAAAATTTGAATCTCCATAAACTTTCACTGGCTTTTAGCACTAGAAAAGTAAATTCCTGAGAGTTTTTTTTCCTAACTATGCAGCACGTGACCTTAGGTGGCCTTGCATAAGTAGTCTATATAATGGAACTGTCAGCCAAAAGATGCTATTTATTTGAATATGCAGCCAATGCCCTTAGTTGGCCCTGCATAATTCAATCCCCTAATGGGTTTGTTAAATAATGCTAACTTCATTCTTGGGAACTACTTCTTCTAATGCCTTTTAGCTCTTTTTCATATCATTCCTCAGATTCAAATATTCTTAAGTCCTAGTTTACATATTTTCCCTCATACTTGAGTATGGTAATATGTTTTCAGATGAATTTTCAAGGAATTGAGTCAATTCTAATTCATTCAGTCAAAGCTATTTCGACCTTAAACATTATCCTCTTTATGTCTGACGTGCATGACTTTAAACTGCCCACAAAAGACAAAGGAACTCTGAATAAAAGTCAAGTTCCAGCTCACTAAACATATATTTTGTATGATTTAGGTGATATTGAGGAATTAAAAGATTCAAAGTTTGTAGGGTTATTTATAATAATCCTAGTAAAAATCAAACAATGCTTACTTGGCCCATTTGATTAGGTAAAATTTAAAGTAGGTAGCAGGAAAATACGTGCACAAGTGATTGAAGATGAAAGCATTCTCTCCATTGATGCACAATAATTAGAAGGACATCCATAGATTGGAGTCTCTTCTATTTTTTTCAGGAAATTACAAAAGGTTGTCAACATAAGTCTTCACTTGATGAACTGCATCCCGAGATTCATCAGCATCCACTCGAAGCTCATTTGCGCGCCATACCCTGCGCACCCCAATTTTGTTTTGATTCTCAATTTCCTCAAAGTCAAATCCTCATTTCTTTTGGATCCAACTATGAGGGGGAATTTTGTTGATGCTCCTTTCATCACAGAATCTACAGATTGGAAAAGGGGAATTTCTTAGCTCAAAGTAATTCAACCTTTGGACAAATATCAAAAAATTGACAAAGGAAGGAATAAGAAGAACATTGCGCAAGGGTCGCGCAAGTTCTACAATGGTCACGCAAGTAGACTTGCATGCCGCAATGGTCGCGCAAGTACACTTGCACGCCGAAGTTGGTCGCGCAAGTCACTTGCGTGCCCTAGGTGATAACCGCTCGGGGTCTTCTCCAGCCTATAAATACCTCCGGTGGGCCCCCCATTTGAAGATGAATTTTTTTCCTGAATTTAGATATAGAGCTCTGAATGCCCAAGTCTCTTCTTCAGGTCTTCCGAACACTTCTAAGGTAATTCTTTACCTAGAATGGAAGGTCTAGACAAGAGGAGTAAGGTCTAACTGTTAGAATTCACTAACACTTGCGCGCCTAAGTTGCTTTAACCTTAAGGGAAATTAACATACTTGCGCACCGCCCTACTCCTTCACCAAAACTTGCGCGCCTCTCTTCTGGAAGTACCTCAGGATAATTCTTAAGGCTTTGATCAAGGATCACCCAAGTGTTACCTTACTAGTTAACAATCGCGCAAGTACCCATGTGTCGCGCAGGTATACCTGTGCGACCAGAACTTGCGCACCCACGCAGTACATGCGCGCCTGCCAGGACTTGCGTACCCCTGCCTTTTTGGGTTCCCTTCTTTTCTATTTCACCCCTCTTATTCCATTCCACCTCTCCTATTCAAGATTCAGTCTTCAAGACACTATTCAAATCCATTTATGGAATGATTTCTTGATTTGAATTCCTTATCTTAAAGGAACTCAGTGGAATATTCCTCAAAACCTAGTGATTTACAAATCTTTATGCCACTAAAGATTGAGATTTCATTTATTCAGCCTCATCCTTTAAGATGAGAGAACCCCTTAACATGGGCCTCCTTTTCAAGAATAATCTCAGTCATAATTCTTAAATCTGGGCATCCTCCTTAGGAGTAAGCCCCAAGTCCTCATTAACCTGGGCCCCCTTTTCAGGAGTATGTCCCAGTCATAATTCCCATTAATTTTGGGCATCCTCCTTATGAGTAAGCCCCAAGTCCCCTAATCTGGGCATCCTCCTTAGGAGTAAGCCCCAAGTCCTCTATAACCTAGGCTTCCTTTTCAGAAGTAATCCCCAGTCTCAAAGTTCACAAATATGGGCATCCTCCTTAGGATTAATCCCCAACCATAATTCTATTAACCTGGGCTTCCTTTTCAGGAGTAAGCCCCAGTCTCAAATATGGGCATCCTCTTCAAGAGTAAGCCCCAAGTACCTTAATTTTTCAAGTCCCTTAACCTGGGAATTATTCTCAGGAGTAAGCCCCAGCCTTAATCTCTCTTAACCAGTCCTAATTTAATTTTTGATCTGGGTCTCCTTCTCAGGAGTAAAACCCAATCATAAGTCCCCTCCTAATTTGGGCCTCCTTTTCAGGAGTAAGCCCCAAATTAGAGTATCCAAATCTCTATAAAGTACATATACCTTTATGGACCCTGTTCCTGTATTTCTTCCATGAAGTAAATCCTAATATTCATCTATTTGGGCAGTCATACATACATAAGCCCCACTTTCTTATGATTTAATCTTTCATGGCACAATTGTCTGGTCTTACCAATACCTCTTATTTCTCACACTGAGCATGAATCACGTGATCTTAGAGCATAAAAGTAATTATGACATCTTTCTTTGAGCCATTAATCATAAACATCATATTCCCTTACTCGAACTACGTGAGTTCTGATTCCTTTTCCTAAACAAAGGATACGTAGGTAGCCCATCTGCGGGTATGATCCCAACTCTGATATAATCCATGTCCTTCTAAATGACAATAAACTTTAAGTGCCCCACCGAGTGTCTTTAAAACCAGTATGGTCATCATAATGACCAAGATACTTTTATGTATTAATGGATACCATTGACTAAGAATCTCTAAACAAATACAGACGATTCTCTATCAATGAAGAACCTCGAATACATATAAAATATTCTCTAAATTTCCTACATATCAATCATTTATTGTCAGATCTAAAGGAAAACTTATTTTATACTTGGTAATGTAGTAAGGATTCACGAACATAACTTAAATCTATAAAGAGAGTCCTGGAGTAGACAATAATTCCCCTCAAAAAGGTGTGATGAGTCCGACCTCCCATCCTCTCGACCAATGCAAATTCCTAAGCCTCATCAGTCCACAACTAATGAGTGCCTACCTTTGGAAAGTAGGTTCAAATGGATATGGAATCATTGGATGTTTCTGGTTCTACGAACAAACCTGTTAGAAACCGCTTGGAATGTTTGAACCTTAAATCGATGAGGTCATCCCCAATTCCAGAGGGAAACACCCACCAATGGTCAAACCTTTAAAGTTAATGGTCATAGAGTCAAACCATTTATTGAACCATTCCAAAAACATGAAGTTGATGAAGAATTGTGTGAACCCACCTTAGATGACGAAAATAATCTATCAATTAGGGGTCCAAGTCGAGCTAATGGCGTTAAACAAAGTGCTACATGGGAGGCAACCCATGGTTTTCAAGTTTCCTATCATTTTTTTGTTTTAATCAACTTTATATTTTAAATATGATTAATTAATAATTTTGATATTTAATAAAAAAATAGACTATTGACCTATTCTTCTTTTATGAGTATGGATGGGTATGAAAGGGGGTCATCGTATTCATCCGTGTCACGCGGTGTGATCCTTGAGTAATACCTTACCCATAAATTTAAAAGAAGACAATGTATCATTAGTTTTATTTAAAAAAAACAAAAAACAAACGAAAAAAAACAGAGAAAACCATAAAAATGATGATACTTGAAATTAAATAAGTCGTCGTGTTGTTTGTTTTGTCTGGTTTGTTCTTATTTGTATGGTTCAGGGACTATTTTGGGTGATACATGTTCAATCAAGGAGGTGCCTACATCCCCTAAGAGATCAAAGGACTAATTTGGAGCAGCAAGAACTTCAACTTCAACCACAAGGTGACTTCATTCCATGATCCTCATATTTAAATTTCCTTTTTGAAATTCCCTTATCTGCCTCTACTCCTTCTAAATTTTTATTTCCTGAAACACTAGGGACAGTGTTGTTTTAAGTTGGGGGGGAGATGAAATAAAAAAAAGTGCTTTTGTGAAAAAAATGATAAAAAAATGTGTAAATGGAAGGAAAAATTCCTTTAACTTTGAACATGATATTACACATTGCACACTTTGAAACTGAATATCAAATAATTTAGCATGCCCTAATTTTGATTTTAATCCTTGTGTAATTTCATGAGCATAGATTTTGGAAAGTTTGGCTGTCCAATGTGATATTTCATCATTTATATTTTCATCCAAATAAAAAAAATCACAATGCACGTCTTTTGGATAGTGGGGTATTAGTTTGAGTTCATGGGGTCCCCCCAATAAATAGCATAGGTTTGGTGATCATTTTGGTTTAATATGAGTATTTTAAAAAAAAATTAAAAAATAATAATAATAAATTTGCGCGTAGAGCAATAAAATGACCTAATGCATAGCTTTCGGCACTTGGGGATTGTGACGCCATAGTTGTCTGGCCCAGAGTTAGTAATTTTATCTCTATTTTTGGTAATTTGAATTGCTTTTTGATTGAGTTAACTCGAGATGATGCCTGAGTATGTGGGATTCACTTGGTGCCCTATGTTATTTGAGCCTGGGAGTCATCGGCAAAGTCTCGCTACAGGGGTTGACTCTTTTGAGTGCAATTTCAATTACCATGGAAAAATTGAAAAAAAAAACAAAAAAAATAATACAATAATTTTTTTGAATACTCATATTAATATTGAAATGTGATTCCACCTAGCGCTTTCGTCATTTCCCCCTTGAATAAAGATGAACCCTCATGTCTATTGTGATGCACAACACATCCTCATACTTAATTGATATTGGATGAAATATGGCAATGAATTTGAACAAAGGAATGGGATTGGGATTGGGATCTTCTTATGAAACTATCTTGTATTAAAATATTTTAATGGCTTTCATGATTTTTTGGTATAAGTTTTTTTGGTGATCATTGTGTATTAAAATGTTTTTAGAAAAGGTAATTCAAAATTCATTTTTGATGGGAAATATTTTTCCCGGGACTAGAAAAACTCAAGTTGGGGAGTGTGATTAGCCACTAAATGAGGATAATATTCATTGTTAATATATATAATATTCATGTGATTTATTATTCATAAACACTATTTTAGTGTATTTTACATTTTGAACATCATTTCACATTATGATTGTAATACCTTCTTAAAATGCACTATTATGTGGTACATTTTTGAACATCATTTAAACTACCCAATGATTCATCTAATTTTAAGGAATATAATTATACATATTTTAATTTTATATTTTGGTAAATTTATGTAAACTTCAATATGAACATTTTTGATTCAGGGATCAATGGAGAATTCATGGAAGAAGATGGGGATATTTTGTGGTGAAAGAAAACAATTCTGGAGAAGTTAGATTGGACACCAGCCCACTGATGAGACTTTGGTACCCACATTAAAACCCCAATGAATCCCCAATTTGGTGGTAGGATAGAGGAAATATATAGGAACAAATAACTCTTTAGTATCCAATTCTAATTCGGCTTCCATGGTGTCCATTTAGTCATACCAAGTTAGAGATAAAATTCTGGTCCAGATTCTGTGGCCCATAAAAACAGTCCACTAATATAATCATATCTCCGAATCCAAAACTCTAAATGGGCCTAACCTTTACAGGAGGGTAGGAGACATCCGGGGTTACATTTTATTATTCTATGTCCCACTCTTATTCGGTCATCTAGAAGGACTTACAAGTGCGTCTGTTTGGTGGAAGCAAGATGGATGCCACCTCGGGTCAACGGTGGAAAAGTCTCCTCTCCCTTAATTTCCACCACCCTAGGCCTACCATACTCAAGTGGGATCTTTTGTACTATTGGAGGCTCTACACAAGGCTACAAAAATGCCTATTTAAGGCAGTGGTGGTGAAGGAGTTTTTTGGAATCTTTGGTGCTTTGTTCAATTGTAATGTTATGCTGCAATTTTGTTGTCTCAAGTTTGTCTTTCACATGAAAGTTGTTCAATTCAATTTAGTTTATTAATAAAAGTTCTTCTTCTACTCTTATTTTGTTGTTCTACATCTCACTTTGATACCTTTTCCTCAAGGTGTTAATTTATTCACACCAAATCTTGTAAAATTATTCACACAACGGTGGAGTGATCATTTTATTTTTGTTGTTTTCTTTACCTCTCCATTTCCTCCCTCATGAGTCTACTTTCCACTTCCATTGAAACCATGAGATCAATGGAGGGATAACCCACATATGGGTTGATCCAAGGGAGTAGAAAGGGGATGTATTGGATGTTATTTATCACCCCATTAATGTATAATCACTTCCTTAATTGAGATTTTTATTTGAGGATTTTTAAACTCCATCATCCTTGTTGAATTTAAGGTCACACACTTCAAGTGCTAATACAAACTTTTACCTTGAAGTGCTAAAAAAATTTATCCTTAAAGTGTATAGGTGATTAGTATTAAAGGGTGTAGGCATTAAACCAGTAAGTGATGATGTTGTTTTATCTCCATAAATGAACCCATCTCAAATATAATAAATTGAAATCATTGAAAAGGAAATACGTCCAATCCACCCGAGCGATAACCTAGGATCAACTCATTCTTTTAAATTGAATTCACTTAAATATATTAGTTATCATTTAAACCCATATAAAATCAACCCAAGTTAGCCACTTAATATCCAAAAACAGTCCATAGAATGTACTTGTCTATAGGTTTCTTCTTAGGTCTCTGAGGATTCGATAACCCAAGCTAAACTACAAGGACTTTTCTACCTTCATCTCTAGGGTAAATTTGAGCGAGAATCAAATATTTTGGGGAAACCATGAAACTTCTATAAGAATATTTTCCAAAGATTTTGGGATTAATTGGGTAGGTTCATAGTTGGCGTACAATTTAGATAATCCTTTTGGGTTCCAATTGAAACCATTCAATTAGATAAATAGGAAAAAATAAGGGTTGACACACAATTTTTTAAACCATGTGATACAACCATGCGAGTGGTGTTTGGAGATATTATAATTTGCATAGTTAGAATAGGATTTCCCAAATAATTGACCAAACTATATGATGTTCATTTATTTCTCAATAAATTTAAGTCTAACTTGGTTTTTATCCCCAAATCACCATTTCCTTCTCCTCTCTCAGAATCTAAAACTCGTTTCATTCCCTAATAGTTCTTGGTGATTCCTTTTGATCTGGAAGTATGTTTTCCCGAATCAAAGTGAATTATATATTCAGAATAAAAAATAAGTCACCCTTTTATGCCTTTATCCATAGATCTCCTCATATTCCCTCACATGAGATGTTATATGTAATATTTTATAGATATATCTATGATCTATTATGTGTTTTGATGGGATCTTAATTGTATCTATTGAATAAAAGAGTTTTAGAGACCTCATCTAGGAGTTTCATTATTTTGTTGATTGTTTTCATCACCTATTGAGTGGCGGGTGGCTTCTCCCTCATATACACATGTTATAAAACATAAAGTATTGGTTTTATTTGAATGAATTTATTGTATTTTCAAATAAAACATTTAATTATTTCTTGAAGGAAACTACTTTGGTTTATTATTAGGGAACATGAGAATTTGGATGGATTTTGGAAAACCCCTTGTTTTATAATTTTAAATTTTGGTTTTAAAATTATGTATTTGTTTTAATAAAATATTTTTTTTATGAAAAATTTTATAAGTAATGACTATATATATTTTGAATGAATTGATATGGAAATTGGTATAATTGGGTTGGTGTGTGTTCATTAGGATTAAGTATAGTCATGAAGTACCACCGTCAATGTGGGGTGGAGCATAGTCATGAAGTACCACCATCAATGTGGGTCACCAAGTGAAGACTTGGTGATAGGATAAATCAACACTCATGAGTATAAGGAGGTTCATGGAATTTGTTTTCATGTTTTTTTATGATTGAACATGGTATTGTTATTCCAAGTGTTAAGAAATCATGATATTATTTGATTAATTTTTTATTACATCCAACATTTTTATGTATTTATACAAAACTATTTATCTACATCTAAAATATTTTATATAAATCATGCTATCATGTTCTTGTCCTAGTGTCATGTTTTGGGATGTATCTAGGCATTTACTATTGAGTGTTATAGTCACCCCCTTCTTGTGAACTTTAGTGTGTTTGTGGATGTTTTATACTAGAAAACAAGAAAGGGAAATGAATCATACTTATATAGTGATGCATCTTAAAACCATGGGAAAGGCATGTTGAGTGGGATATTGAAGATAGTTTAGGTGATGATTGGGATGATTCCACTTTGGTTTAATAGAGTCAGGTTGTCTTCTTTCTTTATTGGTTGATATATCTTGTTTCCATTGATACTTTGATGTTAGTTTTATTTTAATTATTCAGTTAGAATAGATTTCGTATTATACATCATATAACTATCAGCTATTTTTTCTTTTATTATGTTTGGTTTTATTTTTCTCTTATAAAGGTAAAATACTCCCCCAATATTCAAGTAAGATATTGGAATTTATTTTTAGACTTTGGATCCTTAGAGATATCACATATGGTTAGTGTAACCTCTGACCACACCCAAAGTGGAATCATCTCAAGCCCAACCCAAACTAGCTCCATGATCAAACTACACATGACTTGAACATGATATAAAAATGAATTTCAACAAAATTATGACACCTTTACCTTTCTTGTGTCCTGGTACACAACATCTGCAAATTCACCAAAGTACCCATGCAGTGGTTGAGTATAACACTTAGTAAAAAATCTAAAAAGACTTCCCAACACACACCACTAGGGGAAATAACATGTTAGATCATTTTATATAAAATATTTAAGAAGTATATAAATAGTTTCATAGAAATACATAAACAATTTCCATGTAATAAAAAATTAATCAAATCATATAACCATTTATTATCACTTGATATAACCATACCATGATCTCAAACACACATGCATACACATTCCATGGATCTGTCTATACTCATGAGTGGTGAGTCATCCTATAACTAATACATTTCTTGGTGACCCACATTGACAGTGGTACTTCATGACCATGCTCTATACCACATTGATGGTGGTACTTCATGACCATACTCCATCCCAATGAATACACACCCAGCCAATTATACCAAGTTACATACTGATTCATTCCACATAAATAAATCCATCATTTTAAAATATTTCATCAAATATTATTCTTTCATTAAATCAACACCATATTTTTAAAACCATAATTTAAAATTATAAAATAAATGGTTTTCCAAAATTCATGAAAATTATCATGTTCCCAAATCATAAACCAAAATGATTTCCTTAAACAAATAATTCAAAATTTCATTTGAAACTAAAATTAATACATTAAAAAAACAATAATTTAAGTTCTAAAATAATTAGAGAAGATATAGGAGTCACATACCTCTTAATGGTTGATGACAACGGTCAATGTCACAAAAAACTTATAGATTCAAGTTTAAAACCTAATTACTTTAATAGATCCAATAATTATCCCATCAAAACACATCATGTATCATAGATAAATCCATAAATGATTAGATCTAATGTTATGGGTGAGACAAGATAAGGTGATCTGAAGAAAAATAGAAAAAATAGATACTTACCATTGATTCTGGAGATCCAACACACATTGATTCATGAAAACCAACATTTGGATAAAAAATAATTACTAAAAACACTTAGGGAAGGAGAGGAGTGAAAGATCCCAAGATAGGAGAAGAAAAATGAGGGTCTAGGGGATAAAAGATGTTTTAAAATATAATTTCCAGAATAATAAAATCGCATTTCATGGTTAGGATGCATGGTTTGGGAAATAATGCACTAACTGTGTCCATGCTACTATCTCTAAATAGCCCATCGCATGGTTGGCTAACACGGTTTGAAAAACCATGTTCCAACCATGTTTTTTTTCATATATCAAAAATTGCACTATTTCAATTAGAATACACAAGTTTTGGCCAATCCTTGCACCAATTGTGCACCTATCCAGTGACTCTTAGAATCTCATACACAGTTTCATAGAGAATTTGCAAGAATTTCCCAAACCGTGCTCAAACTGTCACCCATAAAACCCTTCCAAAAGACTCCAAAACCATCCAAAAAATATCAAAACACAATCCAAGTATTATATAACATTAAAATGAATAATAAAATGGTAAATTAATAGAAACCAAGGGTGTTATATTCTCCCCACCAATTGGATTTACATCTCTATAATATTGGTTATTTCTAGTGCTTTTGAAAAGTTGGGGCCATTACTCAAGAATAAAGTCTTAACATTCCAATGTATCTTCCTAAATATGACCATGAATATCTAAAAATAACACCAAAAGGATACTCTTTCCATGTAAAAAATCAATTTTCTATCAATAATCGGTATCAACTATCTATATCGGTACATGAGAAAAAGTATCATCCGGTGAAAGAATAGCATAGTCACGTCGAATCAAATTGTTAGGATCAGGATAGTAATTTTTAAATTGAGATAAATGAAATAAATCATGTCTAGAGCTTAATTATAGTGGTAAATCCAACTGATAATCCAATTCACCAATTCATTCAAGTTTCTCAAATGGGTTGATGTATCGAGGAGAAAATACACCTTTCTTACTCAAACATAGATGGCCTAGCCCTGGAGAGACTTTAAAGAACTCATGATCTCCCAAATAAAATAATAATGGCTGAAAATAAAAATCCTCATAACACTTATGAAGAGTATGACCAATCTCCATTATTTTCACAGTTATCTAAATTTTCATAGTTTTCTCTTAAATAGGACATAGTCCCAATAATGAAGCTTCTCTAGCCTCTACCCAATAAAGTGGAGACCAATAAATATGACCATGAAATGATTCAAAATAATCCATATGTATCAATAAAATATGACTATTATTGTACAATAACTCCACTAATGGTATATAAGCCCCCCAGGATCCTCTAAAATCCATAACACAGTCTTAGATCATATCTTATAATGTTTAGATCATCCTTTTTGATTGCCAATCCATTTGAGGATTATAAGTCATGATCATTTTCAACTGGGTACCAAAGTCTTGTTATATATATCACCAAATATAAGAGGTAAAGTGTGGATCTTGGTCATATATGATCAACACTGGTATTCTATGAAACTTTACTGTCTCCCAAATATAGAGTTTTCCCAAGTATTGCAAAACATTGGATTTATGAATTGGGAGGATGTGAGATGATCCACAATAACCTATATAGAATGATGTGTCTAAACCATTCATGGTAGTCTTGTAAAAAAATAAAAAGATACGTGCTCCCTTTTCCATATAGGGGTAGGTAAATATTGCAACACACCAGCTTGTCATTGGTTCTTATCCTTGACCTTTTTACAAGTGAGGCACCTTGAATCGTACTCTACCACTATCCTTTTAATTTTAACCCACCAAAAATGAATTTTCAATGCCTTATACATATTCGAAATTCAAGGATAGACATCCCATTCTGATTAGTGGTATATAGAAATTATTTTTCCTTTATAAGATAGTGGAACAACTGTCCAGTCATGAAAAGGAAACACAAGGTTACCATATTGTTTCCATCCATTAATGGTCTCTCCACAATTGAGTTTTTATTTTATGTCAAGGTAAATGTGATCCAATATTTGATCATCCTTGAATTTTTCACCAAGTTAGAAATATGATTTACCAGATATAAAATTTAAAATTCATATTAATCAGTGCAATCAAATTGTATATCTACTACCAAAGACATCAATTCCCATTGATCAGAATATTGTTTGCCTAATTGTTTTCATTAATTTTTTATCAAATAATTTTCAAATGAATTACCTTTTATGGGTTCATAAACAAAGTCAAATCCAAACATCTGGTAGTATTCCATCCATATTATTTTTCATAGGTTTAAATCCCTTCATGAAATATTCATTTCAAAATTTTATGGTTTGTGAACATAGTGAATTTTTCACTGAAGAGATAATGATTCCACATTTTCATAGCATACAATATCATATTTAATTCCAAATCATGATCTAGAACGTTATTTTCAAGGATTAAAATCTATCATGAGATGTAGGATAACACATGATATCCTTGATTTAGAACACAATTGATTCCAGATCTAGATGTGTCATAATAAACCGTATATCCATTACCAAGTTATCGAAAAATAATAATTTGTGAAAAGGAGATCCTTGATTTAAGTTAAAAAAAGAAATATTGACATTCCTCATTCTAATATAATGGATTGATATTTCTGATGAGTGTTTTCATAGGAGATATGATTCATGATATATCCCAAAAAAATATGACAGTAACCTGATAAGCCTATAAATATGTGAATATCAAAGATATTATTTAGTGGATTCCAAGAGACAACAAATTCTATATTTCTAAGGTATACTAATATTCCTTTCATGGAAATGAAATGCCTATGGAAATTAACTTCTTGTATTCATAAATAATATTTAGAATATTTTTCATATAGCTGATGCTCTTATAAAATTATCCACACAATCTCCAATGTTATTTATGTTATTTATGAGTTGGAGAATACGCTATAATGGTATCCAAAAATTCGTTAACAAAAGTTTCTAAGTAGCACAAAAAAGGCATGATTCGTTAATTCCAAGAAAACCATTGGTTCTTTTATAAGAACAAAGGGAATGACCATATATTCATAATGACAATAATAACTCCTAAAAGTTTTCTTTGGTATATCCTCTTTCCAAAAATGGATTTAGTGATACCTAGAGTATAGATTAATTTTATAAAACCATTTGGCTCCCTTAAATTGATAAATTTTTTATTAATCAATGGTAGTGGATAGATATTTTTAATTATAACCTGAATCATCTTATGTTAATCAACATAGAGTGGTAACGAACGATCTTCATTATTGAAAAAAATAACTAGAGTAGCCCAAGGTGAAATGCTTAGTCTTATGAACCCTCTACTCTCCAATTATTCCAATTGGATATTAAACACCTTCAATCACCCTTTTACAATTTTATATGATAGAATTGAAATAGTATTTTTTTTTCAAAGTAGGATATCAAACAAAAAAATCCACTTCCCTTTTAGTTGGAAAACTGTTTAAATCATCAGGGAACATGTCTAGATATCAATCCACAATGGTAGGGAAATTTTTGGTATCAATTATTTCATTTGTATCCAAAGTTACTACTACAAGTTAATAAGAAATAGTTCAAACCATTAGTTCTACAGGACCTTATTTTCCATATTTCACATCTTAATCCCCATTAAAAAGATTCACCATACCATAAAGAGATTTAAAATTTAATCATCATTCATAACAATTGATATGGTGTTTGAAAGAAACTAACCAATCCATTACCTTAATCAGGTAAAATACATCCAAATGTGAATCTAAAAAGTCCCAATATGATTGGACTCCATTGATTGTTATAGAAAAATATGCACATTTAAATCCCATTCACTCTCACCACCTGAGAGGTGTCTCAATACTCATCACATATGGAATCATTTCAATATGAAACCCCATTTGATCAATGACATGTGAAACAATAAAAGAGTGGGATTAATCGGTATCAAACATAACTTTCATAAGATTTAAATTAAGAATAATAGTACATTATACAATTGAATGACATGATTGTTCTATTGTTATCATATCCTTAAAAATACACAACTGATTATTCACTCCCCCATTTTCATTTCTCCCTTGTTGTGATTTCATTTGTTGAAGTGAGGGTGAACCAAAAATTACCTTATCTCACTCGATTTTGAGAACAAAAATTGTTTAAATGAGATCATCAAGTAAAATAATAATTTGTCTAACATACATGATATATATTCACATTAGATAATATTGTAGTACGATAATAATAACGCAAAATATATCTTATATAATTACAATTCTAATATGCTTTAGGTGGTTTCATAAAATCTCACTTGATATTCTCAAGTGAAGCACATTGGAAACATTAAGGATTACTTTTGATATATATAATAAATTTAATAGATCTCAAGGATTGATTCTGATACTCTCAACCACCTTGGAAGTTGGAATATCTATTCCACTAATTTATAGATTTAGAGTTTCAGCATGTTCCTTTAGAGACTGGTGTACTTACTCTTGTTGGATTTCCAGCAATACATCTTTCTACCACCATCTCCCTGTTAACTATATTTATATAATCAATAATATAGAGTATGACTGTATTAGAATAAATTTAAATACAATTTCTATACTAAAATATATTTTCCTTCAAGAATGCACTAGATTAACAAATCTAGGCTGACACAACACGTCAACCAAGATGACCCACCACAAGGTATAGATCAATGAAAAAAATTAGGACATGTCTAATGAGTAACCGAAAGGAATTAAAAAAATTGAGTAAAATGAGGAATAAAAGTACAAATCCATGAGACATAAAAGGATAAGGAAAAAAGGGTAAACCTAAAGATATAACAAAATAAGAACAAAACCACGTCTCTATATGACCAGCTGTCGCCACCAAACCAATTGTATGAGAAGATGACAACATCCAAGAGAAGTTGTAAAACTACATGACACTGTTCCCTTTACTTATGTCCTACAAAACTAGATCGGTATATTCCTAAAGGTATATTAAATGTGTGAGAAAAACACCTAGTAGGATACCACCATGAATCAATAAAAATTATATCTCCATGAAACCATTGATTATAGATTAAAAAAACATGTTTATAAATTAATTTCAGTTGAAAACCATTTTATTAAACATACATTAGCTTCCTTAAAATAAATTCATTTTCATATAAAAAAATATAAAAATGACATGAAATATAGAAAATAAGGAATAATCAAAATCATATATGAAAATACCATATAAAAAATTTTTTGAGAAAAAAATATGAAACAATAATATCATGCAAAA
This sequence comes from Viscum album, assembly GCA_963277665.1. Taxonomy (NCBI): domain Eukaryota; kingdom Viridiplantae; phylum Streptophyta; class Magnoliopsida; order Santalales; family Viscaceae; genus Viscum; species Viscum album. The sequence goes on along the minus strand of OY728131.1, from coordinate 641,143,686 downwards.
AACCATGAAGAATTTGGTCTCTATATTATAAAAATAATTACTACGACATGCAAAGGAAAACTAATCCAAGAATTCCATGTATCCTACCAATATCCAGTCCTACCATAGTTTATCGATATCACATTCATAACCCCTATTGGTTCCATAATAACTATAGTTAACATATATTTATAACCAAACCCAAATAAGGTTCCCAATGATTTATGTTTTGGAAGAACTTTAAAAACCGTGCTCATGATTTTATAAAAAAATCACACTACTCCTGTGATTAAAAATCCATTTTAGAGTAATTTTTTTTTTGATGAATTTCATCAAAAACCTAATATGTATAAATGTTTTTCAAAAAAACCCTTTTAAAAACCAATTTTCATATCACCCAAGATTAAATATAAAAAAACAACTCTTCATTGATTTCAAATAAATAAATTTCTTAAACTAAAACAAATTAATTTATTATAACATAGAGTAAATCATGAGTTGGTACCATTGTATAGAGACACCTATGTCTCTAATGGAATACAACTAGTCACCAATGATAAAATAGATTATAATTGAAGATATTTGGTCCTCATAATCCTAGATCCATAATAATAATCATCAATTCCCCATAAAACCTCTATATTTAGAAATCATATAACAAATGGGTTACAATATAATAAGGGTAAAATAGGTCAATGAGATATCTATAAATAGAAGTGGAGATCAGATCAAAAAAGGAATTTAACTTAAAGGGGTCCACTGAGAATAAAGGAGAATCACCAATGATACAAGGATTGAACCCTCTAGAGAATCAAGGAGATGTTAAGATGAGATAGATATTGATTATGAGAGTATTGGAATTAAAAATAACTAAGGGAATCTTGGTAAATTTTAAATTTGAATAATCTTGTACAGGTTTCATGATTATTCCACAAGGTTAGACAAACCTTACTCTAACCATGTGGCAGCTTCTACCCCTTGAAACTAAATGTGCATGGTTGCCTGGGGAAAGTCACAGGGTTAGAAAAATCATACTTAATCTATGTGATAACCACTAGAAAAAACCTAAACACCCACTTGTTTTTTAGTGACTTGCAATTTTAGACAAACCATGCTCAAACCATTCTAAATTCCACTAAAACCAATAGATCTGTTATTCAAAGTTACCACAAAGTTACTCTTAACCATGTCTGGATCATGCTATGAGCTATTTTCTCCAAATCTATAAATTTGTTATACTTTAATCATAAAATCCTTTAGATCATCAAAAGATATAAACTAAGATCAATTTTAGACATACATGTGACTTAGATGCCATCACAATTCTACCCACCATGAATCCTTCTACCCCTAGAAAGTTATCATGGTTCTGAACTCAAAACAATTGAATGTCCCTTATACCATGTTAAAGATTCTTGATCCCATGTCTCATAGTTATCCTATTCAAACATCCATAGTACATAGACCAAGTTAATAATTTTACCATTATTTTATTTTTCTTATCGATCCATAATATGAATTGGCTAATCTACCATAGTGGTTTCAGGCTCAATATTAACATCTTCCCATTAGATCATATAGGAAGGGTCTGGTTGATATATCCACAGTTGGGAAACATGAAACACATAATGAATTGATTTCAAGTTAGATGGTTATTCAATCCAATAAGTCACCTTTTCAAGATGTTAAATGATCTCTAAAGGTCCAACAAACCTTGTTGTCAACTTACCATGTTTACCCAATCAATGATGTCCCATGTAAGGTCAAACTCCAAGAAAGACCCAATCACCAACCTCAAACTCTAATGGGAGGTGAAAATGGTCTAAATATGATTTATTAATACTATGATCCCTCTCTAACCTCTTTCAAATTAATTTTACCTTTTTCACCATCTATTTAATAAGACTCAAACCCACAAAAGATCGTTCTCCAAACTCCACCCAATACTAAATAGATCGACATGACCACCCATATAATGCTTCGAATAGATCTATTTATATGAAACCATGATAACTATTTTTATAATAAAATTTAGAAAATGTAAGACACATATCCCATAAACCACCAAAATCAAGCACATGCACCAAGAGAATATCCTCTAAAATCGGAATAGTTCTCTCAATATTCTCATCCATATGAGGGTGACCTTTATGATTAATTTAAACTAGGTACCCATACCCTCATAGAAAACTTTCCAAAACATAGATGTAAACTAAGGGTATTTTTTAGAAAAAATATAGTAAGATCTTCATGGATCTTCATGATCCTTCAGACATACAAGTGTCTAACCTCTTCTACCATTATTGTATCCTTAATAGAAATGAAATGATCTGACTTCATAAGTTGATCAATGATGACCCAAATCGAATCTTTCCAACTAGGAGTTTGTGGTAAACTAATAACAATGTCCATATATATCTCATCCCACTTCCACACCTTAATGGGTAAAGGTTACAAAAAACCATCAGGTCTTCAGTGCTCCACCTTAATATTTTAGGAAGTAATTCATCCTGACATGAAATATGTAATCGACCACATCATCCCTGAATACCAATACTAATATCTCCAATCATGATACATCTTGGTTGTACCAGTGTGTATGAACTAACTGGAACAATTTCCACAATTCATTATCTCCTTCCATAGAGATATTAAAATTATCATCCTACCTCATAAACATAAAGCACCAATGGGATATCGAGACTAATCACTTGAGGTATCCCCACTATTATGTATTTTACTTAAGTGATGGAATTCAATGAATATAACCTATTTAATAAAAATATTATCATAAAATGAAGATTTATCCTTCATATAAGCTAATAATACCTTTCCTCTAGCCTCTTTCACTTCCAAACTCATCTCTACAACAAACTTATCAGAGAAAACCCCTTCCCTGATTCCTTCCAGGATTGAGTTGGAAACTTTCTACTCAACGAATCAATGACCATATTACCTTTTCCAAGTGTATATGTAATATAAAAATAAAATGTATAATGATACCTAACCTATAATCTCTATAACAAGATCATATTACTCTAAGAAAAAATATACTAAAAGCTATTATGATCTGAATATAATGTAAATCATTCCCCAAATAGAGAGCAACACCATGTTTGAGAGTGTGAATAACAACATATAACTCAAGGTCATGGTTAGGATAATTATTATCTTGAGGGAATAATTAGTGAGATCCACAAGACACCACCTACTTTCCTCTATATTAGAGCACATCCCAATCCCATACTCGAGGCATCATAGAAAACATCATATCCCAAACTTGGTTCTGGAAGAATCAAAACTAGATATGAAGTCAATATCACCTTAAGTTCCTTAAAATATATCTAAAATTTATCATTCCACTAAAACTTTACACCCGCATGGGTAAAAACTATCATCAAAGATATAATCTTGGAGAAATCCGGAATAAACCTCCTATGATAGCTAGTTAATCCCTAGAATCTCTGAATCAAAAATAGATGCTAGGGTTTCCTCCATGACATCATGACCTGAATATTTTTTGTATCCATTAAGATACCCTTATTGGATATAACAAAACCAATAAAATTCATTTATTTGTTCCAAAATTCACATTTAAAAATATTTCCATACAAATTATGTTCATTTAAGATTCTAAGGAGGATATGAAAATGATCCCTGCATTTCTCCTCTTACATGTAGTAAACAAAAATATAATACTTAAAAAAACTAAAAAAAAACTATAATAACTGATGGAAATATGATTCATAAATTCCATAAATTTTATAGTAATTTTAGTATGATTTAATGGAAAAAATAAGAACACAAAATTCATATATTTTATCCTAAAAAATAACTTTTGTACCTATTATTCTCAAAATCATAACGTTTGGTGCCTTGATTTTAGTTTTGTATTAGAAATCCATCGGTCTCCTCTGAGTTTTTCAAAGAGACTATCAATTCAAGGAATGTTGTATTTATTCTTAACAGTTTTCTAATTAAGATTTTGGTAATCAACACAAATCTTGAGGCTTCCATCTACCTTCTTTATGGAGAGAACTATCCAAGACCAAAGTGACACACAAGGGTGAATATATAATGACTTAAAAATTTATGAATTATATTCCCTCTTTAAATGAATAAATTAATTATTGAGTAATGTAGTTATAGAAAACAGAAGAACTACTTTGGTTATTTTGGAGAATTATAAAATATAGCCTGTCAATTTTAAAAGACCATTGGTCATCATAACCATTATAATATCACCACTTTAAAGTGACTGTTAAAGTTAGTATATTAAGGGTTATGATAAATTAAAATTGATATAGATGAAAGAAGAAAAAACCTCAACCAGTAGGATCATACCATATGAATCCCATTTATTGGTGATTTAGAGGGATATGGAAATAATGGAATTTTACCTTGACCAATCCCAATTTGATATTCAATAACTAATGATAGATAAAAACTATTTATGGAATAATTTCATGATTATCAAGATCATGACCCAAACCATGATTTCTGAACCAACCCAAGATATCACCACCATCACACACCTTACACTTAGGGCATACACTAGTGTAATAAGGGGTTATCTATCTAAAAATTAGTAATATGGATTTGTGTATTTTATTTTAAATAAAATATTTATTATATTTATCCCTTTTGATCATTTATTTATAAATTATTAAATAATAATTTTGATAAAAAAATTATAATTTGATATGAAGAAAATTAAAATGTATTTTTGGGAAGTATATAGTTTCAATTGAGACAAAATTTTTGATAAATTCAAGAATTTTCTAAATAAAGGATATTTTAATAAAAAAAATATTATTAAAAAGTATTTATAAAAATATAAATTATAATTTCATGAAGTCTTATGTAATGTTTATAAGGCTCATAATGTAGTTAGTGTCGTAAACACTAGTATTTTTCAGAAAATAATGATTTTTATTCAAAATTATACATTCATATATTTATAAAACTATTTTGTAAAATAAATATCAATTTTGAAATAAACATGTAAAAAATATCCAATGGTTAATTTTTCATCATTTTCTAAGTCAGATGAATTTTTGAGTAAAGATAAAATATGGTATAGATATATGTTACCTAATATTACATCATAAAATCCAAAAATTGATGTAATAAGAACTAAGTAATATAAAAGGAATCTAATAGATAAATTATATTTTAAGTTTCAAATAATATTTTTCTAAAGTTATTTATTAATTTTATAGTTTTTTAATGAATCCTTCAAAACTTATATTATATTTTAATGTTTTAAAATAAATTATTTATCAACATGTCTCACTTCCACATCACCAATAGAATTAATTTAAGTATTTAGGTTCTTATCCTAATAAAATATTGAAAATATATCCTCTTTTGTAGAAACCATGGAAAAACTATGGGAAGGTTTTTGGTTTTGATTATTTTATCATATAGAGTCCAAAACCCATGTTTATAAATTAATAAAGAATTCCCATATATTTTTATAACAATATCCTCCCAAAATCCCATTACAATTCACTCAAAACCTATTAAACATGAATTTAATATACCCCACACAATCTAAATCCCTCCCCATGTGTTTTTAATCTCTTAAGAAGCTCCTCCCGAGATTTTAGAATCACCCTCTCAATGTAAGGTATATCTCTCTATTATTTTCCATTTAATAGTCTTATTTTTATTTATTCATTTTAATATCAATTTCTTATTTTTTCATGTATTTATAAATTTCCCATTAGTATAATTAATTTTATAATAATTATATATCATTTATTCCAAATTTTTATAACCTTTACCAAAGTCGTTACTATACCAAAGTAAGGGATCCCTCTCTCTTGTTTTCCATTCAATCTCCTTTGTATTTAGTCTTTTGAATCTTAATTGATTACGTTTTAATGTACATATAAATATAAATTTAATTTAAATTTTATGTTTTAATAATTAGAGATCATTTATACCCTCTCTTTATAACCATTACCTAAGTCGTTACTATGCCAAAGTAATGGATCCTCCCATTGTCCTTTTTCTTCAAGCACTTTCTTTGTATTAAACCTTTTGATTTCCAATTTTTATGTTGGAATATATATTTAAATATCCCTTTTAATTTCTATATTATGTATAAGTTATGATATACCTCTTTTCACTCTCATTAAACTCTTCCCTGAATCCTTATGTACACTCATTATGCTGTTGAAATTATCCTACGATTTTCCATGCCAAACTTTTGTGTAGTAAATACCCATCCACATTTCAAGTAAAGGGTATTCAACTATATGTATGTATAATTCATTGATTTTATAATTACATACATGTAACCCATACTCCTTAATTTTGGGATTAAAAGTGATGAAAAATTATATTATGTTGAATGGTCCACGTGGCATACAAATCCATGTGCATGATATGAATGTGATAGGTGGGACCAAAATTATATAGCCCCACAATGCATTGGGTAATGTTTATATCTCATGAGATACCATGTATAGTGTATGGGTGGTAATCCTAAGAACACTGTGTTATTATTCCTCAATGGTTAGTCTTTTATTATTTTAATGATATCATATTTTATGTTGTTTCCACCTTCCTATTTTTCCTTGATGTCAACATCTTATATAATTATTTTGATGTCCATGTTTGTGATTCTCGGCACTTTTATGTACCTAGATATACCTAATTAATAACATATGCTATTTTCATTGTATTATTCTTTGATTATTACTTTACTATGATTTATATATTACCTCTTTCTTATATACGTCCTTAGGTTATCCCATATAGTTTTAGAAGATCGATGAAATATAATGGCATGTTTTTGTGTCTTAAAATAATTTTTTATACCCATGTTTCAAGTTATTGTTCTATGTACCTTATTTACCAAATACTCTAGGCATCATGATATTTTGTGTTTTTAGTATGTGTATATTTATGTAATAAATAAAAAAATTGAGTTGTATTGAAAATATGGGTTGTCATAGTTGGTATTAGAGGAAAGTTTGATTAATTCTTGGAATTAGGATTATAAAAACTTAGAGAAAGGATTAGGGATAATACTAAAATATTGGAAAACATCACTAAATTTTGGTAAATTTTATAGTTATGGCTTTCCAAATAACAAATCTATATTTGGATAATATAATTCGATATAGACTTAGATTGAAACCTAGAAATTCATATGATTGAGAATATATTTCATGTATGTGTTATTCATTAAATTTTCATAGTTTCCCTTTTATATGTTTAATATTTTTAAAATTATCACACCTAAGTCTATTTTGGATGAATTAAATGATTAGAAATAGAATGATATAGTGAAAGGAAAGTTTATCATCCATGGTTTTATGCATTATTTCATATCACACAAGGATAATCATACTATTCAAACACCACCTCAAAACATGGAATTTTATCTATTAGTGAAAATGAAAAATTGTGAAATTATTTCATCCGATATATATAACTTCTCCCTATCAATATTTGCAGGATAAACTTCCCAGTTAACCTTTTTATACCCCTTTAGTGGAATTATATATAATTTTAGGTACAAATAAACTTTCCTTATGTAGATCCAATATAAATTGTTGTGAGAATGAAATCACCCTTTGTATCACAATTCACCCTCCAATGGGTTAATGTGCCTATATATTGATTATTATGAGCTCAAAAAAATCATGATACAGAAAAAGTATCCTCTTACATGGATTAATGACTTATTTTATCAACTACATGGATCCTAGTACTTCTCTAAGGTGAATCTTTAGTTGAGATATTATCAGGTGAAGGTAAAGAAGAAGGATATCCCCAAGACTACTTTTCATAAAAGGTATGAGAACCATGATTTCATAGTGATAACATTTTTACTCACTAATTATATTGTTTTAATTATGGAATTAATGAATAGATTCTTTAGTAATTACCTCAAAAAATATTCAGTAGTCTTTATTATTGATATTATTATCTTCTCCAAATGTAAGGAGGAAGATGAAGAGAATTTTTATTTTGTACAAAATACTTGTGAAAATAAAAGTTGTAAGTGAAGTACATTAAATGTGAGTTTTTTATGGATAATTTAACCTTATTGGGGAATATTATCACAAGAAAAGGGATATATATATATAGATCCTTTAAAAATATAGTAAATTTAATAATGTCCTAGAAACACATCTGTGATGGATGTCCATAGTTTCCGTGGATTATCTAGGTACTATCATCAATTTTTGAGAAACTTCTCACAACTTTCAATCCCACTAACCAATATAACTTATAATAGAGTGAATATTATCTATAATAATTAATTTAAGGGTATATTTAAATAGTTAAATAATATTCTACTCACTACACATGTTCTCACATTACCCACAAGTGGGGAAGTATTTTTGATCTACAATGAAGCATCCAAAAAGTTATTGGGCTGTGTACTCATTAAAGATGATAAATTAATATCCTATTAATCCCACAAATTAAATATACATGAGAATAACTACCTAATGGATGATCAAGAATGGGATTCAATGGTATTTTTATTTAATATTTGGAAAAATTATCTCTACAGTGAGAAGTGTAATATATATAAAAATTACAAAAGAATCAATTATATATTTACACAAAAATATATGAATATGAACCAATGAATGCGGTTAGAGATAACCAAGTATTATATTTTTTCAATCCATTACCATACTAGGGAGGTAAAAAAATTAGTAGATTCTTTGAGTAGAAGGGATCAAAAACCTTATCCATGATAAGAATTTAAAGGGATATAATCTTATTGGACATGAAAATAATAGACATGGGAATAATAAAAGGATATTCATCTTACCTTTCTTAAATAATTTCTCAAACATAATTCTTAAGAGGGTCTAGGAGGCCCAAAATGATGATGAAGTGCTGCATAAAAAGGTAGTGAATATTTTGGAGTTCAAATTGATAAAGATGGAGTTATAAGGTTTGGAACCTGTATATCTGTCCTATTAAAAACATATTTGAATAGGGAAGTTTTGGATGACACATTTAGATTATCCCCCTCCATTAATTTTGGAATCACTAAGATGTATAAATATATGATGTAAAACTTCTGGTAGGATAACATGAAGAGAGAGATTGCATAATTTGTCTCTCGATGTTCGGTATGCCAACATGTTAAGGCTCAATAACAAATGTCTATGGGTATGATGCAACCATTTCCTATACTACTGTGGAAATTAGAAAACATAACCATATATTTCATCATAGGAATCCCAAGGATATCTAAAGTAAATAACACCATCTAGGTGGTAGTTGATGACCTTAAAGAGTTTACACATTTCATTATTATTAAAGAATATTTATATATTGACTAACTCACCAATATATAAAAAATAGATGTGGTAATACTATATGGTGTACCACTCTATATTGTATCTAATCGAGATTTAATATTTACCTCATGGTTATAGAGAATCTTTCAACATGAATTAAATGTAGAGATGATTTTTCTTTCTTTATATAAACCTCATATAGATGAATAATATAAGAGAACCATTCAAATTATATAGGATATGTTGAGATCATGTTCAATGGATTTCCAAGTATGTTGGTATTTTCACCTTCCCCATGTGAATTTTTCATATGACAACAGTTTCTATTCTAGAATTCAAATGGAACATTATGATGTTTTGTGTGGGAAGTGGTTTCAGACTCTAACATGTTAGGATGAATTTGGAGAGTGGAAGCTTATGCAACCTAATCTAATCCAAGAGATGATAGCGAAGGTTTAAACCATTTATCACCATTGTAATCCATGAAAATTAAATTTAAAATCTACAAAGATAATCATTTATCATATCTAGAGTTTGAGATCAGAGATAAAGTGTTCTATCATATATTTCCATGGAAGAAAGTCATGGGGTTTGGGGATAAGGTAAATCTTAGTCATATATACATCAACCCCTTAGAGATCCTCGAATACATCAGAGCTATGGACTATTATCTAGTAATCCCACCTAACCTATATGAAGTACAAGATGTTCTCCATGTATCCCTATTAATTAAGTATATACTATACCCCTCATATGCACTACGTCATAAGTTTTTACCTTTAGATAATCACCTTTCATATGATGAGAATCTGTTGAAGATCTTGGCTCATAAAGATAATTTTATCTGAAATAAGATAAATCACATGATTAAAGTTCTATTGTAGAACCATAAGTTTGATGAGGAGACATGGGAATCAGAAGAGGTGATGAAATATAAGTACCCTCAAATGTTTTAGTGTATTAAGTAAAATCTATAAGGAGAAATTTTTTAAGGGGGAATAATGTATTGACCCAAACATTTATAAATGCAATTCCCTTTTTAATTGAATAAATTGATTATTGAGTAATGTAATTATAGAAAACACATGCACTAATTTGGTAGTTTTGGACCATTATAAAATATAGCCTTTCAAATTTAAAATACCATTGGAAAAAATAACCTTTGATAATATATCCATTGTGCAATGACTGTTAAGGTTAGTATATTAAGCATTATGATAAAGTACAATTGACATATATGAAAGAAGAGATATCATCGACCTATAGGATCATACACTATAAATCCCATTTATCACATATTATGAGAGATATGGAATTGTTGTGATTTCCATTAACCAATCCCAATCCGAGCTTCAATAACTAAAGCTCGAGAGAAAATATTTAGAGGAGAATTTCGAGCATATCTAGATCACAACCCAAACCATGTTTGTCAAACCACCCCAAGAAATCACCACCATCGGAAAACATACCCTTAGGGAGTACAATAGTTTAAAATATTATAATAAAATATTTTTTATTTAAATATAAATGATAATTTAATGAAGTCCAAAGTAATTTTTATAAGGGTTAGAAAGTAGTTAGTGTCATAAAAACTAGTTTTTTTTCAGTAAATAATTATTTTTATTTTAAAGTGTAAATTCATATATTTATAGAACTATTTTGGTAAAATAAATATAAATTTTAAAATCATAACATCAAAATTATCAAAATGTTATTTTTTCATAATTTTCTAAGATAGTCAATTTTTTGGGTAAAAAATAAATACGGTATAAATATGTGGTATGTATTATGACATCAAAAAAGACCAAAATTGAAATAATATATACTATAAAATTCATCCATGTCCAAATATATATTTTCCCGTTGAAATAATGTTTTTTAAGTTACTAGGTTGATTGTATCCACTACCGCATAACATAACACAATGACTAAAATCACAGTAAACTTGCAAGCCCGGGGACATAACCCCACAACCTTCCCCTCACCCCCAAAATCCTTACTGCCACACCACTAATGGTGGGGATAATGTTTTTTTGAAGCTACTTTATTAATTTTATAATACTTTAATGAATCCTCTAAAACCTATATTATATTTTATGGTTTTAAAATCAATTAATTATGAACATGACTCACATACACATCAACCATGGTAATAATTTAAGAATTTAAGCTATTAGTATAACGAAATATTTAAAACCACTCATATTTTATAGAAAAAAAATGGTAAAACCATGTAAAGGTTTATGTTTTTTATTATTTTATCATATGAAATCCAAAACCTATGTTTAGAAATTGTTAAATAATTTCCCTCTCTTTTGTTATAAATACCACCCAAACTCCCATTCCTCTTCCCTAAAAACCCATTGAGCATGAAGTTACTCTACCAGTAACTCTATAAATCCCTCTTAAATTTTCCCTAATTGTCACGAACCGACCTCGGGGCCCATGTCGTGACTACCCCAAGCCCGCCTTCCAAAGGCCAGGGGCTGGCGACTAGCACCAAGGCATAAATCCCGGTAAAAGGGAAGGCATTGCCTTTGTAAAGTAAACAAGAACCACAGAGTAAGAACGCGGAAAAGGTAAACACTAAGTAAAAACTGGTACGACAGTAAGTGCAGAAAGGTAAGTGGGCCAGAATACAAAACCAAACTGAAAGTAAAGTACATCTCGAAAGGGGAAAACATCAACTGAAAAGTAAAGCCGCAACGTCGAGCCATCCACTGGAAGTCCCACCTGAAGGGTGGGTACAGAAAGCCTCCACTGCTCCTCGGGTCCAGCCGACTGCTCCGATAATGTCCCACCCAGTGGTCCACCTCCAGGTACCATCCTGCTCCGCATGCCTCCACCACGATCATCGTTGTCCGTCGTCTAAAACCAACACAACATAGTGCGGGCATAGCCCGTGCAGGGGTGAGTATAAGCTACTCAGTAGGGACCCCGAGACCCCCGAAGGACTCCCAGAATCCACAAAGGATAAACCACAAAGGAAAGATACAATCACGAAGTAACATCAGACACGACTTAGGTATATGCCCATACATATACCTAAGTCTTCAAATTCCCGCTCGGCTCCAACATCCGAGCTCAAGTACAACCCAGTCCACACAGGAAAGAAAAACGTAAATCCACACAGGATAGCATGACACAATCCACATAGGAAAGAAAAACATAAATCCACATAGGATAACAAACAGGATTCAGCTCACACAGGATATACTTCTTCGTGAGACGATAGAGATGATCAGATGTAGCCACTGATTCATCTAGCCGTCGGACCCACAAAGGATCGGTAGGTACTAACCCCCGCAATGACCCACATAGGATCGATCATGAAGTTGAAACCATAGCTATAAGGAAACTCCTTCTCCATAAAGTACAGTGGTTATGCCGCTACAACCAAGCGCTTCTTTCTAACCTTGGACTGTTGTAGTACTCCACCTATCGAGTACTGTGGGCCTGCTGCTACAACCAAGCGCTTCCCACCATGGGCCTGCTGCTGCAACAAAGCGCTCCCCCTCATAGCCTCTAGAGGTACTCCTTCTGTTGAGTACCACAGGTTAGCCGCTACAACCAAGCGCTCCTCCGTCGTGGGTCTGCCGCTACAACCAAGAGCTCCCCCATGCTGCTACAACCAAGAGCTCCTCCGTCGTGGGTCTGCCTCTACAACCAAGCGCTCCCCCATGCTGCTACAACCAGGCACTCCTCCATCGTGGGTGTGCTGCTACAACCAAGCGCTCCCCCTCATAGCCTCCAGAGGTACTCCTTCTGTTGAGTACCGTGGGTCTGCCACTACAACCAAGCGCTCCTCCACCGTGGGTCTGCTACTACAACCAAGCGCTTCCCACTGGGCTATCCGTAACACACTGAGTCGTTCGATCAGCAGTCGTCAAGTCTCAATCGGCTCTAGGGTTTCCGCACACAGCATGCTCGTTACGGGAGGGTCCACTCCACGAGCTGAGAGGTTGATGCATCAACTGACATGTAGTCCGGAGTTGATGTATCCCAAGATGTAACGTAGTGGTCACTGCCAAAAACACGGAGGATTTCCATACTGTTTCCATCATCGTCGCAGTCGTAGCCAGCTCTAGGGTTCCCGCACACAGCAAGCTCGTTCGGGAGGGTCCGCTACACAAGCTAAGAGGCTGATACATCAACTGACACAAGTCCAGAGTTGATTTATCCAAAAGTTCCATATCTTCAACAGGAACTCAACGCAACAGACGGCGCGTCAATCGGAGGCTCGGTCTGAGAGTTATTGGCTTTTTCTTCCTAGGGGCCCCGTTGGTTTTTAAGGCAAAACCAACCCGATCGTACTCCAACTGCGTGCAAACCTCGGGCATAGTGAGCTAAAAGATCCATCTCACTTAGAGGAATTCAACAAAGTCGACGGCACATCAATCGGACGTCCGGAGCTCAAGCTATGAGCGTTTCCGCTCCGAGGGCCCGGTTGGTTTCGTGGACGAACCAACCCGGCCGAACCCAAAGTATTCCAAAACCTTGAGTGTGATATACTGAAACGACCGTCTCGATCCAAGGATCGTATCGCCGCTGACGGCGCGTCGTTCAGAGGTCTGTATCTCAAGTTATGAGCAAAAGACTGAAAAGGTCCAAAAACGGGGGGTCTGGGCCCGGACCGACCCGGTTTGGCGCGACCCGGCTCGGCCAGGGAGCGACCCGGCCCGGTGGGTCGGCCCGGCTTGGCTCAGCCAAGCCGGCCGAGCGGAGGAACCACAGGGCGCTTCCCTAGCAGAAAGAAGTGCCGCGGCCCCGCGTGGGGCCGCGCTGGGTCAGCGGACGCGGCTTTGCCGCGTCCCGTGTGTCACCGGACCCGCGCGGTCGCGGGTCTGGTCGGTCGCCGCCGCGTCGGCGAACCACGCCGCCGGTGGATTTTGCGAGCCACCGGAGTTTCTCCGGTGGTCCGAATCCACTTCCGTCTACGCCGTAGCTCCTCCCGGGTCCCATACTTCACTGCCTGGCCCTCAATTCTCCATTGCGGCCCCGTTCGTCATCGTCCGCCAATCCGCGCATCAACGGAAAACTGCGGAGGGTTTTCGGGCCATGTTGGTTTGGCCCGCACCCTCCGCGTTAGGTGATAACAGTTGGGAATAAATATTCAACACATGAATAACAAGCAAGGCACAATTTTAATAGAATTAAAATTGAACTTTGATCCGGGTTCTTTATTCTAAAAGAAACAACCATGGGAATAAAGATTGTTCTCAAATAAAACCCCTACATCGTTATAGTCATCGAGCGTGCGTTCTTCGCGGAATTGACCGTCGGGGTAGGAGGTGATCGTCGCGTCGTGGAAGGGCGTCGCATCGTCGCGGAAGGGCATCACATCGATGATCTCCGAGGGGTAAAGAAAACATACGGATTTAATTTACACGAATTAAATCCATGTCAAGTATAAAATCCACAAAGGAATTAAAAGGTCCTCAATCTCTTACCACAACCGGATATTCGAAGATTTGTCGCGGAAGAAGGAACGTCGTAGAAGAACGTTGCAGGAGGAGAATCCTTGGCGTCGCGGAACACGGTGTCGCGTCGTCGATCTCTGAGGGTTCGGTGTTCTTCGTCGCCTTTCATCGAAGGCCGGCGTTCTTCGCGTTCTTCGTGTTCTTCGCGTTCTTCACGTTCTTCGCATTCTTCGTGTTCTTCGCGAAGGAGGTTGAAGGACTTAAGGTTCTGTCAAATCCTCTCAAAGAACAACACACAAGAAGAAGAATGTTGGTCTTATTTTATTACATGCCATCAAACGAAAAACTAAGTTATGTAACGACCCATTAATTCATAGAACTAATTCAACGAATATAACCGCCCAATTAATAGGAGCGTTTTATTTTTTAAGAAAATGCCCCAGTTGACTTTTATTTAATAGGGTTTTTCGTGGGTGCGTTACTTAGTGGAAAAGAAATGGTGGGGCTCATGCGGGCCCCACCCCAGAAATATCCTACCAAGAGGGTATGATATTTTGAATTGTACCCTATCCGCTTTAACTCAGCTTAAGCAGCTTTAAGTGGATTTTAAGCGGCTTAAGTGAAATAAAATAAAGTTTGCCGTACCACATTATTTTATTTCTTAACTTAAAGCCCAAAAATTAAAAACCACACCCGAGCAAACGCAACTCTGGAAGAGGCGTTTCTAAGAAAATAACGGCGCTGCGATTCCATCGGTGCCTCAAAATTCGATTCTGAGCACCAGTTTAAAAGTTAGAAAAACCCGCTCGTTCGTTCACTGAATGTACCCGAGCCAAACTTCGGAAAATGATTCCGGGCACACCGGGCCTCGGAATCAGGTGCCGTCAGAAACTGTGTTCTTGTAAAATTCCAAATAAAATAAAGAAAAAAATTTCCTTGAAATTTACGGGTCTTTACATTACTCCCACCACAGGGCTTTACGTCCCCGTAAAGCTTCACCACAAACTTAGGGATAAAAATGCGGTACTGAGCACACATCTGAGCCTCCCGCTCCCAAGGGCTCTCCTGGTGGTTCTCGTGCTGCCATCTGATGTGAACAAGAGGAATAGATTGTCCACGTAGGAACTGCTCCTGTCGATCCTCGATCCCCACCGAGACCTCTGCAAAGGTCGCCCCATCATCAACGTCCAGGTCCTCATGGTCAATGATGTGTGTCGGGTCATGCACTTATCTCCTCATCTGAGATACATGGAAGACGTCGTGCAACCGATGAAACTGAGGTGGTAGAGCCAGGCGATAATCTACCTCGCCAATCCTGTTGAGGACCTGGAATGGTCCGATGAAGCGTGGAGACGACTACCGCCTCGGCCAAATCTCCATAATCCATGTCGAGGTGAGACACGCCAGAAGACGTGGTCGCCATCCTCGAACTCTAGTGGCCTCCGCCTTCTATCAGCCCAAGAATTTTGCCGGCTCTGAGCTGTCCTCATCCACTCATGGATGACTTGGACCTTTCTGGTCCTACAAGAGCTTCTGAGATTTCTTCTTTGCCGATAAGAGAAATCTGGTCTCATCCCCTGGATGAACCAAGTTCTTCACCTAATACAGTCAATCCCGACATGGATGATACTAATCCATACCAAGGATGATGTCGTAAGGCCTCGACGCTACTACCAAGAGATCCAACCGTTACTCTCGCCTCCAAGGGTTGAGTCACACTGTCGGCATCAGTGTGTGGTAACTAGGTCTCCTCTAGTAGATGTCTCACAAGTGAGGGTCAAGTCAACAGTCTAAACTGGAACCTCTTAGTAACAACACAAATGAGGACAGGAATGAAAACATCACAAAGGTATGCATCCTTTTTTTATTGCAGCTCATAATACAAAGACACCACACAACAGCAACAAGGAACTAGAAGTACAAAAGACGTATCCACTAGTTCCGCTCCTGTCCATCTACTCCCAGAGCTCCATGATCGAAGGCCTCAGCTGCCTGAAGCTGACCTCTCCCATGTCCACCAACTCCCTACGGTCGGGGTGGATCTCCTAGTGGTGGTGGTGGCAACACCTCGAAGAATCGTCCACCTCCCACTGCATGGCCAGCTCCCCTACCACGGTCTCCTGCTCCATGCGATCCGCCTCGATCGAACCTCTGCCTCTACCTGGGAGGTCCTTTGTTCATCTATTGGTCATCTGTATGGAGGGTCGGACAGTCACGAGCCATGTGACCAACCCCGCCGCAAGAGTAACACTGTCCGCTCATGGTAAGTCGTTGTCCACCCCGGGTGCCTCGCACAATCGATCCTGTGTCACGCGGTCGACCACCGGTAGGTCTAGTCCTCTTGGACCCCTGTGTCATCTGTCTACTGCCCGCTGCAGAAGACTCTGCCACATGCCGGCTAGTGGTGGGTCCTGCTGCTGGAGACTGCTCAGCAAGGAAACTCTCCACTAAGAGGGCTCGATCCAACACTCCTGTATGTGTTAGAATGTTGTGAGAAACAACTGAAGCTCTGATCTCTCGCCTGAGCCCCTACTTGAAGGTTCGGTCCTTGAAGAATGGGTCCCGTACCATGTCTGTGGAATAGCGCGAGAGATCGGTAAACCTCACCATGTACTGGGCTACTGTCATGCTGCCCCGCCGCAGCTGTAGTAGCTCCTGGATGCGCACCGCTCAGAGGGTGGCTGAGACGAACTCTGAGTGAAAAAGGCTCTCAAAGTCCGTCCAAAGGAGTGATGCCTCATCGTGCACCTGGAGCATCAAGGTCCACCATCTGCCTGCTGCCGCATGCAGGAGGCTCGCCGCAAGGACCACCATAAGGTCTGTTGGTGTCCTCACTGACCGGAAAACTCATACAACCGCCTCCAGCCAGTCCTCGGCTGCCTGGGGGTCCGTCTCCCGGCGGAACCTGGGCGGTCGCTGGCGCTGGAACTCATGCAGTGCACTGAGGCGACGTGCATCGTCAGCGGCTGGGGCTGGAAGCAACGGTGGCTCGACGGGTAGAGCTACCGCCGGTGCCACTGCTGACAAAGGGCCCTGCACCGAGGCCTCGTCGCTCGGTGTGATGTCGTCACGCTCGACTCTCGGAACCCTAGCTGGCTGCCATCGTGGGGCCATCCTGAAAAGGAAACAGGTGCGCCACGGTCAGAATAGTATACCTGGTGAGCTGACACAAGTAATCACAAAGAAAACTTGAAACACACATGAAATCAATGTTTTCATGCATTAAGTCAGAAATCAGAAGTCAGGGTCCTGGTGTATGGATACGTCGGCCGCCGCACCAACATTGGACTCCCTGGACTGATAACTACACTTAATACGCTCAACAATATTTCTTCACATAGAAGAAAGATCAGAGTATGCGGTAGAACCGAACTCCTCTGATACCAATTTGTCACGACCCGACCTCGGGGCCCGTGCCGTGACTACCCCAAGCCCGCCTTCCATAGGCTAGGGGCTGACGACTAGCACCAAGGCATAAATCCCGTTAAAAGGAAAGGCATTGCCTTTGTAAATTAAACAAGAACCATAGAGTAAGCAAGCGGAAAAGGTAAACACTAAGTAAAAACTGGTATGACAGTAAGTGCAGAAAGGTAAGTGGGCCAGAATACAAACCCAAACTGAAAGAAAAGTACAACTCGAAAGGGGAAAACAACAACTGAAAAGTAAAGCCGCAATGTCGAGCCGTCCACTGGAAGTCCCACCTGAAGGGTGGGTACAGAAAGCCTCCACTACTCCTCGGGTCCAGCCGACTGCTCCGAGAACGTCCCACCTAGTGGTCAACCTCCAAGTACCATCCTGCTCTGCAAGCGTCCACCACGATCAGCGTTGTCCGTCGTCTTCAACCAACACAACGTAGTGCGGGCATATCCCATGCAGGGGTGAGTATAAGCTACTCAGTAGGGACCCCGAGACCCCCGAAGATCTCCCAGAATCCAAAAAGGATAAACCATAAAGGAAAGATACAATCACGAAGTAAAATCAGACACGGCTTAGGTATATGCCCATACATATACCTAAGTCTTCAAATTCTCACTCGGCTCTAACATCTGAGCTCAAGTACAACCCAGTCCAAACAGGAAAGAACAACGTAAATCCACACAGGATAGCACGACACTATCCACATAGGAAAGAAAAACGTAAATCCACATAGGATAACAAACAAGATTCAGCTCACACAGGATATACTTCTTCGTGAGATGATAGAGATGATCAGATGTAGCCACTGATTCATCTATCCGTCGGACCCACAAAGGATCGGTAGGTACTAACCCCCGCAATGACCCACATAGGATCGATCATGAAGTTGAAACCATAGCTATAGGAAACTCCTTCTCCATCAAGTACAGTGGTTATGCCGCTACAACCAAGCGCTTCCTTCTAACCTTGGACTGTTGTAGTATTCCACCAATCGAGTACTGTGGGCCTGCTGCTACAACCAAGCGCTTCCCATCATGGGTCTGCTGCTACAACCAAGCGCTCCCCCTCATAGCCTCTAGAGGTACTCCTTCTGTTGAGTACCACGGGTTAGCCGCTACAACCAAGCGCTCCTCCATCGTGGGTCTTCCGCTACAACCAAGCGCTCCCCCATGATGCTATAACCAAGCGCTCCTCTGTCGTGGGTCTGCCGCTACAACCAAGCGCTCCCCCATGCTGCTACAACCAAGCGCTCCTCCGTCGTGGGTCTGCCGCTACAACCAAGCGCTCCCCCTCATAGCCTCCAAAGGTACTCCTTCTGTTGAGTACCATGGGTCTGCCGCTACAACCAAGCGCTCCTCCGCCGTGGGTCTGCTGCTACAACCAAGCGCTTCCCACTGGGCTATCCGTAACACACCGAGTCGTTCGATCAGCAGTCGTCAAGTCTCAACCGGCTCCAGGGTTTCCGCACACATCATGCTCGTTCCGGGAGGGTCCACTCCACGAGCTGAGAGGTCGATGCATCAACTGACATGTAGTCTGGAGTTGATGTACCCTAAGATGTACCGTAGTGGTCACTGCCGAAAACAGGGAGGATTTCCGTACTGTTTCCATCATCGTCGCAGTCGCAGCCAGTTCTAGGGTTCCCGCACACAGCAAGATCGTTCGGGAGGGTCCGCTCCACAAGCTAAGAGGCTGATACATCAACTGACACAATTCCGGAGTTGATGTATCCAAAAGCTCCATATCGTCAACAGGAACTCAACGCAACAGACGGCGCGTCAATCGGACGCTCGGTCTGAGAGTTATTGGATTTTTCGTCCCAGGGGCCCGGTTGGTTTTTAAGGCAAAACCAACCCAACCATACTCCACCTACGTCCAAACCTCGGGCGGAGTAAGCCAAAAGATCCGTCTCACTCAGAGGAATTCAAAAAATTCAACGACACGTCAATCGGACGTCCGAAGCTCAAGCTATGAGCGTTTCCGCTCCGAGGGCCCGGTTGGTTTCGTGGACGAACCAACCCGACCGAACCCAAAGTATTCCGAAACCTTGAGTGCAATATACTGAAACGACCGTCTCGATCCAAGGATCGTATCGCCGCTGATGGTGCGTCGTTCGGAGGTCCGTAGCTCATGTTATGAGCAAAAGACCGAAAAGGTCCGGAAATGGGGGGTCTGGGCCCGGACCGACCCGGCCCAACCCCCTGGGTCGGCCCGAACCGGGTCGACCCGACCCAGGTCCGACCCGGTTTGGCGTGACCCGGCCCGACCGAGCGGAGGAACCACGGGGCGCTGCCCCCGCGGAAAGAAGTGTCGTGGCCCCGCGTGGGGCCGCGCTGGGTCAGCGGACGCGGCTTTGCCGCATCCCGTGTGTCACCGGACCCGCGCGGTCGCGGGTCTGGTCGGCCACCAGGGCGCCGCCGCCTCCGGCCGCCGACGCCGCCAGTGGATTCCGCGGGCCACCGGAGTTGCTCCAGTGGTCCGAATCCACTTCCGTCTGCGTCGTAGCTCCTCCCGGGTCCCATACTTCACTTCCTGGCCCTCAATTCTCCATTGCGGCCCCGTTCGTCATCATCCGCCAATCCGCGCATCAACAGAAAACTACAGAGGGTTGTCGGGCTGTGTTGGTTTGGCTCGTACCCTCCGCGTTAGGTGATAACAATCGGGAATAAATATTCAACACATGAATAACAAGCAAGGCACAATTTTAATAGAATTAAAATTGAACTTTGATCTGGGATCTTTATTCTAAAAGAAACAACCATGGGAATAAAGATTGTTCTCAAATAAAACCCATACCTCGCCGTGGTCGTCGAGCGTGCGTTCTTCATGTAATTGGCCGTCGGGGTAGGAGGTGATCGTCGCATCGTGGAAGGGCGTCGCTTCGTCACGGAAGGGCGTCGCATCGATGATCTCCCAGGGGTAAAGAAAACATACTGATTTAATTTACACGAATTAAATCCATGTCAAGTATAAAATCCACAAAGGAATTAAAAGGTTCGCAATCTCTTACCTCAACCGGATATTCGAAGATTTTTCGTGGAAGAAGGAATGTCGCAGAAGAACGTCGCAGGAGGAGAATCGTTGGCGTCGTCGATCTCCGAGGGTTCGGCGTTCTTCGTCACCTTTCGTCGAAGGCCGGCGTTCTTCGCGTTCTTCGCGTTCTTCACGTTCTTCGCGTTCTTCGCGAAGGAGGTTGAAGGACTTAAGGTTCTGTCAAATCCTCTCAAAGAACAACACACAAGAAGAAGAATGTTGGTCTTATTTTAGTACATGCCAACAAACGAAAAACTAAGTTAAGTAATGACCCATTAATTCATAGAATTAATTCAACGAATAAAACTTCCCAATTAATATGAGTGTTTAATTGTTTAAGAAAACACCCCAGTTGACTTTTATTTAATAGGGTTTTTCGCGGGTGCGTTACTTAGCGGAAAAGAAACGGTGGGGCTCGTGCGGGCCCCACCCCACAAATATCCTACCAAGAGGGTAGGATATTTTGAATTGTACCCTATCTGCTTTAACTCAGCTGAAGCATCTTTAATTGGCTTTTAAGCGGCTTAAGTGAAATAAAATAAAGTTTGTCGTACCACATTATTTTATTTCTTAACTTAAAGCCCAAAAATTAAAAACCACACCCGAGCAAACGCAACTCCGGAAGAGGCGTTTCTAAGAAAATATCAGCCCTGCGATTCCATCGGTTCCCTCGGAATTTGATTCCGAGCACCAATTTAAAAGTTAGAAAAACCCGCTCGTTCGTTCACTGAACGTACCCGAGCCAAACTTCGGAAAATGATTCCAGGCACACCGGGCCTCGGAATCAGGTGCCGTCAGAAACTGCGTTCTTGTAAAATTTCAAAGAAAATTAAGAAAAAAATTTCCTTGAAATTTACGAGTCTTTACACTAATCTCTTAATAAGATCCTCTAGATATTTGTTAAGTTCCCTCTCAAGGTAAGTGATCTCTCTCCCTTATTTTCCATTCAAGCACCTACTTTGTATTTAGCCTTTTGAATCTCAATTTTGTTATGTTATCACGTCTTTATAAATATCCATTTACTAGAAAATTTATGTTATAATAATTACAGATCATTTAAACCCTATCATTATAGCCTTTATCTTAACTGTTATACAGAAACCCTCACTTTTCATACATAGACATTACATAACTATTATGGAATACTTAAAATAATACAAAAATAGACGCCCAAATACCGTATTAGTTTAATGACTCTAGAAACATAGAAATATAAAACCCAGCACATGGGTGAGATACATTATCTCCCAATAGGTTCTCTAAGACTATCAACCCTATTAAGCATATCATAAATAAAATATATCTCCATAACATGGGTAAGGAAACATAAAAAGGGGTGAGATCAGATGCTCAGTAATGGTAAATAAGGGATATATATGTAAGCATAAACATGAGATAATGGTATGAGATTGTGATAATATCATTAAAAGATAATACCCTACATATCAAATATCCAAAAAATTAATAATAAAATAAATATTAGTAGGTCATAAGACATTAATCACAAGGGAATCAAGATCATAGCCCATTAAAACATAACATAGAAGTAAGACATGGAATTGTGGAATACACATAAACATATAAAATCTTATATCAAGGCTACCTACCAAGACCTTCAAAACATTTTAGGATTGGGATAAAACCTATGTACTAGCTTAGGTATTAGGTTAACAACCCATGTACCCTCTTATTTTTAGGATTGGGGCTACAACACATATACCATCTTACTTTTAGTCTTGGGCTATAACCCGTACACCTTATTTTCAAGCATGGGATATAACCCCTATACCCTCTTGTTTTCGTGATTGGCTTGAAACACATCTCCCATTTTATCCCATATACCATTTATAATTTCCCAATTCATTGTAAGGAGATATAGGTCTCACCCTTCATATAATAAAATCATACATACATGTGCCATAAGATAATTAAACTTGCATCATATCATGACCCATAAAAAGAGATGGGTTTCATAAACATCCTATCATAACCCATGAAATGAAATGGGTATCATTAATATTTCATAATATAATTACCTATGTAAAATATATAGGTATCATAATCATTTAATCAAAGAATAACTCATGAAAAGAATCAGGTTTCAAGAGCATATAACCCATGTGAGAGAAATGGGTGTTATAAACATCATTCCATCAAATCATAAACCACTAAAGAAATAATATAAATGGTGTTATTTGATAATATCACTCGAAAGGAATTAGAAACTCCAAAGGGTGTCATCTTAGATGAAAAATACTTTTAAAATATCTTTTAAAAACCTCTCTTTAGGGAAAAATCATTTCTTCTTTGAAAAATTCTTTTTAATGAAAAAAACATTTTAAAAAACATTTTCTTTGAAAATAAACTTGAAAAATTATAAAGGAACCATGGAAAACATATTGAAAGATATTTCATAGAAAATATATTTTAAAATTTATAAATTGATATTGAATTCATAGAAATATTTTTCCTTGAAAATAACCCTTTAATAACATAAAAAGGAAGCTTTGAAAATCACCTAAAAACCTTTTGTACTTAAAATTTTTTTGAAAGTATTTTCATTTGAAAAACACATTAAATTAAAAAAAACTCGAGAATATTAGGAAAACAAATTTCTTCAAAAATAAAATTTTAAACTTATTAATAAATCATCATAGAAATGACAGCCACGAAAAAAGGTAAGTTCATACATGCCAAACATTCCTTTTGTACATTAAATTTTTAGATAAGCACCTTGAACAGAAAATGATAAGAAGATTTATTTTTAAAACCATTTTGTAAAAGGTAAAACATGGGTAAAAATTTCTTTAAACATAATAGTATAATAGTAAAACATTTTTGTAAAACACTTTTAGAATCAATGTTTTGAAAGAACACAGATTTCCAACTGAAAGGAAGGATATAGACATATTTTCATAAAAAAATATCTTAATTATATTAAGTACCAAAGAGTTGTAAAAATGGTACCATTAAATAGATATAACATTAATATCCAGAGGTTAGGATAAATAATGAGAGTTCTTAATATGTGGATTATAATATTTCATCTATGAAATCATAATTGTAAACAATCTCGATAAACGATGAGATAATAAAAATAAATTGTTACCATTTTGGTAACATAAATTCAATATGGATATAATAACATTACATGAATATTAAAACATTCTAAAAATAAGGAGATTTATTATATACCATATTAAAAGGCAGTATATACACCTCATATAAAAATATAGGTTCATGACATGGCATGTGTTTCAAAGAAGGTAAATTGAGACAAAGTTGCTTTACCGATTTGGTGACTTTTGAAACTTAATCCCCATGAAATAAATATCATCAAATTGATATGTAAATACCAATAAAATTAATTATAAGGACTATATAATGCATACATTGGTATTATATACACCGAAAAAATGAAATGAGAGGTGAATAAGTCATGTATCTCACAGAAATAAAAAGTGAGATGAAATCCCCTTAACTTATATCTTGACTTTCTCCATACTCGTACAAGCTTCCTGTATAATAAATGTAAGTTTATTATATAAATTTAAAATAAAAATATTATTATATATATAACTATATTTTTTTATTAAGACTTTATATTACATTTTTATTTACAATTTCACATTAAGGTTATGCTTTGGGTAATATCCTCTTTGTTTTTCGCATGCGTCTTAATTTACTATATCTTTGGTCCCTATGATTATATAAAAAATTCCAGAATTTATACCATGATATAAATATCATTTATATTAATTATATTTTTATTATAATAATCTATAGAATATAGAGGTTTGAAGTGGAATACACCTTTCATAGAGACGGTAGGTTATACATACGCATGAACGTTTTTTTCTGTTTTATTGTCATATTGAAAGAATGAAAGTAAATGAAAGATATGTATATATATATATAATTATTACAGTAGAATGGTTAAATTATATATATCCTTAAATTTCACTAAATCCATCCTTAATACATTCCATATAGACTGTAAATGGATCACATTGATTTGAGGAGACGATAGTCCACACTTCCACAAACAATGTTATCGTATTTACACAAGATGGAATGTATAAAGGTATGTGTTATAAAAGAATTATAAAATAGTATGGAAATTATAAATATAATATATATTATACATAAATATAGTTTCCATCATATTTACTACCTTGAGAGGCAGTAAAGGAATAATGAACAGTCATTGTTTCGTGACGCGTTAGTTTATCATACACATAAATGGTAATTTTGTTACCCATTAGATTGAAGTGTGTGTAAGTGTAGGTTTAAACCTTAGTATAAAAACATCTCAGTATATTTATGATATTTTTTTATATAATAATCAAATAAGTATAATTTAAAGAGTGGAGAAATAAATAAAACTAAAGAGTTTGAGAATAATGTTACCTCTTATTCAGGTAACTCCTTTTGGTTTGCACCAAAGGGATTCCTTGGATGATTTTTTCCCAAAGTGAAAATTCTAGCATAATGGGAGGTATATTTATGATATATGTGTGTATATCTTGGTCAATAAAAAGGGTCTTGATAGGTGAGGTGAAGTGGGATGAGATAAGGCCTTTATAGTGGAGGAGTGACACTCATGTAAATTTTGGGGAAAGAAATTTTACCCATGTTTTCCAATAGAAAGAGTATCCCATAATGGACCCAATTAGAGAAAATAGAGGATATGGTCTAAATATTTCTATAAAATGTCTATTGTATATGTTTCTAGGTCATTTGGTCCCTTAAAATTAATGTTTAGTCCCTTATTATGCTTAATTTTACCTTAATTGTTGTAATTAATTTTTTGGTAAAAAAATAAATTAGACCTTATTTGAAATTATAAAAAATTATGATTCAAAATATATAATTCATTTTTTATAAATTACAATAAAATAAATGGAAAAAAATAATTTAAATTTAATCCTGGAGATGGGATGACAATTTAGGTTTTTAAAGTAAAAATTCCCAAATGTTTGCTATGTTTTATACCTAATTTCAAAGTGAAATTAATTTCAGTGACCTACATTGAATTAATTGATAAAATTATTATCTAATCAAACTTTTAAACCAATTTTAAATATAATTTATCCTTATAAATAAATTATATGAAAAATAAGTTTTGAATTAAAATTCAGTATTTTACATTATTCATCAAAAAATGAAATTTCTTTGAAAAATACATAAAATTAAAAAAATCTAATTTAGACATTATAAATTCAAAAATTAAGTTTAATTTTTAAAATTAAATTTCAAAAAGTTTTTAAATTTATTTTTATTATTTTTCACAGAAGGACATGAAATGTAGTTCATTTCAGAAAATTGTATTTTTTTATATAAAGACGTTACCAAAAATTATATTTTTCATAATCAATATATTTTATTTACATAAAACCATTATAAATAATATTTTAAAATTAGTCATTACTATTCATATTACCATGTTTAATTTCTAGTTTATAAGTATCCTGTTTAAATATTTATAATAATAAAATTATGTTTTGTAGAAACTTAATGTTACGTGTAACATACACCAAGTCAGTGCTATGTGTAGAGTAAGAAAATTAGATATTGTGTGAATGAAATTTTTCACTTAGTTAAATTAAACACATTAATTAAAATTAATTCATTTTGAATAAGTTCTATGAAAACATGGGGTGTTACATTCTACCGCCTTTAAAATGAATTTTTCCCTCACAATTCGTCGGGGTTATCAAAGTTTTAATACTATCAAGTTCCTTTAATAGAAACCCACATCATGAAAATGAATAATAAAACATACTTTAAACTAAGAAATTTGGAAACTTAATAGTTACCGAAAGTAACATATAAATAGGTTTCCATATAGGAGAACATAGGTGGGAAGGTAAAACATGGATATGGAAGAGAAATATAACTATCATGTTATAATAGAGAGTGATAGAGAATATGGTTAGGAGAAAGTTAACAATCATAATTCCATAAATCATCAATAATCTAAGGGGCCATTTGATTCAACAAAAATGAAGGTACATGGATGGAATTATTATTTTCAAGATCCTTTTCCAAATGTTGTATAATTTTAGTAAAAAGATATACTTACATGTTTTCAGAAATACCATACCCTTTGTGGTTCCTTGATCAACTCCCACTTCATCTCTCATTCCATGAAATGAGGGTCAATTTTTCATTCCTAAATAATTAACAGATCATGAGATCCATGATAATTCATCCCATATGTCTTTATCTACCATCAACACAAAGTGTTTAAAATAGGTTATCCAACATATTGGAACCCTCATGTGGTTAGATAATACATTAATCTCACAAACTTCATCATAAGTTTAACTTAAACTTTCCATAAATGGTTAACCTTATAACCCTTTCGAAAGAAGAAAATCCAAAACTTTAGAAAGAAGGTCATTAAATCATATTAACATTAATCCCATATATATATATATATATTACAAATTATCTCTTGGTTGTCACATTCCAAACATAAGTATTCTCTTGAAACATGGTAATGACATCAATTACCATACATCCTTATTGAAAGAATACATGCTTCCAAAAGATAATTCAACCTTTATTCCCTAAAATGGTATTATATAAAAACACTTTTCTATTTGAATCATGGGTTAAACCTTTTAAATATAGAAAATAAATATGATTTCATTAATCCAATATTAATATAGAGATAGATAATCAATTCATGGAATCATATCATGTTCCACTAAAGGATGAACAAAAATATTTTCATAGATCTTATTTTTACAAAATCCCATAGGAAATTACCAAGTAAGGATTTTCTTAATTATCATGGTTCACTTAATCCATTTTGATTGCATAATATTTCCCTTTGTCCTTTTTATTCATAGGTTGTTGGTGAAGATCACCATTATTAACCCTTGAATTCCAGAACATTTTGTGAAAATGCCCAAACTCCTTGCAATTGAAACACTAAAGTGTGGGAGGTGTATTCTATGGATTTTTCTCATTCTTCACATCATTATATAGCTTTTTCAAATAACTTCAAAATTCATTCACTCGATGTCTTTCCATTACACACTTAAAAAATGTACTAATATCATTAATATAATTCCCTCCATGCTTCTTTCCACACTTAGAGCATACAGGATGGCTCATCTTTTTATCTTCATGGTTTTTAGATTTTCCTTTTAACTCCATATTCCACTTCTTATTAAAACCATGATATTGAAACATATCTCCAACCTCTATTTCAACTTTTATTACACAACTCACAATATCTTTGTACTTACTATAGTATCTTATTTCCAATACCATTTAGAGACTTGGATTTAAGCCACTAAAGAACCTATCATCCTTAATTTCTGGTTGTATGATAATTCCAAAATCGTACATCACAGGTCTTATGAAACTGGACTTATTGGTTCTTACATATTCATCATCCTTTTTCTTAAACTCAAGGAACTCCTTTTCCATCTTCATATAAAGAACTTGAGGAAATTACTTATTGAAGAATAATTTATTGATATCATACCAATCCTTGGATTCAATTTCATATTATTTCCTAGTATTCTTGATTAGATTCCCCCACTAGTCTATTTCACCTTCTAACTGATAAATAGCCATAATGATGTTCTCATGATCCAAAAACTGGATAATAGAGAATATCTTTTTAGTGGTACTGATCCAGTGTTCATAAATGAGTGGATTAGAAGACCCCCTTAAAAATGTGGATGTTTCATCATGAAGGAATCAACAGAATGGTGTTCCCTCCTTTGTTTATTTGCAATCTCACCATGATTCATAGCTTAAGAAAGTTGTGTGAGCATAACAATAATTTTTTTAATTATAGATCCCATATCATTTGGATTCTCATATATAAAAGCATTGCATTATTCATCACAATCACCCTTAATGTGATTCCTTTAGGTTCCATCCATTCAATAAAACTAAAAGGTATAGAGTAATAAATATTTTTCCTAGTAAAAAACCATATTATCATGAAAAAAACTCATAGGATGTCTAAAATATGACTCCTTCCTTAATCAATGACAGCATTGGATTATCATAATTTATTCACTGTCATATTCTACTCAAATATTTTTTTATGGTTTATAAATATTTCTGTGAATTTACAAAGCATATCCCCTAGGAGTGTCAAACCAGATGTGCAGAAAGGCCCGTTGTCATGTACCAGGTTATGCTGAGTTAGGCCCGACACACCCTGCTAGTGTTTTTACCCCTAGGGAAATATGTTCCAGATCCACACCAACTTATAGTATCCAGATAGGGATGTATTTCTAGAAAACCACTTTATATATTCTTTATAAAAACTCTTATACATTTTCCAAAACATTGACTCTTTCTTATAATTATCCTAGATACATCCCTATAAATATCCTTAGAAATATTCCTAGGGATCTCACTAATATTTTATAAACATAGTTTCCAAAGGTTGATGAAACCTTCACTCTAATACCAACTATATCAAACCTATATTTTTATACATATACATTACATAAATTTTTTCTGAATACATAAAACAATACACAAATAAACAACCAAAGACCATATTATTTCAGTGAATTTGGAAACATGGAAACATAAACATAGGTACATGGGTGAGCTACATTATCTCTCACTAGGTTCTCCAATACTATCACCCATCTTATAAATATCATACATAAAATATATATTCATAAAATGGGGAAGGAAACATAAAAAGGTGAGCTAATATGATCATTAAGGGTAAATAAGGGAGATATATAAGCATAAACATGAGAATAAGGGTATGATAATGTGATCATAACATCATAAGATCATACCCCTCATATCAAAGATCCTAAAAATGAATCATGGAAAAAAAATATTGATAGTTTATAAGACATTAATCATAATTTAATTAATATCATATTCCATGAAATCATAACATAGTAGTATGACATGGAATTGTGGAATACACACAAAGATAGAAAATCCTATGTCAAGGCTACCTACCAAGACCTTTATAACATTTTAAGCTAGGGATATGACCTGTGTACCTACTTTAGCCTTGGGATAAAAACCAATGTACCCTCTTATTTTCAGGATTGGACAACAACCTGTGTTCCCTCTTACTTTCAATCTTGGACTACAACCTGTGAACCTTCTTATTTTTAGGCTTGGACTACAACCTGTGTACCTTCTTGTTTTTGGACTTGGGGTACAACCCATATACGTTTTTGTTTTTGGGATTGGACTACAAACCGTTTACCATTTGATCTCATATACCATTTATCATTACCTAATATAGTAGAGTGAGATATAGGTCCCACCAGTCACACAATAAAATCATACATACATGTTCCACAAGATAATAAAAATTGCATCATATCATCACCCATAAAAAGATATGGGTATCATAAACAACCTATCATAACCCATGAAATTAAATGGGTATCATAAAAAATTCATCATATCATTACATATAGAAAATAGATAGGTCTCATAATCATTTTATCAAAGAATAACCCATGAAAATATGTAGGTTTCAAGATTATATAACCCATGGGAGAGAAACATGTTTCATAAAAATCATTCCATTAAACAATAAACAACTTTAGAAAGAATGTTAATGGTGGTCTTGGATCATATCACTATAAAGGCCTGAGTAACACCAAAGGGTGTAATCTTAGATGGAAAATACATTTTTTAAATATCTTTTAAAAACATCTCTTGAGGAAAATATCCTTTCTTCTTTGAAAATTTTTCTTTAAAACATATAACCATTTAAAAATATTTTCTTGAAAATAAAATTATAAAATCATAAAAGTATATTTGAAAACATTTTGAAAAAACTTTTATAGTAAATATATTTGAAAACATGTAATGAAATATTGAAATCATTTTATTAAAAAATAAACTTTTAAAAATATATAATGGAAGCTTTTGAAAATCACATAAAACACTTTTTGTACATAAAAAATATTTGAAAACCTTTTTCTTTAAAAACAACTTTAAATTCAAAAAAATTTAGGGAAAGCAGTAAAAACAATTTTTCAACTATAACTTTATAAACATATAATGGAAGAATAAAATAAATTACGTTCATGATAGTAGGTAAGCCCGTACATTCCGAACATTCCTTTTGTTCCTGAAATTTTTTTAAAAAGTGACTTGACCATAAAATGACAAGAAGATTAATTTTTTTAATTTTTTTAAAAGGTATAACATGGGTAAAAATTTCATTTAAACATCATAGTATAGTATTAAAAAACTTTTTTAATACATTTTTCGAAACACGGTATTGAAAGGATACATATTTCTGACCGAAAGGAAGGATATAGCCATATTTTTATAAAATAATTATCAATTATCTTAAGTAAAAAAGAGTGGGGAAAATGGTTAACTTATATTCATATAACATTAATATCCATAGGATAGGAAAAAACATGATATTTCTTGGTATATGTAATATAATATTTTATCTATGGAATCATAATCATAAACAATATCGATAAACAATGAGATTGTAATAATAAATTGTTACTATTTTGGTAAATTTAATTAACGATGGACATAATAAGATTAAATAAAGCTTAAAATATCATGAATAGAAGTATATTCATGATATCAAATGTCCAATTTTAGTATATACACCTCATATAAAAATATAGACAAAGGAAAATTGAGATAAAGGAAGGAAAATTGAGACAAAGTTGCTTTATGGATTTGGTAACATTTGAAACATAACCCCCATGAAATAAATATCATAAAATAGATATGTAAATAGAAATAAATTATTCACAATAATCATATAATTCATAAATAGTTAGTATAAACACCACAAAAATTAAATGGGTATTGGATAAAGAATGTATCTCATGAAAATAAAAAGTGAGACGAAATCTCCTTACCTTATGTCTTGAATATTATTGTACTCATACAATATTCATGTAGAATAAATGTTTGATTATTGTACAAATTTTACAGAACCATATTATTATATCTAATATCATATATTATTTTATTATTAGTTTATATTACCCTCTTATTAAACATTCCACATTAAGGTTATGCTTCAGGTAATATCTACTTTGTTTTTTTGCATGTGTCTTAAGTTACTATATCTTTGGTACTTATACTTAAATCACGATTTATATAATTTATACCATGATATAAATACCATTTATATTCATTATAATTTTATTATAATAATATATATAATATATAAGTATTAATTGTAATACACAGTTCATGGAGGCGGTAGGCCATACGTACACATGAATGTTATTTATGTTTTATTATCGTATTGAAAGAAATAGAGTAAATGAAATATATATATATGTGTGTGTGTGTGTGTGTGTTTATTTATATAACTATTCCAGTAGAATTATTATATCATATATATCAAAAAAATTCACTAAGACCATCCTTAATACATTCTATGTAGAGTTTGAATGAATCACATCGCTTTGAGGAGGCGGTAGTCCACACTTCCACAAATAATGTTATCATATTTACACAAGATGGAAAGTATAAAGGTATATATTATAAAATAATTACAGAAGCATGAAAAAATTATAAATATCATATCTATTATATATAAATATATTTTCCATCATAATTCCCACCATGAGAGGCAGTAAAGGAAGAACGAACAATTGTTGTTTCGTGAGGCGGTAGTTTATCATACACATAAATGGTAAGTTCGTTACCCATTAGATAGAAGTGTAGATAAGTGTAAGTTTAAACTATATTATAACAACATATAATTATATTTAGAATACTTTTATTGTTACATAATCATGGAATAAGTATAATTGAATGTGTGTAGAAATAAATAAAACCAAAGATTTTGAGGAAGAATGTTATCTCCTTTTGGGTAACTCCTTTTGGTTTGTACCAAAGGGATTCCTTGGATGGATTTTTTACAATGGGAGAATTATATTATGATGGGAAGGATTTTTAGGAAAAATTAAGGTAGTGATTTTTTGAGACAAAATGTCTTCAGAGGTACGAGGAAGTGGGAGGAGAGGAGACATTTTTATAGTGGAGGAGTGACACCCTTGTAAATTTTTAGGAAAGGGAATTACACCCATGTTTTTACCATGGAAAGTGGCTCCCATAATAGAAACAATTAGATAAAATGGAGTATAGGGTCTAAATATTTCCATAAAATGGATATTTTACAATTTTATATCTCATTTGGTCTCCTAATATGAAGTTTTTGTCTCCTATTAAGCTTAATTTTACCTCAATCGTTGCAATTAATTATAATTACATTCACTTATAGTTTTGTTCAAAACTAATTTCTCTTTATTAGACATTAAAAATTATTATGATTCCAAATATGGGATCCATTTTTTCAAATTCAACTCTAATAAGTGGAATAAATTAATTTAAATTTAATCCTACGGGTGGTACCATAATGTTGGGTTTTAATGTAAAAACATCCAAAAGTTTGTTATGTTTTTATACCCAATTTCAAAGTGAAATTGATTTAAATGATCTAAATTGGATTAATTAATAAAATTATGTTCTGATTAATCTTTTAAATCAATTTATAATATAATTTAACCTTATAAATAAATTATATTAAAAAGTAATTTTGAATTAAAATTCAGTATTTTTCATTATTCTTCCAGAAAATGAAGTTTCTCGGAAAAAAACACAAATATTCACACTAATATAATTTTGAAATTATAAATTAAAAATGAAGTTTATTTTATCAAATTAAATTTATAAGATTATATAAAATTAATTTTTTTTCACAGAAGGACATGAAAAACAGTTCATTTGAGAAAATAGTATTTTTAAACATATAAAGACTTCACCAAAAATTATATTTTTAAATATAAATTTGTTTTATTTAAATAAAACCATTGTAAACAATATTTTAAAATTAGTTATTACTATTCATATTACTATGTTTAACATCTAGTTTATAACTATCTTGTTTAAATAATTATAACAATAAAACGATGTTTCATAGAAACTTAGTGTTTCTTGTAACGTGTGCCCAGTCGGTGTTACGTGTAGTGTGATAAAAGTTAGTGTCAAGTGAAATAATTTTTTTACTTATTTAAATGAAAGGAATCAATGAAAATTAATTCATTTGAAAAAAAGTTCTATAAAAACATGGGGTGTTACTTGTTACTATGCCAAAGTAAGGGATCTCTCTCTCTTCTTTTCCATTCAAGCACCTTCTTTGTATTTAGCCTTTTGAATATCAATTGATTATGTTTTAATGTCTTTATAAATACCCCTTTACTATATAAATTAAATTCTAATTATACAAGATCATGTATCCCATCTTGTTATAACCTTTACCTAAGCTTTTACTACGACAAAGTAAAAGATACTATACTTATCCTTTTTATTCAAGCACTTTCTCTGTATTATGCCTTTCTATTTTTAATTGTTCATGATGGTATATATTTTTAAACATACCTTTCACTATACTTATGATTTCCAATTAATTAGAGATCTCCTTTCTCTCTCAATAATCCCTTCCATGAATCCTTATGTACACCCGTTATGCTATAGAAATTATGCTGCAATTTTCCATGATAAACTTTTGTATAGTGAATACCCATATCCATTTCCACTAAAGTGTATTCAACTAGAAGTACCTTTCATTCCTTTATTGTGTACTTCCTTTTATTTATCCCACACTCCTTAATCATGGTATTAAAATTGATGAAAACACTATTATTTTTTATGGTCTATGTGGAAAAATATCTATACAAGATATGAATGTGATGGCTGGAAATAGAATTATATAGCACTCCAATATAGTTGGTAATATTTTTATCTCATTATAAAACATGTAAGGTGACTGGGATATTATCCTAAGAACACTATGTTATGATTTCTTTATGCTAATCCTTGACTTATGTATATGATTTCATGATTTATGTTGTTTCCACCTTATTATGTTTCCATGGTGCTAACATATTATATCTTTCTTTGATGTCCATATTTATGATTATCACTCTTTTTGGTCACCTTAATATGCATAATGAATCACATGTATTACTTAAAATATGTTATGCATTGATTATTACTTTACAGGGTTTATATCTTACCCCTTTCTTATATACATCCCCATGTTATCCCATACAATTTTAGAAGATTGATGGAATGTGATGGCATGTTTTTGAATTTTTTAAATAATATTGTTGTACCAATGATTCAAGTTATTATGATATGTACCTAATTTACCAAACACATTAGGCCTCAAAATATTC
The DNA here is from genome assembly GCA_963277665.1 of Viscum album. Taxonomy (NCBI): domain Eukaryota; kingdom Viridiplantae; phylum Streptophyta; class Magnoliopsida; order Santalales; family Viscaceae; genus Viscum; species Viscum album. The sequence continues at coordinate 641,108,349 of OY728131.1, read as the reverse complement.
TAGGATTATATTATGTGTATCTTTACATAATAAATCATGAATTAAGGTGTATTAAAAATATGGGTTTTAATATAATAAATTCCTTAGACTCAAGATTAACAAATTAATTTTAAGATCCTTTAACTCAGTGTTTTCCATATGTTATGATGGAATAACAATATGAATCATACCAAAGTGAAGGTCAATAGTGAAATAACCTATCTTTATTGTGTTAACCTAGAGAAAATCATTAGGAAAGACCTTAGGGTTAGTGATCACTACTATATGAAGTGGAATGCTCAAACATTGATCAACGATATCAAGAAATGTCTTTAAGAACTATAATGAGATCATTTCAACATAAGGAACAATTGGACCTGCTCTCCCTAACAAAACCTCAAAGTTGAAAATCATCATCCAACACACATGGAATTTTTAAACTTATTACTTCCTTTTTACAAAAGGTTTGGAAAGATCCAACATGAATATAATGATATTAGAGCATAATATCAATAAATTAATCAAATTATAAGATATAAAACAATATAATTCACCTGTATCAATAAAGCTATAACTATATAGGATGATATGAACATTGTACCTCACATAGTAGTCATCCCTACTTTAGATTCTTTTGTTTCATACTATACTGCATAAATATTTCCATTTGTAGCTCATCCCTAAGATTTATTCACTGTGAGAGTATATCCATTTTCATGAGAATGAGATCCACCACCCTTTTTGTCTCCATAACTAGCTTAAGATACCTTGTTAAGATTGGATCCATCTTAATTTCCTTAGGAAATTATTCCATAAAAACATTTAAGATGACTGGATTTTTCACAATGATGGCATGTCATGGTTCCATCTATATAGTTAGGCTTAATATGACCAATACTACCACAATGATAGAAAACTACATAATGTTATCCCAAATAATCTCGTGAAACTAGACCCGATGAAAACTGAGAACCATTACTATGCTTCATTTTCTAGATATACATCACACCTTGGAGACCCCTACAAAAACTGAAGCTCCACCTAAACATATATTTCCCAACTAAGTATTCCCCATCCACAACCACTTTATCAACAACATCATAAAAATTCAGCAGGAATAAGATAATCAACATGGACCAAATATCAACTGTTAAACCCATCTCAAACCTCCAAACATTAAGGTAGTTTTTATAAATAAACATAGCTGATAGGTGAACCAACTCCACGAAATGAGTTTCATACTCCATAACTAAACTCTCCCCTTGCTACAAGATCCAAAAATCATAAGTCTTTGAAACTCTCAATATTTTCAAAAAAAATGTTGGTTGAATACCTTATTAAAATAATTCCATGTAAGATCCTCATGTAACATAGCATTCCTGATGGCGTATCATATTTTTATTCCTGGTCCTTCAAGAATATAAGTGAAAAACCCACCATATATTCTTATAGAGATTTCAAGAATTGGAAGATCCTCTCAATATGTTCAATCAAATCATCATATTCATGGGTTTCCTTATTACCAAGGAAGATAAGTGGATTCTTATTGGTAAATTATGAACCAGATCCATCATTCGTCTTAGGTTTCCAACACTTTTGATATACCAGATTCTAAGTAGTGTGGATAGTTGCTCCAACAAATTAAGGGTATACTAGAGGATTTGATTTTGTAAATTGTATCATATCTTCCTCTCCAAAATTTAGATGATATCGTATAGGATGAATTCTATAATAAACGTAAAATACAACATCCAATTAGATTTAGAGAAAATTTCTAAATCAAAAGATGAGTTTTAAGAATCCATATTTAAACATTTAAGAAACAAGAATTTAAATAAATTATTTATTAAATAAATGAGAAATAGGAATATTATAAAGGAATAGGTTCATATAGATAAAAAAAATAATGTTCATATAAATAACTCTAAAAATAAATTCCAATGCTTATTGAAAATCCCTGACCACCCATGGTTACTCAGGATGATACACGAATGTGAGCTAACCAGGAACCATTATGCCTTGACTACCTGAATTTTGATGTTCCTAAATCCTTTTTACAATAATTCCTAATCCAAAACCATGTAGTTCCACTTAACTTTAATATGGGTATTATCTCTAATACCATTTTGTAATGAACTAAACCAGGTCGAAATTACATGTCACTCAAGATAACCCTCTACAAGGTAGAGATCAATGAAAAAACCAAAATATATATCATGATTAATTGAATGGAATTAAAAAAATAAATTACAATATAGAATAAAAGTACACATCCCTGAGTCATGAAATTATAATTTATAAAGGATAAACATGAAATTATAACAAAATAAAAACAAAACATTGTCTCTATATGACCAAACATCACCACCAACCCATCTCACAACGAAGATCACAACATCCAAGAGAAACCGGAAAACTACATGATGCCTTTATCTTTACCTGAGTCCTAAAAAACCATATTTTTATATTCCCAAAGTCATATATAGGGTATGAGTAAAATACCTAGTATGATAACACCTTGAATTTATACAAATTCTATCTCCATGAAACTATTAGTTCTATATTTAAAAAAATGTTTATAAATAAATTTCAAATGAAAACCATTTTTTAAAACATCTTTTTATATCCTTAAAAGCAATCATATTCATATAAAATAAGAATCTTACAAGTACATGAAATATATTAAATAGATAATAATTAGAATCATCCATGGAAATACTATACAACAACAAAGTGAGAAATCAAACATGAAATAATACCATCAACTATAAAAACAAGTAGAACTTAAGCTCTATCCTATGGGAATATGTACTAGGACACATCAAGGAACACTAAGACAAAAATAACATTAATCCTACTGATATTGATTCATTTTATATACTATCGATATCACAATCATAACCACTTCTGGTTCCACACACACTAAGGTTTGTATATGTACATATCCCAATGTAATCAAGGTTCCAAATTTGATATGTCTGTTAAAACACTTGAAAAACCATGATTATAATTTTATAAAACATTTTAACAAAAAATAACCATTTATTACATGCTTCGAAACCCATTTTATAGTAAACATTATCTATGAGGCATTCCATTGAACACATAATGTGCATAAAATATTTTTAAAGAAAACCCCCTTTTAAAAACTTCTTTTCATGCCACCCAAGATAAAATATCATAAAATAACTCTTCATTAATTTAAAACTAATAAATTTATTAAACAAAACCCAATGAATTTATAAGAACATCAAGTAAATCATGAGGTATAACCATTGTATAGATACAACTACCTCACCAATGGAGGAAAAAAAGCCGCCTTTAAAACATAGATTAGAATTGAAGAGATATGATCTCCAAAACCCTAGATCCATAGTAAATATAATTAATTACCCATAAAAACCTCCATATATATAAATCATATCCCAAATTGGTTCCAATGAAATAAGGGGAAAAGAAATTAAGAAGAGATCTAGAAATAAGAGATTATATATGATATCAAATGGAACATAGCTTGAAGATATCCACAAAAAATGAATGTGAATAACCAAATATACAAGGAGTGAACCCTATAGAGAATTTGGGAGAGTTTATGTTGGGATAAAGAGAGTTAATGAGAGTATTAGAATTAAAATTTACTGGAGGAATCATGGCAACTTTTCAATTTTAAGAATATTGTAAGGGTTGTATGGTTAAGCTGCACTATTAGACAACCCATGCGTTAGAATCCACCCCTTGAAAATCTAAGAACATAGTTACCCAAGAAACAATAAATAGTTAGAAAAACCATGATCAAGAAGAATTATAGAAAAAACCTAAATTATTTCATAACTATAATCAGATGGGACATATTTAGCATTATTTCCATAGTGATACTTAGTCATCTATAGGGAATAAAACTCATATATCTCAGACATATTATCCATTGAATGAATTATCTAATTAAAAAAATTATCATTATTAGATCCATGTTATCCATGGTAATTTTAGGAACACACCAACTAGTTGACCAATGTAATCATAAAATGATGTGTAAGGAACATGAGAGGAGTGAATAGAATGTGTATGGTGCATAGAAGATGATCACAGAAGACCAGTTAGGTCCTTCGACTATACCAGGTACTATTATTCATATCTTCACTCATGTGTAAGTTATATTTTATAATGTTCAATCCCACTCTTTTATTTATTCATGTGTCATTGATCAACTGGGGTTTCATATCGAGATGATTCAACATGTAATGAGCATCCATAAACCTATTAGGAAGTGAGAGTACATGGGATTGAAATGTATATATTATTCTATAATAATCGAGTGAGTCTAGTTTGATTGGGAATTTTTAGTTCTGTACATTGATGTATTTGACTTGATCATGGGAATGGATTGGTTAGTTTCTTTCATTATCCATATTGATTGTTATACGCAATGGGTAAAGTTTACATCTCTTGATGAGATGGTGAATATTTTTAAATGGGATTAGGGTGTGAAGGATATAAATTATACCTTTAAAAATAATGGTAAGAACCAATTCTTATAAATTAGTAGTAGTCAATTTTAGTAATAATGAAATAATTGATACTATAAATTTTCCAACCATTGTGGATCGATATCCTGACATTTTCCTTTATAATTTCACCAGTTTTACACCTGAAAGGGAAATAAAATTTTTTATTCATCTCCCACCGGTGAAAAATAATATTTTAATTCCATTATATATATTTTTACCAGTTGAATTTAAGTAATTGAATATCTAATTAGAGGAATTTCATATTAATGGTTTATAAGACCGAAGAAGTTTCCTTACGCTACTCCAGTTCTTTTTTTCAAGAATGAAGAAGATTAGTTATGACTTTATACTGATTATTATAAACTAAATTAGGTTACAATAAAGAATAGATATCCACTAACATAGATTGGTATCCTTTTTATCAATTTAAGGGAGCCTAATAGTTCTCTAAAATTTATCTATACTCCAATTATCACAAACTATAGGTTAGGAAATAGGATATAAAAAAGAAAACTTTTAGGATTATCTATGATCATTATGAAGATGTGGTGATGACCTATGGTATTAAAAATAAACCAATGATTTTCATGGAATTAATGAATTTTATATTTCATCTATACCTAGACTCTTTCATTAATGTATTTGTAGATGAAATTATGGTGTATTCTAAAACACAAAATGAATATGAAGAACATTTATATATTATGTTGATCATTTTTTGATATAATTAGTAATGTGAAATTTTTTTCTAAATGCGATTTATAGATATAAGAAATTAATTTCCTTGACCATATCATTTCTATAAAAGGTATCTCAGTTGACCCAGTAATAATAGAAGTCATTGTCTCTTAAAAACCATCAAAGAAATTCTTCGAGATTCACAAATTTAAGAGCTTAATGGGTTACTATCTTCTCTTTTTTTTTTGGATTTCATAGGACTCTCATATCCAATTAAAGTGCTCATGAGAAAGAGAACTACATTCTATTAGACAAATAATTGTCAATAATCCTTTTTACAGATTTAAGTAAGGCTCGATTCTGTATCAATTCTTGTTTTTATATAAAATAAGAACGTATATTTGGTTTATTGTGATGCAATTTTATCTAGAATCAGTTGTGTTCTCATACATGGAGATAATGTGACAGATTGCGGCTCATGATAGTTGAAAATTAATGAAAATAATTATCAGAACCATGATTTGGAATTTTATATGGTAGTGAATTCTTTGAAAACATGGCATCATTATATATTTGGTTAGAAATTCACTATGTACATAGACTATAAAAGTTTAAAACACATATTTTCAAAAATGGATGTAAACCTGAAATTAAGATAATGGGTGGTATACATCCAAATGTTCAACATTGACATATTTTATACAACTGTAAAATAAAATTCTATATAAGATTCTTTCATCCAAAAATTCATAAAATCAACTAGCCAAAGAATCTTGTGATTAATGGAAATTGATGTCTTTTGTATAAATATGCACTTGGATTTCACTGAGTAAAAGTAAGTTTCAATTTTCTATCTAATAAATCTTATTCCTGATGTGGTTGGATAGGTCTGAGATTTTAAAAGATTCTATCACAATTTCCTTTTCAAAACATCAAAACTCAATGGTGGAGAGACCATTTAGAGATAGAAACAAGATGGGAACTCTATATTGATTTTTCATAACTAGAAATTTTTTCGACTATCTTTACAAGAACAAATATTTTTCTATATTAAACCACTATTGATAGTCCATTCATACATGAATTTTGATGATTTATAAGGTGTTGATAAATAGTTTAATACGGGATAACATAAAAAGGATAGTGGAAAAGATTTTTTTGAGGTGCCTTACTAGTCAGCAGGTCAAGACTGGGAACTAATGTCCAGATGGTATGTGGAAATATTTACCTATCCATGTATGGAGATGTGATTACATATCTATAGATTTTGATACAATTATACCAATAATGGTTTAGAAATATGATTCCATATGGGTAATTATGGATCAACATAAAATGTGATCTCACTTCATCCATATTTTTAAATCCAATATGGTGGAAGATTTGAAAAAACACTATATTTTAGAGATAAAATAGTTCCATTGAATACCAATTTCGAAAATATCATACAGATATCCTTGTCTTACATCTCAAATTTAGTGATATTTACATTAGTATTTCAGTAACCATTTAACCATGATCTTGTCTTACCATCCACAAATGGATGGAAAATTAGAACAAATGATCCAAATGTTAGAAGACACGCTATAATATTGAGTTATGGATTTAGGGGATCTTAAGGGTATTATATACTTTTATTGGAGTTCTCACACACAAAAACTTATCAGGCCTTGATAAATATGGATCCTTTTGAAGCATTGTATATTTTCCCGTGTCAGAATCCTCATTGTTGGGAAGAGACCGAAGAAACTTTGTTATTGGGACCTATTCTTGTTTAGGTGATATTAGAGAAAATTAAAATTTTCAAGAAAATAATGGCGATGAATCATAGTCATCATAAATTTTATAAATATCTTTCTCAATTTTCGTTATTGTTTAATGTGTGAGATCACATGTTCTTTAAAATATCTCAAAGGCTAGGGTGTCGATGTTTGGGTAAGCAAGGTAAATTTTATCCTTAGTACATAAAACCTTTTGAGATATTGGAATGAATTATTGATGTGTCATATATTTTAGATTTACTACCACATTTCATCTTTATACACAATGCATTTCATGTATCTCAATTGAAGAATTACCATCCTAATCACAGCCATGTGATCTGATGGGACCATTTTGACTATGCACCAGATGACACTTTGTTACATGTGTCAATATAAATGGTGGATAGATAAGAGAATTTATTACATTGAAAGACTATTATTTTTGTGAAATTTTTATGGAATCATGGTCATATTAAGTAAGAGACATGGGAATGAGAAGAATTTATGCCAGGGTAGTGACCTAAACTTTTTCAAATAACTTGAAATATCCATCTTACTAGGGATAGAAATTATAATGCTGGGTAGAATGTGACACCCCTAGTTTCTGTTACTTTTATAACACTCCAAGATTTTATGAAATATTTTTTTCAAATAAATTCAATTTCTTACATAGCTTGTGTTACATCCAACACTGATTTTTAATAAACCACAATATACTATTAATAATATTATTTAAACATGACCATTATAACCTAGCTATTAAACTTTGTGGTATGAATAGGAATAACCATATATTTAAAATTAATTATAAAGGTTTTATATAACTAAAATATATTTATAATTAAGTACTTAATTTTTAGTAAATTCTTTATAAGTTTTGAAAATAAAATTTTCTTAAAAATTGTTTTTATTGTTGTTTGTGAACAAATAAAAAATTATTTTTTGACACTTTTAGAAAATTTATTTGAAAAAAACCTACATTTTTCTAATAAAAATTTCAAAATAATATTAGGGATAATTTTTAATAATTCTTTGAAAATATTAGTTTTTCAGTGAATAGTGAAAATACTGATTTTTATTAAAAACTACCTTTTTATAGAATTTATAAAGTTACATTTTAAAAAAAATTAAAAATTAAATTATTTAAATAATATTATTATGAAACCAATTTAGGTCATTGGAATAAAATTCATATTGACTTTCAATATTAAAACATTCTATACTTATGCAAATTTTCTCTTTGTAAAACCACTTTTTCGCCGCGTCTATATGTTAAATTTTATATTAAAATTTTACAAACTATGAATGGAGTTTATAAAAATGGATTAAATATTTTTAATTAGAATAATTAATATTATATAATATGGTTAACATAATTTTTAGACCAAATTAATAATAAAAATAATAAATACTAATTATTGTGGTTACGGTTAAAATGATTTATCATGGGTTAACCTAAAAAGGCATGGGTGAAAATGACCTATAAACTTGTACAACTCTAATTTTATGAAACTATTTAGACCTTATATCATATAAGGTTTAATAATGGTCCATTTTTATGCCTTTTTGAATGTTCAAATCATGGGTAAACGTTTTTCTTTTCAAAAATATGAAGTGTGTCATTTCTCTCGCTTATAAAAGATCACCCGCTCCCCTCTCCTATTAACACTTCCAAAAACCATTGGTTCAAACAATAACTACCCAAATCAATTACTTAATTCCCTCACCACATAATAGATTCCTTGGTTTTATTATAAAACCCTCCTAAGAAAGATTTTGGTTCTATCCAAAGGATTTTGTTTGAAGAAGAGGATGTTTAAACATATATGAAGGAATTAAAGACATAAAGTTATGAAGAAAGTTATTATATAGGATATATATATAATAAGGGTTATGGTTATGAAAAACTTATTTGTAGATGATATAGTTCACCTATTAATTTTTTTTATGTATCCATGTTTCCTAAGGCACTAGACCTATAATATTCTTACATGGATGATTATATTATATAATGAATCTTCATCTCTTAAGATGTGATATCTATGTATGATATGTTTGGGTAATTATAGTTGGTATCAGAAAAATGTTTTATTAATGATTTAGAAGCAAGGATGAGAAAAATTTATTGATAACTATAATGAGAACTCTAAGTATAGTAAAATATCCTAGAATTTTGGTGAAGGATAGAGTGAGTTTTTTAGGAAATTTCATCCCTATATAGATACTACAAGTAGATATGTCTCTAAAATAGTTGTAACTAGAGTTAATAAATAAAAAAGGTTACATTGATCTAAAATTGATAATCACCTAGATTATGGTAATATACCTTACTTCACACCTTGTTTGACACTCTTAGGGGATATGTTTTTAAAATTCACAAACTCTTTATAAACCATCATGAAGTATTTGAATAATGACCTTGAATAAACTAGGTTTAGCTTAAGGTGTCATATATTGATAATTATGTGCCATCTTTTAGGAATATTATATGTTATTCTTCATGATTATGTGGTTACCCTCTATGATTAATGTTTCTTACACTATGATTCTTGGTTTTTATCAATTGATGGAACCCAATCAGATCATGTTAATGTTGAATGGTAAAGACAATGGAATGATTTTTATCATGATAAACCAAATGTTATGGGAGTTGGAATACAAAATCACATTTTTTTATAAAAAAATGTTCTCAAGATATGAATAATGATGAACTTCCAAATGAGAAAAGGAGGGAATAACATTCTGTTGAGTCCTTTGTGTGGAAACATCCACCTTATTTTAGTTGTTCCACTGATCCCCTAGTTGCTGAGAAATGGATCAATACCATTGAAAAGTTATTTTCCATTCTCCAGTGTTTCAAGCATGAAAATTCAATTTTTTATATCTATCGTTTGGAAAGAAAAACAGATCAATAGTTGACACTTATCAGTAATATGAGTCAACAAAATGAAATTCACTCCATAGAGTGGGATGAGTTTAAGAACTTATTTTTGAATAAGAACTTTTCTTAAATTATTCATAATAAAATTGAGAAGGAATTCATTAAGATAAAATAGGAGGATGATGAATTTTTTGGTACCCATTGGGAAAAGTTTACAAGAATTGCAAGGTATACTTTCGATATTATCATCCAACCTGAAATTAAGGTTGATCTATTCTTTAGTGGATTGAGAAAAATTCTTCAAAGGGAGTTAGAAAAAATGTACATTAGTATATATGAAGAAATAATTTGATCTTATATCAAGGTAAAAATTAATATTTGGGGTTACAAATCAATTGAATTTATTTGATATGAAAAGAAACATAGAATTCAAGAGAAACCTTAAAATCCATTGAGAAAAGAAGATGTGAGTTTCTTTATGTACAAACTCTGGAAGGAAACATGGAGGAAATTGTATTAAGGGGACTACTAAATATTTAAATCATGGAAAGAAAATTAATCATAAATTTGAATGTTGAAGTGATGGGAATAAGTTAGATAATAATGTAAATAGAGAGAAAGTAGCAATGAATGCACCTCCGATACTCTAGTGTTTCAAATTCAAGGAGTTTGGGAATTATGCTAACCAGTTATCAAATACAAAGGTTAATGATGATGATCAATTTCATAAATTTATTGATCTAAGATATAAAGTTAAATCTCATAAAATAACAATTTCTAATTAGGGGTGAAATAATGAAATGGTGAAAGGTACACTTATCATCCACTCTATAACTGTTAGTGTCTTATTTGACTCTAGATCTAGCCACCCTTTAATATCTAAATAATTTACAAAGGGTATCAAAATGAAATCCCAATGATTAGATGTTTAATTATTTTTGAAAACCCTTAATGGTACGATGATATCAATTCCTACCCATAATTATTCTCTGGTTGAATTTTTTGGGATTATGTTTCATGTAAACCTCTTTATTCTCCCTTTTGTTGAATATGATGTTATCTTAGACATGGATTGGATTTCAATACGTAAATATCATAGAAATTTCCAAGGATGGGAAGTCACATTTAATATTATAATCCAACCTATGATCATCTATCAATGTGAAGATATATATAAACTTTCGATGGATATCACACCCATTGTATGGATCTTAATTCACATTCAAAAGAGGTGTTTATCTTACATGGTTGGGGAGAAAATCAACATCGATGATATTACTATTTTAAAAATGTTTATTGATACCTTTCCAGAATATTTTCCTATTCTTTATCTGAGATGTGAGGTTGAGTTATCAATATAACTCATACATGGTGCTACACCTATTTCAAAGACTCCCTATATAGTGGTCCGGATTAACTTATCAGAATTTAAGAAGAAACTATAGTATAAACTTGAAAATGGATTAATTCATCCAAATGTTACACCTTGGGTGCACCTATTTTATTTTTTAAGAATAAATATTGATCAATACGAATCTAGATCTATTACCATGAACTGGAAGATATCACAATCAACAAAAAATCTCTTATTCTATATTGATGACTTATTTAATCAACTAAATGGAGCTCAATAATTTTCCAAGATTGAATTTGATCCATTCTATCATAAATTGAGGGTCAAAAGGATGATTTACCTAATACATCATTCCATACATGGTGTGAAAACTAATACTATATAGTTATTCCATTTGGTATTACTAATTCCCCATCTATCTTCATGGATTTAATGAATATATTCTTTAGATATTACATTGATTATTATTTGTTAGTCTTTATTTATGATATTATTATATATTAAAAGATAAAGTAAGAGTATGAAGATTACTTTATAATTGTACTAAAAAATTTAAGTAAGGATAAAATGTATGAAAATTTTTAATAGTGTGATTTTTGGCTACAAAAGTTTTCATTTTTTGGGTTATATAATCTCAAGAAAGGGTGTTTTGGTGGATCCATAAAGATTAATCCTATTTAACATTTTCCTAGACCAACCAAATAAATTGATATCCAAATTTTTATTATTTTGGCTAGATATTTTCATTTATTTGTGGATAATTTATCATGAATATCTAATGCACTAACCAAGTTAACTCATAAGGGTTCTAAGTTACTCTAGATGGATGAATATGAGGAAAATTTCAAGGAACAAAAGTGAAAGTTATTCAAAACACATGTTCTTACATTACCCAATATTATAGAATGATTTTTAATATATAGTTATGCATCAAATGAGGTATTATGATGTGTCCTCATGAAGAACGATATGATGATAGATTATGCCTCACAAAAATTGAAGGTTCGTGAGAAAAAATACCCAACCCATGATTTGGATTTAGCTGTAATAATTTTTGAATTAAATATATGAAGGAATTATCTTTAGGGATAAAGGTGTGATATGTATACTAATTATAAGAGTTTAAAGTATATATTTACATAGAAATAGTTTAACATAATCCATAGAATATGGTTAAATCTGATTAAATATTATGAATACTCAATACATTACCGTTTTGGGAATGTAAACAAGGTGACTATTACTTTGAGTCAAAAAGATCATGTTATCTTATCCATGTTGAGGATCATAAAAGATCATATAATTCAAGATTTGTAAAGGATATATCTAGAAAAATTGAAGGAAGGGGATAAATATTATCTTTCTCAAATGATTCTTCAACCATCTATCCATGTGAAGATTAAATTGGAACATAAAGATGATGTGGATCTATAGAAGAAGGTGAGAAATGTCCCTAATTTTATTACTAATTGTGATGGATTAATAAGGTTAAGGAACTGTGTTTTTTCCACAACACTATTTTTGAAGGGGCTATTATAGGAGTCTCATAGCTCAATATTATCTAATCACTATAGAAGTAAAAATATGTATAGATATTTGAAACAGTGTTTCTGGTAGGACGGAATGAAGAGAGATCTTGAAAATTTTATAACTTGGTGATTAGTATGTTGAAAAGTTAATGTTGAGGGAAAAAATTCTAATGTAATGTTACCAACATTACCCATACTGTAATGTAAATGGGAAAAAATCACCATGGATTTTGTCATCGAACTCCTGAAAACATATAAAGGGAACAATGCTACAAGGGTTTTAGTTGATATCCTTATAAATTCATCACACTTAATAGATATCATAGAATATTCCTCTTTGGATCATATTTCTATGATGTATATTGAGGAAGTGGTAAGGTTTAATGGAGTACCAAATTCCATTGTATCTGATCAGGATATGAGATTTACCTCAAAGTTTTGGATAAGTCTTCAGCAATATTTTGATACAAAGTTGAGTTTTAGTGCTTCATATCATCCTCAGATAGATGGTTAATATGAAAGAATAATTAAAAACATAAAGGATATTTTTATATCTTTTTATATGGATTTCAAAGGGTTTTTGGATCAACACATTCCTACAGTTGAGTTTTCTTATAATAATATATTTCAATAAATCATTTAGATGTCTCCTTATGAATCCCTCTATGTAATGAAGTATAGAAATATAGCGTGGTGGGATGATGTTAGAGAAAGAAATATATTTGGACTAGGTCTAAGGGAATAAATGGAAGAGAATATTATATCTATTTAGCAACACATATGGGAAACATAAAGTTGGAAGAAAATTTATGCTGACAATCTCCAATGTGATCTGGAATTTGAAGTTTGTTAAAAGTAGTTTCTAAGAATTTTTATATGGAATAAGGTAATGAGATTCAGTAATAATGGAAAACTAATAACTAGGTATATTAGTCCCTTTGAAATTATTGATCGTATTAGGATGGTAGCTTATCGATTGGCGCTTCCACCAAACCTTTCTCAAGTTCACGATGTGTTTGATGTATCGATTCTGGTTATGTACATACATGATCCTTCACATGTACTTATATTAGATGTCATAATTATGTATCATGATCTTTATTATGAGGAAAAACCATTGGAGATTCTAGATCATACATAGAAAATTCTATGATACAATACCACCTAATTGGTCGAAGTTTTGTAGTGAAACCTCCGGGTTGAGGAAGCTATATGGGAACTTGATGATGTAATGAGGCATAAGTATCCTTAGTTTTTTTTACCAAAGTGATTTAATTTTAGGAGTGAAATTAATTTTAATGGAGGTATAATTTAAAATACTTATATTTTATGAAATATGTTTTTTCAAATAAATTAAATTCCTTAGATAGTTTAGATTACATGCAACACTGAGTTTTAAAGAATCACAATATACTATTAAAATTATTATTTAAGCATTACCATTATAACATATTCACTAATCTTGGAGGTACAAATAAGAATAAACATATTCTGAAAATTAATTATAAAAGTTTTATATAAATAAAATATATTTATAAATAAGTACTAAATTATAAGTAAAGTCCTTATTTTCTTTAAAAATACTATTTTCTCAAAAAAAATTATTTTTATTTTTTTTTGAAAAAATAATAAAATAAAGTTTTAAAACTATAATAAAATTCATTTCAAAATATTAACTTCATTTTTGGAATCAACGTGTCAAAATTATATTAGGGTTAATTTTTTATAATTTTCTAAAAGGATTAAATTTTCAGTGAATAATGAAAAATACTATTTTTATTAAAAACTTCCTTGTCGTTTAAAAAATTGACAAAGTCCCATCTGGTTTAAAAATTTTATAAAAGTAAAATTATTTAAATTATGTTATTATAAAACCAATTTAGGTCATTTTAACCAAATTAATATTGAATTTTTATATTAAAACATTCTATACTTATGAAACTTTTCTCTTTGGAAAACCATTATTTCATCATGTTCGTGTGTTTACATTTAGATTAAAATTTTACACTTATGTAAACGGAATTTTGAAAAATGGATTCCATATTTGGAATCATAATAATTAATATTATATAATAATGTCAACTTAATTTTTGGTCAAAATTATTAGTAAAAATAGTAATAATTAATTATCATGGTTAAGGTTAAAACATGTTTACTAGGGGTTAAAATAAAAATATATGGGTTAAAATTAACTATAAACTTTTAAAAGTACCATTTTATAGACATATTTCAACCTTATCTCATATAATATTTGATTATGAACCATTTTTTACCCTTTGGAATTTTTAAAATATGGGTAATATTTTTTCGTTTCAAAAATTCCATGTGTGTCTTTCCCCCACTTATAAAGGGAACCCTCTCTCCTCTAATATTCATGCATCCAAAATCATTTTTTTTGCCAATACCTACCTAAATACATTCTTTAATTCCATTAACACATCATATAGGACTAATTTTTATTATAAAACGCTCCTAATAAGGATTTTTGTGTTAACCTAATGAGGTTGTTCGAAGAAGAGGAGGTTGGAATGCATATAAAGGAAGTCAAGACTTAAGGTAATGAAGAAAGGTATTATTTATGATATATCCAAGAAGGGTTCTAGTTATGAAGAAATTAGTGGTATTTGTATATTTAACTTATTAACTAGTTGTTAATGTATCCAATATTCCAAATGCTCTAGACCAACATGATTCTGGGGAAGATATTTATGTTATATAATGAATAATCATCTATTAAGGTTTTATATCTATGTATGAGAAATTTTTTTCATTATAAATTTGACATTTTATTATTTATTTTGAAGTTATTTAATAATTTTTTGAGTTTATATATGGTTCTTAGTGTTTTAGAGGGGGTTTTAAGGGATTATGGTTGGATCACAATATGGGGAAACTATGAAACTTATCCAGAAAACTATACAAGACATTTTTAGAGTCACTGGGTAGGAATTCATGGTCTGAAAAAATCATGTGTGTTACATGTGAAACCATCCAAGTGGAGACATAGAAAAAATAATGTTTGGAACATGGATTTTTAAATCATGTGATCCAACCATGTGAGGGGTGTTTGGAGACATTAGAATATGGAAAGTTAGATGAAAATTTCTCAAACTATGTGGCCTAACCATGCATTATGCATTTATTTTACAAAAATTAGAGTTTAACTCCATTTTTAGCCATGAAACCCTCATTTTTATTCTCCACTCTCATGATATTGAACTTATATCCTCAAATAAGTGTTCAAGTTGATTCCTTTTGATCTCATTTTTTGATGAATCAAAGTGAGTTGGATATCTAAAATCAATGGTAAGTATCTATTTTCTCTTTTTCTATATCAATATATTCATCATATCTCACCTAGAACATTATTATAGAGACCTAGGATTAAAATAAATGGATAATAAAACATTTTAGATAAATATTCCTCACATTAGACAAGTATATTCCCAATGATCGTAATTGTTTGGTGTTGTTGGAATCTTGGAACACAATCTTCTAACTTGGTGAAATATCTTCAATGTTTACCAAAAAAAATATTCCCATTTAGTACTCATACTTAAAATAATTCTTCATAAACGGGGTAAAGGAAACCTAAAAATGGGTGAGCTCATATTCTCAGTAAGGATAAATAAAGTAGATACTTATGCATAACATAAACATAAGGGTATAAGAACATAAGAATAACATTGGAAAATCATACCCTGCATAGAAAAGAACATAAAAATGAATCATGGAATAATTTAAAGTTAATGATACATGAATCATTAGTTAATAAATGTAATAATCCATGAAATCATAATATAGGAATATGGCATAGAATTTTTTACATACACGTAAGCATATAAAATCATTCCTTGCAATTCAGGGCTCAATAAAAAAACCTATAAGGGAACTTTATGGGGGATACACCTACTGGGAAGGACATACCAACATCCCTAGTTATATCCCTTTCTTTATAATAGAATGGGTTTACTCCCCAAACTATCTTAGTAGTCCAGGTTCACTCCCAACACCATATTAGTAGTCAAGGTTTACTCCTAAGTCCATCTTAGTGGAAAAAGTCATTTACTGAACTAAGTTCACTCTACATTACATCCATGTATATCTCATGATATATAAAACTTTACCAAATGTATTGTATGGAGATATAGGTCCCACCCATTAGATAATAAATCATTTATTATATCTTGACCCATAAAATGAGATGATTTTTATAAACATCATATCATTACTCATGAAATGAAATGGGTATCATAAAAATTTCATAATATCATAACCTATGGAAAATTGATAGGTTTAATAATCATTTAATCCTATAATAACACATTAACGAAATCAAGTTTCACAAGTGTTTTATCATGGTATAACACGTGGAAGAGAAATGGGTTTCATAAAAAAAATTCATCTTAAATATAAATCATTCAAACAAATTATATGAATGGAATCATTAGATGATATCCTTATTAAAGCATAAACTATATAAAAGGATGAAATATTACATAGAAAAGTATTTTGAAAGATCAT
Source organism: Viscum album (assembly GCA_963277665.1). Classification (NCBI taxonomy): domain Eukaryota; kingdom Viridiplantae; phylum Streptophyta; class Magnoliopsida; order Santalales; family Viscaceae; genus Viscum; species Viscum album. The sequence goes on along the minus strand of OY728131.1, from coordinate 641,091,133 downwards.
TTGAAATATTTAATAAGGAAAATAATCATTCTTTGAAAATCACTTTTAAAAACATAAAACATTTTCAAAATTGTTTCCATTGATAACCAAATTGAAAAAACTTATAAAAAAATATTTTAAATTCATTTTAAAAAAATTTAAACAAAAAAAAATTTCTAAAACATTTTTCGTTTAAAACATATAAAGGAATCAAATCATATAAAACACTTTTTAAATATAAAACATTTTTGAAACCCTTTTCTTTGAAAATATCTTTGAAAATTTATAAAGGAAGATTGAAAACATTTTGAAAACCTTTCTCATTAAAAATAGATTTGAAAAAATTATAAATAAATATTGAAAAAATATTGAAAAAAAATTCTTTGAAATAATCCAAAAGCATATAAATAAATCTTGAAAACATTTTTAAAACATTTTTCTTTGAAAATACTATAAAAAATTATAAAGAATGCTTGAAAAAAATATCTTTAAAAAACAGTTTTAAAAAAATGAATTTACATAATATTAACAAAAAAATTATTCAAATATATCCTTGTAAACATTTAAAGGTAGCTTTTATTAAATGACGGTCATGATGGCAGTTAAATCTGTACATGTCCAACATTCCATTTGCAGCATAAAATGTTAAGAAAAGTGCCTTGGTCAGAAAATGAAAAAAAATATTCATTTTAAAAAGATTTTTAAAAAGGTAAAACATGGGTAAAAATGTATTATAAAAATCATAGGACAATAATATAACATTTTTTAAAAATATTTTTAAAAAACATGGTTTTTGAAGGAATCCATATTTCCGACAGAATGGAGAATTAATGTCAGATTTTCTAAAAAACATTTTATTAATTATATTATGTAAAAAATAGTGGAAAATGGTGCCATTAAATTAATATATCATTAATAACCAGATAATAATAAAATTCATGAGATATATTGAGATATGGATCATAATATTTCACTAATGGAAGCATAATAATAAATAATTCTGATAAACAATGAGATTGTAGCAATAAACTGTTACCACTTTGGTAACTTCAAATTATAATCACCATGAGAGAATAAAATTACATTAATATTAAAATATAAATAAAATAATCATATTCATGATAAAACATGTAAAAGAGATTATATACACCTTAAAAATAATATAGGTGCATAACATAACATGTGTCTCAAAAAAGGCAAATCGAGACAAAACTACCTTACCGATTTGGTAACTTTTGAACCATAAACCCCATGAAAGCTAGATCATAAAAGGGATATATATATATATACCAATAAATTTAATTGTTATAATCATAGAATACATTCATGGGAAGTATATACACCACACAACAAAAATGATTTGTGAATATGGAATAAGTCTCGTAGAAATAAAAGTAAGACTAGAAAACCATTACCTTATGTATTAAATCTCTTTATACTCATTAAAAGGTATTTTATAATACATAAAATTTTATTATAAATATATTATAGAACCATATTAAATTATATAATACCATATATGATTTACTTATGACCTTCTACTACCTGTTTATTAAAAATTTCATGTTAAAGTTACGTTTCGGGTAAAAACTTCTTTGTTTTTCACATGTGTTTTGATTTGATATTCTTGATACTATTAATTAGGTAATGATTTAATTATTTATATAATATAAAAAAATGATTTAAATATAATATATATTCATTATATAAATATTTATAAAAATATATAAAATATATAAATATTAAATGGAATACACAGTTTATGGAGGTGGTAAGTCATACGTACGCATTAACATTATTTCCATTTTCTCATCTTTTTTTTAAAGAATGAAAAGTAAATTATATATATATATATATTATATTTATATTGTTGTTATTATGTCATATTTACCACATAATTTTAATAAATCCAACCTTAATACATTCCATGTAAATAATGAATGAATCTCATCTCTTTAAGGAGGCAATAGTCCACATGTCCAAAAACGAAGTTATCATATTTCCAAAAAATGGAAATAATGAAGGTATCTAATATTTAATAGTTAAAAAAAGTATAAATAAATAATATATATCATATATATCATATATATCATGTAAAAATAGTAATTAAATTACTATTTCCAACCTTTAAAGGTTGGAATGTTAGAACGAATGTCATCAGTTTGTAAGGCGGTATTCCTTCGTACACAAGAACGATGATTGTGTATCCCATTTGATGGAAGTGTGTGAGAGTGTAGTTCATAATATTAATATAAAAACATCTCAGTATATTGAGTATACTGATTTTATTATATAATCATTTAATAAGAGTAATTAATTGGTGGATAAACAAATGAAACAAAAGTCCTTATTGATGGATGTTACCTCTTCTCTAGGTAACTCCTTTTGGTTTACACCAAATGGATTCCTCGGATAGATTTTTGCCCAAATGGAGGATTCTAGGATAAATGGAGGTATATTGGGAGCTTATTTGGGTAGTTTTTGGATGATCCAAATGTCTTGAGAGGTGTGAATAAGTGAGGGAGAGGGGTGAATGTCCTTTTATAGTGGGCGAGGAGTGGGATTGTTTTAAATATAAAAAGGTAAACACTATTGAGAGGTATCCCTTATATAATTTTCCTCCAATAATTTTAATTTTTTTTATTAAATATGGTAATTGGTATAAATATATCCATAAAATGGGTTTTTTACAATTTTAGATTCATATTTAAACCTTATGTTGTATGTTTAACCACAAAGTAATCTTGGTTTTACCTTAATCACTGTAATTATTTTTAATTACTTTCACTAATAATTTTTGGTCAAAAACTAAGTTAAAAATACTAGAAATTATAAATTATGTTGATTCTAAATTTGGAATCTATTTTTTCTAAATTTTAAACCCATAAGTGATAGAAATTAATTTAAAAATTAATCCCACATAAGGGACAAAACAATGGTTTCAAAGTGAAAATGTTCAAAAGTTTGAAAAAAAATTATATCCAATTTCAAAGTAAAATAGATTATAAAGACATAAATTGGATTAATAGTTTTATAATTTATCTAAATATAATTTAAAACAAAATAAAAATATAATTCAACTATATAAATAAATTATATGAAAAGTCAATTTTCAATTAAAATTCAATATTTTTCACTATTCATCAAAAAATGTAACTTCTTAGAAAAATACAAAAAAATAACCCAAACTATATTTTTATATTAATAATTAAAAAATAATGTTTATTTTTTCAAATATAAAATATAATAATTTCAAAAATTATATTTAAAATAGGTTATCCATTAAAAGGCGGTGAAATTACCTTTTTGAAAAATACATCTTTTTATTCATAAAATTAGATTTATTCTTATCTCTTATCTATAAAAAATAGAAAGATAAATGTTAGATATTTTAATTAATTATATATATATATATCATTGAAATCATTTATGAAAAGTTTTTTAATTAATTTATTCCGGTAAAATGCGTTTAATTACATAAATATAGTTTTCCAGTAAAAGATTCCCTATATTTTCAAAAGGGTTTTATTTTCATTTCTAGTTAATCAGTAACTAATTAATTATTATTATATAAAAGTGTAAACCATATTTTAATAATTTAATTAATCTTATTTATAACATTCATTCCAATGACTAGGTGACAAATATAATAATATTAATAGTACATTATAATTTGGTAAAACTAGGTCTTCTGTATAGTGAAAACTATCAAAGGAAATCTGAATTGTGTGTAACACAAGAAAAAATAGTGTTGTGTGTACCAAAATCTAAAATAATTTTTTCCATGTAGTATAATCTTAACCATTTTTTTTCATGAAATTTAAACCAAACTTACTGATTTCATATAACACAAGCTATATTCAGTGTTGCGTGAAATGAAAAATATCAAAAAGTTTAAATTAATTTGAAAAAAATCCATTAAATATCATGGTGTTTCAATTAGATCTAATAATTCATGGATAAACATACGATCCATGATTTTTTTAATGGTATCATTATTAGATATATTGAAGGAAAGAGGATTTGAGCCTAGATCAAGAAGTTTATTTATGTCGTTGATCATTATCATCACCCGCAGAGAGGTAGGTGGTTTCTATCTCTTCTATAATTATTCTAGAATGTTAAGGATTGATTTCAGTTGAAGGTTTTTATTATATTCTTAGAGGAAACATTGTATTATTTTTTAAGAAAACCATTTTGGTTTATGATTTGTGAACATGGGAATTTGGATTTTTTTTGGAAAACCCCTTTTCTATAATTTTAAATTATGGTTTTAAAATTATGGTTTTATTTTAATGAAATAAAAATATTTAATTAAATGTTTTAAAAGTAATGATTCATTTACAGGTAATGAATTGGAATGTAACTTGGAATAATTGGTTTCATGTGTATTTATTGGGATAGAGTATGGTCATGAGGTATCACCATCAATGTGGGACACAAAATGGTTATAAAGTACCATGGTTAATGTGGGTCACCAAGAAAAAATTTGGTGATATTATTACTCACCACTCATGAATATAGGGAGGTCCATGGAAAGTGTATTCATGTGTGTGTCTATGTGTTAACATGGTATGATTATTCCAAGTGGTAAAAAAAATTAATATGATTTTATTAATGTTTTATTACATGGATCTCATTTATGGATTTATATCTAACTATTTATTTTCTTCTTAATTGTTTTATATAAAATGTGATAACATGTACTAATACTAGTGGTGTGTGTTGGGAAGTCTCTGGGGATTTCCTACCGAGTCTCATACTCACCCCAACTTGGGAACTTTGGTTTATTTTTAGATGTTGTATATCAGAACAAAAGAAAAGTAAAGTTATCATATTTATCTAATGGTTCATCTTGATACCATGGGAAATTCATGTGTAGTTAGATATTAATTCCATTTCAAGTAATTATTGAGATGATTCCACTTTGGTGTCATAGATTCATGTTGTATTTTTGTTTTTTTATTTGATGTATCCTATTTTCATTGTTACTATGATGTTTTTTTATTTTGTTTCTTTTGTTAAATGTTATTTCTTATCATGAATCATATAAATTTTGTCTATTTTTAACTTTTTTATGTTTAGTTATGCATTTCTTTTATAAAGGGAAAATAATTTCCCAATGTTCAGGTAATACCATGACATTTATTTCTAACCTTTGGTGTCTTGGTGATATCGCATAAGGTTAGTTGGAACGTCTTACCTGGACCAAGCCAATGGGTTGGTCCATCATTTTGGGATGTTATAAATACAATTGTAACACCCCGAAACTCTAGAGTAAGAATGTTGTATTTGATAGCATGCATAACACGCAACACCAAGTGCGTAAGGGAATATAATATCTTGAGAATTTATAATATATTTACTATTTTAATAAATTGAATATATTTTATATCTTTAAATATATTAAAAAATTAGTTATATTATGTTACACACAATAATGAGTTTCTTCAATGGCCAACATTATATGCAAGACCGAGTTTTGTCGAACTATAATATTAAAAATTTATTATTTAATATAATGAGGTATAACCTATATATTAAATTATTATTTATGAATAGAATTAAATAAATTATGGAAATATAGGGTTTAAAAAAATATATAATTAATTCATTATTTAAAAATTGAAAATAAATGAATATGAAACCCGATTGAATATAATGAAAAATATTATTATTTTTATGTTCACAAAGTTGTTTTACCTTAATAAATGTAATTAATAAAAATTAGTGGATTATATTAGTGTAATATATATATTTATATATATATATATTAAATTTAATGTTTTTTAATTTCATCCAATAGGTTTGATAAGAATAATATAAGAACCAACCCTATTTTACACATAAAATACTATATTTTTATTAAAAGTAGTTTTTCCACCTTTTAATGAAGAAACCATTTTAAAAAAAAAATTTGACCCTTTTATAAATTTAATATATCAAAATAAAAATATTCTTTGAAATAGAAACATAAAAATTAGTTTATGATATATTTTTGGCATTTTTTGGTGAAGATTTATTTTTTAATGAATAGTCAAAAATACTAAAATTTAATTCAAAATTGCTTTTTCATCTAATTTTCTTATTTGGTAGAATTTTAATTTCAATGGGTTTTAAAGTTTTATTAGATTATATTTTTAAAAACTAATAAAATTTAAAAAATTGGTTTCAATTTCACTTTGAAAATGAATGTAAAAACATATCAAACTTTCGAACATTTTTACTTTAAAAACTCTTATAGTCATCCTACCTACGGGTGAATTTTTAAATTAATTTTTTCAAATTATGTGATTTTAATTTAGAAAATTGGATTCAATATTTGGAATCATAATAATGTATAATTTATATTAAGTTCAACTTTAGTTTTTGACCAAAAATATTAGTGAAATTAATTGAGATTAATTATAATTATTAAGGAAAAAATAAACTTAATAAAGGACTGAACATTTAACTTAAGGGACCAAATTACCAAGACACATGTAAAAGACCCATTTAATAGACATATATCATCCATAAACCTTCCATTATTTAGATTTTTTTTGTTTTTTTTTGAATTTTTTATATAATAACATGTGTACACCTAACTTGTTTCCAAAAATTCATAGTGAGTCATTTTCCTTCCCTCTAAAAGGCCACCACTTCTCCCAATTCCTCACACCTGTAAAAAAAACTTATGTCTATCTAATATCTACCCCAATATCTTATCAAAATCCCTCCCCTCCACCTTATAGCCTCCCATTTGGCAGGAATCCTTCTAAGGAATCCTTTTGATACAAACCAAAAGAAGTTACCCAATTAAGAGGTAACATCTTCTCTCAAACTCTCTAGTTTCATTTCCATTCCCCACCCCCTAAAATATCATTATTAAATTATTATATAAAAAACAGTATAATAAATATACTAGGATGTTTTTTGTAAATTTTTTACCTATAATTACATACATCTCCATCTAATGGGTAACAAACATACTGTTTCTTTGTACAACGAACTACTGCCTTACAAAACGATGATTGTTCATTTTCCTTTTACTACCTCTCATGGTGATATTTATGATGGAAAATATGTTTATATATGATATATATGATATTAATTTTCTATTTATACTTTTTTAATCCTTTTATAACACATACCTTTAATACTTCCCATTTTGCGTTAATATGATAACATTGTTTGAGGAAGTGTGTACTACCGCCCCCTCAAAGCGATGTGATTCATTCACGCTATACATGGAACATATTAAGGATGATTTTAATAAACATATGTAACATATATAACATATATATGATACTAGATCTATAATATACATATTTATCATTTATTTTACATTTTTTTAATATGAAAACAAATGAAAGTATCGTTTATGCGTACAAACGGCCAACCGTCTCCATGAGCGGTGCACTTCATTTCTAATATCCACATATTATAAACTATTATAAATACATATGTACGGAATATATAATATAATTAATTCATGTTTTACATTATTTATATGATTAAATAATGATATAAGAGATAGTAACAAAAAGTAATAATTCAAAATATACTTTAGAAAACTATCCAATTAACACCCGAAATAGCTAAAATAATGAAGGTGTATTAACAAAAGAGTAATAAAGTATTGTAAGAATTTAATATATGATATTATAAAAATTATTATTGTTCTATTATAAGTTAGTAACATATTTTAAACTAATATACATGAGGATAAATACCACATAACAAAAGGAAGGTTAAGGTAAGGGATTTCATCTCAATTTACTTTCTCTTGAGACTTATTTGTTATTATGCACCAATTATATTTTATTTGGTGTATCTAATAAAATTTAACATTTTATATCATGAATATACTTAATTTAATGATATTATTAGTTTCATTTAATATTATTCCTTCATGGGGTTTTTGATTTAAATGTCTCATGGTGGTATGGGACACATTGGAATGATTAAAATGTAATTTCCCTCAAGATTATTTTTATGATATTTCAAGGGTATTTACATCCATTAATTTCAACAACCCGTGTTTCTAAATATCCTCCACTGGGTGAATATTGATAAATCTATATCCATTATTAAATAGTAATATTTTTATTAGGGACATTGTTCATGAATATAAGGAATTATTTGGACTAACACAACATGGGTGGGGCCTGATTATTGATAGCCCCTTAATGCATCTGTAGTCTCATGAGATGAATCATTTGTCCAAATTAAATGGGTTTTTACCCTATATGTTTCAAACCTTCTTTTGAAAGGTCTTTATAGTAAATCTACCATTTACTTAGGAAACATGGTGTCTAATAATTAATAATTCCCCTCATTTATATTAGTTATTATTCATCTATGTGATTCTTCATCAACATATCAATAGATAAATTTCATTATCTGTTTATTTACTTAGATGGAATGAGTTTCAGTTTCCTACCTCACCATTTTGACATTGACTTATATAGTTATTTGAATGTCATTTGTTATCATTTATTTACCTTGCTATGTTACTTTATTCACATTGATTCACTATTGCTTCCACTTTACTTACCCTTAATGATAATTTTATTTGACCTTTATTATGTTTCATTCCCCAAGTTATGTAGAATAAATCTTTGAATAAGAATTAAAGGATGAAATTTATTTCATTTTATTATGTATCATGTTTGTCTTTTCTATTTCCCATTGTATTATGGGTACCATGTATATAATCTGGCTTTCTAATATAGCTAAACTGAATGGTCCTTTGGGATTTTATTCCTTGTAATCATGCTAATATAATAAATTAATGCACTAGATCTGGGATTCTGAGGTCAGGGAATTACATTTGGTATTGGAGAAATTTTATTAGTAACCTTGGAAAATAGATTTAGAAAACACAGATTAGGGATCACAACCCTATGTTAGAAATTGTGGATAAGTATACATTAAAATACTAGAATTTTGGTAAGGTAGTGATTATGTGGGTATTCATAGAAATACATCCCTATCTAGATTATACAAGTGGAAATGGTTCTAGTAAAGATATACATATGATTAATAACTCCAAAAATGTGTTTTGGGCCAAACATGGGGTAACCTGGTACACGACAATGAGCCTTAATGTGCACGTGGTCTGACACTCGTTGGGGATACGCTTAAGATAGTTTTCATGTTCTTTACCTACCATTATGAAGGATTTGAAGTAAATATTTCCCCAATGTAGCCAATTTTTATGATTCTATAATTCACGATGCATAAATTTACGTGTTATACCATAATTAGAATCGTACATTATGTTATGATTTAATCCAATAAATTCCATTGTTTATAAATGGAGCCTAGTAAAAGGAATGTTAACCCCACTAATGCACGTGATCCAAATAGTAAGAAAAATCAAATAATTCTTGTTCGGAAGAAAATATTTCAAAGGGAAATAGTCTCCAAAAAACTATCATCATATGAGGACATAGTATCATGTTGTAATGATATGGGTAAATAATTATCCAAGTTATATATCTTCAAAGGATGCCAAGATAAAAGAAGAGTCCATCCGAGCAATATGAAAAAGGGAAAGAGTAGAAGAATATAAAGGGAAAGAAGGGTTTTATGACATTAATAATTGTGGAAAGAAACACTCCAGTACTTTCTTGAAGGTAAAGGGAGTTTGTTATATGTGTGGAGAAAAAGGACACCATGTTTTTTATTACAAGGGTAGGAAAAAGGTTTCTAATGTACAATGCTTTAACTGCAAAGAGATGAGACGCTATGCAAATCAATATCCCAAGAGTCAGAGGAATATACCACAAATGATACTATTGGATAATGATCAAGTTATTATACTACCTTAGACAAAGAATAATGATTAATATTCATATTCAATAATTATTTCATTTGAATATTTTATCAACAATGTACTGGTTATAAGAATTATTTAGTATACGAGGATTGTACTGAATTAATTTTTTATTAAGGATTTGATATCATTTGTCGAATGGTACCAATAGAACTTATTAATTAAAAAGTTAAAAAATTTTGAAAACAAAGTATTATGGGGAAGACAACCCTTAATGTGTTCTTGGTGTTGGGATAGTGATGAAGAAATTATTGATTTGGAAAAGTGATGACTACCTTGGAACTGGTTAATAACTCAACAAAAATAGGCCTAGGTTATAATTGATGGATTTTATAACCCTTTTATATTTAAGGAATATATCCAATAACATGTGTATTACATTAGGAATAAGGAATATTTCATGTTTTAAATAAGTTTTTAGGGTGATTCAAGTTATTACCATATTTTAAGAGGATACATGATGAAGTTATTCACATGTTTGGAATGTGAAAATTTAGAGACAATTCATGTTGATTAAAGGATAATGATAATTTTATCTTGGAAATTCAGTAATATTATTTCTAAAGTGTTGGATCATAATATTTTGAAAAAGTTAACCATTTATAAAATGGTTGATCATTGGATAAGATTTTAGAGTTAAATGTATTACTTCGCCATATGATGCATCATGTGCTAAGAGATGAAGTATAAATAGTTCAAGGCATAATAAAATTAAAATATTATTTTCATAGAAATGTATATTTAATTATATTCTTATATAGTGAAAGAATTCATTAACTATAGAAAAATGGGTTTTGAAACAAAAATGTTTTCGTATTATCGTCATTTTTTATGATATCAATGACCTTTATGCACAACTATGGTTTATGGTTTTTTGGTAAAAAACATTCATCTGAACATGTTCTCTATCACCTTACATTATAACTTGATTGTTTTACATTTTCTTCTATATCCATATTTTCATTTCCCACATATGTTCTCCTATTAGGGATCCTAGTTACGTGATCATTGTACATTCCATTATCTCTTATTAAAAGGATGTGTTATTAACCCTATTTATGATGTGGGTATTTTAAAAATAGTTTATTTTAAAATATCAATCCCTTGATTACTGAGATCAAGTTTAAATTAATATATCACAATTTAATTAATGTGGGGAGAATGTAACACCCAGAAAATCTAGAGTAAGAATGTTGTACTCGATAACATGTGTGACACGCAACACCAAGCGCATAAGAGAATATAACATCCCAAGAATTTATAATATATTTAATATTTGAATAAATTAAATATATTTTATGTAACACCACATTCTTCCACGGTACGTTTCCCTTTGAATAATGCAATAGTTTGCATTGTACACAACTTCGAAATTCTAACACACCGTGACCAATCAAAGTAGCCGTTATGAATAGTAATACACACTTTTTGAAATTTTATAAATTTTTTTATTCAAATTGGACTTCAATTTTTGATTTGGAATATCAAAATTATCTTAGGGTGAATTTTTTGTATTTTTTTGAAAACATTCAGTTTTTGATGAATAGTAAAAAATACTAAACTTTAATTAAAAACAACTTTTTTAATAAAAATAATTTATAGTGATAAATTATAATATTGAGTGGTTTTAATGTATAATTATATTATATTTTTACCATTTAATCCAATTTTGGTAATTGTACGTAATTTTACATTTAAACTGGACATAAACAAGTGTCAATCTTTTGATAGTTATTATTTCTTAAAAACACGCTTTTTTGTTTTGACAACGGGAATTAATTTTAAATTAATTTTTTCCACTTATGTATTTTGAATTTAGAAAAATTAATTCCATATTTAGAATCAGGAGGTTCAAATTTTTTAAATAGGTAACTTTTATTTTTAGACATTTTGAATAATTACTTTGGTAAATATTTTATTTACCATGGTTAAAAGGTAAATCCGGTAAATAAGGGTAAAAAATAATATTATAATAATATTAAATTACCCTAACATGGGTCCTAACCCTATTTTATTATACATTTCAGACCATGGTCATCCTTGGGTGGATTTTGGGACCCCATGGAGCCACTTGTAAGTGATAATGACACTTTATATTAATTAAGTTAAAGTAAATACAAAAATGACATAAGCATATATCTTTTAGTAAACAATTTTTTACATAGGGTAATATATGTTATATCTTTGACTATAAATATTCATTAGAAATATAAAAATATTTCCTACATAATAGTATTATATTTATAATTTTTAGACATTGAATAATTAAATTTATTTATGACATATTTATGATGCAGTAGTTTACTTATTAATCAAAGAATCAAATAAATGGTATTATAAATATAAAAATAAATATAATATTAAAATTTTGATGTCATCCAAGAATTTTATAGATTAATATTACATGTTATGATTGATTAAATTAATTTAGTTTGAGTTAATAAAGTTTTTAGGATTTTAACAAAAACAATTATTAAATAGTGTCAAATTTGACATAAAAGAGTTTTTTTTAAAAATATTTTATTATTAATTGATATAATATTCCTAAAAATATAATGTCCATCCAAAAGACATAAATTATTATATTTATATCATTAATTAACAACTTGGGGTTCTCTGGGAATTTTATGGTAAGTTTATTAACCAAATAATATAAAAATACAAAGAGACATGGTAAATGTCAAACTATTTAACTAAGAGTTATATCTAAATTATAAGGTAAATATGGTGACCTAAACCTTTATAAAACATATTGGTTGAGATGATTTCTACCCATACCCACCTTATCATCGAAATAAATAACTTTTTATCCATTACAAACCGAAAAATGATTTTATTATAAAATAATATTTTAAGTTTTTCCTAAGGTGCCCCCCACCCCTCTTATAAAAAGGTACTTCCCCTTATCTAAAATTAAAACCTTCAAAGCCTTTGGGCTCGGAAAACCCCCACCAAATATATCCTCCCAAGTATCCTCCCTTCATCCTAGAGGCCTTGCTTTAGTCAAAAATTCAACCTAAGGACCCCTTTTGATCAAATCAAAAGGAAGAACCCGAAGAAGAGGTAAATATTTCATCACCTCTTTCAAATTATTTTCTTCTTCCACTTCCTATTTCTTTGTTGTTTCCAATATAAAATAATAACTCTAGTATCTTATATATACTGTTGTTTTATTATAAATATGGTATAACCATATTCATTATTCTATCCATCATTTGAATGACATGTCACCATACGTATGTACGTACAGCTTACCGTCTCCATGTCGTGGTGTAATTGTCATTCAATACATTATTATTTAGATGGGTATAATAATGATTTATAAATTATTTAAATAATAAATATAACATGAAAATTATTCTTTATATATTATATACCATCAAGTTATATATTATTTTAATATTAAAAGAATTATATTGTCGCTCATGTGTATGTATAGATTACCATCTCCACGAACGTGATAAGATTCATTCCCCATCATATCCATTAAAGACTAATTTTCATTTGATGGTTAAAAATAATTTCTAAAGACATAATATCATTCTGTATATAAATAAAATATATCCTATTCATAACAAACATGGCTTACATAACCAAGAATATAAAGGAGAATGAATCAGTTAACACCTGGAACGATGATAATACTAAAATATCTTTAACAAAGCAATATTATAAGATCATATATGATATCATATTAATGTATATGGTTAGTGTATAATTTAATAACAATTATTTTACCATTATACAAGAGGCTAACGTACCCTTGACCAAGGAAAATTACAGGGTAAGGGTTAAATTTCACAATCTCTTCTTTATCCGAGATTGTTTATACGTAATTATCTACTGGGACCTCTTTATCATCCACATCCATGTTTATTAAAAATGTATTTCAAAACATTTTTAATATTTAATAGATAATTAATTAAAGTCATTTATACACTTATTTTACCATATATGTTTTTAAAGGAATTTTTCCGTTGTTTTCCAAACAAGGTACTTGTGACCTTTTTGATAAAATTAAGGTAAGACTGTTTTTTTATCTTATACGGCGGGTGCGGCTATTTTCCACCTTTATAACAACGTTGAAGCTTCCCTTACAAGATTTTAAGAATATTTTCAAAAATTAATGTTTTCTTTTATAATTACATGACTTTTAAATGATTTCAAAATATAAAGATATATTTCTCTAAAAAGGTTTTGATATCATTTATGTCAACATCCTTTGATGGATTTGATGTTTGTTTGAAGTTGATTTATTACGATACAAAAGTTCCATATTGTGTTGAAGGTTTTTTGATATGTTTGACTATTGATGTGCTATTTCATACCATTCATGGTTTATGGATAAAGTATTGACATTTCGTATGCTAGTTTCAATACAAATGTTTTTGTTATTTTTAAACCTTTTCATATGAGGAATGCATTGGACTTAGTACGTGATGGGTGGAGCCCGCTACAGCTCTTCGATGCATCGGTAGGTATCATGAGACAAACTAGTGTCTTGGCACAAGGAATTGAAAAAATATTATTTGTATTCTTGGCATAAGGCCTTGACTATGTGGTTATGAATTCTGGCATAATGCCTTCCATCATTATGAAAGTGGCTATTGATATTGCATGTGATTATTCGACTAGTAGAATATCCATGGGAATAAGTAAATGGAATTATTTTATTTTATCTTTTCCATATTATGCGTAAGTTCAAGTTTAAAAGGATTTTGTTTTAGTCTTATACATTTCCTTAAATTTTTATGCTTATTTATGAATGTTTCCTCTATATTGTTATCCTTAATGAGCATCTGAGATCACACCTTTCTATGTTTTATTTTTTCCAAGATGTGAAGTCGTATTTTATGATTGACCTTCAGGTATAGTCTAAGGGTATATGAGTGTGATCTAAGGAGACAATGTTGTTGTAGTTTTTCATTTTATAATGTAATGTAAAACATATGAATGTATCTAGTACTTTCAAGGCTATTAAACTGATCGGTCTTTCGGGACATGATTTCCTTGTGATCATGCCAATGTTATGTAATAATGCACTGACTTTGGGTAATTGGGGTTAGGGTGTTACAGTTGGTAATAGAGGAAGTTTATTACAATCCTTGGAAACTAGATTTAGATAAACTCTTATTAGAGCACATTACCCTAAGATAGACTTTGAGTATTATTATAGAAGAACTTCCTAGAATTTTGGTACTGTAGAGATTTTGTGAGTTTTCCAAGAAATATATCCCTATATGGATACGAGAAGGTAGAGGCAGCTCTAGTACTGATGTACCTAGGGGTAAAACCCGAAAACACCACTTTGATCTAGACTCGAACGAGAACTGCTGCACGACAACGGGCCTTGCTGCACTCTTGGTTAGGACACTCCCGGGGGATATGCTTAGGATAATTCTCATTTTCTTTAAAAACCATTATCAAGGATTTATGAGTATATAATTCATCAATGAAAACATTTTTATGATTATGGATTCTATCAATAAATTGTTCTATTAATGTTAAGTGTTTTACAAGTTTAGGATTATGTATTGTGATTCATAAACTAATCTAGTGCATGCCATTGTTTAGAAATGGCACCTAGTGGATGAAATGGAAACTATATCAACACATGTAATACATGTTGGGATTTCCCTCCTACTCAAGATAATTATATTGGAGATGGTGATGCAACTGGTGATGACAGTTTATCACCATACTGGGACAAATCACTCAGGTTATGAATAATAACCTTACCCATATGGAGCACCCTGATCCACAACGTGGAGGATCAATGTTAGATCGCTTCATGAGGAAACAACCCCCAAAATTAAATTGTATTACAAATCCATTGGTATATGATCAATGGATAAGTTTCTTAGAGAAAATATTTCATGCTTTGAGGAGTAGCGAAAGGGAAAAAAATTTCATGGCAGTTTATCGCCTCACGGGAGATGCTGATCAATGGTGGTCATTGATTCAAAACACAAAGGAAGATGAAGGATTATCAAGTATGGAATGGAGGGACTTTAAAGAGATTTTCTTGGAAAAATAATTTATAAATTACCATCGAGTGGATATGGAAAGATAATTTCTTAGTCTGAGTCAAAAAGAGGGTGAGAATGTTGCAAAGTATGAAGCTAACTTTACAAGGTTAGCAAGGCATGCAGTAGATTATACACATAACCCAAGAAGTAAGATTGATCATTTATTTGATGGGTTAAAACCATTTATCCATCAAGAATTAGTCTCACAATCCTTCTCATCGTACGAAGATATTGTCTCATGTGCTATCAAGACAGAAAAGTAATTCTCTAAGTCTTACGACTTCAAAGAAAAAAAAGAGAATATGAGATCTGTTGAACAATCTGGAAATGGAAATAAGGGGAAGAAGGGAAAAGTTAAATATGCATCATGCAGTAAATGTGGTAATAAACACCATGGTACTTTCCCTAAGGTAATGGGAGTCTATTACAAGTTTGGTGAAAAAGGCCACCAAGATCATGATTGTAAATGGAGGAAAGTGTTTGTCAATGTTGAATGCCAAAATTGTATAGAAAGGGGACATTATGAAAATGAATGTCCTAACCTCTAAGGAAAATTACCTGAGAAAATGCTAAGGGATCAAGGCCAAACTTATGCTATCACTACTACTGAGTTTGAAGCTCTGAAAGACGTGGTGGAAGGTAATTTAATGGTTTCCTCAAGTTTAGAAAATGCTTTATTTGATTCTGGATAATCGCATTATTCCATATCTTCCCATTTTTCTAATAAAATTAGATATTTTCAATTTGATTTAACAAGGGAGTTGTCTGTGAAAACTCCTAAGGTAAGTATAATTGTAACAAAGTTTTGTGAATCAGTTCCCATTATGGAATATAAATGTTATTTATCTGCTGATCTCATTGTCATACCCATGATTGAATTTGATATAATCCTCTGTATGGATTGGATTTCAGACCATGATACAAAAGTTTATTGTAAGAAGAAGGAGTTTACAATTTTCGATGATGATAAGGAGTACCTTATCATTAAAGCACAAATGCACCATCTCATTCTTATCTAGATCCACCCCCAGTAGCTCAACTAAATTCAATTATTGGGGAGGAAGAGAATTAAATAAGTATGATTGAGTAATGGAATGTTCAAATAGAGGATGTACCTATTGTGCAAGAATATGTTGATGTTTTTCCAGAAGATTTACCTAGACATCCACTAGAATGATAAATTGAGTTTTTTATTGACTTAATTCCTAGTTCAAGGCCCATATCGAAGACCCCTTATAAAATGGACACTTTGAAATTAGTGGAACTAAAGAAACAACTAGAGGAATTGAGTAATAAGAGATTTATTCACCCTAGTGTTTCTCTGTGGGGATCCCCGGTTCTTTTTGTTAAGAAGAAAGATGGATCTATGAGGTTGTGCATTAACTACAGGGAGATAAATGTTATAACAATAAATAAAAAATATCACCTACCTCGCATTGATGATTTATTCGACCAACTTCATGGAGCTTAAAATTTTTCAAAGATTGACCTTTGATCTGGATATCATCAATTGTGTGTGAAGAAGGAAGACATTCCAAAAACAGCATTTCGAACCAGGTAAGGGCATTATGAGTTTACAGTAAAGCCTTTTGGGCTGACTAATTCACCCTCTGTTTTCATGGATCTAATTAATAGAGTTTTCAAGGAATATTTATGAATTTGTAGTAGTATTCATTGATGATATCTTGGTATACTCCAAAAGCTACGAAGATCATAAAAATCACTTGCGCACCATTCTGAAAACCCTCAGAAGAAATGAATTATACAGTAAGTTTAGCAAGTGTGAATTATGGCTTCAGGAGATTTATTTTCTTGGCCATATTGTCTCTAAGGATGGAATCTCTATTGATCCTTCTAAGACGATAGAAATCAATTAATTTCCAGTACTGACGATTATAACTGAGGTATGCAATTTTATTTGTTTAGTAGGTTATTATTGACCTTTCGTCTAGAATTTTTCCCGATTGGCTAACCCATTAACCAAGCTCACACGTAAAGGGGTTAAATTTTTTTGGACAAAGGAGTGTGAAGAATGTTTTGAATAACTGAAGAGAATATTAGTCAATGCTCCTATATTTACTATACCATCAGGGAATGATAGGTTTGTTATTTATTGTGATGATTCAAAAAAAGTACTTGGTTGTTTCCTTATGAAAAATTATAGAGTTATTTCCTATGCATCACGACAGCTAAAAATTCATGAGCAAAACTATCCCACTCATGATCTTGAGTTAGCAGTTGTACTCTTTTCTTTGAAGATTTGGAGACATTATCTCTATGGTTAAAAATATGAGATATATACCGATCACAATAGTTTGAATTATATTTTCTCATATAATGAACTCAACATGAGGCTAAAGAGATGACTTGAACTACTGAAGTATTATGATTTCACAATACACTACCACCCGGGGAAAGAAAATAAGGTGGAAGATGCTTTGAGCAGAAAGGATCATGGAGTTTTGAACAACATGAGAGTTGAACGGGATCCTATTTTCATGGATCTAGTGAAAATGGATATGGGAATAATCATGGAAGGTGAAACATCAATACTTTTTCAAATGGTTGCCAAACCATCTTTACTAGAAAGGATAAAGAGTTCTCAAACTAGTGATGAGGAGTTTCAAAAGAATATTAAATCTATGAACGATGATAGATTGATCAACTTTGTATATAAAGATATAATTTTGAAATTTGGGAAGAGACTTTGTGTTCCAAACATACCTGATCTAAAAATGGGAATTTTTGGATGATTCCCATTGATCCAATTTCTCTACACACCTTGGGAGCACCAAGATGTATAGAGATTTGAAGGAACATTTTTGGTGGGAAAATATGAAGAGGGAGATTGCTAATTTTGTATCAAGATGTATGGTTTTTCAATAAGTGAAAGCTAGAAGGTAACATCCTAGATGAGTCATGCAACCTCTTCACACACCTGAGTGGAAATGGGATGATATTACGATGGACTTCTTCATGGGACTACCAAATACTCGTAGAAGGAATGATGCGATATGGGTCATTGTTGATCATCTTACCAAGTCATCACATTTTCTTGACATAAGAGAATATTTACCACTTGAATGTTTAGCAATACTGTATATTAATGAAGTTGTAAGACTTCATGGAGTACCCCTATTGATTGTTTCTGATCGTGGTCCCCATTTAACATCAAGATTCTGGAAAAGTCTTCATAAAGCCATGGATACTAAACTTCGTTTGAGCACTTCCTACCACCCTCAAACTGATGGAAAATCAGAGCAGACTATTCAAACCACAGAAGACATACTGAGATCTTTCTCACTTGACTTTCAAGGTATCTAGGATCAATATTTACCTCTGGTAGAATTTTCTTATAACAATTGCTTCCATTCAAGTATACAGATGGCACCATATGAAGCGTTATATGGGAAGAGATGTCGGACACCAATCTGTTGGGATGATATTGGTGAAATAAAACTCGTAGGCCCATAACTTGTTGAGGAAATGATGGAAAAGGTAATGGTAATCCAAACACACATCAAAGCAGCTCAAAGTAGGCAGAAGAGCTATGCCAAAAACCGAAGGAAGGATTTGGAATTTCAGGTAGGAGATCACGTTTTCTTGAAGGTATCTCCATGGAAGGGAGTTATAAGATTCTGTAATAAGGATAAATTGAGTCCCAAGTACATTGTCCCTTTTGAAATTCTAGAATGAATTGGGACTATAGCTTACCGTTTGGAAATGCCGCCAAGTCTCTCCAAAGTTCACGATGTGTTCCACGTATCATTGTTGAGAAAAAAAATGCCTGACCCAACGCATGTACTCACCTATGAAAAATTAGAACTGAAACCTGATCTGTCTTATTGCGAAGATCATTTCAAGATTCTTGATAGAAGAGAACAAGTATTGGGAAACCGGATGACTCATCTAGTAAAAGTTTTATGGAGAAACCATAAGATGGAAGAGGTAACGTGGGAACCTGAGGAACTTATGATGAAGAACCACCTGAATCTTTTTATGCAGTAATACTCTGGAAATTTCTAGGATGAAATTATTTGAAGGAGGGGAAAATGTAACACACCAAGCTTCCATGGTGCATTTCCCTTTGAATAATAAAATATCTTGCATTGTACACAACTTCGAGATTCTAACACACCTCGACCAATCAAAGTAACTGTTATGAATAGTAATACCCACTTTTTGAAACTTTATAATTTTTTTATTCAAATTTTACTTCATTTTTGGATTTGGAATATCAAAATTAGCTTAGGGTGAAGTTTTGGTATTTTTCTGAAAACATTCAGTTTTTGATGAATAGTGAAAAAAACTAAACATTAATTAAAAACCACTTTTTTTAATAAAAATAATTTATAGTGCTAAATTATACTATTGAGTAGTTTTAAAGTATAATTATATTATATTTTTACCATTTAATCCAATTTTGGTCATTGGACTTAATTTCACATTTAAAATGGACATAAACAAGTGTCAATCTTTTGATATTTATTTTTTCTTAAAAACACGCTTTTTGTTTTGACAACGAGATTTAATTTTAAATTAACTTCTACCACTTCTGTGTTTTGAATTTAGAAAAATTAATTCCATATTTAGAATCAGGAGGTACAAATTGTGTAAATAGGTAACTTTTATTTTTAGACATTTTGAATAATTACTTCGGTAAATATTTTATTTACCATGGTTAAAGGGTAAATCCATTAAATAAGGGTAAAAAATAATATTATAATAATATTAAATTAACCTAAAACGTGTTCTATCCCTATTGGATGATACATGTCTGACCATGGCCATCCTTGGGTCCATTTTGGGACCCCATGGAGCAACTTGTATGTGATAATGACACTTTATATTAATTAAGTTAAAGTAAATACAAAAATGACATAAGCATATATCTTTTAGTAAAAACTTTTTACATAGGGTTATATATTTTATCTCTTTGACTATAAATATTAATTAGAAATATCAAAAGATTTCATACATAATGGAATTTTATTTATAATTTTTATACATTTAATAATTAAATTTATTTATGACATAATGATGATGCATTATTTTTCTTATTAATGAAAGAATCAAATAAATTTTATTACAAAGGTTAAAATAATTATAATTTGAAAGTTTTGATGCCATCCACGAATTTTATAGATTAATATTACATGTTATTATTGATTAAATTAATTTATTTAGAATTAACAAAGTTTTTAGGACTTTAACAAAATCAATTATTAAATAGTGTCAAAATTGACATAAAAGAGTTTTTAAACCAAATATTATATTATTAATTGATATAATATTCCTAAAAATATAAATTTCGGCAAAAGGACTTATATAATGATATTTATATCATTAATTAACCACTTGAAGTTCTATTTTTAGTTTATAGTAAGTTTATTAAAAATATAATATAAAAATACAAAGAGACATGGTAAATGTCAAACTATTTAACTAAGAGTTAAATCTAAATGATAAGGTTAATATGGTGATCTAAACCTATATAAAACCTATTGGTTGAGAGAATTTATAACCATACACACCTTATCATCGAAATAAATCACTTTGGATCCATTACAAACCGAAAATGATTTTATTATAAAATAATATTTAAATTTTTTCCTAAGGTGCCCATCACCCCTCTTATAAAAAGGCACGTCCCCTTCTCTCAAGTTCACACCTTCAAAGACTTTTGGATCAGCCAACCCCTAACCACATATCTTACCAACTATCCTCCCTTCATCTTAGAGGCCTTCCTTTAGTCAGAAAGCCAACCTAAGGAGCCCTTTTGATCAAATTAAATGGAAGAACCCGAAGAAGAGGTAAATATTTCATCACCTCTTTCAAGTTATTTTCTTCATCCACTTCCTCTTTCATTGT
This sequence comes from Viscum album, assembly GCA_963277665.1. NCBI lineage: Eukaryota > Viridiplantae > Streptophyta > Magnoliopsida > Santalales > Viscaceae > Viscum > Viscum album. The sequence continues at coordinate 641,069,431 of OY728131.1, read as the reverse complement.
TGATTCCATTCTGAAATAATAAATCCAGTATCTTCTATATAATCTGATGTTATTATAAATATGGTACAACCATATTCATTATTATATCAATCCTTTGAATGAAATTTCACCATATGTTCATACGTACGGCTTACCGTCTCCACGTCGTGGTGTAGTTGTTATTCAATATATTATTATTTGGATGGGTATAATAATTATGTATAACTGATGTAAATAATAAATATAACATGATAATTATTATGTATATATGACATACCATCCAATTATATATGATTTTAATATGAAAAGAATGATATTGTCGCTCGTCTGTATGTACAGATTACCGTCTCCACAGATGTGATGAGATTCATTCCCCATCATATTCATTCTAGAATAATTTTCATTTTATGGTTAAAAATAATGTTTAAAGACATAATATCATTCTGTATATAAATAAAATATATCATATTCATAAAAAAATGGCTTACGTAACTAATCATATAAAGGAGAACGAATCAGTTAACACCTGAAACGATGATAAAACTAAAATATCTTTAAGAACGAAATATTAGAAGATCATATATGATATAATATTAATGTATATGGTTATTGTATAATTTAATAACAATTATTTCACCATTATACAGGAGTTTAACATACCCTTGATCAAGGAAAAGTACAGGGTAAGGGTTAAATTTCATATGTTTATCATTATCTGAGATTGTTTATACGTAATTATCTACTGGGAACTCTTTATCATCCACATCCATGTTTATTAAAAATGTATTTCAAAACATTTTTATTATTTAATAGACAATGGTTTAAATTCATTTACACCCTTATTTGACCTTATATGTTTTGAAAGGAATCTTTCTGTCATTTTCCAAACAAGGTACTTTTGACCTTTTCGACAAAATTAAGGTAAGAATGTTTTTTTAACTTATATAGCAGGTCCAGCTATTTTCTGCCGTTATAAAAACGTTGAAGCTTCCCTTAAAATATTATAAGATTATTTTCAAAAATAAATGTTTTCATTTATAATTACATGGCTTTTAAATTATTTCAAAATAGAAAGAGATATTTCTCTAAAAAGGTTTTTATTTAATCTATGTCAACATACTTTATTGGATTTTAAGTTTGTTTGAAGTTGATTTATTATGATACAAAACTTATATATTGTGTTGATGGTTTTGTGATATGTTTGATTGTGGATGTGTTATTTCATACCATTCTTGGATTATGGATAAAGTATTGACATTTCATGTGCTAGTTTCAATACGAATGTTTATGTTATGTTTAAACCTTTTAATATGATGAATGCATTGGACTTAATAAGTGACGGGTGGAGCCTGCTATAGCTCTTCAATGCATCAGTAGGTCTCATTAGAAAAACTAGTTTCTTGGAACAAGGCCTTGACAAAATATTACTTATATTATTGGAACAATTCCTTGACTATGTGGTTATGAAGTCTGGCATTATGCATTCCATCATTATGAAAGTGGCTATTGATATTGCATGTGATTATTTGAATAGTAGAATACCCATGTGAATAAGTAAATGGAATTATTTGATTTTACATATTCCATATTATGTTGAATTTCAAGTTTAAAAGGATTTTTTAGTCTTATACACTGCCTTAAATGTTTATACTTATTTATAAAAGTTTCCTCTATATTGTTATCTTTACTGAGCATCTGAGCTCACCCCTTTCTATGTTTTATTTTTTCTAGGATGTGAAGAAGTATTTTATGACTGAACTGCATGGATAGTCTGAGGGTATATGAGTGTGATATATGGAGACAATGTTGTTGTAGTTTTTAATTTTATAATGTAATGTAAAACTTATGAATGTATCTAGTATTTCCAAGGCTACTAAACTGATCGGTCTTTTGGGACATGATTTCCTTGTGATCATGTCAAGGTTATGTAATAATGAACCGACTCTGGGTAACTGGGGTCGGGGTGTTATATTTTATATCTTTCAATATATTCAACAATTATTTAGCTTATGATACATGTGACAATGAGTTTCTTCAACGTCTTGCATTACACGCAAGACCGAGTTTTATCAAATAATAATATTAAAATATTATTATTTAATATAATGAGGTATAACCTATCTGTTATATTTTTAGTTATGAATAGGATTAACTGTCTTATGGAAATATATGGTTAAAAAAATATAAAATTAATTCATTAGTTAAAAATTAATTATAAATGAATATAAAAATCAAATGAATATAAAGGAAAATATTATAATTTTTATGTTCATAAATTAGTTTTACCCTAATAGATATAATTAATAACAATTAGTGAGTGATATTAATGTAATATATGTATATATATATAAATTAAATATACTATTTTTAAGTTCATCTAATACGTATGATATGCATAAGATATAAACAATGTAACACCCAGAGATTTTATGAGATATATTTTTTTAATTGTACAGGACACCAAGATTATCTTGTACTATATGCAACACCGTATTAGCTTGCAATATACACAACACTATTCTTGGATCGTGTTACACACAATTTCAAGTTCGTTTGAAAGAAGTTATTCTACGCAACATTGAGTATATATATATATATATTAAATTTATAAATGAAATATGGTTGGATTCTATTATACGCAAAAACAAAGTAGTCTTGCACTACACGCAACCCTGACTTGGCTTGCATTACACGCAATCACGACCTGCCTCGATAGTGTGTCTTGTACGCAATACCGGGTTTCATTAAGAAATGATATATGGTTATAATATTATTATGAACTAGCAATTATGAATAGTATTAACTACATTTTGAATTTTATAACATTATTATTCATCTTACACATTTTCTAGAACATGGTATGAGAACAAAATATATTTTCCGGGTAAAATAAGTATTTTTCAAAAAATACAGTTTTTCCACCTTTTGATGGCATACCCTCTTTAAAGATAGTTTTTGACATGTTTATAAGTTCAATTTGACAAAATAAAATTCTTCTTTGGAATCAGGATATAAAAATTTACTTTGGATAAATTTTTCATATTATTTTGATAACTTTCATATTTTAATGAATAGTAAAAACATGCTATATTTTAATTAAAAACAACTTTTTTTGTCGTAATAATTTATATGGATAAATTATAATATTGAATGGTTTTAAAGTATAAATAGAATATATTTTTACCATTTAATATAATGTATTTCATTAGCATTGATTTTACATTGAATTCATAGGTAAAATCATTTCAATCTTTTGCAATGTTTTAACTTTTAAAACTTGTTTCCATAACAATGGGATTAATTTAAAATTAATTTCTGAAACATATGTGATTTGAATTTGGAAAAATTGATTCCATATTTGGAATCAGTAGGACCAAATTATGTTAATAGGCTACTTTTTTATTTTTGGGCACTATGAATAGTAACTACGGTAAATTTTATTTACCATCGTTAAAGGTAAATCGGGTAATTAAGGGTAAATATTATATTATAAAATTACCCTAAAACTTGTATTAATATAATTGGATGATTATATTTCATCCTAAGGAATATTTGGGTCGAAATGGAATCCATTATAAGCCACTTGGATGTGATTAAGACCTTTAGTTTATTTTATTTAAAGGAAAGTGAAATATGTCTCACTCAAACTTTAATAATTAAAATATTTTTAATATAAAGTTATATAGAATATAAATTCGGTTATAAATACTCATTTTAAAGATAAAATGTTTTTCTTTATTATGGTAATTTATTTGTAATTTGTAATAGTTATTTAATTACCTTATTAGCTTATATATTAATGATGGAGAAATTATTTATTTAGTGAAAAATCAATAATATAGTTTTTATTGAAATAGTAATACATATCAAAAGGCCAATAAACCTAACAAAAAATTATTGGTACTGTATATATAAACCCTAACAATCCAATGGCCGAATTGTTGACCACTCGGATCCTTATAAAGGCGATTATGACACTTATATTATTTTATTTTAAATGATTCCAAAGTTGCCACCTTCATACTTTAATAAATATAACAATTTACACGTTGTGATTTTAAGATGTTAAATTAGAGTAAAAGTATTATTATGAAATATATGAGAGTTATATTCATCATAGTATTTTATTTTTAATGCAAAAAATAAGTATATTAAATAATTATACAAAAACGATGTAGTAATTATTTTATTAAGAGAAATATCAAATAAATGGTTTCAAAAATATTAAAATAAATATTATATGAACTAATTAATGTTCTCCACAAATTTTTTTGATGAATATGACTTTTTAGGAATATATTAAACATTTTGGTTCGAATATATCTTCTATTTGGATTTTATTTAAATTCAAGTAAAGTAATAGTATCAAAATTGACACTATTGTTATTTTATAAAAATAATATATTATTAAATTGTTTAAAAATCACAAAAATATTTAAAAATTATAAATTTCAATTTATATGGTCTAAAATGTCATAAATTACCCAATTATGGAAAATTAATAACACATAAGTAATTATTTATAACAAGTTAAAATTTATAATGTTATTACCATAAATAAAATTAAATGGATTAAATAAGGATAAATCAAGTTTATATGGTTTAAAATAAATTTCCAACATGTCTAAATTTTATTGGTTGATGATATTACAACCATATATCATCTAATATTATTATTTTAGTAATTTTGGATGTTTTTAAATGGGGTTTTAATTTATTATAAATTAATATTTTTAGGTTTCCAAAGGTGACCCTCTCCTCCCTTATAAAAGGGAACCTCCTCCCTCTCCTCCTCACACCATTTTGAGCCTTCATGCTTGGCCAACCCCTGAAAATTTCTCTTTTACACTTCCCTATAAACATAATATAGTTCCTGGTCTTCTTCAAAGATCAACTTTAGTGCCCTAAGTGGAGGTTTAGAAGAGGCGCGTCGAAGAAGAGGTAATATCCTTTACCGATTCTTTCAAATTCATTTCTTCTTCTACTTCCTATTCTTTTATTGTTTCATAATAAAGTAATAACATCAGTATCAATCATATACTAATATGTTATTATAAATATGAAACTACCATATTTCACCTTCTATCTATCCTACGGAAAACAAAATCACCGCGTGTGCGTACGTACAGAATACCATCTCCACGCCGTGGTGTAATCTGTTTTTTCACCACCACCTTACTTGGATGGGTATAATGGTGGAAATAAAAAACTATAAATGATTATTATAACATCATACTGATTCTGAGATATTATATCATCCACCCCAATTCTATTCAATAAGTATGGGAATGATATCATCGCTCATGCATACGTACGGACTACCGTCTCCACGACGCGATGAGATTCATTCTCCATGATTAACCATTCAAGAATGATTATATAGTAATGAAATATATGACCTAATAATGAAACTGGATATATATATATATATATTTCATCTACTTACTTCCATTCAATTCAATAAGGAAATGAAAACAACGTTCATGCGTACATACGACCTACCGTCTCTTTGAACGATGTGTTTCATTTCATTTATCTATCTATTATATATATCTATATACTGAATATATATGATATATAAATCATGTTTTACATTCTTGAAGTAATTAAATAATGATATAAGTAATAATAATATCAAGAACAACAAGTCTAAATGCGTACGATAAATGAAATGAATATTACCCAAAATGTTTCTTTAACATGGAATTGACAAATGAATGGGTAATATAAAGACCTAAGTGAATAATATTATAAGGCCCCAGCCTTAAACCTTACTTAATCTTGAGTTATTACAAGATTACACATTGAGGATCTTTTTGGGTTTAGAGTTTTAGAGAATTAGATCATAAAACTTGCATTACATTCCACATATAAACAAAGTGGTTACATAAAGATAGTATTCTTCATTCCCATCAATGGAAACACATTTAAAATTAAACATGGATTATTTCTTGACACATCTTTGACTCTATCATCTTATCATGTACCTTTCCCTTGACCTGTGAAAAACATTTCAAAAACTTGGGATGAGCATAAAAACTCAGTATGGGTTATATAAAAAAAACATGGAAAGGAAACATGAGTTCATATATACATAAGAATGAAATCATACTTTACCCATAAAACATAGGCACTTTAACATACCTCATAAAATCATGAATAAATCATAGAAATCATAAGACATAAAAGGTAACTTGGGGCATTCATAACATTCTTACGTAGGGAGTAACCCTCTTGGTTACATTTGGAATACCCATCACAGTATATTCCCTAAAATCTCTTCGGAGAAACCTTAACGTTTTACTCCTTCGCATTACCCAATTCATTGGAGAGCTATATCGGGCTCACCCTCCCTTAGTTTATCACGGAACCACCCGTCTTCATAATAATGCCCAAGAACCATAACATAATAGTATCACATAAAACATGCATAAAGGAAACATAACATTTCCACATTTCAATCACAAGATATCAATACAAAACATCGATATAATAAAAACGTTATGAAAACCATTTTTAATACCAAAGTAAAACATGGTATTTATTTTTCATTTAAAAAAAGGGTATGACTTGTAGAGGAAGCTGAAACTCAAATAACGGTCACGGCGGCGGAGAAGTCGTTGTCGCCGCATACATACGACAAAAACATTCCATTTTTTCATTTAGTAAACTCTTCGTATAAAAAAGATTTCTTTTGAATAAACGTAAAAGTCAAAGGGGTTTATACACCATATAAAAGAAAGTTGTGTATAAAATAAAATATGCCTCAATGAAAGGAGATTGAGACAAAGTCCCATACCTCGTATCCGACTTGACCCGACCGTTCTTTAATCTCCTGAATAATAAACTTGAGTTAATCTCTACTTTCTTATGAATCTTTTTCAAGTTCATTATTCCTTTTATACCATGTTATGAACATCATGTAATCAGTTAAGTTAATAATGTTCATTTTGTCGGTATTTGGTTCTTAAGTCAAAAATAGACTTCTTACACTTACATGTTGTTAATTTGGTCAAAGGTTCATTATATCCAGAATGGTATTCATGATGTAGATATCATATATGTCATATATATCCAGTACATACATGCATTTATAATATTACATCACATTTAGAGGTAAGAAATGAAATGCACCGTTCATGGAGACGGTAAGCCGTACGTACGCATGAACGCTACTTCCATTTCTATTTCATATTTTCTGAAATGGAATCATAATGATATAAGAGTATATTATAATTCCAGTATAATAACATATATAATATCATTAACTTTATCCTTTACACATCCCACATATGGTATTAACGAATCAAATCACTTTTAGGGGGCGGTAGTCCGCACTTCCTAACATGAAGATATCGTGTTTACCCATAATGGAAACCATAAAGGTATGCACAAAATGAAAAAAACAGAAGCTTAAGGAAAACATAAACATATTATATATCATATATAAAAATAGTGACATCATAATGGCCCCTTTTGAAGGTGTTAAATGAGTATTGAACAATCATCGTTTCGGGAGGCAGAATTTCGCCATCCACGGAAACCGTATGTTCTTTAACCATTTGATGTAGTTGTGTGAGAGTGTAGCTCAAATAAATCTTATAACAACATCCAAGTATATTGAATATACTTTTGTTGTTACAAAAGGAGTAAATAAAAAGAGTTTAGGGGGTTGGAGAAGCAAAATAAAACAAATGAACATGAGAGAATGAATTACCTTTAAAAGTGTAACTCCTTTTGATTTGAGCCTAAAGGCTTCCTTTGAAAGGATTCTGCCCAAAGGGAATCCTCTAGGATGAGGAGAGGGATGTGGAGAGAGTAAATGGGCAGGGTTTGGCCGAGCCAAAGGCTTTAGGAGTGTGTGAAATGAGGTAGAGGTGGGGGGATTTTATAAGAGGAGAGGAGGGGCACTTTTGGAATGTAAAGAAATATTACTTTATTTGAAAATGTGTTTCGGTTTTAAAAGGTCCCACATTGATAGAATTCGTGGATAAGGTGATAAGGGTTCGAAATACACTCATCCAATTGGTTTTGGACATGTGTAGTTCATAAATTTTACATTATCTTTCCATTTTATTTAAATCGTCAAATAATGATGTCATCGCTGCATCATTATTATGTCATAAATAATTTAATTTATTTAATGTCTAAAAATCATAAAAAAATACTATGATGTAGGAAATCTTTTTATATTTCCAATGACTATTTATAATAAAAAATCTGATCTTTATAACCCCATGTAAAAATTGTTTTCGTAAAACATCTCTTGTTTGTGTCATTTTTACTTTAACATTTAATAAAAAGTTATTTATGTCATTTCCAAACCAAAGTGTCTCCATGGGGTCCCCAAGTTGACCCATGGATTGTCTTGGTCAGACATGACACAACCAATAAGGTTGGGACATGTGTCTAGGTCATTTCCTATTATCAAAGCATTATTTATACCTCAAACTACCCTAATTACCACTAATCGCGATTAAGAACTTAATAAGTTACTATTCACCAAAAAAATTATTTTAATCTCATTGAACCACATTTTACTTCTTAATGACAACCATGTATGTCGTATTTTAAAAATTCAATACACATTAGTGGTAAACTTTCATTTAACTAAAAAATCAGTTTGCTTGATTACCACTTAGTGGTTTCAGTATTCATCAAAAACTGAAGTTTTTCAGAAAATTACCAAAAATTCACCCTAAGCTATATTTGATATTCCGAATTCAAAAATGAAGTCTATTTTACAAAATTAAAATCATATAAGTCACATTAATTAATTTATTAATTAATTCCCGCTGCCAGAGCAAATAGCGTGTTTTTACAAAACAATAAGTATCAAAAGATTGACACCAGTTTAAGTCTAATTTAAAGTGAAATTGATTCCAATGACCACCATTGGATAAAATAGTAAAAATATATTCTAATTTCACTTCAAAACCAATTGAAAACATAATCTAATCATATAAATAAATTAGATTAAAAAGCAGTTTTGATGTAAAATGCAGTATTTTTCACTATTCATTAAAAATTGAACATTGTCAGAAAAATACCAAAAATTCACAAAAGGTAAATTTTGATGTCCCAATCATAAAGGATAGGTTTATTTTGACAAAAATAGTTTATAAAATTGTCAAAATATAGATTCAAAAATGGTTTTCCATCAAAAGGCAGTAAAACAATCTTTTAAGAATATTAGTGTATTCCATGCATAAGATTGTATTTATTTTCATTTTAAGCCTCTATAACACTGTCTTAATCATTAAAAGACATAGATAAAAATATCTATTATTCATTACTTACTTGGGATGTTACATCCTTCCCCCCTTTAGAAAATTGCGTCCCCGCAATTTATTTACTTATCGAATAAATGGGGGTACTTATCCCTCATTGCATTTTCAGATTCCCATGTTGCCACTTCAATCATGTCGTTTTTCCACAAAACCTTTACCTGCTTAATCACCTTATTCCGTAACACTTGCTCCGTGTGGTCAAGAATCTGGACCGGTTGTTCCTCATAAGATAGGTTCTCTTCCAGCTGAACTACCTCTGGACTCAAAACATCACTACTAGAATTAACCCCATTAGCGACCGCCAAAAGCGGTCGCTAAAGGTCTTTAGTGGCCGCCTTGCGACCGCTTTTGGCGGTCGCAGTTGCTTCGTCGGTAATGACCAACAACGACCGCCAATGGCGGCCGCTAAAGTTCCATGGGTATAGCCGCAGTTTTATGTGTGGGGTAATGCGGTATAGCCGCAGTACTGACGGAGGAAGGTGTAGAACTTGTGGCCGCCGGCCTTGGCGGATCCACAGTGGCCGGAGGGAGGGTCCGGTGAGGGTTTAGCGGTGGGTGAGGGCGCGGGTGGCGTGAGATTCAGCGGCGAGTGAGGGAGGGCCGACGGGAAGCATCGGGGGTGGCGACGAGGGTGATAGAGGGGCGACGGGAAGCATCGGTGACGGCGGTGGGCGGAAGCACCAACATCGGCGGCGGCGGTGGGCGGAAGCACCGAGTTACAGAGAAGACAATGCGACGGTGGGGCGGGAAAAATCCCGCCAAATTCATTTTGCAGTAGCGACCGCCTTTGGCGGTCGCCCGTTCCGATAGACGCAGAAAGCATTTTTTCTAGTAGTGCATGAGATGGATCTGGCATATACTTTCTCAACATCGAAATGTGAAAAACATTGTGTACCTGAGATAAACTCGGAGGTAAAGCCACTCGGTATGCAACTGATCCAACTCTCTCCAGAATTTCGTATGGTCCAATGAACCTTGGACTCAACTTTCCTTTCTTACCAAATCTCATCACACTTTTCCAAGGAGAAACCTTGAGAAAAACATGATCACATACCTCGAAAGATAGATCCTTCCTCTGGTTATCCGCATAACTCTTCTGCCTGCTCTGAGCTGTTCTCATGTGTTTCTGAATCAGCTGAACTTTTTCTGCCATCTCTTCTACCAATTCTGGTCCCATCAACTTCCTTTCACCCACTTCATCCTAGAAAGCTGGAGTTCGACACCGCTTCCCATATAATTCCTGAAATGGTGCCATCTGTATACTGGAATGAAAACTGTTATTATATGAAAACTCAACCAAAGAAAGATGTTGGTCCCAACTTCCCTGATAATCCATAGAACAAGCTCGTATCATATCCTCCAATGTCTGAATTGTTCGTTCTGACTGCCCATCTGATTGAGGATGAAAAGCTGTACTAAAATTTAATTCAGTACCCAACGACTTCTGAAGGCCTTTCCAAAAGTTATAAGTAAACCTGGGATCACGATCCGATACAATGGAGAGAGGAACTCCATGTAACCTGACTATCTCTTTAAGATACAAACGGGAAAGTTGATCAAGAGAGAAAGTATCTCGTATAGCAAGGAAATGATCAGATTTGGTCAAGCGATCAATAATAACCCAGATTGCATTATTACCTCGATATGTCTTCGGTAATCCAACAACAAAGTCCATGGATATATTCTCCCATTTCCACTCTGGCACTGGTAAAGGCTGAAGCATCCCTTTCGGTAACTGTCGCTCGGCTTTAACCTGCTGACAAGTCAAACACTTCACAGTAAAATCAGCAATATCTCTTTTCATTCCATCCCACCAGTAATACTCCCGTAGATCTCTATACATCTTAGTACTGCCCGGATGAACTGAAAACGGAGAACTATGAGCTTCAGATAACAACTCTCTCTTCAACTGCGGATCACAAGGCACACAAAATCTCTTCCCAAATCTCAAAACGCAAACATTATCAATGTTGAATTCAGGCAACTTACCTTTCTGAACTAGCTCTACCTTTTTCTACAACTCACTGTCTTGCTTCTGTGCTTGCTTGATTCTATCTGATAGAGAAGATATCACTGATACCTGAAACAAAACAGAAGGACTTCCTGCACCAACAACTTCTATGCCAAAGTTCATCAAATCATTAACCAAAGGATCACGTTCCAACCGCAACATTGTTAAAGAAGCATTACTTTTTCGACTCAAAGCATCAGCCACTTTATTTGCTTTTCCCGGATGGTAATGAATTGTACAATCATAATCCTTGATTAATTCCAGCCATCTCCTTTGTCTCATGTTTAACTCTTTCTGAGTGAATATATACTTTAATCTTTTGTGATCGGTATATATTTCACACTTTACTCCATACAAATGATGCCTCCAAATTTTTAAAGCAAAAACAACAGCAGCTAGTTCCAAATCATGTGTAGGGTAATTTACCTCATGAGTTTTCAACTGTCGTGAAGCATAAGCAATTACCTGATCATTCTGCATTAGTACGCAACCAAGTCCTTTCAATGAAGGATCACTGTATATAACAAACTCACCATTCCTAGAAGGTAGTGCCAAAACTGGAGCATTCACCAATCTTCTTTTCAATTCCTGAAAACAATCATCACATTCTTTTGTCCAGATAAACTTAACACCCTTCCGAGTTATCTTAGTCATTGGACTAGATAACCGTGAAAAATTTCTAACAAACCTTCGGTAATAGCCCGCCAAACCAAGGAAACTACGAATCTCGGTTACATTTGTGGGTCTTGTCCATTCTTCCACAACTTTTGTTTTTGCAGGATCAACAGTTATTCCATCTTTAGAAACAATGTGACCAAGGAAAGAAATTTGTTGCAACCAAAACTCACACTTGCTAAATTTCCCATACAGTTTCTTTTCTTTTAAGGTTTGCAAGATAACCCTTAAATGTTTTTCATGCTCCTCTTTACTTTTAGAAAACACCAAAATATCATCAATGAAAACCACCACAAACTTATCCAAGAACTCATGGAAAATTCTATTCATTAAGTCCATGAATACAGCAGGTGCATTGGTTAGCCCAAAAGGCATTACTACAAATTCATAATGGCCATATCTCGTACGGAACGCGGTCTTCGGAATATCTGCCTCCTTTACCTTCAGCTGATGGTACCCCGATCTCAAGTCAATCTTTGAAAAAAACTGAGCTCCCTGGAGCTGATCAAACAAATCATCGATATGAGGCAAAGGATATTTGTTCTTAACAGTGATATTATTCAAGGCTCTATAATCAATGCAAATTCTCATAGAACCATATTTCTTTTTAACAAATAAAACAGGAGCACCCCAAGGTGATGTGCTAGGTCTAATGAAACCTTTCTCTAATAAATCTTTCAATTGCTCCTTCAACTCTAAAAGTCCAATTTGTGCCATTCGATAAGGGGGTTTTGAAATTGGCTTAGCATCAGGAACTAAGTCAACAGTAAACTCAACTTCCCGATCTGGTATTATTCCAGGCAACTCATCAGGAAAAACATCAGGATACTCATTTACCACTGGCACATCATTAATCTGAACAGTTCCTTTATTTTCAACGACGTGTGCAAGGTAACATTCATTTCCATCTTTTACAAGTTTCTCGGCCTCTTGATATGTTATCAAAAGTAAGGGTTCATCCTTGTAAACAAACTGAAAGTCTTTCTGAAAAGAAACTTCTTTAGCTCTATAGTCAATCTTAGCATGGTAAATAGAGATCCAATCCATACCCAGGATAACATCAAACTCAACTAGAGGTAGAACAATAAGGTTTGCAAGTAGGTTCTTTCCACAGATAAGGATAGGAAGATTCTTATAAATTCTTTTTGCCTCGACACTTCCCCCAGGTGTTTTTACCAAAAGTTCAGGAGTCATTTCTTGAGATGGTATTCCCATTTTACTAGAAAAGGTTTCAGAGATGAAAGAATGTGTAGACCCCGAATCAAACAACACACTGGAATAATATGAAAAAACAAACAAAGTACCTGATACAACTTCATTTGATGGCCCGACATCTGCTGAAGTAGTTGCAAAGGATTTCACCACCCCTTTTTGCTTGTAGTCTAACTGCTTCCCATCACTCAAGCTCCTTGTCGGACACTCGTTTTCATAGTGACCCATCTCATTGCACTTATAACATTTCACTAACTGTAAGTCAAATTTGTTCTTACCTTCACCTTGATCCTTTTCAGTGCAATCACGAGCCTTATGTCCCATCTTACCACATCGGTAGCACTTCCCAGAATTCAGAAGACATTCCCCAGCATGCCTTTTGCCACATTTATCACAAACTGGAAACTTAGTTCTCTTACCATCAGACTTTTTTGAAGAATTCTTACCTTTCTCCTGCCACCTCGGTCTCTTCTTCTGCTGGTTGTTATAGAACACTTGGTCATCGACAAACTCTATTTCCACCTTCTCAGCACATCGAACAAGCTTTTCATAACTTTTAAACTCACGAGAAGCTATTTCCATTCAATATTTTGGCTTTAATCCTGAGTAAAAACGATTGATTTTACTATCAAGGTCCCGGATAAAATTTAGAGCATACCTTGCCAATCGAGTGAACCTTTCTTCATAGGCAGCCACTGAGTCTTCCTCTTGCCTCAATTCCAAGAATTGCTTTTCCATCCTAAGTCGAACAGCCTTAGGAAAATACTTCTCAAGAAACATACCTTTGAATTCATCCCAGTCAAGAGCATCAATCTCATCGGCGTCCCTGATATTTTTAACCATAGACCACCACTGATCTGCTTCACCCTCCAAACGGTAAATAGCAAGACTAACCTTTTGATTGTCTGAACACCCCATGACATCAAAAATCTTCTCCAGTGATTTAATCCACCCTTCAGCTAGCACAGGGTCAGATGATCCTCTGAATGATGGTGGATGTTGCCTCATGAAATGTTCCACTACTGACATGTTCCTCTGCGGTTGGTCTGGCTGATCTCGTGCATGGATACCATCGCCATTTATCACTTGAGTCAACTGCGCCATTACTGCAACAAACTGTTCAGTTCCAATTCCGACCATTTCTGGATGCTGATTCGGAAGGTTATTTCCTTCTGTATGCCTTCCTAGTACTGCTTCCCTGTTTCCTCTGTGGAAAACCATTCTGAACAAACATGTCTTAGATGAAGCAACATGGTAATCTTTAAATGCTATATCATTTCGAAAAAAATATATTTTTGGATAATCATTTAATAGAATTCTAACTCCTAAAGTTATCTAAACCGACCTCTGATACCAACTATAAGGCCCCAGCCTTAAACCTTACTTAATCTTGAGTTATTACAAGATTACACATTGAGGATCTTTTCGGGTTTAGAGTTTTAGAGAATTAGATCATAAAACTTGCATTACATTCCACATATAAACAAAGTGGTTACATAAAGATAGTATTCTTCATTCCCACCAATGGAAACACATTTAAAATTAAACATGGATTATTTCTTGACACATCCTTGACTCTATCATCTTATCATGTACCTTTCCCTTGACCTGTGAAAAACATTTCAAAAACTTGGGATGAGCATAAAAACTTAGTATGGGTTATATAAAAAAAACATGGAAAGGAAACATGAGTTCATATATACATAAGAATGAAATCATACTTTACCCATAAAACATAGGCACTTTAACATACCTCATAAAATCATGAATAAATCATAGAAATCGTAAGACATAAAAGGTAACTTGAGGCATTCATAACATTCTTCCGTAGGGAGTAACCCTCTTGGTTACGTTTGGAATACCCATCACAGTATATTCCCTAAAATCTCTTCGGAGAAACCTTAACGTTTCACTCCTTCGCGTTACCCAATGCATTGGAGAGCTATATCGGGCTCACCCGCCCTTATTTTATCACGGAACCACCCGTCTTCATAATAATGCCCAAGAACCATAACTTAATCGTATCACATAAAACATGCATAAAGGAAACATAACATTTCCACATTTCAATCACAAGATATCAATACAACACATTGATATAATAAAAACGTTATGAAAACCAATTTTAATACCAAAGTAAAACATGGTATTTATTTTTCATTTAAAAAAAGGGTATAACTTGTAGAGGAAGCTGAAACTCAAATAAAGGTCACGGTGGCGGAGAAGTCGTTGTCGCCGCATACGTACGACAAAAACATTCCCTTTTTTCGTTTAGTAAACTCTTCGTATAAAAAAGATTCCTTTTGAATAAACGTAAAAGTCAAAGGGGTTTATACACCGTATAAAAGAAAGTTGTGTATAAAATAAAATATGCCTCAATGAAAGGAGATTGAGACGAAGTCCCATACCTCGTATCCGACTTGACCCGATCGTTCTTTAATCTCCTGAATAATAAACTTGAGTTAATCTCTACTTTCTTATGAATCTTTTTCAAGTTCATTATTCCTTTTATTCCATGTTATGAACATCATGTAATCAGTTAAGTTAATAATGTTCATTTTGTCGGTATTTGGTTCTTAAGTCAAAAATAGACTTCTTACACTTACATGTTGTTAATTTGGTCAAAGTTTCATTATATCCAAAATGGTATTCATGATGTAGATATCATATATGTCATATATATCCAGTACATACATGCATTTATAATATTACATCACATTTAGAGGTAAGAAATGAAATGCACCGTTCATGGAGACGGTAAGCCGTACGTACGCATGAACGCTACTTCCATTTCTATTTCATATTTTCTGGAATGGAATCATAATGATATAAGAGTATATTATAATTCCAGTATAATAACATATATAATATCATTAACTTTATCCTTTACACATCCCACATATGGTATTAACGAATCAAATCACTTTTAGGGGGCGGTAGTCCGCACTTCCTAACATGAAGATATCGTGTTTACCCATAATGGAAACCATAAAGGTATGCCCAAAATGAAAAAAACAGAAGCTTAAGGAAAACATAAACATATTATATATCATATATAAAAATAGTGACATCATAATGGCCCCTTTTGAAGGTGTTAAATGAGTATTGAACAATCATCGTTTCGGGAGGCAGAATTTCGCCATCCACGGAAACCGTATGTTCTTTAACCATTTGATGTAGTTGTGTGAGAGTGTAGCTCAAATAAATCTTATAACAACATCCAAGTATATTGAATATACTGTTTTGGTTACAAAAGGAGTAAATAAAAAGATTTTAGGGGGTTGGAGAAGCAAAATAAAACAAATGAACATGAGAGAATGAATTACCTTTAAAATTGTAACTCCTTTTGATTTGAGCCTAAAGGCTTACTTTGAAAGGATTCTGCCCAAAGGGAATCCTCTAGGATGAGGATAGGGATGTGTAGAGAGTAAATGGTCAGGGTTTGGACGAGCCAAAGGCTTGAGGAGTGTGTGAAATGAGGTAGAGGTGGGGGCCTTTTATAAGAGGAGAGGATGGGCACTTTTGGAAAGTAAAGAAATATTACTTTATTTGAAAATGTGTTTCGGTTTTAAAAGGTCCAACATTGATATAATTCGTGTATAAGGTGATAAGGGTTAGAAATCCACTCATCCAATTGGTTTTGGACATGTGTAGTTCATAAATGTTACATTATCTTTCCATTTTATTTAAATCATCAAATAATGATGTCATCGCTGCATCATTATTATGTCATAAATAATTTAATTTATTTAATGTCTAAAAATCATAAAAAAAATACTATGATGTAGGAAATCGTTTTATCTTTCCAATGACTATTTATAATAAAGAATATGATCTTTATAACCCCATGTAAAAATTGTTTTCGTAAAACATCTCTTGTTTGTGTCATTTTTACTTTAACATTTAAAAAAAAGTTATTTATGTCATTTTTCAAACCAAAGTGTCTCCATGGGGTCCCCAAGTTGACCCATGGCTTGTCTTGGTCGGTCATGACACAACCAATAAGGTTGGTACATGTGTCTAGGTCATTTCCTATTATCAAAGCATTATTTATACCTTAAACTACCCTAATTACCACTAATCGCGATTAAGAACTTAATAAGTTACTATTCACCAAAAAAAATTATTTTAATCTCATTGAACCACATTTTACTTCTTAATGACAACCATGTATGTCGGATTTTCAAAATTCAATACACATTAGTGGTAAACTTTCATTTAACTGAAAAATCAGTTTGCTTGATTACCACTTAGTGGTTTCACTATTCATCAAAAACTGAAGTTTTTCAGAAAATTACCAAAAATTCACCCTAAGCTATATTTGATATTCCTAATTCAAAAATGAAGTCTATTTTAAAAAATTCAAATCATATAAGTCACATTAATTAATTTAATAATTAATTCCCGCTGCCAGAGCAAATAGCGTGTTATTACAAAACAATAAGTATCAAAAGATTGACACCAGTTTAAGTCTAATTTAAAGTGAAATTGATTCCAATGACCACCATTGGATAAAATGGTAAAAATATATTCTAATTTCACTTCAAAACCAATTCAAAACATAATCTAATCATATAAATAAATTAGATTAAAAAGCAGTTTTGATGTAAAATGCAGTATTTTTCACTATTCATTAAAAATTGAACATTGTCAGAAAAATACCAAAAATTCACACAGGGTAAATTTTGATGTCCCAATCATAAAGGATAAGTTTATTTTGACAAAAATAGTTTATAAAATTGTCAAAATATAGATTCAAAAATGGTTTGCCATCAAAAGGCAGTAAAACAATCTTTTAAGAATATTAGTGTATTCCATGCATAAGATTGTATTTATTTTCATTTTAAGCCTCTATAACACTGTCTTAATCATTAAAAGACATAGATAAAAATATCTATTATTCATTACTTACTTGGGATGTTACAAATATAACCTAGAAGTCAGATCCAAGCATGCTTGGAATGCAATTTTATTAATTAAAAGAAAATTTCAGAGACAAACAAGAGAAAGAGGACGAGATTACATGTCAGAATAGTCATAAGCATCACATTCATATGAGCCCCAATCAGAATGGAAATCATCCGATGTGGATGATAAGTGAATAATATATGATATCATAAGAATGACTATGATTCTGGAATAATTCAATGACATTATCTAAATCATCATACAGGAGGTTCAGATACGTACAAATCATATCTGACCTAAGGTAAGGGATAATTATTCCAATCTCGTTCTTATCTGAGATTGTTTATTCATAAGTATTTATTGGGGTTATTTTTTATCATCCATATCCATGTTTTCTAAAAATGTTTTTATGTATGTTTAAAGTCCTTTTTACCCATTTTTTGACTTTTACCACATGCCATGGAAAGAATCTTTATTTTTTTACCATATGAGGAACTTTTTGACTTTTCCGACAAAAGTACGAGGATAATGTTTTTTTAACTTATACGGTATGAATGGATTTTTACGGTTTCATAACGCCTTATTTTCATGAAGATTCCTCTACAATATTTCATGATTATTTTCAATAAAATCCTTTTCTTTTAAAATTGAGTGGAATTTTGTGAAAAGAAAATGATTTTGAAGTAGAAAGGATATTTTCCTCAAGAATTCATTTCAAGTGTTTTATCAAAATTATTTTCCATCTAAGATGATGCTCTTAAATAGGGTTGTGTTTCTATCCCTATTATTACATTGAATTGATTATGTTTATGATGTAATTTTTTTGTGAAGTCCATTTATCGTATATGGATTATGTTATGATGGCACGATGTTTAAGAATCCCATTTTTATTACATGGGTTATGATATGCTGTATGATTTATGATTTTGTGGAACACATAATAATGGTTTCATTATGAGATGGGTGGGACCTATATCTCCCTCCAATGAATTGGGTAAAGATTTATATCTCATGAGATAGACATGGCTGGAACGACAAAAAATCCGGTTCAGTAATATAGGGCTGGAATGGCAAGTAAACCCGGTTCAGTAATGGACTTTGTCCACTATGATGGTCTTGGAAACAATGCCTTGTATACTATGGAAAATCATATAATGTTCTTAATGGTTTTCCACAATTCCATGTTTTATTCCATTGCTATTTTATCATGATTAATGTTCATTTATGATCGATGCCTTGTGTACTTCCAAGCTTTATGTCATTACTCAAGATTTTGATGTTTTATGTTGATGTTTTTACGTTCAATTGTTTAAAGATTGTTATATGACCTCCATGTTTACCCTTACTGAGCATTTGAGCTCACCCTTTTATGTTTTCTTTTTCCCAGGATATAAAAAAAGGTTTTAGGTAGAAAAAAGGGAAGATCTTTATGTGATATGTTGAAGATCTTTCACCAGGATTAGAAGATTATGTTCCTAGTTTCCAAAGATACTAAACTAACACGGTCTTTGGGCGTCTGTTTTTGTTATGTTTTATGTTTTCTGCAAAAGTAATTTAATTTCCATGTACGTCAATATTTGGGTCTCTACAAACAAACCCTATTTTACACATAAAATACTTTATTTTAATTAAAAGTAGTGTTTCAACCTTTTGAAGGAGAACCCATTTTAAATCCAAATTTTCAAACATTAATAAATTTAATATATCAAAATAAACACCTTCTTTGAAATTTAGACATAAAAATTAGGTTAGGGTGAATTTTTGGTAGTTTTCGGTGAAGATTCATTTTTTAATGAATAGTGAAAAATACTGAAATTTAATTCAAAACTGCTTTTTCATCTAATTTATTTGTATGGTTAAATTATAATTTTAATTTGTTTTAAAGTTTTATTAGATTATATTTTTATCAATTATTAAAATTTATCTAATTGGCATCAATTTCACTTTGAAATCGAATGTGAAAACTTATCAAACTTTTGGATATTTTTACTTAAAAAACCTGTATTGTCATCTCGCCTGCGGGATGAATTTTTAATTTAATTCTTGCGACCTCTGTGATTTAAATTTAAAAAAATGGATTCCATATTTTTAATAAGTATAATTTTTAATTTATAATAAGTTCAACTTAGTTTTTGACTAAAAATATTAGTGAAAGTAATTAAAATTAATTACAATTATTAAGGAAAAATTAAACTTAATAAAGGACTAAACCATTAACTTAAGGGACCAAATGACCTACCCTATAGTATAAAAACCATTTTATATCCATATATAGTCCATAAAACTTCAATTATTTAGTTTCTTTTGTTTGGTATGACTTTTGGTAGGTAAGAACATGTGTACACGTAACTTGTTTCAAAAATATTCAAGTGAATCATTTTCCTTCCCTATAAAGGTCACCACCTCTAACCATTCATCACACCTCTCAAACCACTTAGGTTCAGACAATATCTGAAAAAATAGCTCCCCAAAATCCATATATTGGACCTTGAATCCTCACTTTTGTCAGAAATCCTTCCAAGTAAGCCTTTTAGTACAAACCAAAAGAAGTTACCCGATTTAGAGACAACATCTTCTCTCAAGATCTATAGTTTCATTTCCATTATTTTACCCATAAAATATATTTATTACTTCATTATATAACAAAACATGTATAATAAATATACTATTATGTTATTATGTAAATTTTTCTACCTACACTTACACACACCTCCATCTAATGGGTAACAAACATATTGTTTCTCTGTACTGCGAACTACTGCCTCATGAAACTATGATTGTTCATTTTTTCCTTTACCACCACTCATGGTGTCTATTATGATAGAAACTATATTTATATATGATATATATTATATTTATTAGGTCTTTATACTTATTTAATCATTTTATAACACATACCTTTAATACTTCCCATTTTGCGTTAATACGATAACATTGTTTGAGGAAGTGTGGACTACCGCCCCTCGAAGGGATGTGATTCATTCACGCTATACATGGAACATATTAAATATTATTTTAATAGACCTATATAACTTATATAACATAGATATGATAATTTAAGTATAATATAAATATGTATCATTTATTTTTCATTATTTTAATATGAAAAGGAAATGAAATTATCATTCATGCGTACGTACGACATACCGCATCCCTGAACAGTGTACTTCATTTATTGTCTAAAAATATTATGGACTATTATAAATAAATATGTACTGAATATATAATATTATTAAATCATGTTTTATATTCTGGATATGATGAAATCATTATCTAAGAAATAGGAACAATAAGTAACAAGCCAAATATACTTGAGAAAACTAGACAATTAACAACCAAAATAGCTAAAATAATAAAAGAGTATTAACAAAATGGTTATAAAATATTGTAAGAAGTTAATATATGAAATTATAAACATTATTTGGGTTTTGGTATAATTTAGTACTATATTTTAAACCACAATACAGGTGGATAAATACCACACAACAAAAGGAATGTTAATGTAATGGATTTTGTCTCAATTTACATCCCATTGAGACTTATTTGTTATTTTGCACAAATTCACTTTTATTTGGTGTATTTAATAAAATTTAACCTTTTATATAATGAATATATATACTTTAATGATATTATAAGTTTCATTTAATATTATACCTTCATGGGTTTTATGATTTAAATGTTTCATGGTGGTATGAGACACATTGGAATGTTTAAAATTTAATTTCCCTCAAGATTGTTTTTATGATCTTTTAATTGGATTTACATCCATTGATTTGATCAAAACATGTTGTTACACAACCTCCACTGGGGAAATATTGATAAATAAGTATAATTTATTCAATACAGATATTTTTATAAGGCACAATTTTCATGAATATGATGAATACATTGGACTGGTATGACACTGGTGGGGCTCAGTTATTGATAGCCCCTCATTAAATTGGTAGACTCATGAGATGAATAATTTTGATAAATCAGATGGATTTTTACCCTATATGTTTTAAACCGTCTTGTGAAAGGTCTTGAAGGAAAAGGTACCATATACCTAGGAAACATGGAATCCAATAATTAATCATTTCCCTTCATTTAGAATCAGTTATTATTCATCCCTGATTTTTTTCATCGACATATCTATAGATACATTTCATTCTCAGTTTATTTACTGATATAGATTGAGTTTCGGTTTCTAACCTTTCCATATTAATATTTCCTTACCTATTTATTGGAATGTAATGTGTTATCAGTTATTTTCTTTTCCATGTGAATTTATTTCTATTGATTAATTATTAGTTCCACTTTACTTACCCTTAATGAAATTTTGAGCTAACCCTTATTATGTTTCATTTCACCAGGTTATAAAGAATAAATCTTTGAATAAGAGTTATAGGATACAATTTATTTCATTTTATTATGTATCATGTTTTTATTTTCTATTTACCAATGTATTATGGGTATCATGTATGTAATCTTTCTTTCCAAGACTAATAAACTAAACAGTCCTTCAGGATTTGATTCCTTGTAATCATGAAAATATAATAAATTAATGCACCAGCTCTAGGCTTCTGGGGTCGAGGGGTTACAGTTGGTATCAACAGAAGTTTAGTAGCAACCTTGGAAACTAGATTTATAAAACATAGATTATGGAGCACAACCATAAGTTCGACATTGATGATAAGTACACATTAACATCCTAGAATTTTTGTAAAGTAGTGATTATGTGGGTATTCCTAGAAATAAATCTCTATTTGGATACTACAAGTGGGTGTGGTTATGGAACACATGTACATAGGAGTAAAAACTCCAATAAGGTGTTCCTGACCTAACTCAGGGTAAACTGTTACATGAAAATGGGTCTTACTGTGCACCTGGTCTGACACTCTTAGGGGATACACTTAGGATAGTTTACATTTTTCTGACTTACCATTATAAAGAATTTGAAACTAAATATTTCCCAAAAGTATCCAAAGTTTATAATTTTGGGATTCATGATGCATAAATTAATATGTTATTCCATATTTTGAATTATACATTTTATAATGATTTAATCCAGTAAATTCCATTGTTTAGAAATGGCGTATAGTATAAGGAATGTGAACCCCACCAATGCACGTGATCCAAAGTGTAAGAAGGATAAAATCTTTCTTTGTATTAAAACAATATTTCAAAGGGAAATTTTCTCCCAAACATTCTCATCGTATGAGGACATAGTATAATGTGACAATGATATAGGTAAATAATTCTCCAAGTACTATATCTTCAAAGGAAACCAAGACAAGTAGAGGCCATCTGAGCACCATGAAAAAGGGAATGAGTCGAATAAGATGAAGTGAAAGAAAGATTTTTTTGACATGTGATAACGTGGAAAAAACACTCTGGTAATTTCTTGAAGGTAAAGGGAGTTTTTTTATAAGTGTTCAAAAAAAGATATCAAGTTGGTGATTTCATGCATAAGAAAAAGGTTTCTAAAGTACAATGTTTCAACTGCAAGGATATGGGACACTATATGAATCAATATCCCAAGCATAAAAATAATATACCCTAAATTATGCTATTGGATAATGGTTAAGTTATGATACTACCGCATATAAAGAGGAATTATTATTATGCCTATTCAAAAATTATGTCATTTGAATATTTTATCAGTAATGTACTGGTTATGAGAATTATGGAATATATGAGGATTGTACTGAAGTACTTTTTCATAAAGGATTTGAGATAATATGTTTAATGATACTAAGAAAATTTATTAAGTGGAAAGTAAATATGTTCAGAATACACATGATGGAGGGAAATCCAACCCTTAATACATTCCAGATTTTGAGAAAATGATGAAGAAGTTATTAATTTGGAAATGTGATGACTACCTTGGAACTAATTAATAACTCGTCGACAAGTGGTTTATAATATCATTGATGGAGTTTACAACACTTTTAGATTTAATGAATATATCCATTAACATGTGTATTACATAAGTAATAAGGAATAATTCATGTTTCCAATATATTTTTTATAGTAATTCGAGTTATAATCATATTTCAAGAGGAGACATGATGAAGTAATTCACATGTTTGGAATATGAAAATTTAGAGGTGCTTTGTTAGTTCCACTAGGTAAGATACCCTAAGAGGAGGGGGTGAATCAGGGTATGGCAGATTAAAACAACTTCCCCTATTGATCTTGTTTCACTATTAAGAAAAACCCACATCTCTCTTTTTCCTGTAGAAAGTTATAAATAGAAATTAAATCATGCACATGACACAACAATTTTTACTTGGTTCACCTTCACTGGGCTATATCCAAGGAGAATACACTAGTGATGTGTCGATGTACCAAATCCACTATAAGCACAATGCTGTTTATAATGTTTTAAGCGGACTCACTATCCCTTCTGGTTTAAAACCAATCACAATATGAAATCTCACTGCTCTCTCAACTGAAGTGTGCTCACTGATTATTCAGAATATCCACTCACAGTTTATAGACCTATAGGTATCTTCATTATCACTGATGAATTCCGCATTCTTAACTATTAATAGATTCTATATTGAAGTAAAACTGTCATCCACATATGAATACTACTTTACCACAGAATTGAACTAGGCATCCTCAAATTTTACGCACAGCCCTTACTGCGTCTTACACGTAATTCCATTGCCTTGCGCGCAAAATATTCTTTTCACGCGCAATCCCAACTCCATTTTTTGTGAAACCTTAATAATTACATGGAACCTTCATTTTATGCGCAATGTAAACTTTTATGTGCGTCATCAATTTTTACGCATAACACAAAATTTTACACGCAACTCCCTTTGCGTATTTTTTACGCGCACCAAACCTCGGATCTTCTATAAGTCTTGAGCTATTTCGAATGAGGGAGGTCACCTCTTATATATAAGCATCATCAACCCTGCGTGAAAAACCCTCCTTGAGTTTGTAATCCTCTTCATGCGTGGAAAAAACATCTTCCACGCAACACCATTTTTCGTGCACTGATCCAATTCTTCATGTACCTCATGCCTTTGCCGATTTTTGAACTTCTGATTTGGAAACACCTCTTGAATGAAAAACATCATTCCTCTATTTCATGCACTACTTTATTTTTCTCTCACAGCTCTAATTTTGCGCGCACTTCCATTTTCAAAAAACATATATCTCCATTTTCTGATTTTCAGGCCCAAAAATTTGGCAAACACTGGAAAAGTGTCCCACCTTGTATCTGCTCTTTTTGTACCACTTCCCGATCGTCCATTCCTTTGTCGAGGTTCTTCTTTCAAACATGGATAGCCAAAAATATATCCTGAATATGAAAAATCACCATGTAAACCCCCTTTGTCAACAAATTGGACATCGTGGTCTGCTTTTTCAACAAACACAACATGGAGGCCTGTTTTTTCAACAAACAAAACCAACCCAAAAATTCTTCAATAATGCCTTGAGGGATTTTTTCCCAACATGCTTTGTGTTGACTAAAGGATATTGAAAAGTTCATCAGGGAAATTCATTGAACTTATTTATAAATTTTTGGATCATAATATTTTTGAAAATTTAATCATTTATAAAATGGTTCATCATTAGATAAGATTTTAGAGGTTAATGTATTACTTCACCATATGATGCATCATGTGCTACGAGATGAAGTAGAAATAGTTCTATCCATAATTAATGGAAAATATTATGTTTATAGAAACTTATATTTACTTAAATTCTTATATAGTAAAATAATTCCTTAACTATAGAAAAGAATGGTTTTGAAATAAAAATGTTGTCCCATTATCATCATTCTTTACGATTTCAATGACCTTTACTCACACCGATGGTTTATTGTTTTTTGGTCATCAAATTTTATATGAACATGTCCTTTATTACTCTCCATCAAAACTTTATTATTAGAATTTTTCTTCCATATCCATGTTTCCATTTCCCACCCGTGTTCCCCTATTATTGAACCTGTTTATGTGATCGTCGTACTTTACTTTCTATCTTATTAAGAGGATGTGTTATTAACCCTTCATACGATGTGGGTCTTTTAAAAATAGTTTATTTTAAAATATTTATCCCTTGATTACTGAGATAAAGTTTAAATAGTGATGGAATAATTTAATTAAGGTGGGGATAATGTAACACTCATAAATTATAGAGTAATAATGTTTTATTCGATAGCGTGTGTGACACGCAACACAAAACACGTAAGGGAATATAATACCTTAAGAATTTATAATATATTTAATATTTGAATAAATTAAATATATTTTATAGATTTAAATATATGCAATAATGAGTTATATTATGTTACACATGAAAATGAGTTTCTTTAACATCCTGTGTTACATGCAAGATTGAGTTTTACAGAACAATAGTATTAAAATATTATTATTTAATATAATAAGGTATGAAATAGTCATTAAATTAGTATTTATGACTAATATTTAATAAATTTTGGAAATATATGGTTTAAAAAATATAAAATTAATTCATTAGTAACAAATTAATAATAAATGAATATGAAAATAGATAGAATATAAAGAAAAATATTATTATTTTTATGTTCACAAAGTTTTTTACTATAATATATATAATTAAAAATAGTTAATTAGTGATATTAATATATATATATATATATTAAATATAAAATTTTAGGATTTCAAACAGTAGGTTTTATATGAATAAGATAAGAACGAACCCTATTTTACACATACAATTCTATATTTTTATTAAAAGTTATTTTGCAACTTTTTGATGAAGAACCCATTTTAAATAAAAATTTTGGAACATTTATAAATTTAATATATAAAAATAAATATCTTATTTGAAATTGAAACATTAAAATTAGGTTAGTGGGAATTTTTGGTACTTTTCATTGAAGATTCATTTTTTAATGAATAGTGAAAATACTAAAATTTAATTTAAAACTATTTTTTCATCTAGTTTATTTATATGGTTAAATTATACTTTTAATTGGTTGTAAATTTATATTAGATTATGTTTTTATCAATTAATACAATTTATGTCATTGGTATCAATTACACTTTGAAATGGAATGTAAAAACTTAATAAACTTTTTGACATTTATACTTTAGAAACCAACATTATTATCCCACCTACGGGATGAATTTTTAAATTAATTTTTTTCCACTTATATAATTTTAAGTTGTAAAAATGGATTCCATATTTATAATAAGAATAATTTATAATGTTTAATAAATTCAAAATAGTTTTTTACCACAGATATTAGTTAAAGTATTTAAAATTAATTACAATTATTAGTGAAAAAGTAAGCTTAATGAAGGACTAAAACTTTAACTTAAGGGCCCAAATGACCTATCCAATTGTCTGACACCCATTTTATGGAAATATAACATCCATAAAACTTATATTATTGACTTTTTTTCTTTTTTTATAACTTTTTTAGTTAATAACATGTGTACACTTAACTTGTTTCAAAAAAATCCAAGTGAGTCATTTTCCTTCCCTATAAAAGTTCACCACCTATCCTCATTCCTCACACATCTTAGGTTTGGAAAATATATGCCCAAATAGATTCATAAAATCACTCCCCTAAACCTTGAATCCTCTCTTTTGGCAGGAATTCTTCCAAGGAATCCTTTTGGTACAAACCAGAAGAAGTTACCTGATTAAGAAGTAGCGTCTTCTCTCAAGCTCTCTAGTTTCATTTTCATTCTCCACCCCCCTAAAATTTCTTTATTAGATTATCATATAGAAACACCAATATCATAAATATAATATGATTTTTTATGTAAAGGTTTCAACATAAACTTACACACACCTCCATCTAATGGGTAACAAGCATACTGTTTCTTTGTACGACGAACTACTGTCTCACGAAATGATGATTGTTTATTTTTCCATTACAACATCTCATGGTAATAATTATGATGAAAAATATGTTTATATATTATATATATGATATTTATTATTTATTTATACTTATTTAATCCTTTTATAACACATACCTTTAAAATCTTCTCATTTTTTCATTAATACGATAACATCATTTGAGGAAGTGTGTACACCGCCCCTTGAAGCGATATGATTTGTTCACACTATAAATGGATTGGATTAAGGATTATTTTAATAAAAATATGTAAAATTTGCAACATATATAGGATACTGGAATTATAATATACATATGTATCATTTATTTTACATTATTTTAATACGAAAATGATATAAAAGTATCATTCATGTGTACGTACCACCTACCATCTCCATGAACGATGCACTTCATTTCTTATCTCCAAATATTATAGACTATTATAAATATATATGTAATGAATATATATGATAATTAAGTCATGGTTTACACTATGGAGATTTTCAAATCATGATCTAATAAATAGGAACAGTAAGTATCAAGTCAAAACATACTTGAGAAAACTAGGCAATTAACACCCGAAAGAGCTAAAATAATGAAAGAGTATTAAAAAAGGGTAATATAATATTTTCAAAATTTAATATATGATATTATAAACATTATTGTGGTTATTTTATAAGTTAGTAACATATTTTAAACCACTATACATTTGGATAAATACCACACAACAAAAGGAAGGTTAAGGTAAGGGATTTCATCTCAATTAACATTCCATTGAGATTCATATATTATTTTGCACCAATTCACTTTTATTTGGTGTATTTACTAAACTTTAACAATGTATATCATGAATATCCTTACTCTCATGATATTGTAAGTTTTAGTTAATATTATTCCTTCACTGTGTTTATGATTTATATGTTTTAATATGGTATGGGACATAGTGGAATGTTTAGAATTCCATTTCCCTCAAGATTATTTTTATGATACTTCAATGGTATTTAAATCCATAAATGTCAAGAAGCCTTGTTGTTACCTATCCTCCACTAGGGAAATATTGATAAATTTATATCCATTATTCAGTATGGATATTTTGATAAGTCACATTGTTCATGAATCTGAGGAATGCTTTGGAGTGATACAACATGGGTGGGGACTGATTATTGATAGCCACTTGATGCATCAGTAGTCTCATGAGATGAATAATTTGGACAAATATGATGGGTTTTTACCCTATATGTTGTAAACCATCTTGTAAAAGGTCTTTATGGTAAAGTAACCATGTACTTAGGAAGCATAATGTCCAATAATTATGCATTTCCCTCATTTATATTCATTTATTATTTATCCATGAGATTTTTCATTGACATATTTATGGATACATTTCATTATCAGTTTATTTACTTAGATGGAACAAGTTTAAGTTTATTACCTTTCCACATTGATATTTATTTGTCTAGTTATTTGAATAGAATGTGTTATCATTTATTTACCTTTCCAGGTTAATTTATTCATATTGATTCATTATTACATCTGATTTTATTACCCGTACAAAGTATTTGAGCTCACCCTTATTATATTTCCTTTCCCCAGATTATGAAGAAGAAATCATTGAATAAGCATTCAAGGATGCTGTTTATATCATTTATTATATATTCTTTTTTTATTTTCTATTTCCCAATTTATTATATGTATTATTTATGTAATCTTGATTTATTATACTACGGGAAAAACCATTTTTTGCGACGGGAAAAAATCTCATCCTAAATAGTCCATCTAAGAAGTTATTTGCGACGGGACAATCAGCACGTCGCAAATAAGTGGTTATTTGTAATGGGAATAGGTGCCCCGCCGCAAAAAGTTACGCGTGGTTTGGCGCGGTTTGTGCGCCAAAACGCGCGAAAGGGTATTTGTGACGGGTAGGCCCTGCACGTCGCAAATACCGGGAGACGGTAAGAACTAATTGCGACGGGGGATCCCCCATCGCAACTAGTTCGACCCCCGTAGGGTATTTGTGACGGGGCTCATCGCAATTAACCAGCGGCGGTAAAAACCTATTTGTGACGGGATGTTGTCCCGTTGCAAATAGTGTGTCAGCAGGTTACCTTTAGCGACGGGCCCCATCGTAAATTAGCTTTTAACCGCCGACTATAATTAATGCGGCCGAAGTTATTTACGATGACCCTCAACACTAAAAGTACTATTTGTGACGATAATCCCAACGCAAATAGTCTTATCGCAACTAATCTAACCTATATATACCCCCCTTCCATTTTTTGTTCTCTCTTCCAGAATTCCTTCTTCCTCTGCTTCTGTAAACTCTAATTTTAGAGTGAAAATTTTTGAGTTAGTTTTTTTTACGAAGAAGTTGTGAAGCCGCCTACAATTATAAGAGATCAAGTTTAAAGGTATTTATGTTCTATTTAATTTAGTATTTATTTCATTTCATTATTTAATTTTAATTATTGTTGATTAGTTGTAATTAAGTTAGATTTAAATTGTTTTGTCATTGGTATTTATTTGTAAAAATAAAATCAAATTATTAGTACTAATTCTTAGTATTTAGTAATAATTAATAATTATTAACAATAATTAGTAATGTATATAAATAATTAGCGGTAATTAGTAATTAGTAGTTGTATTTGGTAGTAATTAATAGTAGTTAACACTAATTAGTAATAATTAGAAAAAATAGTAACAATTAGAATAAAATAGGAATAAAATTTAACAATTAGTAATAAATAGTATTAATTAGTAATAATTAGTAATAAATACTAATAAATACTAATAAATACTAATAAATACTAATAAATAGTTATAAATACTAATAAATAGTAATAATTAGTAATAAATACTAATAATTAGTAATAAATACTAATAATTAGTAATAAATACTAATTAATAGTAATAAATACTAATAAATACTAATAAATAGTAATAAATACAAATAAATAGTAATAATACTAAAAAATATTAATAAATACTAATAAATAGTAAAAAATAGTAAAAAATAGTAAAAGACAGTAATAAAAACTAATAAATATTAATAATTAGCAATAAATACTAATATGTAGTAATAAATAGTAATAAATACTAACAAATAGTAATAAATACTAATAAATACTAATAAATAGTAATAAATACTAGTAAATAGTAATAATTAGTAATAAATATTAATAATTACTAATAATTTGTAATAATTACTAATAAATAGTAATAATTAGTAATAATTAGTAATAAATACTAATAAATAGTAATAAATACTAATAAATAGAAACAAATACTAACAAATAGTAATAAATACTAATAAATACTAATAAATAGTAACAAATACTAATAAATAGTAATAAATAGTAATAGATAGTAATAAATAGAAATAAATACTAATAAATAGAAATAAATAGAAATAAATAGAAATAAATAGTAATAAATACTAATAAATACTAATAATTAGTAATAAATACTAATAAATAGTAATAAATACTAATAAATACTAATAAATACTAATAAATAGTAATAAATAGTAATAAATAGTAATATATACTAATAAATAGTAATAATTAGTAATAAATTGTAATAATTAGTAATACGTAGTAATAATTAGTAATAATTAGTAATAATTAGTAACAATTAGTAATAATTAGTAATAAATAGTAATAATTAGTAATAATTAGTAATAATTAGTAATAATTAGTAATAATTAGTAATAATTAGTAATAATTATTAATAATTAGTAATAATTAGTAATAATAAGTAATAAATACTAATAAATAGTAATAAACACTAATAAATAGTAATTAATATTAATAAATAGTAAACAATAGTAATAAATACTAATAAGTACTATTAAATACTAATAAATACTACTAAATAATAATGAATACTCATAAATAGTAATAAATAGAAATAATTAGAAATTAATAGAAATAAATAGTAATAATTTGTAATAAATAGTAATAAATACTAATAAATAGTAATAAATAGTAATAATTAGTAATAATTAGTAATAATTAGTTATTATTAGTAATAATTTGTAATAATTAGGAATAATTAGGAATAATTAGAAATAATTAGGAATAGTTAGAAATAATTAGGTATATATAGGAATAATTAGCAATAATTAGGAATAAATAGCAATAAATCGAAATATTTAGCAATAAATAAGAATAATTAGAAATAAATTGGAATAATTAGTAATAAATAGGAATAATTAGCAAACAAAATATGAATAATTAGAAATAAATAACAATAAATAGAAGTAAATAGAAATAATTAGAAATAATTATCAATAATTTGCAATAAATAACAGTAATTAGCAATAACTAGAAAAAATTAGCAATAATTAGCAATAACTAGCAATAACTAGCAATAATTAGCAATAAAATCAATTGTAATCAATTTTAATAACTTGGCACAATTTTCAGTCGATTGACGGCACTCCTTTTTCTTGATGACTCTTCTCCTTTCAACTCTCATAGACTCAAAACATTATGAAAAGTATGCTTCTACGTATGCATATCCAATCTCGTATACATGAGTTTGAATATGCATTCATATGACCACATTTTTCATAATGATTTCAGGCGGTGAAAACTGCAAGAAGAAGATTCACCAACGAAAAGGGGGCTCTTTTGTCTGACAGATCATTTACTTGCATCTTTGTCACACTAAAATCACAAAGAAGAATCTACTCGGAGGTACGCTCATACATTTACGTATGCACGAGAATGAATAAGCGTACCTCTGAGCAGATTCTACGTTGTTATTTCAATGTGAGAAATATGAAAGTAAATGAGCCGTCAGACAAAAGAGTAGTCGCCAACCCACTAGAAATTATGTCGCCCATAATTAATGGTAATTATTAAGAAGTAGTTGTAATTATTTATCTTGTTTTTTTGGATAGTGTTTTTCTAATTTCAAATTATTCAAAAATAGTAATGATTTTATATTTTGTATAGAAATATCAAACAAGGAAGTCGATAAGAGTCATTATTAGATGATCGTGATTGGATGAATCAGCACAGAAATCCAAACGGTTCTGGTTTAAATCCTATATATATTGTGGGTGTTTAATATTTCTTGTCATTTGCATCGTCAAAACTAGTATTTTTTTTCAGAAGGCATAATTAAGTTTCCTTGTAAAAAAACATGCTCGGAGAACGTTTGACATATTTGACAAGGTTGGTGGACATCTCTTGCTGTTTGGTTTTCAACCAGATTATGTTTTTTGGTATCAACACGGTGGACACAGTTCTAGAGAAGATACTAATAACTTGATTCCAGATCCATCACGGTTTCAAAATTTAGTACATGATGTTGCAGGTACAGTTGTTCAACAAACTGAAACTCAGGATGCTATTGATTTAACTCCTTAGTTGTAACCATCCGAATTTTATGAGTTGTTGAGGTCTGCTGAGGAAGAATTATATCCTGGATGTAAGATAAGAAAATTAGAAGCAGTTGCAATATTTATGGATATTAAATTAGATAATTCAATGTCAAACAACTATTTTGATCAGATATTTTCTTTGGTTAAAACACTGTTACTTGAAGAAAATGTGTTGCCTGTAAATTACTATGAGGGAAAGAGGCTGGTTCATAATATGGGCCTTGGTTATCGGAAGATTCATGCATATGAAAATGATTATAAATTATATTCTGGTGAAAATGAGTCATTATATAGTTGTCCCACATGTAGTAAATCGAGGTATAAAGAAGCTCAATCGGGGAATTATGGATCAATTCCTATGAAACATTTGAGATATTTCCCCCTTACATCCAGGTTGCAGTGGTTTTTTATGTCTTAGAACACGACATCGATGATTTCATGGCACAAAACCAATATTTCAATCGATAAAATATTTAATAATCCATATGATGGTGATTCATGGAAACATTTTGACTGACTACATCTGTCTTTTTCTTTAGAATCCCGAAACGTGTTATTGGTTGTTTCTATAGATGGTTTCTATCGTTTTGGTTCTTATAGTAGTCAGTATTCATGTTGGTCTATCTTTATAACTATGTACAATTTACCTCCATGGATTTTGATGAAGGAGACCTATATCTTTCTGACCTTATTAATCCCAAGACATCTAAAAATAAATATTGATGTTTATTTTAAACCATTGATTGATGAGTTAAATTCATCATGGAGTAATGGTGTTAATTCATATGATGTTGCTACGAAAAAAAATTTCATATTAAATGCTACATTGATGTGAACGATTAGTGACTTCTAGGCATATGGAATGTTATCTGGATGGAGTACACATGGTCCAAAATCATGTCCTTACTGTATGAAAGACAAAAAATCCTTTATGCTCATCAATGTAAAAAAACCTTTTTATTTTGACTGTCATCGCAGATTTCTTCCAACCGATCATCCTTTTCAAAGGAAAAAATTTCATTTCAGAAAACACACAATTGAAAGGGGTGAAACTCCAAATATGATCTTAGGTACAGAGTCAAAATCATTTGTATTTTCATTACATACCATCACATTTGGGCCAACAGTAAACTAACAGAAAATTCATCGCTTTGGAAAGAGCATAATTGGATAAAATGGAGCATTTTTTGGGATCTTCTATATTGGTCTGATTTGTTGGTCCGGTACATGTTGGATGTAATGCATATTGAGAAGAACTATTTTGATAATTTATTTCATACAGTTCTGGACACACCATGTAAGACCAATGATAATGTAAAGGCACGATTAGATCTTGGCCAAATTTGCAAATGACCAGAACTTGAACTATTTTAAAATGTCAGATCATAGAGGTTAATAAAGCCAAAATAAACTTATACACTGTCCAAAGGGAGTTGCTTCTTATTTTGTTAGTGTATTGCCGATTTGAGACTTCCATATGTCTATGCTTCCAATTTGGGTAGATGTGTTAGGAATGGAAATATTACCAGATTAAAAAGTCATGATTGTCATGTTATAATGGAAAGAGTTATGTCGATTGGATTCAGAGGTTTGTTGAATTCTATGATTTGGGCTTCAATAACAGACATATCATATTTTTTGAGACATTTGTGCGGCGACGACAGACTATGATGCACTAATTAAACTGGAAGAAGATGTTATTGTCATTATATGTAAACTAGAAAAAATATCCCCTCTGGATTTCTTTGACTCAATGGAACATCTGATATTATATTTTTTCACATGAAGCTAAATGTGGAGGTCTAGTACAGTTTCGATGGATGTACCCATTCAAGAGATGCATGCATAAAATGAAGAAAAAGGTATGTAACAAAGCATCAGTTGAAGGCTCAACTGTTGAAGATTATTTGCAAGAGGAAATTTCTTTTTTCTTCTCCCATTATTTTGAATATGAATATCCCTCAAAACAAAACCGCATGGGATAGAATGAGGGGAATGATGATAATTAAATAGAAAATCAATTATCAGTTTTTAATTAGCCAGAGCTTGGCTTCAGTGGAGTTCATGAACGATGGCTTTCAGATGATGAACATCACAGAGCTCATACTTATGTTATGCTCAACTGTGAAAAAATGACATCATTTTTACTCTGAGTGATTATACCACTTATTCTATAATGTATGTTACAGTAAGTAAACTTATTTTATTTGTAGGTTATATGATAATCATATTAAGAAACAACTTCCAAAAATTACAGCAGCTGCTCTTGAAGAACGCTGATAAAAAAATCTCAATGGTTTCAAAAACTGGTAACATAAATTATTGATGGTTTAATATATCAATTTAGTTTATTATTTATTATACTGATAATTGTTTTAAAAATTTTCAGGTGTCTCAACATGCTGATAAAATTGATAAGAAACTGTGTATATTGAGTAACCCGCCATCCAAAATGGTTAAATATTATAATGAATATGTGGTGAATGGTTTTCGATTTCATACACGTGCCTATGAGGAATCAAAAAAACAATGAACAATGGAGTTTTCTTGAGGGGATCGCATCATAGAGAAACTGAAGTAGACTTTTACGACATAATGGATTAAATTATTGAATTGTGTTATCTAGGGAAAAATTAAATAACAATGTATAAATGTTGGTGGTTGGATACTGAGAGAGGATTGCGTGTTCATCCAATTCATGGAATCATTTATATTAAATATAAAAGTCTTCTTGTAGTAAATGAACCATTTTACTGGCTCAACAGGCACATCAAATATATTACGCAAAGTACTGTGCTACTTCAAGAGACCTGAGTGATTGGTGGAGCATAATAAAAATGAAATCTTGGGAAAATCAGTTTACTCAAATTGAATGTGGTTTCAATGAAGTACAATGAATTGTAATTTTTCAAGAGACTACTCAAAATCTATCTTTTTTCACAAAGATACATGAATATCGATGATGACACCCCACAATTAAGGGTCGATGGTGACGATGATATTAATGAAGTTACAAATGAATTTGAAATGGAAAGAGATGATAAAACTGAAACTCATATGGATATTGATGGTGCCGATGATGAATATGAAGACATTGATATCATCAGATATGAAGATGATGATGAAGGTGGAAATTGACATAGTTAAATGCTAGTTATAATCATAACTAATGTATATCAATATGTAATAGTTATTTTCAACTATCTACTAACAACAATCATTTTGTGTTTCAGATGGACCATGATCTATTTTGTGAGTTATAGGAGGCTGAGCTACATTTCGATGAGATGGATTTGGGATCATCTGACCCTCAACCTTCTGACAGTTCAGGGGGTACACGGAGGGGGCACGGTCTTGTGCAACTGATGATTCCTGACCCTATCCCCGAACAACGTCCACATCTTGGTTTCGATCCATGCACACAAGGTTATAGTAACCTATGTATTTTAGTTAGATTTCATTAATTTATTTATATACTAATTGTTTGATTATTTTTTCTTTTTTCATAGTTTTGTGTGTGTAGTTGTTGGACAGGGGAGCGCTATCTTGTGCAATTATTTTTCTTAGCCATGGATGTCATGGGAACAAATTCTCATTGATGTGTAGCTTGGAATGTTCAATCATTGGATGGTATGTAAATAAATAATATTTATTTAAAAATTTATTTCATTAATAACATGATATTATAAATTATTTTTAGGGTTTATAGTATCTCATAGATGATAGCATGTGTGGAGCTATCCATGAGGCATGGGAGGTGTATATGCATGAGCATTTCCGTCAGTTTTTTCACAATTTGAGAAGGAAAGCCATTAAGAAAGCATGAGTGACAGTATTTGATGAGTAATGTAGAGCCCACCAACCAGAGTACATTTCATCTCACGTTTGGGATGGATTATGATAACACTGGTTGAGTGGTGGATTTTAGAGGAGATCTTTATTGGGCCGACAGAACCGGGGGAGACAGGAGGTGACACATCGAGCTGGTAGTCGTACATTTAGTACGCATAGAGAGTTTCTGGTAAGTATATTTTTTATATATTTTTTAACAAATTAAATATTGATTGTTTATTTTATATTCATATAGGCAGTCGAGCATCCCGATATTATGGAGTACGACGTTTGTCGAAGGATGTACGGTGATCCAGCGACTACAGAGATTACAGGTGATCGCCAGCATCGGATTGCGGTCAGTATTATTTATTTTTCAGTTTGAAAATTAACTTCATATAGTATTTTCACTATTTTAATTTAAAATTGAAACTTAAGGAGTCATATGAGGCTGCGACCTCTCAGGCATGAGTTGAGAGTTAGGACGAGATGCCTGATCAGACTAGTTCCCACCATTTTGATGAGGCAACATGGATGCAGACGACTCAATATGCCTTCAAGAAGGTCCGAGTAGTTTGTATCGACTCTTATTTGACTCCCGGAACATATTATGGTACTGTTGCGATGTCGACGTTCAGCTCGAGAGGATCTCGTGGAGAGGCATCTTCTTTTGGCTCATAGTATCAGGAGCAGTTCGAGCTCAAACTGAGCTTATAGAGAGTTTGTAGAAGTACCAGGAAGAGATGTGTCAGTAGTATGAGGAGGACATGCGTCGATGGCAACAGCAGCATCATGAGAAGATGGAGTACATGGGCCATCTGACTCATTATTTAGGGATGGAGTTTCCTCCACGATCTCCTCCAACTCCTCCAAAAGACTATATGCCCCAGTGATTTTTTTGTTCTGTTAAAAACATTTGAATTAAACATTTGTTGTAATATGAATTATTTATATTTTTTGTCTTTTATATTGGGGCGAATATTGCATTTTTTTTATTTTTAATAATTTAATATTTAATATTTATTATTAGTATTATATTTTTTAATTTTTATTTTATTTTAATAACAATAATAATAATAATATTTTATAATTTATATATATATATATTTTTCGAATATTGATAAATTTAATATTTTTAGTATTTTTTATTATTTTAATAATATGAATATTATTTTTTCATTAATCATAATTATATTTTTTTATTAAGTATTTGCGATGGGGTCTTTTTTGATAGGGTCCTATCTCAAATAGATTATATATATAAATATATTTTTTAAAATTGTTTGTGATGGGTGACTTTACCGTCTCAAAAAAGGTTTTTGCGACAGGCCCGTCGCAAAAGGTTTATAACATAAATCTATTTGT
Source organism: Viscum album (assembly GCA_963277665.1). NCBI lineage: Eukaryota > Viridiplantae > Streptophyta > Magnoliopsida > Santalales > Viscaceae > Viscum > Viscum album. The sequence continues at coordinate 641,030,939 of OY728131.1, read as the reverse complement.
GATGGGAAGACAACCCGTCGCAACAAGTTCTTATATATATAATGTATTAAATCGGAGATATATTTACGATGAGACTGCTTCCCGTCGTAAATAGTTTTTTTTATGATGGGCCCATCACAAAAAATACTCATTGTGACATCGTTTTCTACAACGGGCTATTTGTGATGGGGTCCCGTTGCAAAAGAGTTGTTGTGACGGGATCCCATCGCAAATAGCGGAAATTCTAGTAGTGTAAGACTACTAAACTGAACGGTACTTTGGGATTTGATTCATTGTAATCATGCCAATTTAATAAATTAATACACCTATTATGGGCTTCATGGGTTGGGGTGTTACATGATAGGAATTTCGTAACTTGAAATGTATATCATAAGAGGACATAGATAACCTCTTTATGTTGAACTTCAAGTTACCCAGGTGGTTCAAGTACAAAAGGTGTCCTAGAAACCTATAGGTGAGTTTTCATCCCATTTTCTTGGGATTAGATGATGGGTATAACATATCATTCATTAACACAAATACTTCCCACTAATAAATAATTTTTCATATTATGATTAATGTTTTTCATATATTTTTTATAATGATTTTTTCTTTTGGTAAGTTTGAATATTCTAAGACTTTAGTTGCTAATAAGTGTTTACTAAGTGATTTTTTGGTCATGTAGAAATGGATATTATTAGATGTCATAGAAACCCAAAAGAATAGTTTACAGAAAATGTGGTTGAACCTAAGACACATGTGAACCAAAAAATTGTTTAGATAACTGTTCAATCTTTTCATGTTTTTGAAATGGGAAATCAAAATGAAAATAAAAAAAAGTGGATCATTGTTAGTAATTTCAGAAATTGAATCACCCAGTCTTTTATGGGGATTCAAAATATGAAAATAAAGGGGTATGGATTAACAAAGTGAATTGAATCTTCAATTTCTTAGTAACATTAGCTAATATAAAGGTCAATTTTTCATCCTACATGTTGTAAAATCTTTCGCACCAATGGTGGGATTTAGCTGTCCAAGCTAAATTTAACCAAGGCCTTATGTAGAAGGACATTAAAGATTTTTTAAAAAAAAAATCTATCCTCATACATTTAATATAGAAAGAATGATATATTTCTTTATCATATAGAAATACTATATACCAGTAATTGGTTATGCAGCAAAGTTTTTGAACTTAGTTAATTTTTCTCTAGAAGTAGTTGTTAGTGCATCCAGAAGCCGCAAATCTTTGCACCTGGGCCATGAAAAAAAATCATTCTAAGATAGATATCATGTGTGTTACTAATTATAAATATATGGTTAATAGAGATAACGTGGGTGGAAATAGATATTTCTTGAAATCCAACTAGAGGAAGTGTTTTTTTCTCCATGGGAACAGGTGGGAACTCTAATACTGGGAAAAAATGGAAGAGGGGAACCTACTTCCATGGTGATGAAGAATCATAAAATAATACCATGGGATTAGTTAACTTTCCCCCATGACCCAAAAGTAAGCCTATATATTTCCAATATTGTTAACAAAAACATATCAAGAGATAATATAAGTAACCACCTAAATCATGTCGTAACTATAATATGATGGTGCATCTTTAGTATTATTGTTACAATGCTACTAATTCAAATAAAGAGAATACATATCACGTCACTTAGTGATCTTATGTTTTGACAATACGATCTCATCAGAAAAAATATCTTTCTTAGAACTGAGTGATCCAAGGTGATTATAGGAACAACCATAATCCTCAACCAATGAAATCAGAACAAGGAATCAATGAGAATGGAAAAAATGAGTAAGAAGTTGTTTGGTGATGATAAGATGATCATGGAAGATGAATCTGGTCCATTTACTATATGAGGTACCATTTTTCATAACACTAATCTTATGCATGTTATGTTTGATACTAGTGTATCCCACTCTTTAATTTATTCATGGTTAGTTAATCAATTGGGGTTTCATATCATGATTATTCAAAATATGATAAGTATACAAGCACCTCTCAGGTAGCAAGAGTGTTGATGATTTAAATTTTTCAGCTTATTCTAAAACAATCTATGGAGTCATGTTTGATTGGGAATTTTTAGTTTTGTACATGGATGTCTTTGAATTGATGATGGGAATGTATTAGTATGTTTCTTTCAAGGCCCATATCGATTGTTATGTGTAATGAGTAAATTTTACATCTCTTAATGGGATGGTTCATCTTTTTTAAATAGGATTGGAATATGAAGACTATAAAAAAGACCTTTAGAAACAATGGTTGGAACTATTTCTTATCAATTAGAAGAATTTAATTCATGGAATAATAAAATAATTAATATTGTGGATCAATATCCATACGTTCTCTTTGAATATTTCACTGGTTTTCCACTTAAAAGGGAAGTGGAGTTTTCTATTGATCATATACTAGGGATAAATACTATTCTAATTCCATCATATAGAGTGGAACTGGTAGAATTGGAGGAGTTGAAGACCCAATTAGATGAATTAGAGAGTAAAGGGTTCATTAGACCGATCATGTTGACTAGGTATTCTTGATCTCTTTTTATCAAGAATGAAGATGGGTCATTACAACTCTACGTTGATTATCGTAAACTCAATCAGGTGAAAAAAAAATTGATATCCACTACCTTAGATTGATTACCTTTTTATCAATTTAAGGGATACCAATGGTTATTCTAAATTGATCTCCACTTAGGGTTTCACCGAATCCTATTTTAAAAATTTAATACATCAAATATATATTTAAGAATTCATTACAATCATTATGAATATGCATACCTGCCCTTTAGTAATTCAAATACACCAGTGGTTTTCAAGGAATTAATTAATTGTGTCTCTCAGTGGTACCTAGAATCTTCTATTACTGTATTTTTGGATGATATTCTGGTGTAATTCTCAAAATCATAAAGAACATGTAGAATATTTAGATATTGAATTGATCATTTTTAGAGAGCAATGATTATATGAAAAAATCACTAAATATGATTTTTGGATATAAGAATCTTATTTCCTTGGCATGTCATTTCTTTGAAAGGAATCTTAGTAGACCCTATAAATAGAGAAGTTTTTGTATCTTAAAAACCACTAAATAATTACTTTGATATTCACAACATTATGGTCTGAATATGTTACTATTTTAACTTTGTTCAGGACTTATAAAGACTCACATCTTCTATGATAGTACTCATGAGAAAGAACACTCCATTCTATTAGAGTGATGATTTTCAAAAATCCTTTTTAGAGGTTAAATAAAAGATCACTTTTTAACCAATTCTTGTTTTTACAAAACCTATGAAAATGATATGGTGTTTATTATGATGCATCTAGATCTGGACTCAGTTTTGTTTTCATTCGAACAAACTATGAGGTAGTTTATGGATCCCAAAAATTACAAATTCATGAAAATAATTATACAACCCATGATTTCCAATTGGATGTGATAGAAATATGGTATTGTTATCTATTTATCGATAAATTCACTATGTTAATAGACTATAAAATATTGAAACACATTTTTCACAAAGTTATTTAAACTCATGAAAAATAAGAGGGATGGAATACCTATAGATGTTTGAATTTGAATTAGTTTATAAACTTTGAAAAGGTAATTTAATCTTAGATTATTTCATTTGAATTTCATAAAATCAATTTTCTAAAGAAGCTTGTGATTTAGTGGAAATTAATTCATTGGATAACAGATATTCACTTGGATTGCATTGAGTATAATGAAGTTGCAATTTTATATCTATTAACTATTATTCCTAACTTGGTTGAACAAGTCATAGATTCTCAAATGTCATATCTGGATTTCCTTTCCATAAAATCAAAACTCATTAGTGGGGAGATAATTTATGGATGGAAAAATTATGGTAACTATGTGTTTCCTTTTCATGATAAAATAGTAGTTATGTTGCCTTTAAAATAAAAACTACTTTTTGTATACCACCACTCAAAATGGGTTGATCAGGTGAGAATTCAGAAGATGTATAAGGTATTGAGAACCATTTTTGTTGGGATGACATAAAAAGGAAAGTTACAAAATATTATTCAAGGTGCCTCACTTATTGGAAGGTAAAAGCTAAGGTCTAATCACCAACTGGTAAGTTTTAATCTTTACCTATCCCTATATTTAAATGGAAGCACATAGCTATGCATTTTGTTATGAGTCTACCAAGAATGGTTTAGAAACATGATGTTATATGGGTGATTATGGATCTTCTCAAAGTTTAAGATCCCACACTTTGAGGATTTATTAAATTGTTTGAATTTTTATTTCAATCCCCTTAAATTGGTTAATGAAAATTTTCCCAATATTATGATAGTTCTCGAGGGTGTTCTAAGGGTTTAGGGCATAAAAAAGGGACAAAGGAGGCCATTTTGTGCTGGTAGCATGGTTGGAACATGGTTTGTACAAACCATTAACCCCGAACCAGGAAACCATATGGGCTAAATCCCTTGGATACTATCTAGTTCATGGACACCACATGGTTTTTCAAACCATGAAGTTTCCCCAAACAAACCGTGTGGCCAGGGCCCCCTCTTAGATAGAGGGTTCGGTATGGTTTGGGAAACCATGTTGCCAAACTATACACCACATTAAAGTGTGTGTGGGGGGGGTCACATTTCCACCTTTATGATTTAATGTTTCTTACTCTACTTTCTATCCCTTTATTCCATCATAGTCCAAGGTTACAAACCAAATCCTACCAAAATTCATTAGGGTGTTTCTCATTAAATTCTTGGTCATTTAAAGCATCACTGGTTTTGAGTTGAGTCTCCTAGTGAGTCTATCACACCTCTTCCTTATATTTTCAAGAAGAATGATGGTGTGATTTTTCTTCTCATTGTGAATCCTCTAAAATCTTATTTTCGATCAGATTCTTAGTTTGGGCATTAACGGTGGATTGGGATTGAATCAAGGGTTATGGATGAGTGAGTGTTCATATACAAACATTATGTAGGTGTTATACAAGTTATATATCATAGTCTTGTTGTTTATCCATGTGTATGTGGTTGTGTACTTGTGTCATTATTCCATGAATTTTATTCCATTGTATGAAATGAAAAATTGTGTTTCCTAATGATTTTTTAGACCTTTCACATGCCTTATGGGATCTGTTGTTGAATAGTTGATTAGGGTTATGTCCACTCAAGGGGTGATCCATTCCCTTAAACATATAAATTGAGTTTTTCAATGATGGATTAAATGATATATGAGATTCAACCAACTATAATTGTGTTTATAATTATAATATAAAATAAAGGGGTATTTGGATTAACTTGAATAAGTTAAATGAGTTGTGGTTTGTAAGTGGCTAAATGTGATAAATGGTTTAAGGGTCCATGGTTATGTTATAAAATGGTTAGGAAGTATGTTTAATGGTTATGGTTTTGAGTAAATGTTAAAATGGGATAGTTATGGATTGGGGTTAATTGTATTGAAATATATAAACCATTATAATTGTGACAAATAGAATAGGTTCTCCCCTTGATGTAATAATGGGGTAAAAAGGGTCAAGTGTGTTAAACCTTGATATGTGTTTGTTGATCAAATAGATATGGGTGTTGGTCATGGCAGTCCACACCAAGTTATAGGTGTTTTTCATGGTGGTCCCCATCATGAATGGAGGTTGTTCATGGAATTCTACCCCACAATAATGGTGTTGGTCATGTTATTCCACATCAGGTAAATGATGTTGGTCATGGTGGTCCACATTGAGAATAGGTGTTGGTCATGGCAGTCCACACCACAGTTTAAGCAATTGGACCAATGAAGCAAGGTACAATGAATTATTTGGTATAATAAATTACCTTGTGATACAAAGCGGTTAACCCTTCATGGAATTATTATGGAACCTATGACACCTTGGGGATAATTGGAAACTACTTAAATATGAAACCTATCTTATTTTCCTCCTTTTCCATTATTTATTTATACTTATGAATACATTTTTATAGACTAGATATTATTTTATCCACCATTGGTGGTGGCCTACTAAGTTATACTCACACCCTTCTCAGGCCTTATTGGGTACCTGAGTAGACTTCTTGGTTGTAGGTCAGGATAAGGGGGCACCTATGTTGGATGGTTGATATGGGATTTCAGAAAAAACTTGGATGAGGGGAATTGGATGTTGTCGGTACTAATTAAGTTTTTTTCTTCGAACATGTATTATTTTTGGTTTTCTTGTGACACTTGAAACTAGAAGTACATGGTCGGTTTATTTTACTTGGTTATGGGAAATTACCCAGTTTGGGATCTATTATATGATGCATGGTTGTCTTCAGTTATTGATCATTATTACTTGTTGATTATTTATCTTGTTTTCTTATTTTTCCTTAATTTAGTAAAGAGGGTATAGTCTCCCCACATATCTCATTAGACCCACACTTCTAGTCACCACCCTCTGGAATATGGGGAGGTGCATCTGAGGTCATGTGGTGATCTGGCTCGGGGCACCAGTTATAGTGGCTTCCAGTCTGGGAAATTATAATGTGGTATAATAGGTGTTTTCTCTCCTATTTCATTAATATTTTGGAAGGTAGATAATATATTATGATATTTTAGTCCATGGTAATGAGATCATGTATAGAAGTATCTTGCCCACGTATAGGGAGAAACCCAAGTACTTATGGTGGGGTTGTTGTTCTTGATTTTTTCTGGTACTGTTGAATATTATTTCACCTTGGATGATGCACTTTTTGTGTGATGTTATAATATTATAATTAATTATTTTTGGACCATCATGGAATATGGTTTTCATATGCATGATTCGTTTTAGGAACTCAATATTTATTTGGCATGCACTATATTAGGCACTCAAGGAAAATTAGGTTATGGTGGGTTGTGGGAAATGAAAACTCATTTTTGGCTTACTTTTGGATTTAAGAAAATAGTTCTTAATAAGGAAGTTGAAAATTGTATCAATTGAAAAGTGATAAATAGAAAGGTTTAAAATTGTTAATAAGTGAGAAATATTTAAGTTGTTTGAAAGCGAAATGGTTGAGAATGATTTCTAATGAAAGGATTGTGATGATGTAAGTTTGGTCCACCCCATGTAATCCATGGTCCATGATCGGAATGGTTGAGGGTAGTTATTTTGTATAGTTATGTTCATTGAGATAGTGTTTATAGAGTGGCCTGGTTATGGATTGTTTTGAGCCTTATTTTTTGTAACTTATGGGAAATTTATTTTTTATATTTTTAAATATGTATTTGTTATTATAGAGATATTATACCATGAAAATGTTTACTAGTCAGGTGATAAGTGTAAATCATCGATAATAATCATCTAGTAGTGGGATAAGAACCTCCTTTTATTTCTGGTAATAGGAAGAAGATAATTTCCATGATAACTTCACTCATTTTCTGAAATGTATTGAGAGAGAGCTTGTGTGGATGTGCCGAGTATGTTTAACCTAAAAATAGAGTTTCATTTGTAAAACCCTCCAATATTTTCTAGAGAGGTTGGAATTGATTCATTGGTGTTCAAGATTGAGTCCATTCAAATGATTCTAGGTCACTTGGATACCCCTCCTGAGAAGTGAGTTAAGCTGGAAGCTTACATATTATGAGGAATAGTGAAGAGGTGGTGGGATATCTAGGCTTATGATTATCAGTTGGAGGGAATGGCATAGAAATAATTCCAAGAGAAGTTACTGGAGCACTTTTACCCTAAAACACTAAGGTAGAGGAAAGTTGAAAATTTTATCTGTTTGACTTAGGGTAGTATGTTAGTAATGGATTAAACTATCTCCTTGATTGACTTGAGTCATTTTTCCCCAATATTGATGGGATATGAGGTAACTATGTTTAGTAGTTTTCGATATGGACATAGACGTGAGATCAAATCCAAGGTAAATATCATTCATTTGAAGAGGTTTACTAAGGTAGTAGATTAGTCTCTCATTTCTGATGGGATCTTAAACTAGGATTCTTGTGGGAGGTAGATAGTTTAGGTTGGGAAATTTTTTGGTACGTCTTCTGATTATAGGAAGTGTCATTTTGAGAACCTTATCTAGGGCGGTGGTGGAAAGAGTATCCAGTGGAAAGGATCTACCTCTTAGGTAGGTAGTTCAGTCATCTAATATCAGTGTGGTAGACCTGATCATGTGTGTGGTCTATTACTTCGACCACTAGTCAAGTGAAGAGCTTGCAGAAGTATGGGTAATGTAAAAAGGTTCTGTAATAAAACTAGGTAAGTGGACAGTGATGTAGGATCTAGAATAGTACAGAGCAAAGGAAGGGGTTGGCTACCCCGTATCAGTTAGAAATTTGGAGTTCCAATTGATGTAGGGTTAGGGCAGTGGACATAATACTTTGGGATGAGAGTGCTCATATCAGTAGGGTAGTGTAGCTTCAGAGACTCATATATAGATTTAGGGTATGGGAATATGACAATTTCATGTTATTCAGCCTACATAGGTTGGTAATGTGGTTGGACCATCAACTGTTTGATGTATGATTCTTATAGATTCTTTTCTTTCTAGCACATTATTTGACATATTAGTCTCACACTGTTTTATATCTTCCCGATTTGTAAGAGGTATAGGTCTGGTAGTGGAGTATATGTTTTCGGGTGATGTTGATCGACATGTCGTTAGGGGTGTGACTAGATGTTATTCATCAATATAAGGAATTTTCCCTCAAGGTTATCGGGTACTATATCCCTTGGTAATTTTATATAATTGAGATGAAAGTTTTTATCTTGATAATAGGGATATACTGGTAGGTTACATACTAGGATTAAATTGATTGTTACCATCAGAGACTGAGTTTTACATCTACTAAGGGTGAGACTTATGTTCACTGTGGGGAATGAGATATCTGGGAAGGTTGTGTAGGGACATTTCTTCCACAAATAGGTTATCTCACATCCCATGTTATAAGTCTTTTTCTAGATGATGAGGTAGTGGAGCATTATGTCTTCCCTCCGGTGGTGGATCAATTTCAAGATGTGCTTCTTGAGGTCTTCTTAGGGCTTACACGAGAGAGAGTGGTTGAGTTCATGATTGAGCTGATGTTTGGTGTTAAGGACTTTTCTATTATACCTTATAGAATATAACTAGTAGAGATCTAAGAGCTTAAAAATCATCTATATGAATTGGATAATAAATGGATTTTCCATTTGAGTACATCACCCTGGGGATCACATGTTTTGTTTACTAACAAGGATGATGGGATGTTGTGGTTGTGTATCGATTATTGAAAGTTGAATGAAATTAAAATTAAGAACCAATATATTATTGTATGTATTGATGATATCTTTAAGCAGATGAAGGATTATTTTTTGTTCTCTAATAATAATTTGAGTCCAGAGTATCATTAGTTGAGGGTGAGACCTTCTGAGATACCGCATTATTCTTTCAAAAGTAGGCATGGTTTATATGAGTTCGTCGTGATGCCTTTCAGTTTGACGAACACACCTAATATGTTTATGGAATTGATTTAGTGAAACATTCACCAATACATGGACCACTTTTTATATGACATATTGGTGTAATCCTAGAATCATGATGATAATTCCACACATCTTGACATCGTCTTGAGTACACTAAGAGAGAATTAACATTACACCAATATATGAATGTGTCAAATATGAATTGAAAAGATATATTTCTTGGGTCACATCATCTTGGAGGAAGGTGTGTTAGTGGATCCAGATAAGGTTTAATAACTTTTATCTAGGGATCATTCCAAGAATTTTTTTGATATTCAAAGATTTTTGGATTTAGAAGGTTACTAAAAGAGGTTCTTCAAGGAATTTTCACTCCCAGAAACACCAATCTTAGTCTTAACCAAGAAGAGTATATAGTTTGAGCGGAATGAAACATGTGAGAATGAATTTTAGGAGATGAAGAAACATTTGACCACTACACTGATCTTGATCTTACCAGATTCAAGTAAGAACTATGATTTGTTTTTTGATGCATCTGGGTCTAGACTTGGGGTAGTAATGATGTAGGGAAATCGAGTGATGTGGTATAGATCATGATAGTTGAGGTCACGTGAGACATCAAGTTGGATGTAGTGGTTTATACCTTGAAATATTGGTGGAATTATCTTATGGGTGAGAATTTTATCATATATATTGACCATAAGATCTTTATTTACATCTTTTCTTAGCATGATTTGAATCATATGCAGTAGTTATGGAATGTGTACATGAAGTATTTCAAATTTGATCATTCTTATACACCTAGGTAGGGAAACACTTTTATTAATGAATTGAGTTGGAAGGGATAGACTCAAGAAGTTCCGGATTCTAGTTTTGAGTGGAAGATGATGGACTTTTTTCCAAGATACATATATGTGTTTAGGAGGAGCATAAGATGATGAAACTAATGTAATTGTCTATTGATCCACCAATTATAAACCATGTTAATATAATGAAGTATGAGGATTCTGAAAATTTTTATTTGAGATCTGTCTATGAAGGTTGAGAGACACCTTCTGAATAGACTATTGATAAAGATGAGATTATTCACATTTATGGACATGTTGTTATTCCAACTTGTATATGGGAAGAGATAATTCCTGAGTTTCATGCCATGAAGAAGTGGGTGGTGTACCCTTGTTTGACCAAGATGTATGATGATCTTCTTAAAAAATACTAGGGGCTGAGAATGAAAAGGGATATTGCAAATTTCATGATACGATGTTACACCATTTAGTAGGTGAAGGCTAAGCATCAATGACTTTCTAGACTTTTATATCCATTTCCCATTACAAAATGGAAGTGGGATGATGTTACAATGTATTTTTTGGTAGGTATTCCAAGGATTTCGTAGAATAATGATGTGATTTTGGTGATTGTGGATTGGTTGAATAAGGAATCTCATTTCATGCCGATTCAGGAGTCTTCCACCATTGACCAGTTGGGTGACTTATTTTTCTAGTAGATAGTACATTTTCATGGGGTACCTTAGAGTATTATTTCATATCATGGTCCTTAGTTTACTTCATGCTTCAAGAAAGGGATTTAGAAGGATCTTATTACCTAGGTGTTTTTTAGAATAGATTTCCACCTATTGACAAATAGGCAGTTAGAGAGTACTATCCAGGTATTGGAATACATAGTGAGGGAATGCATACTAGACTTTGGGGGATCTTGGTATAAACACATCGGGCTCATCAAGTTCACCTATAATAATGGTTATCATGGGACTATTCAGATGGAACCATATGAGGTACTCTATGGTAGGCTACGTAGATCACCCTTATGTTTGATGGAAGTCGGAGAATCAGAGTTATTGGGAATGAGTCTCATACAGGAGACATGAAAGTATGTTTTGATGATCATGAATCATATTTCTAAGGCTCTAAGTAGATAGAAGTCATACATTGATCAGTTTCATCAACATCTTGAGTTTACGGTGTGTGTAATCATGTGTTCCTTTGGGTGTCACCAAGAATGGGTCACTACTGGATTCATAATTATGGTAATTTGGAAACTAGATATATGCGGACATTTGAGATTATAGAGAGAATCATACTAGTGGAATATATATTGGATCGTCAATAGTGGTATAGTGGTATGAAAAATGTTTTTCATGTGTCACATTTTTTATATTATCACCCCAAACAATCTCATGTGATCGATGTTGATGGTGTTGAACTTGAGGCTGATGCATCCCCTGAGGAGAATCCATTTTGTTTTCTGAATAATAGTGAGAAAGTTTTGATAGGTAAAAATGTTCCTTTGGTCTAATTGTGGTGGCAGAATGGTAACGTTCAGGAGAAAAATTTGGAGAGTGATGAAGATACTCTACACCAGTGGCCTGAACTTTCTACCTTGGAGGATTAGAAATGCTTGGGAGTACCCCTCAAGGATGAGTTATTATAAGGTGGTGATGTTGTAAGATAATTTCCCTTCATGTAGGTACACCCTTGTTTAAATTATTATTTCAATCCCCTTAAATTTGTTAAATAAAATTTTTCCATTATTATAATAGGTCTCAGTGGGTTTTTTGGGTTTCTAGGCATGGAAAATGGGAGAATGGAGGCCATTAAATGCTAAGGGAACGGGTGGTGCACGGTTAGTACTAATCATGCCCCTATCATAGGAAGCTGTGTAGCTTAACTCTCTAAGAAAATTATTGGTTCATGGACACCACACAATTTTATAAACTGTGTGGGTGGTCCAACAAACCGTTCAGCCAGGGACCCCTCATGGATAGAAGGTTCCACATGGTTGGAATGTGGTTTGGCCAACTATGCAGTCAAACTATGCACCTCGATAAATTGGTGTATTTTTCTATCCCCCCACTTGGGATTTAAATGTTCTTATTACATTCTCTTCCCATTTCCTCCTCCAATATCCGAGGTTATGAACCAAATCCTCCCAATCTCTCCAATGGTGGTCCCATTCAATTCTTTGATGTTTGAAGTGTCATTGGTTTTTAGTAGAAGGTTTAGGTGATTCTATCCCTCATATTCCTTCTATTTTCGAGAAAAACATGGTGTGATGTTTCTTATCCTTATGAAGACTCTAAAACCTTACTTTCCATCATATTATTATTTTGGGTTTTGATGGTGGTTTGGTCTTGAATCAAGGGTCATGGTTGAGTGAGAGTTCTTCTACAAATTTGAGGTAGGTGGTCTATAAGTTATATCCCATAGTCATGTTGTTTATCTATAGGTATGTGTTTGATTTCTTGTACTTTTGTTCTAAACATTTAATTCATTGGTATTAAATGATAAATTGGGTGTCTAAATGATGTGTTGAACCATTCATGAAACCCATGGGATCTGTTGTTGGAGAGTAAACTGGGGTTATGGACACCCAAGGGGTGAGCCACTCCCATAAACATGGGAATTGATTTTTAAAATGATGAATTGAAGGTTTTATGCGATTAAAACAACAGTAATTGTGTTTATCATTATAACATGGAATGAAGGTTTTTTTGGATTAATTTGAATAAGATAAATGAGTTATGGGTTGTAATTTTTTAAATGTGATAAATGGTTTAAGGGGTAATGTTCATTTTATAAAATAGTTAAGAAGTATGTTTAATGGTTGTGGTTGTGACTAAATGGTAACATAAGAAAATTATGGAATCAGGTTAATTGTAATAAAAAACATAAACCATAGGAATTGTGAAAAATTGAAAAGGTAATCCCCTTTATATTTTTTTGAAGAACGAAAGATAATATTAATGACGAATAGCAGCAGTCGTACATAAGCAGAGCCAAGAAGGGAAATTGTCCAGCCATAGTTGGTTGACATTGAAGCGGCCTGAGGCCGCCAGCTGATGGGCCGCATTGTTTCCTTCCCTATTGGTAAAGGAGAAGGTGCAGTAAGAGAAGCCTTGGCGCAGCGAGCGGATTCTCTTGACGATAAAGCCAAAGGCCTGGAGTCCGGCGTCACTATGGTTAATAGCATTGATAACAAAAAGGTAGTCAGACTCGATGATGATATCAGCCCATCCACGTTCAACAATGAGCATTATCCCTACCAGTATGGCATATGTCTTAGCAACTGAAGGTTCCCAGAAGGCATGATGTGGTTTATATTTTGCTGCAATGATCTTCCCCAGAAGATTTCGAGCCAGGAGGCCGAGAGCAACATGCCCATCCTTGGAGAGAGAATCATCCACACTAAGCTTAATACTCCCTTCCTTTGGGGGGTCCAATGAGGAGAACAGGAGGGGGAAACACCTGGCATAAAGTTTCCTTTGCAGTACTTCCATCCCTTAATCCATGAAGTGGATTGTTCAATCCAGAACTTGGGAGGCTGATGAACATGGTGTAAAACCGAATTGTTATGTCGAACCCAAATGATCCAGGCCAGGGTGCAATGAGAGCTTGCATTAGATGATGAAAGAGAGGAACACCAGCACATTAGAAGATCGGGGAGGTCAGAGGCAATGTCCAGTGAATCATCTGAAGTCAAGCCCCATTTATTCCAAATTTCCTTGGCTCCCGAGCAGTGAATGATGGAGTGCCAAGGAGTTTCAGGAATATTCGGGCAGAAAGGGCAGGATTCAGAAATGGCCATATGTCGGTAAACAAGGAGGCTCGTGGTAGGGAGGGTGCCCATGCACACCTTCCACCAAAATTGTCATATTTTTTGGGGGATGTTGAGCTTCCAAAGCGCTTTCCATAGTCCCTCATCACGGTCGTGAGAGTGAATGCCAAGAGCTAGTCTGTACCCGGATCTCACCGTGTACTCGCCTGAAGTATCATTAGTCCAAAAAAGATGGTCGAGGCCTGAATTAGGGACCCAGGGGATGCTCAGAATAATTCTTTGGTCTCTTTCATTAAACCATTCCTAGATCTTTTCCACACACCATCCAAGGCCCTGGTCTGAAAAGAGGTAGTTGACAGAGGCATCTTCAAGACCTGGTTGGGCGGGGGATGTGGCTCGCACACCATCCTTATCGATAAGCCAGGTATCAGTCCATATGTTAACAGATGATCCATTTCCAATCCTCCAGCCCAGTCCTTTTTCTAGGAGATTTTGGGCCCCCCAAATTCTTCTCCAGAGGAAGCTAGGTCGGGGGCCAAGGAAGGATCCACGAAAGTCCATGTGGGGAAAGTTCCTTGTACGGAGTACCATGGCACATAATTATTGGTCATGAAAGTCTATATCGAGAATCGGTGTTGGTCGTGGTGTTCCACCCAATATTAATGGTGTTGGTTATAGAATTCCACACCATGGAAATGATTTTGCTCATGGCGGTCCACGTTTGGAATAAGTGTTGGTCATGGAAGTCCACACCATAGTTTGGTTACCTAGAGTGATGATCTAAGGTATAATTAATTATAAATTATAATTAATTTACAGGCAATATAAAGTGGTCATGGTATTATTTTGGAACCAAATATCCCTTAGGGGTAATTTAAAACTACTTAAAGAAGAAACCTATCTTATTTTCCTTCTTTATATTGTTTATTTATACTCTCCATACACTGTTATAGACTGGATATTTTATTAGACACTATTGGTGGTGGCCTATTGATTTTTACTCACACCCTTATTCGGACATCATTGGATACAAAAGAAAACTTCTTGGGTATTGTTTTGGATGAGTGATATGACCTTATATTGGATGGATTATATGGAATTTTGGATGGAGAATATATGTGGGGATTCAGCTGATGTTGGTACGTATTTTGGAGATTTTATTCCATCATGTATTGTTTTTTTTTCTTAGGAAACTTAACACTTGTAGGAAATCACATGTTTATTGTACTTGGTTACGAAAATGTACCTAGTTTGGGATATTTCATATGATTCATGGTTGTTGTTAGCTGTTGATCATTATTAATTGGTGATTTTTTATCTTGATTTTCGTTATCATCTTACTCTAGTAAAGAGGGTATAGTCTCCCCATGTTTCTCATTATACCCTGACTTCTAGTCTATAACCTCTAGTATATTGGGAGGCATTCAAGAGGTTATGTGGTGATCTGTATCAGGGCACTGGTTATAGTGGCTTCTGAGTTGGGATGATACACATAGATTCAAATAACTTTATCCCTATTTGTGAATCTAATATGGTGAAAGACTTAGAAAAACTCTATATTTTGGTTATAGAAAAGTTTCATGGAATAAAAGTTTCAACCATCTCATCCCAATATATTCATTTCACCTATTTTTCTTGCTTATATTTATATCAAAATTTTGGAACCTAGTTGACCAAGATAATGGATTATCATCCTCAAATGGATGGAAAATGAAAACATATGATCCAAATGTGAGACGGAATTATCTGATATTATGTAATAGATTTCATAGGCTCTTGGTAGGATCAGATACCATTAGTTTACTTCTCATACATTAAAAATTATCAAACTCGATATATAGGGATGATTTTGAATCATTTTATGCCCATCCTTTTTTGTCTCCACTTTTTTGGGTGGCGACCAGAGAACCTTCATTGGTAGGGGATAGTCTTGTTTAGGAGACCATTGAGAAAATTTAGATGATTAGGAAAATAATATTGATGTCCTAGATTCATCATAAATTTTATGTGGATCATCATCATCAGTTGTTATCATTTTATGTGTGATGTCATGTGTTCTTGAAATTCTATTCAATGTTAGGGCATCAACTTTTGGGTATACAAGGTAAATTGTCTCCTAAATACTTTGACCCTTTTGAGATACTATAATGAATTTGTGATATGGATTATTAGTTGTATTTACTACCATGATTAAACTCTGTATACAATGTATTACATGTATCAAAATTAATGAAGTACCAGCCTAATCCTAACCTTGTGATTCAATGGGGCCACATTGATCTAACAACATATGCTACTTTGTTACATGTGTTGGTATAAATTTTGGATAGATAAGAGAATTTTTTACATGGAAAGAGTATCTGTTTTCAATGAGTTTTATGGAAGCATAGTCAAATTTAGGAAGAGACGTGGAAATGGGATGACTTATGCTGGGGTAAAGGACCAAAATTTTCTAAAATACTAGAAATTTCTAGCTTTTTGGGGTCATAAATCCTTACGGTGGAGAAAAGGTAACATCTATGATTTTAGGTACTTTATAATTTTATTATATTTTTTGAATTTATATACCAATTTCATTGAGTTTTTGGAGTTTCTTTATGTTTTAGGAGTGTTTTTGATGTTTTTAAGGGTTTATGGTTTGGGCATGGTTTGGGGAAACCATGAAACTTCCCTAATAAATCGTGAAAGAGATTCTAGGATTCATTGGGAAGGTGAATGGTTTGGCCAAACTATTAGTGTTCTCGGTGAAATGATGCAAGCAGTTACAAAGGTAAATATCATGGTTGGCACACAATTTTTGGAACTATGAAACCTAACCATGTGAGGGATGTTTGGAGATAGTATCATGCACATGGTTAGCGCACGATTTCCCAAACTATGTGACATAACCCTATAGACTGCCTTTATTTTTTAGAAAATTAGATTTTAACTTATTTTTTGGCCCCAAAACCCTAATTTTATTCCCATATATTAGGAAATCAAATTACTATCCTTCCATTAGAATTATTAGTGATTCATTTTGATCTTTAAGTTTGTTTAGATGAATCAAAGTGTGTTGGATGTCTAAAATAAATGGAACATCTCTTTTTTCTCTCTTTCTCCTTGGATATCCTTATATTTTCTCAACTAGAACATTAGATCTATTCTATTATGGATATATCTATAATTCATAAATTGTTTTAATTGGATATTCATCATAACTATTGATGGAATGATATTTTTTTCACGGATTAAGAAGTTTCATTGTGTCATTGATCATTGTTACCACCCATTGAGAGGTAGGTGGATTCTATCTCTTCAACACTTGTTCAAGTACTTGAAGTCTTAGTTTTATTTTTATTTATTGTTTATATTTTCAAAGGAAAGGTTAAATTGTTTCTTAAAGTAAAATATTTTGGTTTATAATTTGATAACAAAGGAATTTTGATGGATTTTTCAAAACCCCTTTTTTATAATGTTAATTATAGTTTTAAAATTTCAGTTTTGTTTTAATGCCTAAAAATGTTCGATGAGATTTTTTAAAAGGAATGATTGATTTATGTGGAATGAATTGGTATGGAACTTGAAATAATTAGGTTGGTGTGTATTTATTGGGATGGATTATGGTTTTAAAGTACCACTGTCAATGTGGGATGTATCATGGTTGTGAAGTACCACCATAAATGTGGGATGGATCACGGTTTTTAAGTACCACCATCAATATGGGTGACCAAGATACAAATTGGTGATATAATGAATAACCACTTGTGAGTAGATAGAGGTATATGGAATTTTTATGCATGTGTGTATATGTGTTTTAACAAGGTATGGTTATTTCAAGTGGTAAGAAATTGTAATTTTATTTTATTAATATTTTATTACATGAAACTTGTTTATGGATTTATATAAAACTACTTATATTATTCTAACATATTTTATATAAAATGTGCTAACATGTTCTTGTTTTAGTGGAATGTCTTGGGATGTCTCTATGGATTTCTTATTGAGTTTTATAATCACCACCTTCTTAGGAACTTTGGTGTCTTTTGAGTTTTTTTACAACTATACATAGGAAAGGTAAAGGTATCATACCTCTCTAGTGTTGCATATTGATATCATGGTCAAGGCCTGTATTGGTAGATTTTTGAGCTATTTAAAGTGATGCTTGGGATGATTACACTTTGCTATAATATATTCATATTTCATTTCATCCTTTTTTGGTTTATGTATCTTGTTTTAGTTGATAATAAAATGTTGGTTTTATTTTGAGACTTTTGTTAAAATAGTTTTCTTAACATGCATCATATAGATTTTTTTATTTTTTCATTTGTTATGTTTTGTTATATTTTTATTTTCTAAATGGAAAATCATCTGCTAATATTCAGGTAATCCATTGGAATTTATTTCAAGTCTTTTTTGTTTTGGGCATGAAACCTCTGAACCGACCCATAATAATGGGTTGGGTCGGTATATTACACCAATCATTGAGTGGCCCCTAAATACATGACATGAAACACCACTCATAGGAATACAACGAAACTCATTGTCTCCCATAATTACATATAACCTTTAGTCAGGGTGTGGAAAAATCACCTTGGGATGAACCAAATACCTGAGGCCCTGGACTTCTTCATTATTTTCATGGCCTTCTCCATAACCCCACTCACTTGGAATGAACCTTTCACTCCATGTTTTTGTGCCTCTCATTGAGAAATCCTTCACTGTGTAGCCTAAGGGTCATAGAGTGACCAACCTTCCTCCCCCAAATTACACCAAGAAAATTTTTAAGGATTCACAACCCCATACATGAGAAACACACCATCACAACATGGAACTCATCCTCCATGACTTAACCATACTTAAAGGTTTTGACTTTTCTAAAAACCCTCAAAACATTCACCACATAGTGACACATACTTTCACAATGTAACATGTTAAACCCATATTGTATCACCCCTCTAACTATGGTGTGACTACTCATCCATCCCCTCATCATGGAATACCCCTCACCTACCCTGGAATGATGACCCACATGCAGAAAAATTCAACTATATAGACACCTTGACACTACACAAATATTCACCTAAGAACCTAAAAGAGTTTATGGGCCTCAGAATACATCCAAAAATATCTCCTATGGATGTTCCAACATTGAGAAACACATTTTGAATCACAATTCTCAAAATATCCCCCACTCCAGAATTAAAAATAAAAAATTCCCTTGATTTTCAATAACTCACAACATCATGGGTCATTAAAAACTCCCCATATAAATTCTTCTCATCCCTAAGAAGTATCCTCATGCATCCTTCAGAAAATATCTTTGTCACTGCTCCTTAACGAAAAACCCAAATTATATGTCTCCCTTTTACTATGGATGTGCTAACATTGCACCCAAAGTAGATCTAATATTCCAAACCTCACAAGCCTCTCACCTCAACACCTCATAATGTCATTCATTCCCCAAAATCATGTGTTTTGAATATTTTTGAACTGTTGTGATAAATCACACATTAAATACGCTATTTAATACCCTACTGTACTAACCACTCCTAAAAACAATCCATACCATGCATCGTGGAATCAATAAATTCCACTAACTCTACAATGAATCCCTACTCCCAACAACATTTATTGGTTCTCAAAATGAATACATCATATTCCATTGATTGATATTGACAGTCTATAAGAGACCATCACTCAATAAATGTCACACCAGAGCATTACCTGGTAATTCCTATCAAAACCCACAATCTATATTTAGATATTATACCCATAACATGAATCCCCACTCAAGTGCACCAACCATTATACTTTTCTTTGAGTAATGACATTCCATAGACTTGGTCACCCTACTAGTTTGTTTCTCAAAATACACACCTAGTTGTAAAACTTGACTACCATATCTCATCTAGAACGTTTTTGTATCTAAATGTACTAACTCAATAAGATCCTCATTGATCGAAACCCATTATTGGGTATTTATATTTACCATACTCAACTCGATCGCTTGAATCCAAGCACTATTACCAAGATCGAAACCACTATAGGGTTGTTTCAAATGACACATCACCCTCAACATTCACCAAAAACTACTTAAAATAATAATCAAACACTTAGATTATCTATGTGATGAACCCCACCATAGGTATTTCCTTATCACCATTCCATGAGCATGATCTTACCCAACATCCACCATTAGGTGAACACTGACACCCACAAGCACCTCTTATATAACTCAAATAGTTTCAAATCCCAAACACTAATATAGGTTCTAGGAATATTATGGTTACCCATAAAACCACTTTACAATAATAATGAAAATCCACCATCATACACCCAGTCCCAACAGATCTAATTCAAGTTCAATGACCTTGATCACTATCATGTGACTCTCGCATTCCATCCCACTACAGGCCCAACCTTGTTCCTATGGAAACATATAATCCATTTGGTACCCAAATCACTATAGATGAGGAAAACTAATATTTCCTTATCTATTAAATCAATCCACTCAGTCCCTAAACTTTCCATAAGACCTAGTAGTCATGTCACAATATTTAAATTTTCACAAGTGGTCACAACTCATCTCCCATAAGAACTGACTATCTCAACACTTCTATAATCTCACAATCCGTCAGTTATTCTTAAATCATACCAGTCACATCTGATGAAATGGTTCCCACTAGTATTTCACACTTAACCATACCTCAAGAAAACCCCTTCTCTATCCAAAACATGTCATATAATCAAGGGTTAACACACTTTTTGTATTTCTCAACCACAACAAGGCATCTCGAACCTTTCCACGATCATCTCATATCTAATCACCTTCCATGAATGATCATACACTGATCCAATCATTTGTCCATGATAAAAATCTATACATATTAGAAATTAAGAAGTCCTAGAACTCCATTATAACACATAAGAATATCTCAAGGTCCTAACCCCCAAATAGGTCTAAAGGGATTAAACATGTACATCCCAAAATGTCTACACAGACACTTGGAAGGAATCACATGTGACCAATGTGTATTTCTAGATATAATCATGAATTAACCCAGGGAGTCATGTGACTCACACAACTCAGTCTCCCTATATTGTAGATTTTTCTAAAATCCCCTCATCAACAAGTATAACATGTCCCAAAGACCATTCACACCTAATCAAAAACGAATATTACTTTCCCTAGGTTAAGCTTTAGTCACACCAATCCACCACCATGTAGGTTAAGAAAATGCTCACCCTGTGAGACTATGGTTAGAGAGTATCCCTTAAACCACTGTAACAATTTTGCTCAATAACCTCTTTTACTAAAATAAGGAATACCCAAGTACGCATACACCCTGATGTCCCTATGACATACCATTAACTCAAGACCCTCTAAATTTATATTATATTAATCCTAGGTTCACTTTTCAAATTAATTGCCTAACCATGCCTCTCATGCATGTTATACCAATCATAACATGAGTAAAATCCATGTTTCCACGTTCATAAAGGTTCTTACCAGCTCAGGTTAACCCCACTCTCTTGGGTTTCCATCATACATCACAAATCATATATAAGAGTAAGAGGAAAGTTCCCTATTACTCAATCATAGTAATATCTCACCCAAATCCTTATCCACATCTTAGTATAAATAGGATCTCCCAAAAATTCCATAAGTCACATACGACTAGGTCATAACTCACGACTCATCATCCATGATCCCCTCTCAATTATCATAAGGAAATTCACATGTCAACACACCCACTCTAGGGTTATTATCCACACATGGAATCTGTGTAAAGAGTGCCCCCTCAAGGATAATGGTCATATCCACATATATATAATGAATCTCTCTATGATGATACATATGGAGGAAATCATACCCATGTCATTTATTTAAGTAGAATTACACCATTAAGTTATTTTTTAAAACACCAAATAAGTTATTGGTAACACTTTAAATAACATTAATCTATTTTACTTTCCAAAACCATACATACACATATTGTTTGGTTGATTATCATTCCACCAATAATTTGTTTTGGATAAATCAAATAAGTTATTTGACACTCTAAATAATTAAAATCTATTGTCTTTTCCAGAACCAATATCATAGTCACACTTAATCATGCACCATCCATCCAACGTTGCATTTTTTTATTATTAGTGGAAGAAACCCACAAAAAACAAAGTCATGGGTACGCCAAAAAAGACAAGTTTAAGGTGTCCTGAAATAATGAAGGCCAAGATGGTCTCCCCTATTCAAGTTATCCCCTTTCAGATTATTTTTAAGATAACTAGAGAAACAAATGATGATTATACCTTGATTAACCACCACCGTGGAAGCCAGATAATCTGCTACCTTGTTGCCTTCACTCCATGCATTAATAAACTGGGTGTTTCTATTTTTGAGGTTTCCTCTACACTTCCTGATAATATAAGTAATTGACCATGGAGGGGAAATTTTCCATTCATCGAGTTATGGATGATCTTGGAATCAATTTCAATTTGAATAAGAGATAAATTCTTCTGGGCACACAACATGATATCTATATGCATAGCCTCAGCCACTGCCTAGATAGAATTCCCCCTCCCATAAAATGCAGTAAAAGCAAGTAGGATACTTCCACTACAATCATGCACAACTCCACCACCTCGAATGATCCCCCAAAGCATGAACCATCAAAGTTAAGTTTAAGACCCATGTTTGGAGGTAATGAGAAAACCCAATTCCCTCTTATCACATGATCCGAAGGAAGAAATAAAGAACCATATGCCTGCATGTTCCTCAAAGAGGGGGTATCACTAGAAATATTAGAGCAACATACTATATCAATTAGGGTATATCTTGTATTCATGACAATAGGAATTTCTGTACAATGAATACGTTCAAAGCAAGCCTTGTTTCTTGCCTTCCATATACACCAACACCCTGTACTTAGAATCACAGATCTTACTATTTATCCAGAAATGAACTATTCAATCCATGAAACCATTTATCCAGAAACAGAGTGTCAGCAGTATATAATCCTAATAAAATTTTGAATTCTCTATAGAAACTCCAAGCAGCCATGGCCCATTCAGTCTAAAAGAACAGATTATTAGAATCCTCTTCTTTATTCAGATTGCAATAGTGGAATTTAGAAACCAGGTTGATACCCCTCCTTTTCACATTCTCATATGTGGGGATATCCTAGTTTCTAATTCTATACATAAGGAAATTAAATTTTGTGGGAATACTATTACACCAAAACACATTATTCCAAATATCATGTTTCCCCTTAGGAGTAGAAATTTTTCAAAACTCTTTAGTGGAAAACATACTAGAATTCGAAGCATTGAACATACACTTGGAAAGATCCAGATTCAAAACAATAAGGTCAAAAATCTTTCTTTGATCCTCACCTAGAACAACGTTGATAAAATATAGGTAACTAATGGCCTCCCTGAAATAAATCATAGGAACTGATTATCCCGGGAAACCAATAACCAACCCTATCCAATTATAGTTTCAAAAAGAAATAGAGACCTCCCTATAATCCATAGTGAGTGATGAAGGATGATAGGGATAATACTCTAGATTAAGGACCAGAAAGGCAAGGAAGGTCTTCTGCCTTCCACAGAGTTTCCTCCTTGTAAAGACATAATTTTACTTCAATGTGTGCTCCCCTCTAAAACCTCCTAATAAAGTTTAGCAATGATTAAATACACCGTATCCCCTAGACTTCTGACATTAATCCCACCCTCATGAACCAGCCTAGCCAATCTATCCCACAAAGTCAAAAGAAAATTCACCTCAAGATGAGCATCCCATATGAAGTCATCCAGTATTTTGTCAATAGCAATGATAACACCCTTTAGAACATTACTATATGAGAGCACATGTATCATAATAGCCATTAACACACTACTAATTAAAGTAATCCTACCACCAAAAGGTAGAAATCGGTTTTTCCAATCAAGCACTCAACTCATGATTCTATTAATGATGCCATCAAAATCTCTAATTTGGATTAGGCCATGGGAGATATGGGATCCAAGATAATCCAAGGGAAAAGAACATTTCTATGTGTTAAGTGATCAGGATAGGGATATGTCTTTCTTGTCACCACATTTGTTAGAGATATACAAATTTCTTTTTTTCCCTGTTGATAATTTTCCCACTCCAGAAGTTATATTCATCCAGAAATTTAATTAGACCTCTGACCAATCTAACACTAGCATTGATGAAAATCATAGTATCATATGCAAATATAAAGTGGGAGATCGATGGTTGGTTCATTATTTTTTGATAAGGAAGAAGTTTTCCTCTGTAGTATTTTTTATTGATAAGGTGACTAAGAGTATCTTGAATTAGAATAAAGAGGGTCAAATAAATAGGATCCCCTTGTCTGAGACCACAAGTTTCCCTAAAAAAAACCATGAGTTTTTCCCATGTTGGAAACCATTATCCAGGAGGAGCTAAAACATCAAAATAGGATATCAATAACCCATGAAGAGAAGCTAATACCTTAAAAACCATCATGATAAACCCCCATTCCATTCTGTCATAAGATTTATTCATATCAAGCTTCAAATCCATATTTGAACCATGTCATTTAAACTTGATATCATAGATCATCTCAAGATCCAAGTCAACCGCTACCTAGATACAATGAACTCTAAAAAAACCATGTTTCTCTAAAAAAATGCATCAAGAAACGTGAACGAATAGGTGTGAATTGATGATACTTGATAAGATTTTGTAAGGGAAATTACACAAACTCAACGACCTATAGTCACAAATGGAATATGAATTTTTATCCTTGGGAAGCATAACCAGAGTGGTATCACTAACCACCCTTGGAATAGAACCACCCAAAAAGAATTTCTGAATGGAAAAAATAATCTATGCTTTAACCACCTCCCATAACCCCTATAAAATAACCTAGGAAAACTATAAGGACTTAGAGTACTCTCTAGGTTAAGATTCATCATAGCATAAAGGATCTCCTTCTCATTAAGAATAGCCTCCAATAGATTATTGTCAAGGTTAAACATCATATTATGAATATCCTAAAACAATTCTACATTACCACTAGGATAACCATTCACCCTATTCATATTAGGATCAGCAAGTAAATTTTTTAATAAAGAAAAATCTAAGGACACAACCACATCTCTATTGCCCGAGAATGAGCCATATTCAAGAAGAAAGTTCAATTTAACCATCCTCCTTCATTATTTTATTCACACATGGAAATAAGATGAATTTTTGTCTCCTTCACGAATCCATTTCACTCTTTCTCTTTAATGATAAATATGATCCTATTTTAGGATAAGGTCTTCCATATCATTTTCCTTACACGTAAGGTCCTCAAAGGCCATGTCATCCCAACTATCTTCCAGAGCTCTTTTTATACTCACAACCTCCTATTTCATACACTCCAACCCTTGATCAAAGGGATAAATATTTTTTTCCCAAGTGTGAATCATATACTTAAGATGTCTCAATTTATTATTAATGGCTACCCAAGAATAACCTTGAACTGATTCCTCCCAACAACCTATGACAAGCTGGTGATACTCAATCATATCATTCTAATGATCACAAAACCGAAAATGATCTCTTCCTACCTGTCTAGGAGATAAGGACACAAGGAGAGGAGATTATTATGAAATCCCATGAACAAGGTGGTCCACTTTTTCATTAGAGAATCTAGAAACTACATGAAAAATAGTGAGGAACCGATCAAGATGACTCCAATAATGATTACCCCCTTTCTGGTTATTTCACCATGTGAAGAAATCCCTAGAATATCCCATATCAATAATCCATTTACCAACCATGAACTGAACAAAACTCCTACTAGCCACATGAGAAAACACACCCTGACCTTTCTTCTCCTCAGTCTCTAAAATAATGTTAAAGTATCCACAAATAATCCAAGGGAGTTCCTTCAGATCAAAGCTATTCAAGCTCTGCAAAAAAATCTCCCTCCTTTGAGCCTCACAACTTCCATACACAAATAATATAAAAAGGGAATTCACTCATGTGCTAACTTTCATAGTAATGAATTGATCTCCAGCTTTGAATAAGTCCACTAACACATCTTTATTCCAGAAAACCCGTATATGGTGGTTATTTGGGTCTGCATGCAACCATGCATGCATTCTCATTTTACAAGAAAAGTCACTGATCCTACTCGGGTTTTGTTTATTCTCCCGAATAGCGGAAATACACACATTATTTTTATTAATTTTTATGGACATGAAATCGGTCTTCACTCGTGAACCAATTCCATGACCATTCTATATGATCATCAGAATCCTTGGAACAATCTTGGCCTGGCTTTGGCCCCTGGAATCTTGGTCAGACTAGAAAAGGAGTATAAATGCATCTTAATATAATGAAGTTTCACCCTAGTACACACTCTTATATATGAGGATGGAGTAGATTTGATAGGATAAGCTGAAATTGAATGACACCGACTAAGATCCCTTCTCATTTTTTAGGGGTAAATGGTTATCAACATCCTTATATACCTAAACATCTTCCTTGCAGACTCTCGAGTTTCCTTTGGAGAGAGAAATAGTTTGGTGTGGTTCCCCATACCATATCCCTTTTACCTCTAACATAGGTTCTCTATGCATGCCCCTGAATGTAGATAGAGTCGTATCATCCTTAACCATCTCAACCGGGTTATAGGATGCAGAAGGTAAGGATTCAAAAGCTGAAAAGAGACACCTCAAAGGACCAGATAAAGAAAAACATTGTTTGACTGAACCTTCCCAAAACAATATAAATACTTTTGGATTCAGATAAAAACACAAAAACATATCTTACTTAGTCATAAGATTGGTATTAAGGACAAGCAGAGAAACATACAAACTAGGTGCTTTCTCATTAGTTAAAGAAACAACATTAGTCATAGATAACATCTCAGATTTACCAATATAAGTATTAGAACTAGTCATTGATATCAGATCCAGATTACTAGAAGTAGCATCAACACTAGTCATGGGTACCTGTTCAGGATCATTGATAACTACATCAAATATGTTACCCCTGCTAACTGGATTGTCATCAGATATGTCACCCCTTTTATCAAAATTATGAAAATGAATCCCACCATGTTTAAATTTCATGCATACCAACACCAAGTAACCTTGTAGACAACAATAGGAACAATACCAAGGAAACACTGAGTAAACAATGTATTGATTCCCAAAAAGTGACCCCTTCACCTTTAAGAAGACCCTATCTAGGAGCGGCAATGACAGATCTAATTCAAAATAGATCCGCACATTTGATACATCCACACCATATCTGGTACTATTATTTGACCAGATAAAACCCCCTAGATAATCTCCCATAGCTTTGAGGATATATATTTTATGCAAGTGCAAGGGAAAACCTGGTAGGGAAATCCACACCACCGCATAAAGACTTTACTTCCCTTTATGGACATCAAGCGAACAATGAGATAGGTTGAACCTCCATCGACCTATGTTATGAGAGGAATTGTAAAATGCATTTATAAAGACCTATTCAGATGAAAAAATATGAAAAAAAGAATACTGGTGTATTGGAGAAACCCATATTGGAGCAGAAAGACCCCAAGAGTCGACGAACTTCTTGGAAATCAAAATAAGCGGCTTTGCTGATCCAAAATGAGAAACAAGAGTCTATTTCAGAACCAATATATAAATAAATCAATAAAACAAAGAACAATATTTGCTAATAATAAACTAAACCTTAATAGATAAAACAAAATTAAAATAAAAAATCCCTAGTAACTTGGACTTCATCCCATGTGGGTGTTGTCTAGATTCAAAATATTGCACACTTTCCAAGTCTCAACTAGTCCTGTATCATCTATAACATATCTAAATTAGTGATACAATTAAAAAACACACTGATTCAATTTTGTAATTTTCTATCCCGGTTCACTCCATAGTTAATATATTGAAGCACCACATGACCTCAGGCATGACTCACCATATACCAGAGGCTTCCAACTAATAAAAAGGGTTTATAGTGATATCGTGGTAAGAATATAAATTAATTTTAGAGAAATGAAAATATAGGAAATATCATACAAATATTCATAAAAATATCCATAACAATAAATAAAAAATGAATCATATTCCTCTAGAAGTAGATAACATGTCATGCTTGATAAAAAAATGAACTATATAAAATATCACATGAGTTAGAAAAACATTAAAAAGTTCCTCAATGGTCATATAATATACATCCTAAAATAAAATTAAATAAATTTACACCCAAAATTAGTCCAAATACCCAACATAGTCCCATACCCCAACTTTGTCTATATTATCCAGATTAAACATCCAATATTGGGACTCTTCGCTACCTATACCTATGATCATAAGGTTTTCTCAGGTACCAGTGTTCTTGATCCTCTCATGTAAGGTGTGATTAAAACTTAATAGAAAATCACCAATAGTATCCCTAACAAAACCAGTTGAGGGGAACATTCAATGGTTTATTCAACATTGAGTGGGTTGGGGGAATCAGTGTTGAAAACTTTTAATCCAATCTAACACTTTTTATCACTTTAATTCTATTATATTCATCACTGTTTTTTGTGAACATATTTGTTTTTTTCTCTTATCACCTTCATCTTTGCATGAAACAAATATAAAATATACACACACACACACACAAAGAGCACATCAATTTAGATAGTTCACCTCTTCTTGTATAAATGATATCCCTTGGTGTGATATGGATTCCACTACAATCACATTACCAATTAATATTATCTTGTGAGATTTAAAATATATTTTCTCTATGGTGTATGGGTATGCGTCTTGTACAACTTGTTTTGGTGAATTCCATACTCAAGAGTATCCCACACATTATAATGAAATAATTGGGATAAAAACTATATATATTCTTCCACAATAATATCTCTAAAAAGTTTTTCATGCACTTATTTATTTATTTCTTCTTATAATACTAATATTACCAGCACAACAACATTAAAGTTACAGTTATTTTCTTTAATGAATAGTAATACATAACTCATTCTTCATAGTCATAAGAATGAACACTTTATTTATTAATTAAAAGTAAAAATTCTTCTATCTGTAAAATTATCAAACTGCATAGCCTCCCTTTATTCTTCCCTCTTCTTCTATTGCATTTTTGTTTGGCGTATAAAAAAAATTATACTGGATCATCTTCAACTTTATTATAAACTTCGACAAACAAGACTTATTCAAGAGAATTATAGTGTCAAATATTAAATTATTATTGTATTAAAAATATATTTCAGGTTGTCTATGTATTAGGTATCTCATTATTGATGAAAAATATTTTCTCTCTGGGAATGGAAGCATTGAACGCACATAACATTTATTCAACCTCTAATGTGTGTGTGTGTTTCATAATAAGTTTCAGTGTCAATTATCACACCTTATATTTCTAGTAAAATCATTTGTATTCACAATGTATTGTGTGAATACATAAATTAAAATCTTTATATTTCATAAAAATTCAAAACAAATGTATTCTAGGATTTTTAACATTTTAAACACTTAAAATATCAAATTTTGTTTTCCCGCATCACCTCCTTCAGAATTTCATTTAACTGCATGTGATCATGCATAAACCACATGCATTCAAATAACCAAAATTACCATAAATTTATTACTTCAAAAATCATGGAATTATTTTTATTTATATACATTATGTAAAAATACATTTAAAATCACCTTTAAATACATGCATAAGTAATGCATGAACTGGTTGTGATCATGGATTCCTCCTTTATGGTGCAAAGCACTCTATAAATTTAGCTTCTTATTTATATCATGATAGAATTGTGGTAAAAAATTCTATGATATTTGTTTCAATGAGTATTAGCATACCAAAAAATTAACTAGATTTAAATTTTCTCTTCTCCCATGGATTTTATTTTTGTGATCATCACAAACTCGAACTTTTTCTTTGGGTGTTTCTTCATTTCAATAGAATTTTTGCAAAGTCCCAGAAAAAATATACATTGATCATCAACCCTATATTGATATGAACTCTATATTGAGTGAAATATACATCATCCTCAACTATATACCAGGTTTAAAACTATATTGGCCTCAACTATATCTTAGCCTCAACTCTGTATTCATCGGGTTTTTCTTTCGATGATCTAAATATTGGTTCATCTCCAATTATTCCTCTTTTGATGCATTTAAAATTTTTACACCAACTAGTTATCTCCAAATAAATCCCATAAAAACAATATCAAGTTATGTACTTCATGAATTGAAAAAAAAATGAAATGGTAAGACTCGTTTTTTATTTTAGATGCATGAGGTTGAAGATAAGTTACATGACTTCATTTTAGGCCTAATATCACATGTATTTTTAATGTTAACTATAAATTAAACACAAGATTCACACATAAAAATATATCTATTAAAAATTATTCTATATCTTCCATGATAAACAAAATAACAACTACGAAACCCCTTAGGTGTTTCTTATACTTTGGAAGGCCACTTGTGTCGACCTGTATTAGGGCCTCATAACCTCTTTCTCCCATGCCAATTTGCATAGGGGATCTACCTCCTATATTCCACCACCCAATATTGGTTTCAACCTTTTATCTTAGTCAGGTGTCTTTATGATATCTTGGCTACTCTGTTGGATGTTCTTGCTTGATTTGTTAATTTTTTTTCCACAAACTCTTTATAATTTAGATATTCAATCACGTTTCCTTAAATAATATATGGTCCCATAATGATTAAAGTGAAATCACTTCTTCCATTTTTTAAATATATAATAATAAGAAACATTAAATAACTTTAAAACCCAAAAATCTAATATGTTCCTTCTAATTATCAACCACTTAATATAAAATAACAAAATTATTGGGAAACTAATTGTCTTTCAATGATCTAAGCTATTCTTATTCACTTATTCTTAAATATATTGTCATAAAAAATCATTGAATTAGTTGTATTAATTCAAAACCATTGATAATAAACACAATACACACAAATTATGATCAACTACCCCATTTTATTCTTTTTAATATAAACATAATATGATATGTCAATATGTGTTCCTTAGCGTTTCCTTAAATTATTTCTTTTCTCCCCCTTTCTCAACAGTCATTCATTTCATTTTATTCTCTCTCCCTTAATAAAAAATAAAAAATCATTTAGAGAGGATGGTATAAAATCTTACTCAAGAAATCTTCCATCAACTATTCCACTCTAAGTCTTTGTGAGCCAGGCTCAATTTAGAAAACAAGAGGGTTTAATTCAGACAAAAAAGTTATCTATTATCAAAATAATTTTATGATTATCAGAATGAGAAACTTATTAAATTTATCAGAATTAGTCAAACTATTTTAGGTTGAGAAAATTGATTGATACCACTTGAGATAAAAATTTATCATGAAATGTATTGAACAAAATTTCTTAAACTCAATTCAACACATGGGTTAAAACATTCATGTAAGAAGGTTAAAAGGATTTAATTTTAGAATACAACTATGGATATTATCAAAAATTACTCAATTATGTCATTTTAAATCAATTTACCACCATTTATATTAGGGTCTAATTTTAGTTAATAATGATGAGAAACTAAGAAATCATACATTTTTCAATGAAATTCCTTCAACAATATTCTAGAATATTTATATTTATATGAGAAAATACTTATATAAGATTCTTTATTCTTCATATTTCTACACTAAAAAACACTCCACCAACCCTTCATTTATATTGATCTCATTGGAAGAAAAATTTTATGATGTTCCATGTTAAGAATGAATAAAAATGGATCATTTCATACTATTATCTTTATTTGAAAGCATATCCAATTTCTTAGGTTCTCCCCCTGAGAACACATTTCACCTTAATTTACCTGCATTATATGAACAAAAATACAACAAACAAGGTTATGGGACTAAGGTATATCTTATTTATATTAAATGTAAATGATAAGATTTGGAGGATTTTCTCATACGAGTTGATTCACTCTTCATGCTTCCACATCTATTTTTGAAATCTGATTTTTATTTGGACAACATGGATCTCTTCATAGCTTCTTCTTTGAATAGGGAACCTATATTTATATAAGGATACATTCCTAATGTAGTTTTTATATGTTTTAAAATTATTTTTAAGATGTTATCAAGGTTAAGAAACCTTTGGAATTGTGTCCATACTTCTTACATCTTCCACATAGTTCTTCTTCAAAACATTATTTTTCATTTGTTAACATCCACATATGAAATTCAATATCATCATATATATTTTATTTCTTCCCTATAACACTATATTTTTCTTGTGTTTCCTCTATCTTATTTACTCTTTCCAAATAATATGGCCAAATTACTAAATAATCTTTGGGTATAGTGGCATCTGGTTTGGATCATCCACAAGAATTATTGTGATTGATTTTCATAACATCAAACCCATTAATTGTAACACTCATCATGAAATTATTGGACTTGATTTGAACATGATCTACATTCTATTTGTTTCAAGGATGACTCATTATTCTTTTGAAACTACTTAGGAGAATCCTGGTTTTCATATTTCATTAACTTCCTTCCCAAGGTTGTCTTATATTCTTTTATAAACTTTTGTCGTCTTCTTATCTCATTTATATTTCATATATTTTATTATGATAATTCACTATTTTTATGCCCATATACCTATTGAAAACATCATATATATCATCAATATTTCTGAATTTTTTTTATATAGAAATGTTTTTCTTAATTTGTGAATATTTAATATTCTATAGATTTCTTCACCTTGAAATAGAATTTTTTTTATGCTTATAAAATTAATTAATTATACTAATAATCTATTACATAGTTGCTAAACCAATTATAAGACCATAATTTCCCATTAAATCTTGATATTATTTTTTGAATGGTATATAGTCTGGAATTTTTATTTTTATAACCAAGCTATTTTTTATCATTTCCCCCCACTATTTGGGATCTTCTTAGGGGGCTAGATATTTTACTTCTTCATAATGACCATAGATATATTTATAGGATCCTCATCACTTCTAATCATCCATAGTTGTACAATTTGTTTTAAAACTAGTATAATTTTTGAAAAACTATTCAATACAGACATTAGATTTAGGTATAGATGTTACCTTATTTATTAAAACTACTTGAAAATTATTATCAAATGATGTAATGATCTTACTACCACATAATAGAGGTATTTTAACATCATACATATCCTTATAATAGTCTATAGTATCATCTTATTTCTTCTTCAATTTTTAAGATTCAATATGTGTCATCTCATGGCTATCCATTTTTACTTCAAATTTTAGACACTTTATAATAAGAGTAGCCTTATGATCTTAAATGAATATAGCTCTCTCTTTATAATATTTATTTATCCTACCGACTTCATAATCCTGAATTTTTAACTTCTCTTATAATAATGTATCAAGAACAAATATAATATTATACTTGACCTCTAATTGTAAATTCTTGATATCAATGTTGTTTTTCTGATTAAAATCCTATATAGGGATCTTATATTCAAATTATTTAGTGTAATAATCCTTTTATCAGATTATGTTAAGGCAATATACTTAAAACGTGGATTATTTTTCTACAAAAAATAAAAATTTTAGCCTATTTGGTTCCAATATATTTAGATATATTTATACAAGATGTAATTCTCAATTCCGAAGCCTACACCAATTTTTTTTACTTGAGTTCAAGTTGGGTGATCTCATGTTGTTTTCTATAAAAAATTCCATAGATCAAAGGAACCCATTGATATAGTATATATTTTAATCCACTAATTGATATTTCTAGAAAACATATAGACAAATGATCATCCCCTCTAATTCTTGGTTTTCCATAAGGATGTTTTAAGAAATAATTTATAACTAACTATTGATCCATTGAATCCCTTGAATTATTTAAGGTAAAATTATTATCCATGTCCTTAGTGGTTGATCAAACCACCAATTATTATCTACTTATTCCTGATCTATCTTCTTCATCTCCATGGAATGTTCAAACATCTTTAATATTGTATTCTCATCCTTTTTCATATTCAATATAGTCTTGTAAGAAAATTAATTCTAATATTGAATCAATATATATTCACCAAAACTAAACATCACTATAAATTAAGAAAGAGAAACACAAATATTTAAAAGAGAAAAAAAATTCAAAAATAGAGAACCCAATTAAAGGTGAACCGATATCTGATACAAATTGAAGGGAATAATTAGGGATATATTCAATACTAAGAGAGTGGTGAATCAGTTTTGTTAAAATTTAATCCAATTTAACCCTTTTATTAATTTACATATTTTACCTCTGTACCAGGTTAATGTGAATGGATCTCTCTTTGTATCTTCTCAACATCATCCTTGCATGCGACACATACAAAAAGTTTACAAACAAAGAGCACAATTACTTACAAGGTTCACTTATTAATGTGAGAAGGCTACTCTTTGGTATGATATACATTCCAATATAATCATGTGACCCACAAGAATCAGCCTATGATATTTATAATATATTCACCTAATATTATATGAGTGTGTATCCCACACAACTAGGCTTGGTGTATCCCACACTTAGGAGCATAGTGCACCTTAAAATGAAATAGTTGGGGTAACATCTATGGAGTCTTACACCACTTAAGAACTCTAAAAAGTTGTTAATGTGCTACTTTATTTCTCATTATTCTTCTTATTATTCTTATTCTCAAAATTTCAAAATAGCATACAAGTAACACTTTTTTTCTTGTATTAATAGTGTCACACAACTCCTTCATATCATTAAGTATGGATGTTTATTTTCCTACACAAATGAAATAATTATTATATCTATACAATTATCAAATTTTTTACCCTCTCTTTCTTCTTACCTCTTCAACTATTGTATTTTACTTTAGTTATTTACAACATAATTTCAATATATCAAAACAACTCTATATATAGTTTTAACCCAATGTTATGATGAACTCTACGTTAAGAGAACTCTACATCAACCTTAATTTTAAATAAATTTCAAATCTGCATTGCCCTCAACTATATATCATCCTTAACTGTATATTTGTTTGTTTCTTATTTTGATGATATAAATTTTGGAACATATATAGTTTTTCCTATTCTAGTGAATTTTAAATTCACAGACCAATAAATGATCTTTTGAGAAGTCCCATATAAATCATCTCAAGTTATATACTTCATCAATGGAAAAACACATATTTGAATATGGTAGTCTCATTGTGTATTTGTGATACTCGAGGTAGATGATGAAATACATGGATTCGTTTTAAGACCAATATCGTGTGACTTTTTAATGTGAGCATTATGTGAAAAAATGTGAGTCCCATATAAAAATAAATCTATAAAATAGGCTTATATGTTATCCAGGATTTGATAAAAAGAAACTATGAAATCCCTTAGGTTTCTCCCCACACCGACAGGTCTCTCATGTCTCCCTTCATGAGTTCCTTATTACCTATTTCTCTTTTTCCTAACCGCATAAGGGATTTTATTCCTTTATTATACATATCAATGTTGGATTCCACCTCTGATCTAGATGAGTGTCAATATGATTACCTAGTTGTTCAAGTGGATGTGATATCTTGATTTGGTACATTTTTTTTGCATTGACTTATTAGAATTTCAATATTCAAACAATTTTTCCTTCAATAATATGTTGTATCCAAATGCATCCGAGGAAATTAATTCTTCCATTTTTCATATAAATAATTAAAATCAACCTTAAAAAACTTCAAACACCAAACATAGAAGTTGTTTCTTCCAGTTATCATGAATCCTATATAATAAAAAAATACTTGGGAAAATTTTCCTCTTCTAATCTTCCACTCATTTATTATTAACTTCTTATTTATCAAATTGAAATCAAACATAGTTTAAAGTTCCATATTCATTAGCAACCATTGAAAACAAATAAAACACACACAAGGTGGGATCAACAATAGTATATTCATTTTATGAATAATATTATATTATAATAATAATAAAGTAAATTATGAAAGAGAAATAAAATAATTAACCAATTATCCTTGAGTTTTAAGTGGACACCTGAGATCGACCATATTTTCTTTATTCAATGAAAAATATCTTTGAGAATATATATTATTAACATATCCTTAGGGGGAATAATGACTATCTCTATAACCCTATCATTAGTATCATCCACCCAAAGGGAATATCACCCCTTTCTAGAACCATCACATCCACACAAAATCATAGGGGGATGGATCCCCTCCCTATAACCATCTCATCACCATACAAACTTATGGGAATAGCACCCATCCCATAGACCATGTCATCATAAAACACCAAGGGGCATTGTCTCCCCCAATAACCTCATATAGTATACACTTAGGGGCGTTGTATCTCCCTAAAACCTCATAAATACTACACCCAATGGAATCATCTCTCCTTATAACCTCATATAACATACACCCAGGGGAATCATCTCTACCTAAAAGCTCATGTATCATACACCCATGGGAATAATATCTCTATAGGACCTCATATAATGTATAATATAATCAAATGGGTTGGATAATTTCCAAAACCTCACATATATTTTCTAGTTTTTCCTCTTAAGAACGTAACCTATCCTCAACATGACATGAATAATAAGATATCACTGAGTTGTATCTTTTATTCTGAATCTCCTTGGAGTCAACATAAAACTAAGGAACCCACTATGGTATCCTAGGACACATCATGGTTTGAACACTCTACATGGTTTCCTCTCTTAGATTCCAAACTATAGGGTCAATACCATCTTTCAATGATAATAACATCTCTCAATACATATATGTCACATTATAGTATAATCATCAACATTGGAGATACAACACTGGAATCCCCTGGAGACATGGCATAAATATCACCTCACTTTCAAAGTCAAGTTATATTGTTCCTCTCACTCCTAACCCACATATAAATAATTTCATTAATAAACCCACCTAGGTAAACACATACTATATGGGGAAAATACTCTCTTTTTACTCTAATTAACTAGTCAATAGTCTATAAGATAACTAAGATTTGATTTATCCTACTCTTAGGCCAAACATTCCCAATTTATTACACCAATATACTTAGAGGTAACTGAGGGAATCTAAATCAAGGTCTATTAGGTTGAATCATTGAGTTCTTACCCCTCTATGGTTTATATATTTCACATCATGTCTCTATGATCAAGACCATGGCCATATGTGATTGTAGAAGAAAACGAGTATTCAAGGGTTCATGGTTTCCCAAGGAACTTCCAATATACTCATGGATTTTAAGGCCACAATTCATTTTCAATTTAATTTTGATCAAACAAAAGTGTAATGACTGCATACCACATGCACATAACAAAATGCATAAACCATCAGGGGTGTTTATGGACCACCAACCTCAAACATGGAGTTACTCCCTTTCCTTGACCTCCCATTCCTCATCTAGGCTTGTACATTCTCTAAATATCCTATATAAATCCAGAAAACCCGAATAATTAATCATAACAATGTGTAATTAATTATTCAATTTTAACCCAAGAGGTATAATGGCCAAAAACTCAGAGATTGGCATCTAATTACTAAAATATCTTACAACAACATGAAAACATCTCATGAAATGATCCTAGTACCCATATGAACAAAATAATCATTATTAGATATCCTCCCATTAATTAATTCCATTCTAAACTAGTGAAATCCCTATAAAAACTAAGTTGGAAATGTACCTATAATGAAATAGAGAGAAATGACATGTGTTATTCTTCCTTAAACATCCTTCATCCACCGCACAACAAATACTCACCATCAACTCTTGATTACACCATGATATGATAGAATCATTATCATACCATATCCTAGAGACATTTAATTCATGTCTATTAGAGGATAAAAAATAAAAAAAGGTAAGATATGTAAAATTATATAATAAATCACTCTGGAAAACCCCTAAGAATCACCCCCAATCAAAGGGGGTTGAGATAGGAAGGTGATGGAGAGCCTAAAAAAGAATCTCCTAGATTACCATTCAAACAAAAACAAAAACGGGGTTGATCATAAAAAAGATAGGTTTACCCCAGTTAATAAATAGGAAAGGACCCCATCACAACATGACCTATAGGGATTATAACATGATTCCCTCGGCTAGACACCTATCCCAGCATGGCCCCTTGGGTCATGGCATAACACACATCTCCATGTAATAACACTAAATCATATATTCACCACATATGTAATGGACACTCTAGTTTCAACATGTCACAATACCCTCATGAAAACTAAATATCGTACGCCCTAGCCTCTATAACATTCCCCCATTAATGGTGTGTCCTTCCCCGTGACCGCTCTCCTATAGTGTAACCCATACACTTCATGTCATGGCACCTCCCCATGGGAAATACTACATGGCTTGGCCTAGGGGTTATGAAATAACCAAACTTCCTTTAATAAATCTCTCAAAGGAAATACATAAATATTTCTTACCCTATATGTTAGATTCAAACAAACACAACATTAGACCCCTCTTCCATGGGGTGACTTTATATAAGGTTTTTACCTTAGAAAAACCCATTAAAAATATACTATTTCATGAGACAAAATTTTCATGGTGTGATTACTTTCCCTCATTCCAGGGTGATCCTATAGCTATATATTGACTCCTAAATTAAATACTCATCATGGAGTGGGCCTCACCGACAATGACAGATGAGCCACCTGTAAAAAATAGCTATAAGGACAACATATCCCTTCTCTGAAATTCACTTAATCACCCAAAACACCTTATAGGATTCTAATAACATCCAAAAATATATCATGGGGATGTTATAACCTTTAAAATTATATTTTTAATTGAAATTCTCTAAATTTACCCCACTTTAGGACAAGAAATTTAAATTTCCCTTGATTTTCACCGACCTTAACAATGTAGGTAATTTCACTCCAAGTACGAATCATCCCCAGACATCATATATGATGGATTGTTAATATAAATCTAGTTTTGGAATACATGTACCACACTAGGAACATGATTGGGATAATTTGGAAGGGTTAAGTGATATTTTAACTCCAAAATTCACTAGATAATCTCAAAGGGGCCCTTAAATATCAGGGATAACTTACTCTTTTCATCAAATTGCTATTGAACTCTGTATGAGGATTACTTCAAGAAGATATTATATTATAATTATAACTCTATGGGTATCCTCCTATGGTACACATATTATTTTTTCCAACACTATGTGTCCCTCATGTTCTCTTAAATAAAATTAATCACCTCAGTGGTACTCCTCACCAGATCAAGACCCAAAGAAATTGCCTCTATAACCTCATTCCAATAAATGGATGATATACATGGTGTTATGTCTAGGGTCTCATATACTTCCATGCTAATGGTAGAGTAATATTTATTGTTTAAGTATAACCCAAATAATGGTATGTGATCTAACCAGGACTCTCCAAAATCTATGATGCATTCTTTTATAATATCCTATAGATTATATATGATCCCTTATATCTGACCATTGGTCTAAGGGTGGAATGTGGTACTAAGGCCTAGGATGGTAAAAAGGTCTTTTTCTAATCCACATAATAGTCTCAAAGTGAACCACACATCCCAATCCAAGACTATGACCAAAGGTACTCCATGTTGATTCAAAATGTCGCCAATGTCCAACTTCCTTAGTTTATCCACTAGGATATTCTCCCAAATAAGAATAAAGTGGGTAGATTTTATGAGTCTTCCCACAATGAATCACACTATATCTAATTCTCCATAATTCCATGGTATATAGGTCATGAATTTAATTTATATTTCATGAAAGTTTTATTTCATAATACTATGAAGATAAATATTACCAGTTAGGATTCATTAATATACCTTCAACCTCTATAATATAAGTCATTGAACCATAAACCCTATTATTCTTGACTTCATATTCAACCACTATAACCATATCTTTCAGTCTTGATATATCTTACCTACTCTAGGAAACAATGTTAAGGAGGGGTGATGGAACTCCTAAAACACCACATTTCTTAATTCTTATGGATAAAATATTTTCCCCTATAAAATAATATGGTGATCACCACCTTTGTTCTACCCTTTGGTGTGTCTACATGGATCATTAAATCTTTCCATTTATTATATTCAAAGTCGAAAAAATAAGCATCTGTATCATGATACACTGAGGAAAATGTCACCATCAATTGAAATAAGTACCCTTTACCATAAATCCTCCCAATATTCAGGTGAAAGGTAACCAAATGATTCATGGCCCTCCACTCATCATGGGAACCCTATATCATCTCTTGGTATGACTTACCACATCATGAATCTACTAATGCATTCACATTTCATATAGTATAAAATATCTAAAAAAATTATTTAATAGGAACTCTGCCCAGTGTTGCTAACCAAAATTCAAGTCACACTAAGTGAAAATATACCATAAAATCCTATGTTTGGTGAAAACCACAAACCACCCACCAAGTATGTAGTTCCTCAAAAACATCAAAGAAAAACTACTACTACCAAATATAATTCATGGTTAATATAATTATACTTGTGAGTCCATAGGTTCTCTAATACAACAGTAATAACTTTAAAATTATAAATTAATACAAAGGTAAGGCCTAATTAAGAAACATCACAATACACCTCATATGACATCCCCTCGATTGAGATTCTATGAACTGGTGCACTGATTAACTTCTCATTTATAATATATAAGGTTTTCTACCACTCCTCTATCCAAATAAAATTTTTTCCCATTATTTATCAAGGATAATAAATGAGTGGATATCATCAAGATGTTAGGGATGAAACCAAAATAATATTTGGAAAACCTCATGAAAATACTGACCTAATACACACTATGAGGTGGCTCCCAATTTAGAATATCCTTCACCTTCACAAGGTCTAATGAAAATCCTTTTTCTGATATAACTTGGCCCAATAAATGAAGCTTATTGATCTAGAACTATAACATCAATAACTTCCCATATAGATGATTCTTTATTAGGGTATCTAGTACTACCCATAGGTTGATCACATACTCCTCCTCCTCACAAGAATAAACCAATATATCATCAATGAATAATGATATAAATTTTTCCTATTAAATATGGAATACCCTATTCATAAACCCCATGAACAACACTAGATAATTAATCACTCTATAGGTCATTAATACTAACTTATAGAGCCTACTCTAGTATAAAAATTCAATATTATGGATATCCTACTTACAAATTTTCAATTGATGATACATCGGTCTATGATCAATCATGGATAAGATTTTGACCCCTCTCAGCTGTTCAAATAGGTCCTCAATATGTGATGGAGGATATTTTTTTCTTAATGGTCAATTGGTTTAGTATCTGGTAATTAATGAAAATCAATAGAATCCCATCATCATTATTTATAAAGAGAATGAAGGAACCCCATGGTGATATAATGTGGTGAATAAATCCTCAATGGAGTAACTTATCCACCCACACCCTTAACTCATTATGTTTGATAAACACCATCTGATAAGATTACAAAGACATATGAACTACTCCTAGTAAAATATTGATACAAAACTCTAATAATATGGTGATGGAAATCATCCCTTGATGTCTTGCCTAAAATAACAGCTCCCTATCCATAGTATAAATCTACTATACTCCCATGATACTAGTATAGATATAAGGTAGAAATAGCTTATTCACACTCACATATATTCCAAATAATAAATTCCATTAATGAAAATGTATAGTCATATCTCAAAGAGTATAAGGTACCATCTCAACGTTTCACAAGCAATGACAACAACACAACCTCTATAGAATTAATTCAAGATCTGGCTTTCACTAGCCAGGGTCAATAAGGGTAATGGCCTATCTAGTTTGGAAAGAGTAATATTGGGTTCTCTTGCATGACTCAATGTAATAAAAGATTAAGAATCACTTATGTCTATTAGAATATAAGATAAAGTGAAAAGGATAGTGATGGTATCTATAACCACATCTGCTCCCATTGGATCCTCAATATAATATAATTCTAATCTACTTTATATCTTTCCTTCCTACCTCATATAGCACCTCCATAACATCAAGTTCTATATTCTCCATGTTTCAGTTCACTTAGAGTAAGTTGAGGGCGGGGAGTGATACATGGTGGCCCTCCTCCTCCTCTAGCATGATCCTGGATACGTAATTGATCACCTTCTATAATGTTATCCTAATAATAAGGTATATATTTTTAATCCAAACTTGGTGGTGTACCCTTTATCACACTCCCCTAATGTAATTTTTGTTTGGGAAATCAACCCTCATACAATTCCTTCCTCACATGTGAGGAAATACCCTATCTCACAACTGTATCTTAGGGTGTATAAACACCTCCTACTCCAAATTCATGGGATCGAGTGGGATAAGGCTAAGACCGTTCCTTAAAAACAAATTATTCTTCATACTAGGATGGTATGCAATAGGAAAATATACTACCATCATGTGATAGATTATAATTATAACCACTATGAACAACACTATGGAAATAACTCTGAATCCCACTGATCCTTAGCTAAAAGATCTCATCTATAACCATGTTGTCCATAACCTTATAAAATGGTTTCATGTCCAAAACCTTAATCTGGAATCGAATATCTAGATAGTGATTCACCTCAAAAAAAATCCCTAAAACTTATCATTCACTATTGTGTTGGGAAAGTATAAATGTGTATGAACCAAGAATAAAACATAAAAATAGATTAGTCTCCCTAGTAGAATGATAAAATCTCCAACTACCACTCAATATCTAGAGTCACATATGGGAAAATCCTCTTAAATAAAGTGTATAACTCCTCCCATTCATAGGTGGTATCATCATGATCCCTGAAAATGAAGATCTTCCACTATAGAGAAGCATCTTGGATTAAGTTGGTCACTAAGTTCACTTGGTATTGTGGTGGGTAATAAAAAAGTTGAAATTCGATATCTAACTCCTCCAACTAAATCTAAGAAACCCTATCAAAATATCCACACTAAAACCTTAGAAACTCATTCCTCTAGAAATGGATGAGTGTTTAATCACATACACCACCATAAACAACTACCATCTTGACCCTTAGATGGTCCAACTCAAGCACTCATGGTGACCCACCATCCCCTTACTATTATAAATAACTTGAGTGATCTAGGTGCATCAAAACCCTATAAACCGCTACTTCTGAGGCCAGATGCATGGACTTATACTTCTTAGATTAGACCTCATCCTCCATGGTGACATGATGGTTGCACAAAATTCACTAAAACAAGAACTTATACACTTAATAAGAGACATTTTCATGATATGTGAGGTGGAATTTAACATTTCTACCCCAAAAAAGTAATAGTGAACAAAATTTATATCCTATATGATGGATGCATCCCACTTATATATTCCAAATGTTATTTTGGGTAAAGGTTATTAGTTTTTAGTAATCAGTAAGAGTATCAATTTGGAGTATACTAGTCACTAAATCATTTTCTAAGTTCTTGTAAATAGAAAATGGTCGTCTGGACATGGTTTCCATATCCATGACCATATGGAATCCTAATTCTATGGTTAGTGTTAAATCATGTTTATAGATATCCATGAGTCTTCATATCGCCATGGAATACACAAAATGTGGATACAGGCCACCCTAAAACCATGATTATATGAAACTATGGAGGTATATTTATTCAGTAACCACAAAAATTACATGGGTAATTTATGAAATAGTCCTATTGCTGTAGTTTTGAAAAACCATGGTGGTAGAGCTTAAATGATACACCAACAGACATAATTTTTAAAATTCTTGGAAATAGGCCTCCATTGAAACCTATACAGCCATGTTTTTTTTACAAGCCATGGAAATAGGCCATGGAAATAGGCCTCCCTCAAAACCTCTTCAAATATAGTTTTAAAATGGAAATTGGCCTATTTTTAAAACCTTTACTCCCACAATTTTTAAAAATTATGGTAATGGGCCTCTATTGAAACTCTTAAATGCATGGTTTTTAATAACTATTGCAATAGACCCCCTCAAAATTTCTACAACCATGATTTTTAAAAATAATGGAAATATGAATCCCTCAAAACTTCTACAGGCATAGTTTTTAAAAAATCTAGAAATAGAATCTATCCAAGACTCTACGACCACATTCCATGTAAATTGTGGTCATTTTATGCAACACCAAATATAATTGTTTACATTTTTAAATGATTAATAATGAAAATTATATATAATTACACACACACACAGAGATATATATATATATATATTAATACATATATTAGAGTGTAATGTAGTGGTAAAGTTATGGGAGGATTCTAAAATAGGCCGCATGATCAAAACTCAATAGTTTTATTTAAGTTTTCAATATATACTTCCACAGTTCAGTAAATGATGGTAATAGGTGATGTTGGAAAATGGTGTGTAGCCTATGGACATAATGTACATGGACCATGTATATTTAAAAGACAATTTCCACAGTTTAGAAAACCGTGGAAATAGGTGTCGTTGGAATAGGATATGTAGCCTATGGCCACGATCTATGTGGACCATAGACATTGTCCACCTAAGGCCATGGTCTAAAACTATGGTTATATCCTAAACCCTATTTAAATGTAGATAGGGTCCACAATCTATGTAAACTATGTCCTTAAGCTATAAACATGGGTTTTGGGCATAATTACATGGTTTGGACTATAGAAATCAGACCATTTTCTAGTTGTGTCCCTA
This sequence comes from Viscum album, assembly GCA_963277665.1. Taxonomy (NCBI): domain Eukaryota; kingdom Viridiplantae; phylum Streptophyta; class Magnoliopsida; order Santalales; family Viscaceae; genus Viscum; species Viscum album. Next base: position 640,986,225 of record OY728131.1, on the reverse strand, counting down.
CTATAGTAAAACAAAATAATGGTCCTTAGTAATATTTATTTAGGTTACACTAAAAAATATTCACCATGTTCCTACTTATTACTCCAACAAATTCTCTTATTCTAATTTATCTTACCCCAACTCTTTGATGAGTGAACACCCCAAACCAACCTTGAATAATTATGGGTCTAGTAATCAGTTCTAAAGAATCAACACTAATATGGGAGGAATTACCTCTAATAAATATAACAAATCCTTCGATAAGAAAGGAAACTATATAAAAACATAATATAAAGACAATAAATTACATGATTTATGATCTTATGAACATTTTACCATCCTATATGCACACTTTTCCTTCTTTCTTATGCCTGTGAAGGTCCCCAGGAGTGCTTTAGGGGTGCATAGAAGTAGAAATAGGATTGTTGAGGTTAGAGATGTTTTATGTTATTAAGAAATTATTATATATTTTAGTATGGTTTCCTTTTATTTCACCATGTATAATTTGTTTGGGATATATATTAAGGGTGTTTAGACTAGCATTATCTCACCTTAGGCAACTAACCAAAGTACAACTGAATATTTCAAGCCCAACATCTCATTTTCCAATGGAATTTTCCTTATTAAAAAATTCACACATGATGCTCTAAAAAATATTATAGGGGAAATAATCATCTCCACATATCCATATAATAGTTGAGGATATATTCAACTCTATTTTTATAATTATATATTTGGATAATGGATAGAATAAATTTATCTAGTGCTGTAACTATATAAATAATTACTGGAGGAAATTCAAAACTATAGATTGTATCTATATAATTAACTCTCTCAATATTAGTGTTGTGGGTGATAAACAAAGGGATCAGGTACATCTCTCTCCACCTCAATGCATGATGGTATAACTAACGGGTGAAAGTCACTAACCTCAAAGTGATAAAAAGCTCTCAAGGTTAGTTAATATCAATATGGTCATCACTAACTCTTCCTAGAGTAGCATGGGATAATATAATATTAAACACCATTAACTAAATACACACTACTTCAAGGGTAAGTGTGGAGTGATAACTCATAATTTACATTGTTGAAATCCACTGATTAGTTGCAACCAAAATACATTGACGTATTATCCATGAATAGATCCATCGAGAGATTCACTATTATACATCCTAACCGGATAATATTTAATTCCTAAAAGTTTATCATCTCTAATAAATTGATTAACCATTAACTTCTTTGAACCATTTTATTTTTCATTAAAAAACTTTCCATAGAGTTCTCATATCAATTCAATGCATATTTTATATTAAGTCAAAGAATTATATCATAATTATTTTAATAGTGCTCAAACCATCATGTAAAATTGATGTTCCATTTTTGAAGTTGTTACAAGAATTTTCCATGGTTAATATAATCATCAAATAAGTGACTACTCAATGTTTGGAACAAAATAGAGAGAAAATATATAATTTGAAATTCATTTTTATTTGGTATTTTTCAAATCACACCTTCTTAAGGTCATCAAAGTGGTCTAAGAAAGGTACCAATGGGTTAAATCCATCAAGAGTAGGGGCATGTGGGGCCGATGGGGACATACGGGATATCATCTATTCAAATTTATTGTATGTCCAAGATCTACATAAGGGGACCCACATGGATAACATGGTCACTTGGGATGTCTTCTGATCAATGTGATCGTATGACTTCCCACACTCGAAGTTGTTACCATATACAAGAAACAATATGAGTAAAACAACGTGATTTTGAATATCCAATCATTAATTGTGTCATTGAGGGATGACATTAATTAACACCCCATGTGTCAAGGTCCACGTGGATGTATCTAGGCTATCCATGGAAAGATTGGATGGATAAATATACCTCATCAGTCCTTCATGATGATAATGAATTTTTCCACAACCTGTGGTGGTTTTATAAAGATCTAATGAGCCCAAATTCGTATATAAGTTTACAACAACTTCTTATCACTCTATGGATGACAAAAATATAGTTATTAACTTGTAATTTGATTATTATAGGGATCAAAAACTTTATTGAAGGAGAAATAAGGAAAAATTTCCCTCTAAAACAACTCCTAAACCATTCACGGAATCAACCTCAAATTAGCCTCATTTTATTTGTCTTAAAAATGTATAGATGATTATATATGATTTTTCTGATGATCTTTGATATATTTTTTAGATCATAAAATGATCAAAAAAATCATTAGATTTATTCTCTCTAAACTATCTATATAATTGCAAGTATAAATTTAGAAAACTTAACTTCAATAAAAAATATTAAGAGACATATAATATCACATATTAAACATGGTTTAAAAATATAGGGTTTGAGCCTCTAAAATTGTGGTAGATTTTTTGAGAGTCCAACTTGCCCTCTGTATTTTCCTAAAATCCATTCATTGGATTTCAACTAAGACAAATAGATTGTTTATATTTTTTTCTTCATATTAACATTCTCAAGTTTCATTTTTAAATTTTATTTTATTATTCCATCAATAAGTAAAGGGAATATTTTGTGGAAAAAATTTAATAAATAGTGATGAATTAGTCCAAATAATTACACCTCTAAGCTTGGATCCCTTGATATTCCTTGATTATTAGTTCAATGGCCTCCTTCTCTATAGATTATAAAGTAAATTAGGGTTTATATCAATTACACATCCATAAATGGACATATATAGGGTTGTTAAGAGAGAATTAGGGTTTTAATAATAATAATAATAATTATTATTATTATTATTATTATTATTATTATTCAACCCCATTTAATGCTCTAAAATTCCTCAATTTCACTAAAATTTATTAACCCCCCCCCCACACACACACACACTCATATTCTAAATTTTTTTATAGAGTCTAATAAATGTTCTAAAATTACAAATAATTAGTAATATTTCCATTTTATCCTTTATAAATTAATTAGTAAATTCAAAAAAAAATCCTTTTAAAACTAACTTGATCACTAGAAGAAAATTGTACCTTAAAGAGAAATCCAAGATATTACAAAGTGCACTAAAAACCCATGCATCATGTTATTAGCAAAAACACTTTTAAACGACAATAAAATTTATATTTAGATATGTTTTTTAATCTATAATGAATAATTGGGTGGTTTAATGTTTTAGATCAGGGAACATAAAATTGATATCATCAATGCATGAACAAATGACTTATAACATTTCACTATGTTAATTTTTTTTATTTCATATAAATTTACATTTAATGATTTATTATAATATTATTAGATAATATCAAACTTATATTTATATAAATTATTATTAAATCATTGATGATTACAAATAAAAATTGTACAGTAAAAATGAAAACAATTGAATGAAAAAAACTTATCATAATCTCACCCTGTTTTGTTTTAAAACATTAGTTTAACTACGCTGACTAATTTATATATCTGATTATGAATTCAAAATTTTAAACTTAAATTATACATCTAATGTGGACTTAATCTATATTATATGCATATATTTTATAACTTTATTACATTTTAAAATATTTTTTAATGAATTAATAACTGAAAATTTATCAAATTTAGGGTTTTAATTCATTTATAAATATGATATTATCTAATATATATATATATATATATATATTATTTTTGTTATCATGTAATAACACACACACAAACGCAAACATATATATATATATATATATATATTAAATGTTCCCTAAATTCCATGGGGTGTGGGATACTTAACATTATTTTTTTCTGAAGGTCAATAACATTTAAGGGAGACTAATGGTTATACATACAATAACCCCAACCCTAGTAGCGTAGATCTGATGGCTGGTTTATTACATTTCCATAGATACAATGGGTTGAATCCTGAAGAAAAAATCAACTTAGTTGTTTGGGAGAATGATATATATACATGATAGTCATTTTACATTGGGAAAAGAAAAAAAATCATATATAATAAACAAAAATAAACTACATTGTTGAAAAATCAACCAATATCTATTATTTATATTATAGGGAAAGGGAAAAAATAAGGGTGATCTGAAATTCTCAGCAATTGTTAAGTACAACAGAATCTATCAATAAGCATAATCAAAATGGAAAGATAAAAAACTAAGAACAAATGCCATTTAAATTACTATATAAGGCATAATCAATATGGAAATACAAATAACTAATCAAAAATTTCATTTAAATAAATTCATAAGGCATAATCAATATGGTAAGGTAAATGAAGGAAAATACATGTCATTTAATCAATAATCTAAAAATGAATACCTAGATAATATCGTAGTGAAAATATCATGGGTAATCATAATTGAACTCTCAATGAAGTAAATTATTAATTATTGTATGTTATGTCTCAAATACATAATACCTCTACCATCAATAACTTTAACAAGATGGTTTAAACTATAGGTAAAAACCCATTTAATGCTAGATTAACTGATTTGTCCCGTGATATTTGATGATTCATCGAGGGGGTATATAATATCAGGGCCCACCCATCATTGTAGGTCCAAATATTTATTCATATATAAAATAATTTATTTAATTTTTAAATGATTTTCCTTATCATCAAGTATCCATATTGAGTAAAGGATGCATATTTATCAATATTTCCTTATATAAACAAATAACTTTCTATATAGAAAACTGTATATATACATGATACATAGTTTAATAAATATATATATCTATGATAAATAATATGAATATTTAGGGTAAATTTAATGTTTAATGATCATAGGAAAGTGGGTTATTCAAGGAGAAGTTAATGACTAAAAGATAAAACAAGTAATTGAATTCAATACTATACTTGGTCAAAATAATGATAAACCATCAAGAGGAAGAATAAGGATGGTATGAACATAACCCATTGGATGAAGAATAAGGTTTTTTTGTCATTTAATAATATAAATGCTATAAAAATTTCATTAAAAACATTCTTGACTAAAATATCCTTTTCACTTTGAAACACATTTTGAAAATCATTTTCTTTGAAAATAACTTTTAAAAAAATATTTAAAAAGATCCTTACAAAATTTAAAATTAATTTTAAAAGAAAATATAATAATGACTGAAGGTAATTCCATACATGATGTAAAATTTAAAAATTAAATTCCTTTTTTACTTTTAAAAGGTTAGGAAAATTACATGTTCATAAAACGCCAAGAAGATTCCTTTCACATTTTCAGTAAAATCCAAATGGGAATTATTTTGAAAAAGGCATAAGATTTCTTTGAGAAAAATTATTAAAGTGTAAATATGGGTGAAATTACTTTCATAAATCATTTTTAAAAGGTTAAAAAAATTTGAAACACATTTTTAGAAAACATGGTTTTGGAAGAAAATATATTTCCTACCAAGGAGAAAATGAAGTCAAGTTTTTTTTAAACAATTTTCTAAATTAATTTAAGTACCAAAGTGTAGAAAATGGTAATATAACTTTAAAATATCATGAATAACTATATTATAAGTAAATTAAATTATTTTTTGAAATGGTCAAGTAATTTTCTTCAACTGAATTTTAATAATAAATAATCTTGATTAGAATTAGATTGTAAAATAAAACTCTACAATGATCAAAACATTGAAGATAGAATTAATAAATGAATTGATTATGAGTTTCAAATATAAATACATATAATTTTTTTTACAAAAAACGTAATTAAATAAAAATTCATTATACACATAATCATATAATGACATAATCAATGAATAATATGTTTAACAAAATGAACAAAAATTGAGTTAAGAAATCCATTACCTCACACTTATTTTTGATTGAAAATTATTTAACACCAGGTATAGTGGATTTAAACATGTTATTAAATTTTTACAGAACCATATTAATTGTTATAATATAATATATGATCCTTTTATAACATCTTATTTCCTGTCTATTAACAGTCTTATTATTTTCATTGTTTCTGGTGTCAATTGCCATGTTTTCTCATGAGTGTTTCATCATGAAAGATCGAGTTCTTGCACATATTATATATTTATATCATCTAAAGAATAATAGTTACATAATTATCATATTTTTAAATCAATTATACTTTTAAAACCAATCATTAAATATGGTTATTAAAGATGAAGTACATTATGAACATAGAGCTAGTAGACAATATATACGCATGAGTAATGTTTCTACTTTTCAATGATCATTATGAAAATATGGTAAGTAATATATTATAATTACATGATGATAATAATATTACATATATAATATTATATAATTATATATATCATCCATGTGTTTTGGTGATCAAAAGAGAGTCGTGAAGGCTGTAGTTCACACGTACACGAACGATGTTATTATCTTTAAGTGATAGAAAAGGTAAGAAAGAAAAAGATATATATTATCCTTCAAAAATGATAAATATTTCATTAATATCATAAATATTTCATTTATATCACATTGACTAATTAAATTTAACCATATTACATTCCATGTAAAGCATTAGTGAAAGATGAATCACATCGCTTTGTGAGGTGGTAGTCCACCGTTCACACGAGCAACGTTATTGTATCCCCTACGAAATGAGATGTAAAAAAGGAATTTATGATATAATGAATAAAGAGGTATAATTATGTTATAAATATAATATATATACATTATATAAATCATCATACCAAATCATTAATGGTGGTAATGGAATAACAAATGACATTGGTTCGCAAGGCGGTAGTTCGCCATACAAACGAGCGATGATTTCATAACCCATTTGATAGAAGTATAGATGGTTTTAGGTATTCAAATTATTATAAAAAAATACTAGTATACGAAATATACTGATTTTATTATATCACCATGGATTATTAATAATTTAATTTGGTGGAGAAAGAAATAAAATAAAGACACTTGTTGAAGAACATTACCTCTTCTTCGGGTATCCTCCTTAGGTTTTCACTGAAGCCATTTTTGGTCACCTTTATTCCAAAACTAAAGATTCCAGGATAAGGGGAATAAATTTGGGAAATTATTTAGGTAGGTATTGTGTTAAATAAATATTTTTTAAGGCGTTAATAAGAGAGGATATGGGGCTGATTTTTTTAAGTAAGGGAGAGGACACACTTGGTCATTTTGAAAACAATTGAGTGTCCCATGTTTTCATATGTCACAAGGCTAAAAAATGGTCCATCATCAAACCTTATAGGTTTAATGGTCTAAATATTTCTATATAATAGTTTTTATACAATTTTATTGGACATTTATACACTTATAGTTTTAATTTAACCCATAGTAAACTCATTTTTACCTTAATCATGATAATTATTTTTTACTAAATTAACTATTAATTTTGGTCAAATATTAAGTAGAACTTATTATAATTTATAAATTTTGATGATTCAAAATAAGAATACATTTTTTCAAATTCAATTCACAAAAGTGTAAAATTTTATTTTAAAATTTATCCCACATACACGATAAGAAAAATGGTTTTTAAAGAGAAAATGTCCAAAAAATTACAAAATTTTAATATAAAAATAAATTATAAAAATGATTCCAATGAAAAAATTGGATTAAATCAAATAAAATTGAACTAATTTTATTTTAAAACTAAATCAAAATAAAATATAACCTTATAAAATGAAAAGTTAGTTTTCAATTGAAATTCAATATTTCTCACTATTCATCAAAAGAATGAAATATTTAAAAAAAAAAATTAACCATTAGATAATTTTGGTATTCTAGTTTAAAAAGCTAATCCACTTTTTTAAAATAAATTTTCTGGAAGTGTAAAAAATCAATTCAAAACTATGTTTTCAAAGCATGATTGAACTACCTTTTAGAAAAATATAGTTTTCCTGAAAACATTTCTTTTATTTATAATCGATAGTTATATATAATTTTCACAATATAGTTAATATTATTCATAACTACAGTTTTAATGGATAGGTTTCAAATATTATATTAAATAATAACATTTTAATAATATTTCACATTTCATTTAAACTCGGTGTTACTTATGACGTAAGCTAAAATTAGTGTTACATATAATGCAATCTATTGAAGAGTTTGAATTTATTCAAAAATAAATATAACATAACATCTTAGAGTGTTGTATTTTCTTCCAATATTGGTGTTTTGTGTCACAAAATCTATCAAATAAAATGTTATTATTTTAAAAAAAAATGGGGTTTTACATTCTCCTCAACTTAAAAAAATTATTCCCTAAATATTTAAACATGGTCTTAGTAATCAAGGGTTTCACATTTGGAAATTCTATTATTTAAAAACAAAAATCATAAAAGGGTTAAACTAGTGCATAAAATAATTTTCACATCAATTTTTTTTTCTTTTTAACATCAGTTATTAGGTGATATTATTGTAGGAAATGTTGTAAATATGTTTTTAACATTGGCTAATAAAAAGCTATGTTATAAATAAATTAATTCTAGGTTTTTCACATCCTTTTTTCCATAACCATCTAAAAACCATAAAAACACCCAGAAAAATACACTTATAATTTTAAATTTCAAGTTTTAAATATATAAGAAAAATAAACTAAAACCAAATCAAATATTTGAAATCATTCACCCATTAAATTTTCAAGTGTCTTAGTTATTATGCACTATAAGTCTGAGGGACATAAAAAAGATACAAATTAAAAAGAAATCATTTAACATTTATTCTGAATAATACGAATGAAATATTAAGGAAATTTTTATAAAGAAATATAACCTTCTAAAACATTGTAACTATCTCAGTTGAAATTATTTCATACATAAATCTTAAAACATCTTATACACATTCCTTAACACCTTATTGTTTATTAAATTGTTTTTTAAATGAATTTTTCAATTCAAAATATCATTTTTATGTAATATATCCAAAAACATTTAATTATAAATTTCAATTTACCTTTGTTTTTACATATCTAATCTTGGTGTTCTTCTTTCTTGTAGTCTCTCTAAATAAATTTTATGCCCTATTTGAAAATAATATGAATAAAATAAATTTAAAAGTAATTATAATATAAAAAGGTATTAAAAATTTAAAACTTATGTTTCTAATACATTTATAAAATTTTCTCAAAATTAATTATGGATAGAGCATATCTTGTAAAGGGTCTTCTCCCTTGGACAAAAAACACCCAATATATGATAAACACTAATATAAAATAAAATTTAATGTTAGTGGTTATTATGTTAAGAGATATATCAATTTGTGAGATATATGTTTCATACACTTGAAGATAATGAAACATAAAGCACTGAATAATTGCATTTTTTTAAATATTTCAGCAATATAAACTATTCTTTCTGCATCAATCATTATCCTCTCTATAGGTGAAATAAATTGTGGGTCCACAAATCCATATTCTTTTATCTGGTCTTACTTCTTACAAATAGATAAATATACCCAATAAAAAACAAAAATAAGTATAAATTTTCAATAAATTAAACTAACAGAACAATTTTGTTAATTGACTTACATAGTAAAAAACTTTCATCTTGTTGATTCCCAACTAACCTCTAGTTATAATCTCTGTGATATCACTTTTCAAAACTATGAATATCATTGCATGCCCAAAATTCCCTATTTCATTGGAATACCATAAAAATCTATCAATATTTTTGAATATGTTGAAAATATATCAATACTAGTATAATTTGTATATGAATACATAAAACATTTAATTTGTTGTTTTTTATATAGTATTTATTTACCTTTAAATTATTCCTATAAAAAATATATTAATATATAAACATTAAGATGTTAAAACAAATTTAAAAGAAAAATGAAACAAAAGATAAAATATACACACACCTCTATGATAATATGTCAAACAAGTCTAGATGGCCAAACTAAAATGTGGATGATACTTTGTCTAACTGTACTCACCTAATCTATATGTAATGGTATTCTTGATAAATTTTTTATAATATCTTGTACAGTGACCATATAATGCTCTATCTCTATCTGTTGATGATGAATGATATCACCAATAAAAAATATCATCCTATAGGCAATAATATGATACTGGAGATCATCAACCTATAACTCACAATAACTTGGAAGCTATGGAGGAGGGGTGTAGGAATTGGATATGGAGTGGGGTTTGTGGGATGCTGTATATGAGTAGGATAAGTAGGAGTGGGATCTTCTAGAGGAGGTGGAGGAGTGGGATCGACATTCTGAAACTATCTCTGCATGTCTACAGACATCAACTGTAACACCCCAGGTAAATAAAGAATATGACATTTTCACATTTATCCATATTTGTGAATAAAATATTAATATAACTTTAAAGGGGGCGCTATGCTTGATGGCGTACCCAATACGCAACAATGAGTTTCTTGGGAATCTTACATTGCACTCTAATAATAAAATAATATTATTTTAAATTGTAGTTAACGCATAGCCGTAGTAATGGCGGGAATGAACAGAACTAACTACAAAATGATTTTATATGTTTGTCAAATATTTTTACTTTTTACAATAAATGTTAGAGGATTAAAAATGCGAATGAATCCAATTTTAAGCGTAAACATTCTAATATTCTTCAAAAGGTCGATTAACCACCTTTTGATGACAAACCTCTTTTAAATCCACTTTTTGACAATTTTATGTGTTATATTTGACCAAATAAAAATCTTCTTTAGAATCGGGACATCAAAATTTACTTTGTGTAATTTTTTGGTATTTTTCCGATAAAGTTCATTTTTTAATGAATAGTAAAAAATGTTGTATTTTAATTCAAAACCTCTTTTTAATCTAATTTATTTATATGATTATATTATCTTTTGAATTGGTTTTAAATTGAAATTATAATATATTTTTACCATTTAATCCAATTTTGTTCATTGGAATTAATTTCACTTTGAAATCGGACTTAAACTAGTGTCAATCTTTTGATACTTATAGTTTCATAAAAACACGCTATTTGCTCTGTCAGCGGGAATTATTTATTAAATTAGTTAATGAAACTTATATGTTTTGAATTTTGTAAAATAGACTTCATTTTTGAATTCAGAATATCAAATATAGCTTAGGGTGAAGTTTTGGTATTTTTCTGAAAAACTTCAATTTTTGATGAATAGTGAAACCACTAAGTGGTACTTATAAAAACTGATTTTCCATTTAAATGAAATTTTACCACGTCTGTGTTTTGAATTTCAAAAATATTACATACATGGTTGTCATTGAGAAGTAAAATTTGGTTCAATGGAATTAAAATAATTTTTTGGTGAATAGTAACTTTTAAGTTTTTAATCGCGATTAGAGGTAATTAGTGTAGTTTAAGGTAAAAATAATGTTCTAATAATATGAAATTACCTAGACACATGTCCTACCCTTATTTTTTGAGTCATGGTCGACCAAGAAAATCCATGGGTCAACTTGGAGACCCCATGGAGCCACTTTGGTAGGAAAATGACATTAAAACCTTTTTATTTAAAGTTAAAATTAAAAGGTCACAAACATGTGTTGTTTTACTAAAAGAATTTTTACATGGGGTTATACAAGTCATATTTTTGAATATAAATATTCATTAGAAAGATAAAAAGATTTCCCACATCATGATATTTGTTTTATAATTTTTAGTCATTAAAGAAAGTAAATTATTTATGACACCATGATGATGCAGCGATTACCTCATTATTTAACGATTTAAATAAAATAAAAAGATAATGTAACATATATGACCTAAACTTGTAAACAACCTATTATATGTGTGTATTTCGAACTATTATCACCTTATACTCGAAATATATTATTTTGGGACCTTTAGAATCCTAAATGCATTTTATAATAACGTTACTTTTCAAGACTTTCCAAGAGTGCCCCTCCTCTCCTCTTATAAAAGGCCCCACCTCTACCACCTTACCCCACCTCTCAAGCCTTTGACTCAGCCAACCCCTGACCATTGTTTCTCTACACATCCCTCTATTACTCTTATAAGTCTCACTATGGGCAAAAGTCTTTCCAAGGAAGCCTTTGATCTCAAATCAAAAAGAGTTACCCGATTTAAAGGTAGTGCCTTCTCTTGTGTTCTTATGTTTTATTTTTCTTATCCAACCGCCTAAACTCTTTTTATTCCTTTATTTTGTAACAACACCAGTATATTAAATATAATAGGATGTTGTTATAATAATTATTCGAGCTAAACTTACACACACATCTGTCTAATGGTTAAAGAACATACTGTTTCTGTGGATCGCGAATTACTGCCTCCCGAAACGATGATTGTTCAATATTCTTTTAACACCGTTAAAGGTGGCCATTATGATGTCAATGGATTTTATATATGATATATATGTTATTTATGTTTTCCATATTCTTCTTTATTTTATATTTAAAACATACCTTTATGCTTTGCATGTTGTGCAAATGCGATAATTTCATACGAGGAAGTCTGAACTATCGCCCCCTCAAGTGATGTGACTCGTTCATGCAATACATGGAATGTATAAAGAATGAAATTAATGAACTTATGTGACCTATATAACATATATATTATACTGGAATTATAATATATATATATATATCAATTGTATTTAATTCCATTAATATGTCAAAGAAATGAAAGTAGCGTTCATGCGTACGTACGGCCTACCGTCTCCATGAACGGTGCATTTCATTTATTTTTATATCCAAATGTTATGGAATAGTATAAAATGAATATTTACTGGATATATAAGATATTTAAATCATTAATACTATTCTGGAGATGATTTACTTATAACTACATGGATAATCATTTTCAAACAAGTTCATTTTTGACTCATGTACCAAACATCGACAAAACGTCTGATATAAACTCACATTATTAACCATTTATTATAACATTATAATTTGTGATATTAACTGAATAATAATCTTTAAAGTAGGACCTTAAGAAATTATAAATTGACCAAAGTTTATTATTCAGGAATATAAAGAAACGAACAAGACAAGTCGGACTTGAGGTAAGGGATCCGACCTCTCGCTTTCTTTTCAAGTACCCTCTTTTATGTCATTTCATTTATGCTCCATGTTCTTATGTTGGAGGATGTTATTTTATATTAACCATACTGTAATTTTTATTTTTATATGATGAGATACCCCCTCTTACTGTCATCAATTCTTTTTTTTAGAATTTCTAAGTGGCGTCGTTAGGCTGCCGAATTTTCGTAAGGGATCCTACTCCTCTCTTTCTTTTTAAGTACACTCTTTTATGTCATTCATTTTAAGCTCATATTTCTTATGATTGATATGTTCTTTTATATTACACCTACTTTACCTTTTATGTTAATATGATGAGAGACCCTATTTTCTCTCATCAATCCATTTTGGAAGTTTTGAGTGGTGTCGTTAGGCTGCCGAATTTTCATAAGAGATCTAACCTCTCTCTTTCTTTTTTAGTACTCTCCTTTATGTCACTTATTTTAAGCTCCTCTTTGTTATTATGGGGGATGTTATTTTATATTCCTCTTGCAGTACATTTTATTTTAATATGATGAGAGACCCTATTTGATCTCATCAATCCATTTTTGGAAGTTTTAAGTGGCGCTGTTAGGCTGCCGAGTTTTCGTAAGGGATTTTTCATCTCACTTTTAGTCCCGTGAGATTTATTCTACATTTTCCATCATTTCCTTTTAGTGGTGTATGTACTTCCCATTATTATACTCATTGTATAATATAATTTCATTTATGGGTATTTACATATTCATTGTATGACCCTTCTTCAATGGGGTGTATGTTTCGAAAGTTACCAAAGTGGGTAAGGGAACCTTTCACCCTCCTCTTTTTAAAAGACTTCTTTTGTTATGTCTTTTAATTCACATACTATTATGTTGGGATATGTTCTTCTATATCCTTATTGATGTAAATTTTATGTCCAAGTGATGATATACCCTTTTTATCTCTCATCAACTCTTTTTCTGAATTTTGAAGTGACGCTGTTAGGCTGTCGAATTTTTGCAAGGGAACTTCTTAACCCAATTTTGATTCTTTGGGATAAACTTTTACTCCTTGAATATTTCATTATATGAATATGTGTGAATGTCCTCTAATTTTTTTACAGATAATATCCACTTATATTTGGTTTATTCGTTTGTCACACATAATTATGTAATTGATTTATCCTTAATCCAAGGATACCGTCTTTGTATGGGACTTCTACTCAATCTCCTTTCATTGAGGCATATTTTGTTTTATACACAACCTACATTTATATGGTGTATAAACCCCTTTGACTTTTATGTTTATCCAAAAGAAATCTTTTTATACGAAGAGTTTTACTAAACGACAAAAGGGAATGTTTTTGTCGTACGTATGCGGCGACAACAACTTCTCCGCCACCGTGACCATTATTTGAGTTTCGGCTTCCTCTACAAGCCATACCTTTTTTTAAATGAAAAATAAATACCATGGTTTACTTTTATTTTATTTTCGTATTGAAAATTGTTTTCATAATTTTTTTATATCAATGTGTTGTATTGATATCTTGTGATTGAAAATTAGAAATGTTATGTTTCCTTTATGCATGTTTTATATGATACGATTATGTTATGGTTCTTGGGCATTATTATGAAGACGGGTGGTTCTGTGATAAACTAAGGGTGGGTGAGCCCGATATAGCTCTCCAATGCATTGGGTAACGTGAAGGGGTTAAACGTTAAGGTTTCTTCCAAGAGATTTAGGGAATATACTACGATGGGTATTACAAACGTAACCAAGAGGGTTACTCCCTACGTAAGAATGTTATGAATGCCTCAAGTTACCTTTATGTCTTATGATTTCTATGATTTATTCATGATTTGATGAGGTATGTTAAAATTCTTATGTTTTATGAGTAAAGTATGTTTTCATACATGGACTAGTGTTTTCTTTTCATACTTTTATATCCCTTACTGAGCTTTTTATGCTTATCCCATGTTTTTGAAATGTTTTTCAAAGGTCAAGGGAAAGGTGCATGATATGATGATAGTGTCAAGGAAGTGTCATGAAAGAATACATGTTTTATATTAAATATATTTCCGTTGATGGGAAAAAAAAGAATACTATCTTTTATGTAACCACTTTGTTTAAATGTGGAATGTAATTCATGATTTATGATCTAATTCACTAAAAAACCTGAAAAGATCCTCAATGTGAATTATTCATTTAATTCAATATTAAGTAATGTTTAAGGCCGGGTCCTTATAGTTGGTATCAAAGGTCGGTTTAGATAACTTTAGAGGTTATGGTATTCTCTAGGCATAAGTGACATTACCATAATGGTTAGGATTTCAGAAAGAGTCCTAGTTTTAGATAAAGTGAATGAGTAAGTATATCTTAGTGTTTATCTTACTCTTTAGTACATGATGGTTTTTTTGATATAATCACACTGACATTTCTGCTTTTAGTGAATGGATGGATCCAGAAGTAACCAAAGTTATAATAGGTTTGAAGGAAACTGTGGTGGTTCTCTGATTAAGAGACTGGATGAAATGGGGGATTCAATAAGGAAACTCGTGGTTGTTCTAAAACAACTATCAAGGAGTCATGATCAACCACCTGTACCTTGGTATATTCTGTAATGCATCATGTACGAGATGACCAATCGATGTGGAACTTCAGGTAATAATTATAATGGTAACCATTAGGGTTTATATGATCCTTACTTTTGAGGTAATTATGGGTTATTATATATTATGATGGAAAATGAAAGGTATGAGATAAACATGATGTTAAAATATGTTATGATTATTTTTGAAGATTTTATCTCATTTTGGAGAATGTTTTAAGAATTATATAGTTTTGGAAAAAGGACAACACGCAGACTGTGTGACAACCCGTCGCGTCGGACAAAGCTACGGGAATCGAACCCACAACCAAAGTGCGACTGGTATTTATCACCTACCACTAGACTACATGAAGTCCCTGGTTAGTTTGACTAATTCTTTTTAGTTAGATTATTTTAGGAATCAAGAGTAAGCTTATTTTGGGTTATCTATGGAAATGATTAACCTATCATCGAGGATATGTGATTAGGTTAATTACTTTTCAATATGAGAATTTAAGGGCAACTGATGTTATTTGGAGATAAAAGATAATTTGTATCTTGGAAGACTATGTGATTAAATCCTTCAAATATTTGGGTTTAAATCTTAGTTTGGTTTTCTTTGAATAATTTTATGGACAAATTGTTTATCGAATGGCCTTCGTTTAACTTTGGGTTTTGTTGGAAAAATTTTGGAGATTAAGAATAGATTTTCTTTTTATAAAGGGTTATCCTTTTCTAGATTATCTGATCTTGTTCTAATAATTTTGGTTTTGGTAAGGGTCTAAAGACATGGGAAATATATAGTCCTCTTTTATGGATTATGTGATTCTCTAGAAGTTGATTATAGTACTCTTAGTGTGAAAAATTCTTCCTAAATACTCATCATTTGGGGAAAGTATGAGTTTGTGTAAGAAATATAGTAAAAGTTGAAAGTCAACATGACATGTAAATATGTTTCCTTAAGATCAAAAATAAATTCCTCAATGAAAAGTAACTTAAAACAAAAATGTTGTCTATTAACTTTTCCTACTGGGGAATCGAATACCGTTTAACCCACCACAAGTTTGTGATTTTCTTGTGGTTAACTTTCTCCTAAACTTGTTTTCTATCACTCTCCCTCCGAACATAACCCTTTGCTTTTTCTTCCATATCCATGTTTTACTACATGGAATCCTAGTATGGGTTAACTCGGGTGACCTTTGTACTTCCCTTTCTTTCTTTTAAAGTGATAGTTTAATTTACTCCTTTTCTGATGTGGGACTTTCAATGGAGTTTCCAAGCCCAATTTTAAAATTGTGAGGACACAATTCCCAAAAGGGGGGAAGGATGTAACACCCCAGGTAAATAAAGAATATGAAATTTTCACATTTATCAATATTTTTGAATAAAATATTAATATAACTTTAAAGGGGACTCTATGCTCGATGGCGTACCCAATACGCAACAACGAGTTTCTTGGGAATCTTACGTTGCACTCTAATAATAAAATAATATTATTTTAAATTGTAGTTAGCGCCTAGCCGTTGTAATGGCGGGAATGAACAGAACTAACTAAAAAATGATTTTATATGTTTGTCAAATATTTTTACTTTTTACAATAAATGTTAGAGGATTAAAAATGTGAATGAATCCAATTTTAAGCGTAAACATTCTAATATTCTTTAAAAGGTCGATTAACCGCCTTTTGATGACGAATCTCTTTTAAATCCACTTTTTGAAAATTTTATGTGTAATATTTGAAAAAATAAAATTCTTCTTTAGAATCGGGACATCAAAATTTACTTGGTGTAATTTTTTGGTATTTTTCCGATAAAGTTCATTTTTTAATGAATAGTGAAAAATGTTGTATTTTAATTCAAAACCTCTTTTTAATATAATTTATTTATATGATTAGATTATATTTTGAATTGGTTTTAAAGTTAAATTAGAATATATTTTTACCATTTAATCCAATTGTGGTCATTGGAATTAATTTCACTTTGAAATCGGACTTAAACTAGTGTCAATCTTTTGATACTTATAGTTTCATAAAAACACGATATTTGCTCTATCAGCGGGAATTAATTATTAAATTAATTAATGCAACTTATATTTTTTGAATTTTTTAAAATAGAAATCATTTTTGAATTCGTAATATCAAATATAGCTTAGGGTGAAGTTTTGGTATTTTTCTGAAAAACATCAATTTTTGATGAATAGTGAAACCACTAAGTGGTACTTATAAAAACTGATTTTTCGTTTAAATGAAATTTTACCACCTCTATGTTTTGAATTTCAAAAATCTGACATACATGGTTGTCATTAAGAAGTAAAATGTGGTTCAATAGAATTAAAATAATTTTTTTGGTGAATAGTAACGTTTAAGTTTTTAATCGCGATTAGAGGTAATTAGTGTAGTTTAAGGAAAAAATAATGTTTTAATAATATGAAATGACCTATAAACATGTCCTACCCTTATTTTTTGATTCATGGTCGACCAATACAGTACATGGGTCAACTTGGGGACCCCATGGAGCCACTTTGGTAGAAAAATGACATTAAAACCTTTTTATTTAAAGTTAAAATTAAAAGGTCACAAACATGTGTTGTTTTACTAAAACAATTTTTACATGGGGTTATACAAGTCATATTTTTTACTATAAATATTCATCAGAAATCTAAAAAGATTTAATACATCATGATAGTTTATTTTATAATTTTTATACATTAAAGAAATTAAATTATTTATGACACCATGATGATGCAGCGATTACCTCATTATTTAACGATTTAAATAAAATAAAACGATAATGTAAAATCTAAGACCTAAACTTGTAAAAAACCTATTTTATGTGTGTAGTTCGAACTATTATCACCTTATACTAGAAATATATAATTTTTGGACCTTTAAAATACGAAATGCATTTTATAATAATGTTACTTTTCAAGACTTTCCAAGAGTGCCCCTCCTCTCCTCTTATAAAAGGCCTCCACCTCTACCACCTTACCCACACCTCTCAAGCCTTTGGCTCATCCAAAACCTGCCTATTTTGTCTCTACACATCCATATATTACTCCTAGAAGCCTCACTTTGGGCAGAAGTCTTTCCAAGGAAGCCTTTGAGCTCAAATCAAAAAGAGTTACCCGATTTAAAGATAGTGTCTTCTCTTGTGTTCTTATGTTTTATTTTTCTTATCCAACCGCCTAAACTCTTTTTATTCCTTTCTTTTGTAACAACACCAGTATATTAAATATAATAGGATGTTGTTATAATAATTATTCGAGCTAAACTTACACACACATCTGTCTAATGGTTAAAGAACATACTGTTTCTGTGGATCGCGAATTACTGCCTCCCGAAACGATGATTGTTCAATATTCTTTTAACACCGTTAAAGGTGGCCATTATGATGTCAATGGATTTTATATATGATATATATGTTATTTATGTTTTCCATATTCTTCTTTATTTTATATTTAAAACATACCTTTATGCTTTGCATGTTGTGCAAATGCGATAATTTCATACGAGGAAGTCTGAACTATCGCCCCCTCAAGTGATGTGACTCGTTCATGCAATACATGGAATGTATAAAGAATGAAATTAATGAACTTATGTGACCTATATAACATATATATTATACTGGAATTATAATATATATATATATCAATTGTATTTAATTCCATTAATATGTCAAAGAAATGAAAGTAGCGTTCATGCGTACGTACGGCCTACCGTCTCCATGAACGGTGCATTTCATTTATTTTTATATCCAAATGTTATGGAATAGTATAAAATGAATATTTACTGGATATATAAGATATTTAAATCATTAATACTATTCTGGAGATGATTTACTTATAACTACATGGACAATCATTTTCAAACAAGTTCATTTTTGACTCATGTACCAAACATCGACAAAACGTCTGATATAAACTCACATTATTAACCATTTATTATAACATTATAATTTGTGATATTAACTGAATAATAATCTTTAAAGGAGGAACTTAAGAAATTATAAATTGACCAAAGTTTATTATTCTGTAATATAATGAAATGAACAAGACAAATCGTACTTGTGTTAAGGGATTCGACCTCTCGCTTTCTTTTCAAGTACCCTCTTTTATGTCATTTCATTTATGCTCCATGTTCTTATGTTAGAGGATGTTATTTTATATTAACCATACTGTAATTTATATTTTTATATGATGATATACCCCCTCTTACTGTCATCAATTCTTTTTTTTAGAATTTTTAAGTGGCGTCGTTAGGCTGCCGAATTTTTGTAAGGGATCCTACTCCTCTCTTTCTTTTTAAGTACACACTTTTATGTCATTACTTTTAAGCTCATATCTATTATTATTGGGATGTTATTTTATATTACTCCTACTGTAATTTTTATGTTCATATGATGAGAGACCCTATTTTATCTCATCAATCCATTTTGGAAGTTTTGAGTGGCGCCGTTAGGCTGCCGAATTTTCGTAAGAGATCTAACCTCTCTCTTTATTTTTAAGTACTCTACCTTATGTCACTTATTTTAAGCTCCTATTTTATATGATGGGGGTTGTTATTTTATATTCCTCTTTCTATACATTTCATTTTAATATGATGAGAGACCCTATTTGATCTCATCAATCGATTTTTGGAAGTTTTAAGTGGCGTCGTTAGGCTGCCAAGTTTTCATAAGGGATTTTTCATCTAACTTTTAGTCCCGTGAGATTTAAGCTACATTTTCCACCATTTACTTTGAGTGGTGTATGTAATTCCCATTATTATACTCTTTGTGTAATATAATTTCATTTATGGGTATTTACATATTCATTTTATGGCCCTTCTTCAATGGGGTGTACGTTTCGAAAGTTACCCAAGTGGGTAAGGGAACCTTTCACCCTCCTCTTTTTAAAAGACTTATTTTGTTATGTCTATTAATTCATATACTATTATGTTGGGATATGTTTTTCTATATCCTTATTGATGTAAATTTTATGTCCAAGTGATGAGATACCCTTTTTATCTCTCATCAACTCTTTTTCTGAATTTTGAAGTGACGTCGTTAAGCTGTCGAATTTTTGCAAGAGAACTTCTTAACCCAATTTTGATTCTTTGGGATAAACTTGTACTCCTTGAATATGTCATTCTATGAATATGTGTGAATGTCCTCTGATTGTTTTACACTTAATATCCACTTATATTTGGATTATTCGTTTGTCACAGATAATTATGTAATTGATTTATCCTTAATCCAAGGATACCATCTTTGTATGCGACTTCGTCTCAATCTCCTTTCATTGAGGCATATTTTGTTTTATACACAACCTACTTTTATAGGGTGTATAAAACCCTTTGAATTTTACGTTTATCCAAAAGGAATCTTTTTATACGAAGAGTTTTACTAAACGACAAAAGGGAATGTTTTTGTCGTATGTATGCAGCGACAATGACTTCTCCGCCGCTGTGACCATTATTTGAGTTTTAGCTTCCTCTAAAATCCATAACTTTTTTAAATGAAAAATAAATACCATGGTTTAATTTTATTTTATTTTGGTATTGAAAACGGTTTTCATAATTTTTTATATTAATGTGTTGTATTGATATCTTGTGATTGAAAAGTGGAAATGTTATGTTTCCTTTATGCATGTTTTATGTGATACGATTATGTTATGGTTCCTGGGAATTATTATGAAGACGGGTGGTTCCGTGATAAACTAAGGGCGGGTGACCCCGATATAGCTCTCCAGAGCATTGGGTAACGCGAAGGGGTTAAACGTTAAGGTTTCTCTGAAGAGATTTAGGGAATATACTATGATGGGTATTCCAAACGTAACCAAGAGGGTTACTCCCTATGTAAGAATGTTATGAATGTCTCAAGTTACCTTTATGTCTTATGATTTCTATGATTTATTCATGATTTGATGAGGTATGTTAAAATGATTATGTTTTATGAGTAAATTATGTTTTCATACATGGACTAATGTTTTCTTTTCATACTTTTATATCCCTTACAGAGATTTTTATGCTCATCCTAAGTTTTTGAAATGTTTTTCACAGGTCAAGGGAAAGGTGCATGATATAATGATAGTGTCAAGGAAGTGTCAAGAAAGAATACATGTTTTATTTTAAATAGTTTTCCGTTGATGGGAAAAAACGAATACTATCTTTTATGTAACCACTTTGTTTAAATGTGGAATGTAATTCATGATTTATGATCTAATTCTCTAAAACTCTAAACCTGAAAAGATCCTTAATGTGAATTATTCATTTAATTCAATATTAAGTAATGTTTAAGGCCGGGGCCTTATATAAAATATATTGAACCTCTAATCCTACCCTTTATCATCACACAAATATCCAAAAATTCAACTTCCTCGGATTCTATTTTTTTTACAAACATCCTTCATTAAAGAAACTTCCAGATGTGGAAATGTTTTTGCAGCGATACACCTTCTAGGTATCCTCATACATGACCCGGGTGTTGGGACCTTCCTAATGTTATAGCTAATATATCCTTCATACCCTCCACTATAAATACCCTATGTACGCTATACTCCTAAAATAATCCTGTATTGAATATTTGAAAAAATCCGTAATGAATCACACTATATAAAGAATTTATTTAACTCAAATAAATAATGTAAAAAATATTACAATACTCCCAGCTACAACCCTAAAATATTTCATAAGATATAGTCCATTTTTATCATCTGATCCCTCTTCCATTTTTCATGTCTAGTAGGGGGTAGTAGGGTTAACCTCTGCAGAAACTGAAGTCTCAACTCTTAGTTTTTGAAAATTTTCAACTATCATTTTTACTTCCAATAATGTATACCCTACCTGAGATAAATTATGAGGGTATTCATTTCTATATTGGATCTCATAATGAGATCTCGTCAATTGTTTTAAATTAAGAGTAATGAAATCATTAATAATATCATTAATATAAAAAACTTATAAAAGGTAATATTGCACTTACTAAAAATGCTTCTCGTCATCTACTTTCAAAAAAATTCATCTATGTATCCTTATTTATCAATTGATATATATCACATGGATTATGATGTTTTCTATTCCTAAAAATGAAATCTGATGTGAGGGTTGATTTAAAATTCCTATATCTCATAGAATCAAATGATAAACATTACCTCTTGGATCCTCCAGTATCAGGTATATCATATGTCATAATATAATAACAGGGACAACATATTTTATAATAAACATTTCGTGATAAGTAAAATAATAAAAAAATTATTTATTAATTGGTCTCCCACAAGTGAGATAATGTCAATTTTCAACACTTATCCAATGTTAATCAAGATACTAAATTTTATTTTATCTTACACTTCTATAAAAGTCTTGAATTTTTTTGAATTTCTACATCATGTAATATCATCATCATCAAAGTCTATCAGTATCCTCTAGTATTGGAAATGGAAATTGATAATTTTTCTAAACATGTGCTGCCACATTTACCAAACCTTGAACTCATCTTCGGACTCATGTAAGTATATGTCTATTGCTAAGAAGGATGAATCTCATCAACATGAGCATGTGTACATTCCTCCATAGAGGTATGAGTATGATCATCTCTATAAGTATATGGTGGATCAGATAATTGACCAATCATTATCCTATAAATCAAAGTAATAACAAATTAGTATACAAATATACAAATCCAACTATTACATACAAATGTTAATAAAAATAAAAAATTATCAAATAAAAAAGTAAATTAAACTAAAATTAACACATTTTTATTCATATTTTTTATATTTGACAAAAATGATCGCAAAATTAATGAGAGATGAAATTACATATAAATGAATTAAAATAAATCAAAAAATGTTGTGTGAATAGTAAAAATTCTCCAACCTAATAAATCATTTTTACACCAAAAATATTTATTAAATATACTCTTATATAATATTTTTTTATTTAAAATATTATATCTAAAATAATTATTTTTCAATAAAATCTATTAATAGATATATTAGATAAGGGTATACATGTAAACTACACAAAAATAAACTAATATAAACAAACAATTTAACTTATTAGTTATAATAAATATTTTAATAAAGAAAATAAAATTAAAATATCTAAAATTGTATGAAATTTAAAAAAGTAAATGATAAATAAACATATGTTACGTGTAATATTAAGAATGTACTAAAGGATTGTTTTACCAAATTCCATTGTCATGATCATTCCATATGGCACAATCCATGTCTACAACATGATCATCACTATTATTTGATAATCTTTCCATGGAAGTATAGATCCCAAATAAATGAGAATCTTATTCAAGTTTATCATCACCAACATACTATTTTCTCCTTGTACAATAATATACCATTGTATATTGTATTGATAAAGAATATAGAAAAAAAATTACACATTTTTCCATTATAAAAGGATTAGCTATGTGTTCCAATCTATTTAAATTAACTTGTTTCATTCCAAATTCATCATTTCAGACACTATTGTTACTGAAAAATCATTTTAAGTTAAAAACTATAACTTGGAATTTAATTTAATTAACCTCCCACATTTCTTCAATGAATCTATAACATGCACTTGATGTGGAGATTGGGTTTTTTTATTTATCACTTGAAAAATTCATTTCTTCTGTGAACACCAATACACTACTATTTTGAACTAAAATTATGTTTTCATGATCTTTTTTATGAAATGTAAAACCATTAATTCCGTACACGGACCATGTTATCAAATTTAAAATTAGACCTCCCATTAACCATCCAATGTTTCTGATACATCTGATCTACCAAGCATGGTCTCTATAAACAATGGTAAAAAAGTATTTGTATGCTCATTCAAAATCCACATATCATTCTTCTTTGGATAACATTATTTCAACACATTAATATGAAATGTTATTTATAGTTGATAATTATCTATATTATTCAAGATATATAAATGTACCTTCTTTATCTATTAACCAACCAAAAATTAGACTTTCAATCCATGGAATACCTTTCACCCATAATTAACTCATTCATGGAGTGATGTAGGAAAACAAATGTGCTCCATTGCAGAAAATTATCTTGTTAAAACTCTGCAACCTCTCAAAAATATACTTCTCAAAAATGGAGTCTTCAGTTTGATATGTATTTTTAACATACCTCTTCAATATATTCATATAAATTTCAAAAGGATACACCAAACATAAATATACAGGTCAACAAAGATTTATTTTTCACACAAAATGAACCATTATATACACCATGATATCAAAAAAATATGGAGGGAAATGCATTTTCAATTTAAAAGGTATAGAAATTACTTCAAATTTATTCCCATTGAAAAAATATAAATTTCTCTTTCTTATATAATGTATGAATATTCAAGGGAGGAATGTTTTCATTCCATCTATAGTTAGAGCTAACTCCAAAGGTATTTCCATTGAGAGTAAGTCTAATCTTTCATCAATCCATATTTATTCTTTCAATTAATATCTTACAGTTTTCCAATCAATATTTCATAGACATTACTCTCCACGTGCATAACATCAATGTTATTTTTGACCTCATGATATCTCTAATATGGTATATCAAAAAACATTGACCATTTCTTCTAAATATTTCTATCATTACATGATTCATGTGTCTTTTTGAAATTCACATCAATGTTTTTCACCCACTCATAGTGATCAGTGGATAAAGATTTTAGATAAATAACAAATTTTTGCGATCCATTGAATTCCTTTTTTAATATTCTATAATTCATAGATAAAAAAATTTGATGACCCATGTATATTGTTTTTCTCCCATGATCCAGTTGATAATATGAATTCTTTTGTTCACGAATTGGACAAGATTTATACCTTATAAAACTATATCCAAACAAATTTACATATGTTGGGAAGTCATTTATTATGAACATAATAATTGCATATAGTTGAAAATATTCCATTTTATAAGAATCATACACTTGAATACCTTCCTCCTATAAATGTTTCAAATCATCAGTTAATGGTGACAAGAAAACATCAGTATCATTTTTGGGTTGTTTTGGTCCAGATATCATTAAACTTAACATGAAATATTTTTTCTTCATATGAAATTTATGAGCTAAGTTGTAAATTGCTAATAAAATATTCCATGAACTATGTGTGCTACTAAGGCTTTGATATGGATTCATTCCATCCATGCATTGTCTAAGTCTGAAATTTTTAACTTTGTTTCCAATTATAGGAAATTGTTGATCAATTTTATTTCACTATGGACAACCAGATGGATGCCATAATTTAAAATCATATATATATATTCATTTTTATTCCATATTAACATTTTTACATCATTATAATTTTCAAATAAACATTTCAAAATTGGAATTATAAGAAGATACCAAAATTCTTTGGCAGGGGTCTCTGTAACTGGTAAATCAGCATCTGGTTTTTCTTTTAACTTAAACCATGGCATCCCACATTTAGGACACTATGATAGAAATTCATAATCCTTTATATATAGAATACATTAATTTAGGAAGTAATTTATTTATTTATACCCTAATCCCATCATTCATAGTATTTTCTTCTCTTTATAATGTGAATCTGGAAGATCATTGACTTTAGTAAGAACATATTTCAACAATTGTAGTAACTCTTTAAAAATATTATCACTCCATCCATGTTTCTCCTTCAAGTTAATCAATAATAACACCATTGATAAAACTAAAAAATCTATACAACCCTGGTATAATGGTTTTTTAGTGTCACCATATAAATGCTCAATTGTCGGTTCTTTCTCATTTGCCTCAACTTCAATACCTTGAATCATTTTTTGAATTTGATCAAAGTTATCATATTGTAAATCATCATCATCAATAGATTCAAAATTCTTCCCAATTTCACCATGCTAAATCCAAAATTTGTAATTAAAATTAAAACTTTGAAAACATAAATTATCTTTGATCTCTATTCTTTTTAACTTATTCATATGAAAACATTTTAGGCATGGATATAAAAACAAGTCATTGTTTGAAACATTTTGTTTAGAAAATTAAAAAAATAATCAACACCTTCATCATATTCATCACTTTTTCAAAGTTTCGTAATCCAACTTTGGCTCATTATATTCTACAAAAAATATCAAAAATAAATATCTTTTCAAAATAATATAGTGGTGATAATAGTGAGTAAGAGGAGAAAATAGTTTATTATTTCAATGATAATCAAGAAGGCACACTTGTGTTATAATTCATCCGTAAAATGCTTATATGATTTTCAATAATAATGAATATAACGTTTATAAAGTTAATAACATTAGAGATGAAATTGAATGTTAAGTTTAATGATTATACAATAATCAAATAGATAAGAAACTAAATTCATATCAAATATTTCAAAAAGTAACAAAATTTTTAAATTTAAAAAATATATACATATTTGAAAAGTGTAATTATAAATTCTAGATAATAATGAAATATATCTTTAAATATTATTGGTAAATCATAAAAATGAATGCATGGAAGTAACTTAAAAATATATATATAGTTATAACATTCTATCATTTTTCATTATTATCTTAATGAAATTTGATGAAACTTAAAATTGAATATTATTGACCAAAATCCAAATCAAGTGCACATTATCCATTTGGATTTGAATATTTATCATCAATTTTTTTAACATATTTTTTTTGCATGAACAATCCAAAAATTATTAGAAGAAAAATTAATTCATACTATAATATAATAATAAAGTATAGTTCATACAACACAATGATGAATTTATAATGTGGTATATATTTATATATAAAGAATTAATATTATTTATTATTTATTCCTAATATATTATGAAAATTGTGAAAAGCATATTATGTACTAATTATTCTATAACAACTTTTTTTATCTGAATGTAACACAATAATAACCCATGTTTTAAATATTTCAGTCTACTTTATTTGATATAATAAAAATCCAAATTTATGGGGAGAAACATACTTTCAGTGGGAATACCATATGATGCATGTGTAACTCTATGAAAATATAACATAGAAAATATCTACCTATAAAATGGTATAATCCTCTAAATTTTTAAAAAATGTAATATAAATTTTGATTTTGTATAGGTAGAGAATCAATATCTATTATCATTTGTACCAAATATGTCAATTAGTCCAAATAGAGTCAAAACTAAACATATATCTATCAAAACATAACAAAGATAAATAAAGGAACCAACTGACAGTTCCTATTGTGTATTCACCAATAATGTCAACATTATATTTAAAGTAACTTATAATATATAAAATTCATATTTAATATATGATTTTTCAAGATAAGAATATTATCACATAATAAGAAAAGTGTTAATTTTCATATACAATACTTATATAATATTGTATATTTCACTATATATAAATTTTAATGTATGGATATATTACATTTTAAGATTACTATGTCACTAATAAATGTATAACCCTAATTAAAATTTATCCATATACATGTAATTTCATGAATAAACAATGAATGATTTATAAAAATTATCCAAAAAATAAACATTTAGAGATTATATGAAAAAAAATTAAGATGTGATGCAGTATAAATATATATGAAACAATTCTGTGTAAACGCATTTCTATATAGTAGAAACACCAAAACATTAAGTTATAATGCATAAATTTATGATCTAATATAGAATATTAAGATATAATGCAATCCACACACATTTTCACTTAAATTAGTGGACAACTAAGGTATATGATGATGGTAATCTAATATTTGAGATGATCAAATCTATATTCGAACACACAACAGTAAGGCCCATTAAACATGGGAGTTTATCGATATTGTAATGCAATATTTGAGTCTATGGAATCAAAAACAAGAGTTATGGAATTTTCACCATTGAACGATTGAAAGAGATTATCGATGTGTGGGGCTTACTTGAGAGATGAGAAGATCAAATGCACAACAATGAGGCTAATGAAACTAAAGGATGTGTGAAGATGGAAATCTAATATTAGACTCTATAGAATCAATGAAATGAGGGATATGGATTCCATGTGATAGAAACAAGTCCTCTTTTGTGATATTTAATAACATCAAAATGATTCAAATAAATGATTCATAAAATTTTAAATTGTATATAACATTGGATATTATATAACATACATAAAAAAGAAACATACCAAGATTTTTCATGTTGGTTATTATATAGCTAATGCGATAAATCAATTTATATATATTTTTCTTGTTGATTATAAATAACCAATGTGAAAAATTTGATGCCATAAATAATTTTGGTAGTAGTGTTAATAAAACATTCTCTTAATAACAGAGAAAAGGAAGAACAAAGGATGTATGGAATAACATATAACTAGGATTATATATAGGATAAAATTGGTGGCAAGTGAATATATGGACCTATAAGAAAGTCATAAATAATTACAGAGAGTGGGAGAGGTCATTGATCACAAGAAAGTGAATGATCAATGGAAAGTTAAGGGCCTTAAACCATAAATCTATAGTGATATAAAATACCATCGGTTCAACATAAATTAAGGTATTTGGATATATTTTTTTCAATATCCTTTTCCTATATTTGAGGAATTATTTTACTATCTATGAATATAATTATATATATTTACTTGATACATTTTTTTCATAAGAAAAATTTCATCCTTTGGTTGTGATTCGATCAATTTCCAATCCAGCGCTTAGTCCAAAAAATGAATATCCAAAAATGATTTTTTTATTCCTAAAGCACTAAATTTTACGTTTAAGGGATCATAATATCCATAAAATATTGAAAAGTATTTCCTTATATCTCTAATTATTTTCCATATCCAATATGGTTAGAAAAATGTATCCAATATGCATAAATCCTCATATAGTGAATTAATACATTAATATCTAAAAACACATAAAAATTTCAACTTAAGAAATTTTATGAATGGTTAACCTTATAAACCTTCAACAATATTATGATCCAAAACATTAGAAATAAGGTCACTGAATTTCCAAAAATGAATTAATTTCTCAAAAACATGAAGTTTCTCTTAATCATCACATACTAGACATGAAAATACCTTCATCATGTGTTCTCTTTAAGCATGTTAATAACCTAAATTACCATAAAACCTTAAATCTAAAAATGTTTTTAACTCTATCAATGATAGCATAAACCACTTTTTCAACAAATCATTAATTAGTTACAAGGTCGTCAATACTATACAATTTACTTTATCTATATCTATTATCTCTTCATCCCAACACCAATATCTCAACATCAATAAAATATTAAGGGTTATATTTCCATCAATCATGTGTTTTCCAAGAATTCCAACTTTCCACTAAATCACTTTTCTTAGTCCCATTCAACATATGCTTTCAAATACTCATATAAATAGTACTAAGATAAAATACTTATATATTTCATAACTCTTATAAACATGATATAATTTATAAAATACTCAAATGACATAATTCTTAAATCCAAAGAAAACCACGTTAATCATTCCTCTTCTTCTATGGCAGTAGAATATGACTGGCCATGATCCATTAGCCTCTTTTGAGGTATATTCCATTCATTTTTATTACATTGATTTGTGTAGTTCCCCATATCCTTATAATTGAATCATTGTATATTGGAATCTTTTTTCCTTCCCTTGAAATAGAAATCATGGTGGCATTTATCTATATTTTTCATTTCCATCCTCTTCTACTCGTGATTCCCTATGAAGTGATAGTACTTAAATAATTATTTCTCTATATTTTTATCACATTATATTATGTCCTCATATGATGATAATGTCTGGGAGACTAGTTGACTTTGAAATATTTGATTAATCCCATCAAATAAATGATCATTGATATTCATTGGATTATATGAGTTTATGTAGTTCAAATTCCTTATGGTAGGTTCAATTTATAAATGATTTCATACACTATATTAGATCATATCATTATGAAACATAATGTATAATCCAAAAAAAAGTGAAATACTTAACATAAATTGAGAATTTTATGCTTATGTAATATCATAATTATAAGCATGTTTCTTTGTGGATATCTCTTTTTCAAATATTTCATAATGGTTTATAAATAAAATTTTAATTCTCCTAAGAATATAACTTGGTATTGTCAAACCATGTGTGCAGTAAGGATTATTTTCATGCACCAGGTGATGATAAATTCATGACCAATGCACCGTTTTCAGAATTATTAACCCTAAGTACCTCTATTCTAAAACCCCTTCCATTGTTAGTATCTAGATAGGGATACATTTCTAGGAAATACCACATAATATCTTCCTTACCAAAAGTTTTATGAAGTTATAATATATTTATCCTCAAATTATATCATAGGGTTTTGATCCCTAATCTCTGCTTTCCTAAATATAGTTCCTAATATTTATACTAAACCTATCTATGATACCAAAAATAATGATCTAAACCTAGTATCTCAGAGCCAGTTCTTACTTTATTTCATTGGAATTGATACATTGGTTATAATCCCAAATGATCGATCATTTTAGTTGTTTTTTAGAACTATATACATTCATTTTACACATTTTACATTTGAAAAAAAAACAAAATACATAACAAAAAAATTAAATTACATCCTCAAAAACTCATTCAAAGATCTATTCTTCATATCCTGGGGACAAAAAAAAAAGAAGGGTGAGATTGAATGCTTAGTAAGGTTTAAGTATAGTGGAATATATCATGAATCAATAATCATAATCAATAGGAAAGGTAAATAACTAAGAACACATGCCATTTAAATAAATAGATAAGGAATAATCAATATGGAAAGGTAAATAACTCAGAACAAGTTTCATTTAAATAACTAGATAATGCATAATCAATATGGAAAGGTAAATAACTGAAAACACTTTCCATTTAAATAATAAATTGAAAATGAAATGCATCTAGAGATAATATCATAGTGAAAATATCAGGGGTAATCATAACTGAAATGTTAATGAAGGAAATTATTTATTATTAGACATCATGTCTTAACAATATGATACCTCTACTGTCAATACCAGTCACAAAAACGTTTAATCTATGGATAAAACCCCTTTAATGCTAGCATAATTTATTTGTATCATGATAAATACTGATGCTTTGAGTGGATATATAATACTATGCCACACCCATCACTATAGGTCCAAATCATTCCTAAAATATCAAATAATCAATTTAATTCATAAAAAATGTATCTTATCATCAAGTATCTATATTGAGTAAAGGATATATATTTATCAATATTTCCTTAGATAAACAAATAACATTTAATATAGAACACCATATACATAAATTATATATATTTTAATCAATAAACATATCCATGATAAATAATATGGATATTTAGGCTAAATTTAATGTTCAATGATCATAATAATGTAGAAAATTCAAAATGAAGTTAATGACTATAGAATGAAACAAGGAAGTTATTATCAATACTATCCTTGGAAAAAATAATCAAAATCTATCTGGAGGAAACATACTTATGGTATCAAAATATACCAATTAGAGTAATAATATAGTTTTTATTGATTGGTATAAATACCATAAAAATATCATTAAATAATTCTTGAGGAAAATATCATTTTAATTTTTAAAAATACATTAAAAATATTTTTTTTAAATCGCTTTTAAAAAAATCTTTAAAAATATCCTCATAGAATTACAAAGTAATCTTTAATGAAATAACAGTCATGATGGTGAGTAATTTTGTACTTTTCATAAAAATTTTAAAATAAAATTCATTTTTAAATTTAAAAAGGTCAATAAAGTGCCTTATTCCGAAAACAATAAGATTATTCCTTTCACATTTTTAGTAAAATCCAAACAGGATTTTTTTAAACAACATAAGATTCCATTGAAAAAATATTAAAGAGTAAAAATGGGTGAAATTTCCTTCTATAAATCACTTTCAAAAGGTCAAAATAATTTTTTAAAATATATTTAGAAAACATGGTTTGGGAAGAAAACATATTTCTGACTGAAGAGAGAAATGAAGTCTGATTTTTATTAAAAACAATTCTTAATTAATTTAAGTACCAAAGAGTGGGAAAATGGTAATATTACTTGAAAGAGTCATGAATAGCCATAGAATAATAAAATTAAATGGATTTATTATTAAATGGTCAAATAATTTCCTTCAACTTAATTTCAATAATAAACAATCTTGATTAGAATGAAATTGTAAAATAAACCTCTATAATGATTATAAAGTTTAATTCAGAGATAATCAGTGAATAAATTATGTTTTTCAACTAAAAATGCACATTATAAAGTTTAAATACAACCTATGTTACTCAAAATTCATTATACACATAATATTATAATGATATAATCAGTGAAGTATAAGTTTAACCCAATGAACATAAATTGAGTTAAGAAATCTCTTTCCACACTCTTTATTTTGATTAAATGTAATTTAAACTCATTTATAGTGGTTTTAAACATGTTATTAACTTATAATAGAACCATATTTATATTTATAATAACATATATGATCCTTTTATAACATCTTATTACCTGTCCATTAAAAATCATTCATTATTTTTATTATTTCATGTGTTGATTGCCTTATTTTCTCATGTGTGTTTCATCATGAAAGATTTAGTTCTTACACATATAATATAGTAATATTATATACATAATAATAATCATCACATAATTATAATATTTATACATAAATTATACTTTTAAAATTGTTCATGAAAATGGTTATGAAGAATGAAGTACATTACGATCATGGAGATGGTAGGTCATACGTATGGATGAGTAAAGTTTCCATGTTTCAATGATCATTATGAAAAGAAGGTAAGTAATATATTATATTTAATCAATGATCATAATATAATATATACCATATTATATACTTATATATATAATCCATGTGGTGTGGTGATGAAAAGAGAGTCACATCGCTTTGTGAAGGTGGTAGTCCACATGTACATGAATGATGTTATCATCTTTGAGTGAAAAGGTATGAAATAAAATGATATATATTATCTTTATAGAATTATAAATATTTCATTAATATCATAATTTTCTTATTTATTTCATATAAAATCATTATATTTAACCATATTACAGTCCATTTAAAGTGTTCGTGAAAGAAGAATCACATCGCTTCGGGAGGTGGTAGTTTGTCGTACATAGGAGTGACGTTATCGTATCCCCTATGAAATGGAAAGTAAAAAAATAACTATATGATATAATAGATATAAAATGAATAATTATGTTATAAATATTATATAAATATGTATACTTTATTTCTGTGGCATCCCAGACCCAGATGCCACTTAATGGGTGCCCCAATCCCAGTGGACCACATAGCCTCAAGTGCATCTCCCTAAATTCCAGAGGTTATCGACTAATAAAGAGGCCCTATGGTGTGTCTATTGGTAGAATATTCCATCATTACCAAGTTTTAGTGCAGAGTATGAATATAGATAGATGGTAAATAGAGGAAGCAATATAAGTACACATAAATCACAATGGAAAATAGTGACAACAATAACAATATCTTAAATAACTTTAATAACATCCAAGCATACAACAACTGATGATGATAGGTCATGTCACTATAAAACTGAAAAACATGGATACAAGATAGTAGGAATAACAAGTTTTACATAAGTATAAAGGAAATAAAATACTTCTTTGAGCATCTCAAGCTCCGATTTGGTCATCTTCTATCAAGATCCATACTAAACAGCAAGAAATCATGTGTTTGAAGCTGTATTATTCCCTTTGTCAACACCTAAAACCATGTTATCTACTTTGGGTACCTAACGAAACCCATATAGGGTGTGAGATAAATCTTAATGGTCCACCAGTAACAGTTTCTATAACATTTAACCCATGTAATGGAAATATAATATTGTGCAAGTATTCATATATAAAGTAAAGAAGTACAATGTAACTAAATACCTAAGTACCTGCTTCATCCCTTGGATTGAATTTGAACATAACTAGTCCATTAATTAATTATTACCATTTTATGAATTGGTCACATGTTAACAAATGTAAAGGTTCCAATATGTAATAAGGAAACCAATAATGATATTTAATAATGAAGTCCCGAGGAAATAACCAAGGCGACGTAGACCTCAAGGGTCACCAACTCAATAATAACTATAGTCTGTCATGGGGTAAGAGTTTAATCCAAGGAGAATATTCCAAGACATTCCCCAATGATATGCCTACAGAGTCTAAGGAGACCATCTAATGTAAAACAGGGATAAACAATGATCGGGCCTAATGGGCTTTAACTATGGAACCTACTTGTCAATGTTGGATCCAAGGAGTGTATCCAATGCATCCTGTAATGATATTTAAGGGATCCTATAGTGTCATACTATGAATCCAAATAATATACAATGATCAGGATCTAGGTGGGTCTCAACCTAAGCAAGTTGTATCCTTGAATCTGAATGGGGTTCTCAGGTTCTCAAGGAATTCACCAATAAGAATCCAATTCGATCTCAAGTCAGGCTATTCCTATATAATTATGAAGTCATGTAATATCTTATTTTCTTCAATCTATGCCTTTCATTAGTTTTATATGGTTGGGTAGAATGAAACCTTTTAATCAATTCATAATTAATCAATAAGACCTTTTGGTTCAATCCTTTCCTTTCATTAGTGTGACAAGGATAAGTATCATGAAACCTTTATTAATTACATTTAAGGAATATTCAATAATTAGGGTTCATTATGTTACCTTCAATTAATTTGGTAAGGGGTGCTATGAGCATGAAACCTATTAATGATTTATAATTAATCCGGTCAAGTCATATCTTATTATACTTTTCAATTTTCATTTCACATTTAATTATCAATTAAATAACTTACCTTAGGCCAGTCAAGTGGCAAGCATACATGGTAAATTACATTATAAAATTCACAATATAAATCAAGACATTTAATTTATAAAATCAGCCCCTTAGATGGGTCAAGCAAAGTCACACTGGAATGGTGGCTCAAACATGTCATATACTAAAATCCCAATTTTGGAATAACATCCTACATGGGATAGATGTAGTTGTGGGTGTAACCACCAACAATTAAACATATATATAAAAAGATAATACCCATACGATTCTAATTATTATAATCATGGCATAAAAATTCTATAAACATCACCCGATGAAATTAGTGGGGCCCACAAAATAATTCCAAAATCAACAAACTTGAAGGATGAGTTATATACCACACAACTTAGGATTTTATGACTCTCCTCCTCTGATATTGTCCCGTGATTTGGCTCGAATCGGAGTAGATCTAATAAAAAAGGAAAAACACCCACACCTTCATAATTAGGTCGAGAGAAAGAGTGGAGAAGAAAGGCTTAAACAAACATGAGTACTTATCGTTGTGTATCCAACATGATGAATGGAATATTAACCAGATCCTACATGAAGGAGATCTTCCAATCCCTAGATTTGGCCTCCAAAAATCTCCAAAATGAGATCCATGGAGGTAAATCCCACTGGAACTCGTAATAGGAAGAAGGAGGGGACTTAATAGATCATTAAGGGAAAATTAAAATTTAACCAGAAAAATAGAATGTCCACAGTTTTTCTGTACGGTTTGATAAACCATACACAAACTATGCATGGTTACCTAGGAAGAAGGGTCACTTGGACTGTTAGGTTGCACAGTCATGTTCTAACCATGTGATTTCGTTCTGTTTGAAAATTTCCATTCGCATGGTTAGGTAAACCGTGTTCCAACCATGCACTAATTGTGCGACATGGCCAATTTCCCCAAAAAGATGGGTTCTGAGCTCCGAACATTCACTAGAAACCACTGAGACCTTTTCTAACTCATTAGGCATCCAAATGTGGTCCAAAGTAAAAAATTTACACCAAAATCTAAAGGATCCATACCTGAGTGAAAAACAGGGTTCTTAAAGTCTTCCCCTATTAAAAGAACTCATCCCCGATTTTACCTTCCAAGGGTGGAGAAACACTTTCTGAGAACAAAGATGCCCATTGGGAATGTATGTTGGACTCGCACTCCCAAGTGTCATCTTGCATATGGTTGTGTTACCACAGCACTCATACTAGAGGGGCATACTATCCTCATAGATTCTTCGTGCTCCGGTCAATGATGCATATTGGATACTCTTAAAAGGTAGAATCAGCGTCTAACTCAACTTCCTTGGGATCAAAATTATGAGATGGATCATCATGATACTAGTGAAGCTGTGATATGTGGAAGAATTCATGCATGGAACAGTACATCTTAGGTAGTATAAACTGATAGGATACCGTCTTGACACTCTCTAGAATCTCAAATAGCCTTATGTAGTAAGGAGATAGCTTTCCCTACTTTTGTAACCGTCTATTCCCTAGCCTGGATGATACCCGAAGAAAAACATGATCCCCGATGCCGAACTCAAGAGGTCTTCGATGGCGATTGGCATAAGATTTTTTTCTAGACTGATCAGTATTCATATGCTTTATATTCACTTGAACCCACTCTAAAGTCTCCTAAATAGGATGAGGAATAAGTAGGGCTACCTCACCTGCCTCTAGCCATCACATAGGTGAACGGAATGACCTACCATATAAGGCCTCAAAAGGAGACATCTGAATTTTCACCTGAAATCTGTTAATATATGAGAACACAGTGAGGGGGATATGTTTCTCCCATGAACCACAAAAATTAAGGACACATGCTCGGAGTATATCCTCTAGAACCTATATTGTCTATTTTGATTGTCCATCAGTCTGAGGATGAAAATATATTCTTAGAATCACCTATGTTCCCATAGCCTTTTGCAAACCATACTTAAACCATGATGTGAATTGAGCATACCTATATGAAACGATAGTACAAGAGACCCTGTGGAGTCTTATGATCTAACAGATGTACAGTCTTCCCAGATCATTAACTAAGAAAGTCTCCTGAATATGAATGAAGTGGGATGATTTCATTAGTTAGAAAATGACTACCCATATAGCATTGCTACCCCTCAGCGACCTAGGGAATCCAACTAATATATCCATGTAAACATCTTCCCAATTCGATTCTGGGACTGGAAGTGTTTGTAGAAAGCCCATAGGTCTCTGGTTCTCCGCCTTCACCTAATGATAGTTGGAACACTGAGTGATAAAGTTTACTATCTGATGTTTCATCCTTGGACACCAATACTGGCATCACATACCTCAATAAATATTGGAGATACTTGGATGAACTGCTCATAAAGAAGTGTGGGTCTCTTTTATAAACTCCTCTATCGTATATGTAGGAACCTAGACACGTCCATGTAGACACAGAATTTCGTCTCTATCTACAGACCAATATAGAGGTGGGTTATCTACTGATATACTCTCACGAAGAACTAAGCCTTCTTTATATGAAAGTTTTCTACCATTCACATTCTCAAGGTGGTAAAAGGTAACTGTCAATGATTAGAGGTAATACTTCTCATGACTATCATGAAACTCTCGATGTAGCTCATAAAATATGTCTATTAACTTCCATTCATCACTGGATTCTAATTCTTCTTTTTCCTGAGTTATCTAACTTAGTGCATCTTTAACCACATTTCCCTTCCCAGGCATATAGGCAAGCTCAAAATAAAAGGATTGTTGATATTACACCCATCTCTACTATATGAGGTTCAATTCATGCTGATAAAATATATATTTGAGGCTCTTTTGGTCTTTGTACACCACAAAGTGATCACCTAAAAGATAGTGTCTCTAACAACGTATGGCATGGAAAACTGTTTTTATCTCAAGGTAGTGTATCAGGTAATTTCTCTCATGATTCCTCAACTACCAAGATTTGTATGCAATAAATTTTTCCTCCTACATCATAACTTCTCCTATGTCGATGTATGATGTATCATAGAATACGGTATAACCTATGACTAGCTCCAGTAGAGTCAGAATATGTATTGATACAAGCCTCCCTTTCAGCCCTTGAAAGCCTTTCTAACATGATTCTGACCATAGGAACTTAACACCCTTGATTGTAAGACCAGGTGGAGTTGAAGTAATGTGGGAAAAGTCCTGTATTAAATTTATGTAATATCAAACCATCCCTAAGATACTCTATATATTGAACGCCTTCTTGGGATGATCCCAAGAAACTACACCACTAACCTTTTCTAGGTCAACAGATACACCTGATTCTAAGAAAATATAACCCAATAAGTGAACTTTTTAAATCTATATGTGGCACTTATAAATCTTTTCATAAACCTGATTCTCTCTCAATTTACTCAAAATGAACTCAAGATGTTTGGCATGGTCGCTACGAGTGTGGGAATACACCAATATGTCACCCATAAATACCATGACAAAAGAGTCCAAATAGGGGCGGAAAACCCTATTAATCAGAGCCATGAAAATAGTAGGTGTGTTTGTAAGAAAAAATGGAATAATGACATAATCATATAGAATATACCTACTACATAAATTTTTACGAGGTATGAGTGGTGGCCTGACTCATACCTGATGATAATCTGATCTCAAGTCCTTCTTAGAGAAGACCTTTACTACTTAAAGCTAGTCAAAGATATCATCTATTTGAGGCATTGGATATCAGTTCTAGAATGTAATCTTGTTCAACCTTCTGTAATCTATGAATAGACATAAGGTTCTATCCGTTTTCTTAGCTAAAAGCATGGGTAAACCCCAATAGGATATACAAGGCCATATAAAACCTTTGGCATCTAAATCCTTTAACCTTCTCTTGATCTCTTGAATCTCTGTTGTTGCCATCCTATATAAAGGAATGGACATTGTAGCTTCTCCTGGAACAAGATCAATCATAAAATCTACCGCTCTCTCAGGTAGTAAGCCAGAAAAATCCTCAATAAAGACATCCCTAAAATGATCGACTACTAGAGGAAAATCAGTTAGGAATAAACCATGATCCTACATGAAGAGATATCTGGGTGGTCACACCACCTATATTATAATTCTCTGGCCCTACTCTAACAGTTTTTACATCCCCCTCACCCTTATGTAGATAACTACTTCCCTCTGGTGATGTACAAGATACCCCGTGATGATAACAGTATAGAAAAGCATGATAGTGAACCAAATAGTCCATCTCGAGCATGACATTTCCTGTCATCTCAATAATAAAGAGGTTCTATATGAAAGTGTAACTAGATACCTCAAGGGGCAGCCCCTACACTGGAATATTCCCTATGTTTGTACCCCTAACGACATATCTAGGGTCATTACACCGTAGTAATAATGTGTCTCTAGTATGAGACTTCCACGATAGATATAGATATAAAAGAGTTCAAATCACATGTATCAAATAAGGAAGATACTATAATAGATTCCAAAAAAATAGTACCTCATATGGTAGATAGTTCCATAGCCTGATCCTCAAGTATCGGCCGTAGTGCATTGAACTGGCTTGATCCACATCCCTATGAAACCGATGAACTAGCATGATCATAACTACTATGTCGGCGCTATTGGTGATTAGGGGTCTCGTCACCATGACCACAACCTCCTCCTCATCAAGACCTACTGATGTTATTCCAACTCCCCATCTGACGTGGCGTAAAATAACTCACTCATAAATGTGGAGCTGGTTTAGATCCTTTTCCACTCGAAGCTGGTGGAAAGGTCCTACAGAAATGCTAAATATACCCCATAAGACCATTAGCCCGACACTCCAGTGGGTCTCTATCACACTAAGACTTTTAATTCCCCTTTATTCTACACTAATGACACACTTTAGAGCTATTAAAATTGGAACTTTGGTTGTCACTAACCTGAGGAGAAACCTCGAGGGAACATTTCCTACCATCGTAAGAACAACTGGCTTATCACGACACTGATCCTCTATACCCTGTACTATTTTCATCCCTCAGGTTGTGCTCAGTGATAAGAGCATGATTTACTATATCATAAAAAGTAGGTAGGTGAAAGACGTTCACCTGAGTACAGATGGCATACTTGAGCCCATCCTCAAAGCGTCTAGCATGTGAAAGCTCATCACCGACTAGAAGCGGAGTAAAGCGCTACAAATCCATGAAATGTGTTAAATATTCCATAACTAACATAGAACCCTAAACAAGATTCATAAACTCTATAACTCTGTTAGGTCTCAATATCATAGGAAAGAAATGATCATAAAAGGTAGTCTAGAAATCAACCCATAACATGCCCTAATGATGATTGTCTTGGGAAATCACATCCCACCAACGCTTGGATGGGTCCCTAATCATGTATATATGAAGTTTTATTATCTTCTCTATAGGTGTTTCCATATGATCAAAGATAGATACAATGGCCTCTAGACAAGACTCAACAACCTGCGGGCTGCTATCCCCTGAGAAAGTAAAAGGACGCTACTACTCGAATTCATGAGTTAAATCAGCCATTGTAGGCGCAAGACATAGAGAACCTTGCATGGACTTAATCAGACATAAGAAACTGTCATGAACATGGGAATTAGTGCCCAAATCAAGTACAGTATTCAATTAATTGAGTGGAACTCCTAGAGGTAAGAGTGGAGGCTCATATCTAACCATGTCTAGAGCATGGATGTCTTCACCCTCCGGGCGTATGGTACGAGGATGTCATGGAGACATTGGTTTACAAATTACAATCACACACCTCAGAACAAGATTATGAAAAATGATATCCTCACTAGCATAAGTTGAATGTAAGAAAACTCACTACACAAGGTAGACTACCCCAACTACCTGCTTAGACAGCCATGTATCGGTAAGTACTCAAGTATAAGTTCTACTTAATTTTACATTTAATTTCCAGGTTCACTCCTTTACCTTTTATAAACATGAAAATTTTGGATAAGGATGTAAAACCAATTCATTTTGGATTTCATGATTCACTTTATAATGGATAGAAATTTCCAATGAATTAGTTCCCATACACCTTATCACTAGAAAAGATACCCATTTATTTATAGAATAATGGTACTCGGTAAATTACTCATCCCAACCCATGAGGGCCTATACACCTCATGTACTGAGATAGGAAATCACTCAATCGAAACCAAGAGTAATATAAGTATAAGCTAACTATCACATCATAAATCAACAATAATAAGTATATCAAGAAATGAAAAATAGTGAAATGCACCAATATGGCATGGGAATATGCATGACATGCGAATTCTAGGTGAAAATAATGATGCATGTTACAACACTCCTTGCCCTCATATCATCAAGCCAAGGATGAATGATATTCATCAAACAGATTAACAATCAACAACACCACACAGCATGTGAATCACCCAATGGTGATATAATATCAACTGTAATGTGAAAAAGAAAACAATAATTATAATTTAGGAAACTCAACTTTTACCCTGAACATGGGTTCACGACACCCAAGAATGGCTTACGACCAAGTTTCCAAGTGTTCCTAATCTATAATATATTATCTCCAAATATTAAAGTAATAAAGAAACCTCCTTTGATACCACTTTGTGGCATCCCATACCAAGATGCCACTTAATGGGTTCCCTGAGCCCGGTGGGCCACATGGCCTCAAATGCTAATCCCCAAATGCCAGAGGCTGCCAACTAGCAGGAAGAGCCTAGGGTGTGTCCTTGGGTAGACTATTCCCACATTAAAAAAGAGTAGTGCTTCAAATTAATATAAACATATGGAAAATAGTAGAAGTAATGTAAGAAAATATAAGAAACATCGGAAAATAGAGACAACAGTAACAATAACTGAAATAAATTGAATAACATCCAAGCATACAACAACTGATGATGATATGTCATTTAACTAAAAAACATGAAAACATGGATACAAGATCACTGGAATAACATTTTACACATAAGTATAATGTAAATCAATGACTATCCCAAGCATCCGGATCTCCGACTCAGTCATCAAATATCAAGATCCATACTGAACAATAAGCAATCTTGTGTTTGAAGCCATATGTTTCCCATTGTCAGCACCTGAAACCATGTAATCTTCTCCAGGTACCAAATGGAACTTGGAGAGGGTGTGAGATAAATCTTAGTTGCCCACCACCAATGGTGTATATAACATTTGGCTCATGTAATAGAAATGTAATAGTGTGGAAGCATACATATATAAAGTAAAGAAGTACCATGTAACAAAACACCCAAGTACCTACTTCATCCCTTAGCTGGAATTTGAACATAAACATTCCATTAATTGATTATTACCAGTATATAAATAAGTCACATGTTAACAAATGTGAAGGTTTCATGATGTAACCAGGCAACCTATAATGATATTTTATAATGACGCCCTGTGGTAATAACCAAGGCAACGTAGACCTCAAGGGTCACCAACTTAGTAATAAATTTATCTCAGCATGGGGTAAGAGTGTAATCCAAGGATCATAGTCTAAGTTATTCCCCTATGAGATGCCTACTGAGTCTAAGAAGTTCATACAAGGTAAAATGGGGTAATCAATGATTGGGATCGATGTGCTTTAACTATGGAACCTACTAGTCAATTCTAGATCCAAGGAGTGTATCCAAGTCTTCCTGTAATGATATTGAATGGATCCTATATTGTCATATTGGGCATCTAAATAATAGAGAGGGATCATGATCTAGGTGGGTCTTAACATAAGAAAGTTGTATCCTTGAATTGTAATGGGGTTCCCAAGTTCTCAAGGCATTCCCCGATAAGAATCCAACGCAATCTCAAGTCAGGCCATTCCTATTTAATTATGAAGTCATATAATATTCAATTTGGTCAAAGCCTTTCTTTTAATTAGTGTGATAAGGTCAAGAAGCATTCAACCTTTTAATAAAGTCATAATTAATCAATATGTCCTTCTGGTTCAATCATTTCATTTTATTAGTGTGATAAGGCCAAGTAGAATGCAACCTTTATTAATTCCATTTAAGGCATATTCAATAATTAAGGTTAATTCTGCTACCTTCCATTAATGTGGTAAGGTGTGATATGGACATGAAACCTATTAATCAATCACAGTTAATCTGGACGAGTCATATACTTAGTAGACTTTCCAATTACCATTTCACCTTTAATTATCAATTGAAGCACTTACGTTAGGTGGGTCAAGTGGTCAGCATATATGGTACTTTCCATTATGAAATTCACAATATAAATCAATCCATTTAATATAGAGAATATTACCCTTAGATAGTTCAAGAAAAGTCACACCAGAATAGTTGCTCAAACATGTCAAATACTAAAAAACCAATTATGAAAAAACATCATACATGAGATGGATGGGGTTGTGGGTTTTACCACCAACAATTAAGCACATATATGGAAATAGTATATCCCTATAGTTCTAATGATTATAAGCATGGCATATAAATTCAATAAACGACACCTGATGAAATTGGTGGGGACCACATGACAATTCCAAATTCAAAAACTTGAGGGATGAGTTATAGACCACCCACTTTAGGGTTGTATGACTCTCCTCTTTCATTATTGGCCCTTGATTTGGCTCAGATTAGAGTAGATATAAGAAAAAAGTAAAAACACTCACACCACGATAACTAGGTCGAGAGTAAGAGTGGAGAAGAAAGGCCTAAATGGACTCAAGTACTTACCGTTGTGAATCTAACCTGATGAACATAAGGTTGATCAGATACTGGATGAAGGAGATATTATAATCCCTATATTTTACCTTAAAAAGGATCCAAAATGAGATCCATGGAGGTAAATACCACTGGAACTCATAATAGTAAGAAAGATGGGACTTAATAGATCATTAAGGTCAAAAAGGACAATTTACCCAGAAAAATAGTCTATGCATGGTTTGTCCGCCTAGTTACCTGAGTAGAAGGGGAACTTGAATTGTTAGGTTGTATAGTCATGCACTAACCATGAGATTTGGTTCTATCTAAAAATTTATATCCATGCGATTAGGAAAACTGTGTTCCAACCATGTGAAAACCATGGGATATGGCCAGTTTCCCAAAAAATATGGGTTCTAGGCTCCGAACTTTCCTTGGACACCCCTAAGAACTTTTCTAAGTCATTAGGCATCCATATTAGGTCCAAATTAAATATTTAGACCAGAATTTAAAGGATCCATACCTAAGTGGAAAAGTGGGTTCTTGCAATATCCATCATTATACCTAACCGTGAAAGGTTTTAATGG
This sequence comes from Viscum album, assembly GCA_963277665.1. NCBI lineage: Eukaryota > Viridiplantae > Streptophyta > Magnoliopsida > Santalales > Viscaceae > Viscum > Viscum album. The sequence continues at coordinate 640,941,698 of OY728131.1, read as the reverse complement.
AAGAACTAATGACATCAGTTTGTGAGGTGGTAGTCTTCCATACACACGAACGATGATTTTGTAACTCATTTTATGGAAGTAGATATGTTTCTAGGCCAAGAAATTATTATAAAAATATCTTAGTATATGTAATATATTTAGGTTGATATATCATAATGGTTTAATAATAATAATTTAAGTAGTTAGATAATGAAATAAAATAAAAATTCTTGTTGAAGAACATTACCTTTTCTTTGGGTATCTTTCTTATTCGCACGAAATCCTTCCTAGGTTGAATGTAAACCCAAAATAAGGGTTCTTGGATGAGGGGAGGTAAATTTTGAAGTAATTTTTATAGGTATTTTCTGAACCAAATGGGTTTGAATGTGTGAAAGGGATGGGAGAGGGGTGGTGTATTATAATATGGGGAGAGGAAACACGTAGTATTTTTTAAATTAATTGAGTGCTCCCGTGTTTTTCAAATGCCAAAAGGGTCCAAAATAGTCCATTATCAAACCTTATATGTGGAATGGTAAAAATAAGTCCATATAATATTTTTTATACAAATTTATAGGTCATTTTTACCCTTATCTTTTTAGTTTAACCCCCTCCCCTCCCGGTAAACCAAATTTTACCTTAACTGGAGTAATTAATTTTTCCTGCATTCATTATTAATTTTGGTCAAAAATTAAGTTAACCTTATTAGAAATTATAAATTATAATAAATTAAAATATGGAATCCATTTTTCCAAATTCAATTCACATATGTGGAAAATTTTAATTTAAAATTATTCTCGTAAATGCAACGAGAAAACGAGTTTTTAAAGAGAAATGGTCCAAAAGTTTACAATGTTTTTATATCAAAATTCAATATTAAAATGACTCAAACAAACTAAATTGGATTAAAGGATATTAAATTTAACTAAATTTACTTTAAAATAAATTCAAAATATAATTTAACCTTATAAATTATTTAAATTAAATGGTAGTTTGTTATTAAAATTCAATATTTTTCACTATTCATTGAAAAATGAAATACCTCAGAAAAAACAAAAAATTAACCCTAAGATAATTTTTAAATTTTAGTGTAAAAAATGAAGTCTATTTGTTAAAAATAAATTTTCAAAAATTAGAAAAAATTAATTTTAAATTATGTGTGCAATGTTTGATTAAATCATCTTTTAGAAAAATATTGTTTTTCTGAAAAAATGTATTTTATTTCTAATTAGTAAATAACCATGTTATTTAAAATTTAGTTTTTAATATTCATACCCACCAATTTAACAGCTATTTTATAAATATTATTGTAACATCCCAAGTTTTTTTAAAAGTTAACACTATTTTTGATAGCGTAAATGATACACCACATCGAACTTAAATGAACAATTAAATATTATTACTTAAATGTTACCGTTATAACATGGTAGTTATAATGGAGGGAATGAATAGTAATAATTGAATTATGAATATATAGTTTACACACATATATATATAATTAATTATGTTTTTACCAATTATTTAAAAATTAAAGTAAAACACTTTTCAAAATAAAAGTAAATTTTTTTTCTAAATAAAAAAAATTAAATGTGAAAAAGTGTGTTTTATACTAATAAATAAACAAATCACTCTTATTGGATTATATTAATGAAATTTGAATTCAATATAAGGTTTAAATATTCATATTATATGTTTTATAGACATGATATAAGAACAAATTTAATTTTATGAATAAAATGATTATTTAAAAAAAAATACACATTTACCACCTTTTGATGGAAGACCCATTTTAAATATTGTTTTTGACACTTTTATAAGTTCTATTTCACAAAATAATCTTCTTATTTAAAGGAGAAGTATAAAAAATTATTTTTTCTGAATTTTATTCAACCAAAAATCATTATGACTTCTAAATAAATTAGTTTGGAGCCATTTTTAATAGAAAATTAATTTAAATTAATTTAATACTTTGAGGAATTCCAAGAGTGATCCTCCCATATTTTATTAAAGGGAACCCATTATTATATATTATTAACCCCAAAAAACCTATTTTTCTTGAAAAATATCTACCCAAGTCCCTTATTATAACCCCTCCCCACATTCCAAAGGCCTTAGTTTAAGCAGAACATCCTTCTTAGAGGTGTTAAATTGTTAATCAAGGGACATCATCTAAAGAAGAAGTATCATTTTTAATTAAGTATTTCTATTTTATTTCTTCTAAAAATTCCTTAAAATAATATTCAACCATTATAAAGTAGTAACTATAGTATAATAAATATACGGATATTTTATTATGTCAATATCATCACCTAAATCCATCTCCACTTCCATCAAATGGGTAATTAATTAATTGTTCGTGCGTACGTGTGAACTATCACCTCCACAAACCGATATAATGTGTTTTCCATTTTCGTCTCTGAAGACTAGTTATAATGATGGAATTAATGTTTATTATAATATTAATGACATATTTATCATTATAATATAATAATATATCAATTAAATTCTTACTTTCAATGCACATGAAAATGATAACGTCGTTCGTGTGCACGTGTGAACTTTCATCACCACGAAGCGATGTGATTCATTTTTCATCTCCGCATCACATGTATGATATATATAAGTATATTTAAATTATTAATAAGATATTAATAATATTATGATAATTTTTTAATGATAAAATAATACTTACCTTCTTTTCATAATGATATTTGAAAAATGAAATTGTTACTCATGCGTACGTATGGCTTACCGTCTCCATGATTGTAACGTAGTTCATTTTTCATATACATATTTAATGAATGGATTTAAAATTATAATTTACATAAAGAATTAATTATTATTTAATCAATATTGTTGTGTAAATGATGGAATAATGACCTCTTTGACTGCTTTTGACTTACCGATGTCATTTTAGACTCATGTACTGAATATCATCAAAACATCTGATGTGAACTAAAATAATTAAGTAATTGTTATAACATGATAATAAGTGATATGAAATTAATAATAAAAATTAAAAAAAGGTTATAAATAAATTATAAATTAACATAAGTTTACTATTTATGAATATAAAGAAGGTATGTGATGATTTGGACTCAAGGTAAGAGAATCATTAACTAAAACAATGTTTTAAGTGTTTTAAAGATTTACTATTTGAAATCTTTCTCATTCATATATATGTTTTCAAAATTGTTTACTGATTTATTTATATGAACATAAATGTTTTAAAATGGTAATTCTTGAATTTCATTAAAAAAAATTCAATGTCTTATGGGACACTATGATTCAAGAATATCTTTTATAAATGATTTAAATTGGTTTTTGAAAATGGATTGGTTATTTCAATATCTTGAAATATTTTCTTATGAATAAAAATGAAATTTTATGAGTGAAATGTTTAAAATTTCAAGATTTTATGCATTTTTACTTGTACATTTATCTGGTGAGCCTGATATAGCTTATACAAAGCATTGATCCCCATTACAGATCATGAGTGAGAACAATATAGCATATATGAATGGTTCAGCCCCACTATAGCCCATTAAAGATGGATGCGCCCAATATAGATTATATGAATGGTGATACCTATTACAGCTCTCTAATACATTGGGTATTCTAGAAATGTAAGTTGACCATATGGTTATTCAATTTGTAAGGGTTAATGTAAGGGTGATATGGTAATGATTTCCTAAGTAACCTATGTGATTTTTATATGTTTTCTATTTATTTTTAAAAAAAATGTTTTTAATGGGTTTCTATGATTTCACTGGACTAATGATTTACTTTATTTATTTCCCTTACTGACCTTTTTGTGCTCATACAAAGTTTTAAAATGTTCTTCATAGGTCTTAAGATTGGTAAGGATAAACAAGATGTCATGATGAAAGAATTTAATATGTGTCTTGAAAAGAAACTAGGGTATATTTTAAAAGGATATAGTTTGGTGGAAAAAAATGGATACTCAGTATAGGTGTCCATATGTAATGTATGGGTCTACTTTGTAAGAGTTTTTCCTAATTCTATAAAACTATAAACTTAAAAGATCCTATAATGTAAATTCTATTTCAAAAGTACTATGGTATGTTATGTTTAAGGTTGGGTCCTTAAAATTATATTAAATAATAATATTTCACATTTCGTTTAAACTCAGTTTTGTGTGTGATGTAAACTAAATCAGTGTTGTGCGTAATTCAATCTATTGAAGAGATTGAATTTATTTAAAACTAAATATATCATAAAGTATCAAGGTGATTTATTTTATTCTAATATTGGTGTTCTATATCACATATTCTATTGAATACAATGTTCTTATTTTAAAATCTCTGGGTGTTACAATACATTTTTGGGGTGATCCACACGTCTTACATCAAATGGGTTTCCCAAAAACCTTCTTAAGTGTGATATAAATAATAACTTGGGGTAGGTAAGCTTAAAGTACATTCTATAGGATCGTTAGAGAGTGACTAATAATTCTTATATATTTCCTTGTAACTATATTCTCATATTAGACTTATTATAATTCTCATAAAAGTGATCCACTATAGTATTTCCATAAACAATGCTTGATTAGTGTATCCTACTATAGTATTGTAATTCAATACCCAATAACAATGTTTTTTTCCAATCATTAATAATATTTTCTATCATATTCCCCATTATAATTATTTGTTGCAACAACTAATAGATTACTTCATTATAATTACCTATTATAATAACTTGAATATAAATTCTATCATAAGTCAATATTTGAATCTAGATTCTAAAATATCCCATTTAATAATATATAGTAAAATATTTAATTAATTTGATTATTTGAGTATATAATCATAAGGCATACACCCACAACCATAGATTCTAATTAATTTGTACCATCATCCCCCCAAAAGGGTTAATCCTTACCCTAACTGAGACCTATAGTTAAAAACTCAGTAGTTACAATTACTCAAGATCCATTTAATGGGATTGTTATAGTATATCACAATAGTGATCCAACAAAATAGTTTTTATAACATAGAAATCTGAATACCAAACCATAATTCCTAAACCATCATTCCACAAACATAAGGTACATTTTCTATTTCTACAGGTTCACAGAAGTTCAAAGGGTATTATATTTAAAAAATGAGATAAATTTACCCTTTTGAATTATAAATAATGGTTGAGAATAAATAAGGAACCATAATAAACATACTATGTGTGAGTTCATACATAATTAACTGAACCATTCATCTTATAAAAAAGGTGAGTTTATGAAATGGATATACAAAACCAAACACAAATAAAATGGAAAGACTAAATATCTGCATGTGATATACCAACACCATCATATTCAACTTCCTTTGTTGCTCTATAACCAGGATAATGGTCTAATCCCTATGAAGAAAAGTTGATATCCATACTAATAAAACAATCAAGATATCAAAGATAATAAAAACCAATGTCTGTATGTAGTGTTTGAGAAAACTCTAAGTATGATACTTTTAGTTCCCTTAAACCTAGTCTCCCAGAGTTGGTGTGTTATTCATTAAAAGGTTATTAGATTACATAAGATTGCATACCCATGATCATGTTTTAGTAGTCCTTAAGAGGAAAAATACATATAAATTTCATTATTACCAAGTATTCCTGTTCATTATTTAGGGAACTAAGAAATATAATGAAGGGTGGCATCAGATTCTTAGTAAGGGATAACAAATAGCAGAATGTAGCATGTCATAATATTAGTATAAGAAATATAGCTAAAACAAATGATGTTATATCAATTAATACATAAGAATAACATAATATACGGATATTAAGATAAAAAATAATGACATGGATAAAAATAAATGATATCAGAAGGATGAGAATGATGGGAATGCGTAATGGCATACATCCTAAACACGCCATCTAGGCTTAGTGTCAATAAATCATACATAAAGGGTAAGGATTCTCCCATTACCTTATCTTATTTTCCCCATGATACCTTCTAGTGCACTGAAGTGCTATATAATTCTATCCCCCACCCATCAGATAAAATTACAATGCATTTAATCATGTAATGAAAGAGTATAAGAAATACATGGTATATTGTTATAGAATAAACAAATTATAAGTACTTAGTATAATTTTCCAATGAAACGTATCAAATAATATGTCCTCATATGAAACAAATTATTATATGGTCAGGTCAATATATTTCCTCGGTAAAATAAATAATAATTATATCCAGGTTAATTCCCTTTAATCATGTAAGGTATAATTAGGGATTGAAAATGTTCAAATATGTACCCATATCAAGTGAAAATTATAAAATTTTAATTATCAAGTGATTACAAAGATTAAGATGATCAATGTGTTTGGAAAATTAGATACATGTATTTTCAATGGTAGGAGGACCAAAAATTATGGATAAATCCCCTATGAAAATTAAGACTATGAAATCACACTTATTTGATATGCATTTGGGATATAAAATTTCATTAAAGAGAAATGTTTATGATGGAATGATTTAATGGAGAAGGTTAACTTGTGCCAAAGTTGAGTTTAACACACTTTGTACACGATAGAGGAACTAGTAGATAAATATCAACCACAATTACTTAAAAAAGGTCCCATTTTATAAATAATACATCTATAATACCACAAATATATGGGCATGTATAGGGATTTTTTATCATCAGACAATATAGAGTTTTATTCCTCTTTAGAGAATTTTGGCATTATAATGGATTATGAACAGAGTATAATGTATGTGAAATGGAGTCCCACATGAATAGGATATCATAAGGATAATACTTACAAAGATATTATGGAAATATTTTAATGGGAAACTAGAAATTGAATTAGAGATTATAATGGAGATATAAATAGGAATTGAAAAGAGAGATAAAAAATCAACTTTTCCTCTCTTTTTATTATTATCCTAGAATAGACCCTTAGAATCAACCAAAACCATCAAGATTAAAGAGATATATATTAGAGATACTCCTAAATAGATATTTGAAGAGGTAATTAAATTTTTTTGTGAGGAGAAATGGTAATATGTGGTGTATATTAATAGTTGTGGTGAGTAGAATCCCATAGAATAAAGTACTGAATATTTTATTTTTTTATTATCAAAAGTGCACATCTAATCGGCATAGTTCCTCATTACATAATTTTATAATATAATTTTTTTCCAAAATTAGTTAAAGAGCACTACCTTGGTTGATTTTAGTCATTCTTACATATATGCGATGTCATATTTATCTATTTAGCATATTTTACTATATTTTACCACATTTTATTACTTTTATCAAAAAAATTACAAATTTAACCTCTTAGATAATTTAAAAATACATATTAAATTCATTATCTCAAATCCATCCTCTAATTATATACATTTTAACTTTTTTTTATAAGGACGGTACATTTAATACAAATATAGTATCAAAGTAAAAATTGTTGTATTGATATAAAGATTTAAACATGAATACCAATTAACACCTAGATAAAAAACTCCATATTACACTAAAATAATACCTAAGGGTATGGTGTGTAATGGTCTTACTTTTATGGGTTGGTTCAAAACAACATTTATCTAGTAGTTATTTTCACTATCTTGAATGTCTTCGACAAAAGATTCCACTGAAACCTCAATTGTAGAAGTTTTTATTGGGCATGGTCCAAGTCAAACCCTAATAATGCCACCTCCTTACCAAGCTCAAATAAATTCAATTCATAATGAATTTTCCTACTAGTTGAAGCCATGTTTTTTCAATCTTCACCAATTAACTCTTACTATTACCATTAATATACACTAATTCCAATTATTACTTTTTCATGGCTATATCACCAATGATCAAAATTTTTAATGGTAATATAAATACCATGTTTATTTTTAACTCCAAGAAATTCATTCATACCAATCCACTAAATAATACTTATCATTTTTTTATTTCATCAACATTTCAATTCTATGGATTTCATTGTTTTTCTTTTGTGCCATGCTTATTATATTCATGGTGTTTATTAGACAATATGACCTAAGTGACATATATTTTATGATCATATTAGTTATTTTTTATATTTTAAATCATTATTTATAGTGGTCTTACTAAATATATAAATTTGATTTTTTACTACAACATTTTATAATAAAATATATTTATTTCTTACTGAAATTTCTTGGGTATTACATTATCTCAAATTATAATAAATTCATCCTCAAAATTGTAATCCAATCCATGATTTTTTTTGAATATATAGTTTTTATCACATTCTAAGGTTCACATGTTTCCTCCTCTAGATGGAGGTTCCTCTAAATAACCATCATCGATCGAGTCATTTGATTCCATATCACTTTCTATCTTATATCAATATTTTGAATAAGTTCTTCATTAAATGGTAAGTCAGGATCCAACTGAACTTGTCCTACCTTTAGAACATTTAATGTATCCAGTATATACCTCCTTAGAAGTGATATATGGAATAATTCAGACACTTGAGAAAGGTTTAGTGGAATTACTAAATGATAGGCCACATCTCTTATTTATTGAATTATTTTAAATGTCCCAATATACCTTGGACTTAGCTTCACTTTAAGAATCTCATCACCTTTTTCCATAGATATATCCTTATAATGACACAGTATCCTACATTGAATTTAAGATCATTCCTCAAATTTTTAGAATAAATTTTTTTCCTTCGTTATTCCACCTAAAAATGCTTCTAGATGGATATTACCATCTATAATGTCTCTTCCACATGTCTTGGACCCAATAATTTCTTTTCTATGACTTCAACCCAACATGTTGGAGTCCAACATCTATTTCTATACAGGGTTTCATATGATACCATTTGAATACTAGAGTGGTAATTATTAATGTATGAAAGATCTTATAAAGGTATATATTTATCCTAACTTTCTTGAAAGTCAAATTAGAAATACCTTAGTATGTACTCTAATGTTTTGACAGTTCTTTAAAACTGTCCATCTATTTGAGGATGATAAGTTGTGAAAAGATTATGCATCGTATTTAAATCCTTTTGAAGACCCCTCTAAAATTTTGATGTGAACATTGAATCATGATCAGATACTATTAATAAGGGTGTACAATAGAGTATCACAAATTCATTTATATAACAACTAGAAATATGTTCTTGAAGTGAAACTTATCATATTTATAACAAATTGGTAGTATTTATAAGATGATATATGATGTCCTGCACTTTATTATACACCTTGGATGTATTAGGAAGTCCTATAATGAAATATATTGTAATGTTATCACACTTTTACTCTGGTATAGCTAAAGGCTTCATAATTCCATTGGGAAGTTGTCATTCAATATTCACTTATTAGCATACTAACATCTTGTAGTGTAATCTGAAATCTCTCACTTCAATGTTTTTTACCATAAATGATCTTGGATATCCGTATACATATTGGTGTTAACATTATGTGTAGAGAATTTTGATCTATAATCCTCAAATAATAGATATTTTTTCACCTATTTTATTAAGTAAATTCATAATATTTTACCAAACCTTAAAAATATATCTTTATTAATGTTAAAATATATTAATTTACTATTTATCACATCTTCCATCACCTTTTATAAAGACACATCATAATGTTATAATTTCTTAATCATCTATAATAAATATGGTTAGGTGGTTACAAGGAATAATTATAAGGTCTATCCTTCTATTATAATACCCAAGTCTATTATTACTAAATACTTGATAATTGGATCATTCTATATGCTCATCAATGGTGAGATACCATGGTATTTTATTCTTAATTCAATTGTTACATTGTTTTATTTCCCAATATGATAATGTACAACACAATCATAATCCTTGAGTAATTTCAACCACCACTTTTTCTTTATATTAAGATTTTTCCTATTAAATATAAATTTCAAACTCTTGTAGTATATATATATATATATATTATATTTATCTCTATAGTGTTAATTTCTCTATATATTTAGTGAAACGATCACTATCAAAACTCTAAATCATCATCTGGATGATAAATTTCATGAAGTTTGAATTGAAAAGATGTATAATCCACTACCTATCTTTTTCATTTAAATACATCTCAAAACTTTTTTTAATGCATTATTATAAATAATAAACCCTTATTTATCATAAGGAATATTAAAAATAAGTTTATTTATAAATAAACTTCGTAATTCCTAAAATAAATTTTCACATTTATTTTCCCATGTGAATTTGACCCCTCTTCATGTTAACTTGGTTAAGAAATTAGCTAATTGAGAAAACTTTTCAACCATAGGTAGTATCCAGATAAACTAAAAAAACTATAAATTTAGTTTATTTTTTAGGGTTATATACATTCCTTGAAAACCTTTTTTTAGAAGGATCAATGGATATACTATCCTTGGATTAATATGGTCAAGGAAAGAAAATCATTGAAAGAAAAAATTACATTTACTAAATTCACCATATAATTTATTTTTCATCAGAACCACATGATGAATTTCAAAATGAGTTTCATGGTTCATATAAATTTTAGATTATACAAAAATAAAATTAATAAATACAACACTAAACATATAAAAATAATCATTGATTACTTTATTCATCAAATCTATAAACATATAAGATGAATTTGTTGTTACAATAGTAATTAATATGAACTTATATGGGCCATACCACATATAAAAACATGTATTGGGTATATTATCCTTATTAAAAATTAACCGATGATAACTCAAATGATGATTAATCTATGAGAAGAATTAGGCACTTTGAATTTGATCGATGAGGTCATCAATACATGGAAATAGAAACTTTTTCTTTATATTAATTCTATTGATTTCCCTAAAATCAATTCATAACCACATTGAACCATTCTTCTTCATCATAAATAAAACAAGAGATACCCATGGTAAAACACTTGGACTAATGAAAACCTTATCAAAAAAGTATTTTAATTTCTTTTTAGCTCAACTAACTCAATATGATCTATTTTATATAGTGTCTTAGATATGGGTTTTTCATCAAGAATAAGATCGATAGATAATTCAAGTTCTCGATTTGGGAGAAATCCAAGTATTTCATTATGAAATATATTAATATATTCTACCCCAATGGGTAGTACCCCTTCATAGAGTGAATTTCATCCACTTATTCCCCAAGTATTTCATTAAGATGATCTACTGATAGTGGTTCCCAATATGATTCGAGTAATGAAATATCCCCTCTAAAGATAATTAATTACATACTCACTTTCAAATTATAGATTGTTTCTCTCTATAATAAATTGTATGTTTATAATTTTAAATCCAATCAATCCACAAAATTATATCAAAATCTACCATATTTATAATAATTTTATTTGAAACTAGAAAACAACCATACATTTTATTTTTTACTGTCTAATATATCTTTTTTGTAACTAGAGTACCACTCAATATTCTAACTAATAAATCATTCCTTAATGTATTAGGTAGTGGTTAAATATTATTTTCAAACATGAATTATATAAAAGAGTATGTTGATCAAAAATAAAATAATGTGTTAGCTAACTTTGAGTGTTTAATCAAAGTTCCCACTGTCACATCATTTGGTTCTTAAACCATAATCATTTTTATTTCTGAATCTCGTCCTAGATCCACATGCCTCTTCTTGGGTAGATTCCTTTAGCACTTGGGGAATTAATTAGATTAGTGTATCATCTCTTTATAGTTGAAACATTTTACATTAATTTATTCTTTATTTACTTTTCCCTCGTGATCTTGATGACTATTCTCTTCACATTTAAATCATACACCCAATCTCCTTAAGCAAGTCCATGGTTGTTTCTTTCCACTTTTATTACATACAGGAAACTCCAATGTTCCCTTATTTACCTTTTTAGTGTTTCTTTATATATATTGATCAACTATCCTCTTCATCTTATTTTAATTTATAAATAAATGATTTTGAAAACTTCTTATAAGGATTGAAATAATATTATACTATATATTTATATGTTAAATAGTTTGAGAAATGAATGATCATCAATGAATTTTATTTAAACCATAATATAAATGATCTATCTTACTTTCTGTATTGCATATATAATCCAAAATATACCATGTTAATCTTGTCAAGTTATCATTATACTCAGACACCATCACTTCTTCATTTTTTCATAAATTTATGAATTACCTTTCCATCTCAACACATTTCTTCCAAGGAAAATATTTTTCTTGAAAAAATCACCTTAAATGAATTCCACTCCATGTTTGTTATCTCATATTCCTTCTTGATATTTTGAATTAGTAACCACTATTGGTCATTATTTTCCCTTATACATATACATCCAGGATAATTTTTCTTTCTCATCACACCCAATTTCCATAAATATCTTCTCTAAATACTTTATCCATTACTATAATTCCATTAGATTGGAGGACCCATTGAATAGTTTATATTTTTTCCTCATAAAATGATCTAAATTAATTGATACTTATTGAGGGGAAACTAGTTCCTCCATTCAGGAATGGTTATTTTTCATAACCTAATTTAATTTCCTTAGAATAGTAATAATTTTTTCAGAACCCACATTAGCTTTATTATACTAATTATTCAGACAATCCCCACGTTGTTTTTAATTATTGTCTTGGTTTACATTCCTTATAGAAGACACCATTATCTAAAAAATGACATTACTTAATTAGTAAAATTATAAACTATTAATGTATAAAACATGAACTATATGTCATGTTTTCCTAAAATATGGTTCTATGTATAAGATTCCTATCAAAAAAATCTCTACAATGTTCTAGATGTAAAATCTATGTTCTCTATAAATAATCCTCTAAATGTAGTTTCTATGGTGTCTATTAAAATTTTATTTAATACTAACTATAATTCCCCTAACATTAGTCTCTAAGATTGGGTGGTTTATTTATTACATGGTAATCCTATTACATATGACTGAATACCCATGATCAAGGTTTAATAGTCCTTAAGATACTAGATACATAAATATTACATTGTAATATGACATATTTCGTCATTTCAGTATAAATTATTATTTCTTAATGTTGTTATTATTTTTTTAATTCTGTCCTTAAATATGATCATACATATTTTTCCTATTCGTTACTTGGGAAATGGGAAATATAAGGAAAAGTTGAGCTTAGATGCTCAATGAGGGATAGCGTATAGTAGAATCTAGCATGGAATAATAATTTCATAAACGATATAACAAAAAAATGATATCATATCAATTAATACATATGTATAACATTATCTGTGGATTTAATGATAATAAATAATCACATGGATAGTAATAAATTATCTTGTAATGATGTGAATTCAAAATGTAAGACATCATAAACATACCATTGAGGCCTTATGCCAAGACATCATATATAAAGGGTAAGGATGCTCTCATTAACCCATCTTAGATGTCTCATGAAACCTACCAGTTCACCAGGGGATATGTAATTCTGGGGCCTATATATATCATAAATTTACACTACATAAAAGATCATAATAAATATAGGGTATATTACACAAGAATTAAAAACATAGAAATAATTTGAATAATTTTTCTATGAAACTTATCTTATATGATTTTCATGTATAGAACAATGGATTATATAGTAATGTTAGTATATTTTCTTAGTAAATAAAATAATAAGTATATATAGTTGAATTATATTCAATAATTTAATTAATAATTAGGGATTTAAAATGTTAAAATAAGTACCCTTATCAAATGAAAAATATTGAATTGTAGTTCTTGGGAACTTATAAATATTATTCTGATTAATGTCTTTAGAATATTGGATACACGTATTTGAAATAGAAAGAAACCAGATAAATTATGGATAAATACCATATAAAATTATAATTATGTAATCACACATATCTGATACACATTAGGGATATACATTTTCTTAAGTAGAAACCTCCAGGTTGGTATGATTTTATGGAAAAGGTGAACTTGTTCCAGTATCAAGTTTAACTCACTTCGAATCTGATATAGGCTCCCCAAAATACATCTACAACATATTTTATTAGACAATATATTTTATTAGAAATAATAAATCTATAATACCATGGATATATGGTATACATAAGGATTTTTTATGGTAGGATAATATAGAGATTTATTCATTTTTTGAGAATTTCAGCATTATAATGGCTTATGAATAGAATATAATGTGAGTGAAACAAGGTCTTACATGTATAGGATATAATAATTATAGTACTTAAAATGATATTAAAAAAATGTTTTAATAGTAAAATATAGATTAAAAATGATAGAAAAATGGAAATATAAATAGAAATTGAAAAGAGAGAGAAAGAGGACCCTTAGCTCTCTTGATCATCTTATCATAGAGATGAACATTAGAACCAAAAAACAATCAATATTAAATAGAGATATATAATAGAGAGTATTTGAGAGATATATGAATATATAATTAAATATTGGTGTAAGTGGTAATGAGAAGAGATCACGGGTATTTATATAGGTGTGGTGAGTGGAATTCCATGGAATCAAGTATTGAATATTTTATTCTTCCATTATATTAATTGCTCCAATATCTTTATGTTCCATTAATTCTTTTAATTCTACACTATAATGGTTAGTAAATAAATTAGTAAAATTTAACTACCATATATGATTTCAGTGATGATTAAAATAAACTATTTCATATTTACCATATTTCACCATTTTTACAATATTTTACAATTTTTGAAAAAAAAACCAAATTTCACCCATTAGATAATTTCTACATATTTATTCCAAATATTAAATAAATTTCATAAGATTAAAGCTCAAATTATTTACATTTTAAATTTTATAAAAGGCTTTTACATTTAATAAGAATCTAGTATTTGGGTAAACATTATTTTATTGCTATAATATTTACACATTAATTCCACTTAACCCCTTATTATACAAGAATAATCACAAAGGGATGGGTGTAAAATAGAGGTAATTTCATTGTGTGGTTCAACCTATATTTAACTTGAGGTGATTTTTACTAGATGGAACTTTTCTCATAAACAATTTCACTCTAACCACAATTGTGGAAGTTATTCTTAGACTTGGTCTAGGAAAACCCCTAGTGATTCTACCTTATTCCAAAGCTTTGATAATTTTACTTCATAATGGATTTCTTTACTAGTAAAATCCATTTTTATCCCAAATTCACTAATTAAATCTCATCATTTCCTTTAATATACACTACTCTAATGGTTACTTTATTAAAACTATATCACCAATTTTCAAAATGACCATATCTATTCTTAAATTCTATAAATTAGACCTCCAAATAATTTTTTTCCAAAAAATAAACTTTATGGTTTAGTGGTAACCACACATTCAACAAGATACAAACCAAACATAGCAACACCCATATTTAAAAATTCGAATTCAAAATTAAAAAAGGAAAAAAAAACAAATACCGCATATTCAAATATTTGAAATTCAATCAAGTAAAAGAACATTTCCTAGAACTATCTAATGTCCCTGGTCCATGAGATCATAAATTGAAATATTCCTCGAGCCATGCTCATTGAACTATAATCATCCCTACTTTTTCATTGATAACCCTTCATACATCATCTCTATGTAAGAAACCCACTGAACCTTCATTGATTTAGCCATCCAAAATCCCCTTATAACGATCAAATATGGATAACCTGAATTAACTCAACCATGAAACCTCGAAAGAATCACCGAGAACTGAACCAACATTGAAATTACGCACTATAATCACAAGGAAACTATAATTAAAGAAATAAATAAAAAACATCATCAAGGGAGAGATCCCCAATTAAATCCAACAATGAATGAACCACAACCCTAAAAACATGTTGTAGTCCATCGTCATCAGGAACATCAGATGAATATGAAAGAAAAATTATTTAAAAAACTAAACCAAATAATCATTGTTGTCATTAGGGATGAAAACCCATGATTCTCTTTCTCGATCTCGAACACCATCAAACACTCAACCAACACATCCCAAAACCACATTAAAACCACTACACAAGACCAAATTAGGGGCTTACATAATATCTCTATTAGAAAGAGTATATTTTGAGTAGACTATAAAATCGATAACAAGCCTAAACTATCATCATCATAAAAAACTTCATAATAAATAAAGAGAAGATACCAACATGGTAAATTGATCCTATATTATCCTAAGATGCTCTATCATTATATACCAATCCACATTGACAGACCCCATACCACTCTAACACGGATAATCAAATGAAGGATCATAAATAAAGTTTATAGAATATATGAACTGAGGATTCTATAGATAACCATGACTGTAAGAATGGAAGAAACAATTTGAATCCTTAAATCACAAAAGGGAAATGGGAACTCTAACTAGAATATGAATGGGCTGGAAACCCTATATCCAGAAGGTATCATTGGGTGGAGAGAAAAAGAGAAATTGGTGATAATGGTTCCATCCCCAGTTCCACCATAAAAATACCAAAAATATCACTAGAATTTAAGAGGGGGAAGAATGTGTTGAAGCTGAATAGGGAGGGGGATTCACAGTTAGAGTTCAGTCACTGAGCTCCCCCTTCAAAGAAACCACTCCACCGAAACCTAGTGTGAGATAGCACTATAAATTTGTTTTTACTAATTTTATAAATAATACTTATCTTTTTTATTCATTTATTATATAAATTCCATGGATTGTATTATTTTTCTTTTTTATTATAATTTCAATAGTTGTGATGTTTATTATAGAATACAAGCACAAAGGCATCTACAATGTTCTTCAATAATTTATTTATTTTATTTTATATTCTAATTTATAATAGTTTTAATAAATCTATATATTTTATTTGTATTATGTCATTGTGTAATAAAATATGTTTATTTATTACAAGATATTCTCAAGTATTACAGTACAAATAAGATTCAATACGTTTCATTTCCTTTGAAAAACTGTATATGTTGTTCGAAATATAAAATTATAAAGTACCATTTTAGATTTTATAAAAAAAATGTGTAACATGGGTTACACCTCTATACATTTCATTTAAAAATAGTATATGTTATCCAAGTTTTCCAAGTCATTACATTTATATAAATAAAAACATAAATGGAAATAAATATATAACACAGTTCATATCAAGGTATCATGGGAGACTACATATGATCCTATGGTAAAGGAAGTAAAGGATCCTCATATTCAACCTTAAAATTATCTATATTCAAGTCATGATCTAGAGCATAATCCTAAAATGGTGATGAAGTAACTAGTCAGTGTGTGATATAAACTAGTGAGAAGAGCCCAAATAGAACTAGATTGATGTTGTAACCATAGTCTAACACCCCCTAAGAGGGGAGAGTGAATTACGATGTGAAATTATTTTTAAATTTTCATATCCTTATATTATGATAGAAATAAAAATATGAATCTACTGGTTTTTTATACAAACATGCAATAAATAAAGAAATAAATAAAAAAATCATCAAGGGAGAGAGCACCAATTGAATCCAACGATGAATGAACCAGAACCCTAAAAACATGTTGTAGTCCATCGTCATCAGGAACGTTAGATGAATAGGAAAGAAAAATTATTTAAAAAACTAAACCAAATAATCATTGTTTTCATTAGGGATGAAAACCCATGATTATCTTTCTCGATCTTGAACACCATCAAACACTCAACCAACACATCCAAAAACCACATGAAAACCACTACACAAGACCAAATTAAGGTCTTACACAATATCTCCATTAGAAAGAGTATATTTTGAGTAGACTATGGAATCGATAACAAGCCTCGACTATCATCATAATAAAAAAATCATAATAAATAAAGAGAAGAAACCAACATGGTACATTGATCTTATATTATCCTAAGATGTTCTATCATCATATTCCAAGCCACATTGACAGACCCCATACCACTCTAACACGGATAATCAAATGAAGGATCATAAAGTATGTGTATAGAAGATGTGAACTAAGGATTCTATATATAACCATGATTGTAATAATGGAAGAAACAATTTGAATCCTTAAATCAAAAAAGTGAAATGGGAACTCTAACAAGAATATGAATGGGCTGGAAACCCTAAATCCAGAAGGTATCATTGGGGGAGAGAAAGAGAGAAATTGGTGATAATGGTTCCATCCCCAGTTCCACCATAACAATACCAAAAAAAATCACTAGAATTTGAGAGGGGGAAGAATGTGTTGAAGCTAAATAGGGAGGGGGATTCACCGTTGGAGTTCAGTCACTGAGCTCCCCCTTCAAAGAAACCACTCCACCGAAACCTAGTAGTGAGATAGAACTATAAATTTGTTTGTACTAATTTTATAAACAATACTTCTCATTTTTTATTCATTTATTATATAAATTCCATGGATTTTATTATTTTTATTTTTTATTGTAATTTCAATAGTTGTGATATTTATTATAGAATACAAGCACAGAGGCATCTACATTGTTCTTAAATTATTTATTTATTTTATTTTATATTCTAATTTATAATAGTTTTAATAAATCTATATATTTGATTTGTATTATGTCATTATATAATAAAGTATGTTTATTTATTACTATATATTCTCTGGTATTATAGTACAAATAATATTCAGTACATTTCATTTCCTTTGAAAAACTGTATATGTTGTTCTAAATATAAAACTATAAAGTACCATTTTAGATTTTATAAAAAAAATTGTAACGTGGGTTACACCTCATTAACTTTTATTTAAAAATAGTATATGTTATCCAAGTTTATCTAAGTCACTACATTTATATAAATAAAAATGTAAATGGAAATAAATATATAACACAGTTCATATCAAGGTATCATGGGAGACTACATATGATCCTATGGTAAGGGAAGTAAAGGATGCTCATATTCAAACTTAAAATTATCTATATTCAAGTTATGATCTAGAGCATAATCCTAAAATTTTAATGAATTAACTAGTCAGTGTGTGATCTAAACTAGTGAGAAGAGCCCAAATAGAACTAGACTGATGTTGTAACCATAGTCTAACACCCCCTAAGAGGGGAGAGTGAATTAGGATGTGAAATTATTTTTAAATTTTCATATCCATATATTATGATAGAAATAACAATATGAATCTACTATTTTTTCATAAAAAAATGCAATAATAGAATACAAGGAATAAATGTGGACACAAGATTTTACTTGGTTCACCACTAATGGATAGTTGAAAGAGCATATTTCAATAAGGTGGTGATGTAACAAGGGGTAATACTATCCACTATAGTTATTAAAAATATTCAATAAGGGTTCACTACTGATTTTAGGTTCACTCTATCTTCTTCAATGCTTACGTACTACTTAATTCAAGGAAATAAAAATATGTGACATGCAAGTTTCTTACAGTGTGGTTTAATAATAAAAACACCAAAATAATAAGGGTGTTTTCATTTTAATCTTTCCTTTATTATTATTCTTTAATCCACATCTTCATATTAATATCATGTCACTTATTTCCTTCAATAATATTTTCAATGAAATCAAAAATAAAAAGGATCTCTTTTCTCTTCCTCTTCTTCATTTTAAACATAGAGAGTTAATCCAAAAATATGTACCATATTTTCAATATGGGAACTCTAAAAAATTCACAAAAAAACTATTTATTATTATAAAAATGATTATTTCCATATTTTGAACATGGAAATACCATGAATTCAGTACTGAGTATTCCTTTCTTTTATAAAGTTACAAAATCTTCATGATACTCTTCATAAATATCAGAATTTTATTTCCCCAAAAAAACTATAAGTTTATATATTTTAAATTAATCAAAATAATTAACCCTATATTTTGATTAATTATAATTTCCATGCTTGCTAAAATGTTTTATGAAGCTTTGAGTTATGACATGATTTCATCCAAGGACTGATTCTGCATAGTTTCTTCACTTCAAACCATTAGTAAAATCACAACATTGATTCTCTCTTAATCAAAATATGATATTCTATATAAATTCAAAATTACTCTCTTCATAATATTCCACTATTAGAAATTTCAAAGTTACTTAAATATCATATTAAAATCACATATCTTATGTTGTCATATATCTTATGAGATTCACACATCTTACGCGATCATATATCTTGAAAGAATCACATATCTTATGAAATCCAACTATCTTATGAAAGATCAAAGTGTCTTAAAAAACCATGAAACATCTTTAAAAATTTATAAAAATATTATAAAACCAAAAAACATATTATAAAACCATTGAACATCTTAAAAACAATTAAAAGATTTATGTAACCAACAAATGTATTATGAAACCAAAAAAGATATTATGAAACCTCTGGATACCATATAAAACTTTGAAAAAATTTATGAAACAAAAAAACATCTTATAAAACTCCAAAATATCATAAAAAATGGACTTATTAAATTTTAGAGACACCTAAAAAAACTAATTATCTCAGAATTCTTCCAAAGAACCACCAAATGCATCCAAGTGTTCTCCAAACGCATAGTAATAAGAAGAAATTCAAACCAAATCTTCTCATAACTAGTATTAGATAAAATTATTCCTGATTAGCTCATATTATATCCGAGACTTTTCTAAGGACATATTAGACCAGAATAGATATAATTTATCTTCTCTTATACACTTATTCATTTCAGTAAACCCATCCTTCCTCACTAAAATATTCTCAGAGTAATGACAAAGCCCAATTGAAAAAAAATCCAACCAATAATATTTTTTGGTTACAAAATTCTCCCTGTTTATATTTTTCATGACAATAACTCCATTCTTAAGTTTCTCATGCCATTATTACTATAATTCCACCATCTAAAAGTTACAAGCTTCCACCCATCAGATTGGGTGGTCCTCTATGATCCCCAACATGTAATCTCTCCCTACTGTCATGCTACTATTCTCCCCCTTTGATAATAAAATTCAAATGTGGTTTTCCTATTGTATGTGTGATCATATACAAGTTTCATGAATTTAAAATGTACCAAGTGATTCATTAACTAAGTTTCTAAGACTAATTGAGTAAAATATCATTATAAGATATAAGAAATATAATTCAGTTACTCATGTGCTATTAATGAAATTCATACAATGCCTCTTATATCATTATAACATTCCTTATTGGTTATATATCCCCATGTTTTCTTAAATTAAATAGAATAAAATCACTTGTAATAAATATAAATACCAAGCAAAGAATGATATACAATGGGGATAGGATAAAAAATTCCAAACCTTCTTAGTTTGATGGAGGTGGTTAAACTTCAAGGTTCAACCTATGTTTCTCAATGGCTAGTGTAGACAATGGTTTTCTCATAATAGTATCCACCTATGGATCAAACCGAACAAATTTCATATTGAAAACTCATTGATCAACTTTATCTTTAATAAAATGATGCATGGGTTCAATGTGATTAATTTTGGAGTTATTCAATTTATTCTTAGTATTTTTAATGGCACTCCTGTTATCATAGAAAATATCAATAAGTTATTGAACTTCCTTACATGTATATTTAAGTTGTTTCCTAATATAATGAATCTATGTAAATTCCTTTATAACAGTAATTTATTTAGCCTTGTTTGTGATAAGATGTGTACTTTCCTTTATTTTTCTTAACCAACCTACACACTTAGTGCCAATGTAAAAAAGAACCACCAGTTGTGGATATTTTATCCACCACATCACCATCCAGATAAACATCATAGAAATATTATTCTCTATATCTTCCTTAAAGAGTAATTAATAACCACTGATTTACCTCATAATACTCTTTACTATATCCAAATTATCTTCTTCAGGATTACATTGAAATTGAGTTTCCAACTAGTTGTATATACAATGTCAAGTCGAGTGTCTTTCAAATTCTAGAGACTTACAATGATTCTTATATAAAGAGTATAACACAAATTATTTCCATACTTCTTATTCAAAAGCTTGGTTTCAACTGAAATAGTTGTTGACATGGGATTTGAATCATTCATGTCAAATTTTATAAGAAACTCAGTTGAATACTTAACCTGTGAGATAAATGTGTATCTTTCATTTTGAATTACCAATAGTCCTAGAAAGTAGGTAAGTTCTCAAATCATTAACATCCCAAAGTCTAAATACATCAAATTATAAAATTCATCCACTAATTATCACTTGATTTCAAAAATAATAATATCAACTACATATACCAAAACTATAATCTATTCTTCTTCAGAAATATTTGCATACAAATTGTGATCAAAACTTATTATTTAAACTCCAACTTATATTTGAATGATTCGAGTCAATCATACCATGAATGAGGATATTATTTTAACCCATATAATTCTTTATTTAATATTAACACTTTATTTTCATCTCATCCAATCAGAAACCCATGGGTTAGTCAATATAAACTTTTTCATTAAGAACCCCATTTAAGACACTATTTTCACATCCATATGATATATTTTTTATCATATTTTTGTTTCCACTATTAGGAATAACTGGATTGACTCAAGTCAAGCCACCAATGAAAATTTATCCACTACATCAACTCCTTCAACTTTTTATAACCTTTTCACACCATCCAAGATTTATTCTGAACTACGGTACCATGTTCATCAAATTTATTTCAAAAGATATACTTAATTCCAATTATGTTATGTTTTTTGGGTTTCTATGATAGTTTCTAAATATAATTATTATAAATTTTATATAGCTCTTCATTTAATAATTTCATCCATTTTTCATCCTTTACAACCTATTTTAATGATGCAGGTCCACTAAGATAACATATCAGTGCACTCTACTAACAATATTATTCTTTTCTAACATGGTGTGGTTTTACCTCCAATGATATTTGACATAACAACCTCCATAATATTGTTTAGTATCTAGTATTTAGGCTCACATTTTCTAAACCACATATCCCTTCTTAGATTTTTCTTTTTTAATCTTTATCTTTTAAAAAATCTTGAATAGTTCATGTGTTTGTTTCTTCTACATCATCTTCTTCATATAGATCATTTTTAAATTAGATTCTTGTTTTATTCCCTTATCTCTATTCAATAACCTTAAAATAATTGTTTTCAATATCTTTACTAACATTTTTCGAGACATTTATAATCTTTTATTTTCATTGAATATCCCAAAAAAATTCCTTCGTCTATCGCATCATAATATTTACCTGGGTTGATTTATTGTTTCAATTGTAACATTACTTCCAAAAACATGGCATTATTTTAGTGATGGATTTTTTTATTACACATATCATAGAGAGTTATATCCTCTACAAGAATTATAATATTCTAGTTTTTATTGTAAATAGTCACTTGAACTACCTCTTTCCAGTAGTAACACAAAACACTACTTTTGATAAGAATTTTCTTAGATAAGTTATTCACCATATAATTTCAATGATCAAACTCCATATATTATTATGGTGCTCTAACTGTTAAAACTAATACTTTATAACATATTTTTTAATATAATTATAAAATTTAATAGATGTATATTTAGTTTCGTTATTATATCTAAGAGTCTTGATAGTGCGGCCAGTTTCATTTTCCACTATTTATCTATACTAATTTATGTATCCAATTACTTCCCTATATATCTAAAATAAAATAACACATTCCATAAAAAATAATCATCAAAAAATAGTATGAAATATCTCTCTTTATATGCTCTTGATATATTCATGGGGGCACAAATGTATAGGAGGACCAGATCAAGTAGGTTGGATACTTTATTCTTCTAATATCGGTAATTGTTACATACTATCTTACCCTATATGCATGCATTGAGTTTTTTGTCTATATCAAACTTTAAATTATGGAATTATAGTTATAAATTTTTCTTGAAAACATTCCATATGATTCTCTAGTGAATATTTCGAAGCCTCTGATGTCGTAGATTATTTCCTTCCTCTATAGTGAGAAATCATGTGATATCTTTTCTATTAATCTCTTAAAGATTGTAATTAGTTCCCCAACCCCTCATACGATAATTTTTTATTCATAACATTATAAATAATCCCTTTATATTAATATTAACTTCAATCCAAAATCCACATAGTTGACTTATGCTTAAGAGATTGTACATCAATCCATTAACTGGGATTACTATAGAGTTATTGATCTATTATATTTAAATTTTTGTCGTGTCACTTCCTTTTATTTTTAATAATCCATTACTTTCAAATAAAATAGGCTCATCAACTATTAATTTCATGTTATTTTGAATATTTGTATTACTAGTCATATGATATGAGCACCCACTTGCTTAGATCCAAGTGATACCATTATTGGTTTCTTTGAGTGAAACTTCTACTAATTTTTATTTTGATATCATTCACATTTATTTCTAAGAGACTTGATTGATTTGGAATATTAAATAGATATTCATTTTTTTCTTTAGTTTATGAAGTAGTATCATAGTCAACTTATACATACAATGGTGAGAATTTATTTTTCATGGGAACCGATTCAGATTTTTATTTACCCATCTGCCTTTGAATTATATGGGTTAAATTTTTACCTCTTTCTTACCTTCCTTTCCCACAATTAATGGATTTATATACAAATTTAAATATTTAAATCAAAATATATAAAAATAGTTCTATATTTTGAATGAAGGATATATATTCACTCTTATTTTTTTGTTGACTAGTGTGTATCCACTTATACACATCTCAACCCCTAGAAGGTATATCATTATGTCACCAAGAAATCTATATAACTAGAACCTCATGATTAGAAATATTTTTTCAATATGAATCCTCCACATGTATCTTACATTAGTGTAGTTGGTGACTAATGAAAAATTTTTGTTGTGTTAATATTGTCTCCCACTTACTGCTTCCCATTATTTTAAACTGGTTATATATTAGCATTTCAAGTCTCAAACTCATAGACAATACCAATCATTGCCACAAATCTGCATCTTTGTTCATCCATAATTTCATCAACTCTTTCCAAGACACATTTAGACCTTTAAAATAGTTCTATATCAGATAAATACCCAAATTATATCTTCCTATTGGATTCACTTGATTTTATTTTGATTTCAAGATTACCTATCAAGGTAACAACTTATTCTTCTATATATTCAGTTATCTTTTCTTTTTTTCCTTTTAAAAATCATTGAGATAATCAATTAATTTGATTTTTTATCAAAAAATCATTCCCACACTTTTGTGACTTGATTTTTTTATCTCTTAAAACTTCTTATAATTGATCAATTTTTTCTTCAAAATTATCTATATATTTTAAGTATTCTTTCAACAAAGCAATAATATTTCGATTCATCTTTATTTGAATATTAATAAATAAAAAATATCCCTAAAATTTAAATTTTATGTCAAACATATAATACCCCCAAGGTTTTATGATATATTTATCTTCTATGAAGAGAAATTTTATCCCTATGTATATTGGCCCCTTTCAGATTCTTGATCAAGTAGGGATAATAGATTATCACTTACCATTTCCACCGAACCTCTCTCAAGTTCATGATTTGTTCCATGTATCTCTCCTGAAGAATCACATACATAATATTTCACATGTAATTAACATAGAGGTTATACCACTAGATCATGATCTTTACTATAAAGAACAACAAGTAGAAATATTGGACCATAGAGATAAATTGATAGGTTGTAAAACTACTCATCGGGTTAAACTTCTCTAGAGGAATCATAAATTGAAAGAAGCTACTTGGGAACCTAAGAATGTGATGAAACAAATATATCATCATTTTCTATATCATAGTGATGAAATTTTTAGGGTGGAATTTATTTTAAGGGGGTTATAATGTATCACCTTGAGGCTTTATGATATATTTCTCTTCAAATAAATTTAATTTTCTTTGATAGCTTGTGATACATGCAACCTTGAGTCTAAATAAACTATAATATAGTATTTCATCATAACCTAGACATTAAACTGGTGGTATGAATAAAAATAAACAAATTTTGAAAAAATATATATAAAGCTTTTATATAAATAAAATATAACACCAAATAAGTTCTTACTTTTTCATAGTCTCTATATGCTTCAGAAATACATTTTTCCTCAAGAATATTTTGTATTACTTTTTTTGATCCAATAATATAATTATTTATTTCAATTTTATAATATTTATTTTAAAAAACAAACTTAATTTTTGAAATTATAATATAAAAGTTATCTTAAATTTAATTTTGGAGAATTTTCTCTAAATATTGAGTTTTCAATGAATATTGAAAAATACTTATTTTTATTAAACATTGCCATTTTGTTTAAATATTATAAAAAGTTCAATTTTGTTTTAATTTTTTTAAGTAAAATTATTTAATTAATATTATGAATAATCCAAATAAGGTCGTTATAATTAATTTTTTGCTGTATTTTTCTATAAAAACATTTTATACTTAAGAAAACATTTTTTCTAGAAAACTGATTTTTCTCATGTTTTACAGGTTCAATTTTAAATTAAATTCTTAAACTCACGTGAATGAAATTTGATAAAATATATCCAATATTTGGAATCATAATTTATAAATTTTTTAATGCTTCCACTTTCATTTTTGGTCATAATTAATTGTAAAAATAGTAAAACAATTTCATCATGAATAATATTAAAATGGGTTTACTAGGGGATAAAATTATATATAAGGATAAATTTTCTAAATAAACTTGTCTAAATCATATTGGATGGAAAATTGGTGTCCTAATAATATTCCATCTTTTAATATCTTTCCATTTAGAAGAATTTGGATTGAGTATGTATAACGACCTATACTTTACATGTCGATATTACTTATACAATTAAGGATATTCATTATACAACATAACAAAAACCATGTTAGGACTATATAGGTTTAGTGTCTTTAGAAACTAGGAAACATAAACAACTATTTCATAAAACATCTATATTTTCTCCCGCTTATTTCTTCAAAACTATACTCCTTTTTGGCATATCTTACTTAATACCCTTCTTCATGAACTAGAAAAAATAAACATATTAAAGGGTGAGCTCAATGAAATAAGGCATTATTAAAGTGTAAAAATCCATTCATGTCGTACAAGTTAAAAAACATTCTTCTAGTACATTTGCTGGAAAATTGAAAAAGTACCTCATACCAAAAACGAGAAAAGATTCCTTTCATAATGTTTAGTAAAAAATAGCCTATGGGTAAAATTGACTTTAAACAATTATAGAAGGATATAAATAATATTTTTAAATAAATATTTAGTGAATATGGATTTGGATGGTAAATATACCCCAATAAATACATACGTATAAACAATCTTGGATAAAAAAATTAAGATTGTAAAATTATCCCTTACCTTAGGTCTGATATCCTTCGTATGTATCTGAACCTCCTGTATAATGATTTAAATAATTTTATTTACTTATTATAGAATCATAATAATTTTTATGATATCATATATGATTATATTATCATCCATTTGTTCGTAACAATTCATTATCACTCGTTATTTAGATATTAACTTCTTTATGTTCTTATGGAAGATTTGTCGGATAAGTTCAGGTTACACTTATTAGGTTATAGTTAAATAATTTACAGAATGATGTTAGTATAATATATATATATATATATATCATATTTATTCATTCAATTCATGTATATAATAATGTTTTAATGAATATCATGTAGAATGATCACATCACATTGTGGAGACGACAGGTCGTACGTACGCATGAATGATGATATCATTCCCAAAATTGTTGAATGGTATTGAAGTGGATGGTGTATAATATTTTAGAATTACTAACATGTTATAATAATAATATATAGTTATTATTTACATCATTATACTCATCCAAGTAAGGTGTTGGTGAAAAACAAATTACACCACGGCATGGAGACGGTAAGTCGTATGTACACACGCACGGTGATTTCATTTTTCATAGGATGGATAAAAGATGAAATATAGTTTCTTCATAGTTATAATAAAATATAAGTATATGAGTAATAATTATTTTATTAATTTATAATGAAATAATTAATGAACATTATATATAAGAATAAATATGTTTGAAATAATTGGTTGAAGAGATTACCTCTTCCTCGACGTGCTTCCTCTAAATCTCTTCTTAGAGAACTATAGTTGGTCTTTGAAGATGACCAGAACATCTAGAATAAAAATAGGGAAGTTTATAAGGAAAATGTTTTAGGGATGTCTGAGCTTGAAGGCTCAAAATGAAGTGAGGAGGTGAGGGAGAAGGTTCCCTTTTATAATTGAGGTGTGGGGCACTTTTGGAAATTCTATAAATAATAATTTATAATAAAATAAAAACCTAACCAAAAAACCTCCAAAATTTCACAATTTAGGATATGATATGTGTTAGGGTTGTGATCTCATCAACCAATAAATTTTTGACAAGTTATTTTTTCAATTTAAAATATATCTTTTTAATTGGTACTTAGTTATTCTATTTAATTTTAATTGTGGTAATAACATTATAAATATTTAATGGTAATAAATATTTAATTATATAATGTTAATTGACCATAAATTGATATTTTATGAAATTTTAGATCCTATAATTATCATGTTGTAATTTTTAATATGATATTTAAATATTTTACGAAAATGTTATTTTCATAAATATAACTAGTGTCAATTTTGAAACTATTCATTTAGTTGACTTTAAATAAAATAAAAAAAGAATATAACATCAAAAAAATATATTTAATACACTACTAAAATGTCATATTCACCTAGAAAATTTTTGGAGAACATTAATTAGTTCCTATGATATTTATTTTAATATTTTAAAAACCATTTTTTCATATTTCTATTAATAAAATAATTTCCACATCACTATTGTGTCATCATTAATGGTAATTATTTAATATCTAAAAATTATAAATAAATTTATATGATGTAGTTAATTATTTTATATTTTTAGAGACTCTCTATATCAGAAATTATCTCATAGTTATCCATATATTAAAATTAATATACTTATATAAAATGAGATTGTGACATTTCGTCACATTCATTAGTTTTTATTATATTCATGTCATATTCATATATTAGTGGCCATTAAGTTATTATATTTTTGAAAATAGATGATAAGGGTCTAATTTAGTCATCCAATAGAATTTTTATCGGTGTTAAGTTAATTTTATAATATGATTGTTACCATTAATTACCTGATTTGCCTTTAACCATGGTAATAAAAATAATTACCAAAGCTACTATTCATAATGCCCAATAATAAAAGTAGCATATTAAAATAATTTTGAAGTACTGATTATAAATATGGAATCCATTTTTCTAAATTTGGAACACATAATTTTTAGTAATTGTTTTAAAATTAATTATGTTGTTAAAATGAGAAAACGGGTTTTAAAAGTTAAAATATTGCAAAAGATTGAAATGTTTTTACATCTGAATTTAATGTAAAATTAATTCCAATTACCTAAATTATATTAAATGGTAAAAATATATTTTATTTATACCTTTAAACCATTAAATAATATAATTTAACCATATAAATTATTTCATTGAAAAAATTTATTTTCAATTTAAATTTAGTGTATTATTATTTATTCATCAAAACATGACAGTTATCAGAAAAATATCAGAAATTCTTCCAAATTAAATTTTTATATCCCAATTCAAAATAAAATGTTTATGTTTTCATATAAAACTTATTAATGTGTCAAAATATTAATTTAAAATGGGTTCTCCATTCAAAGGTGTAAAATTAAACTTTAAAAATAGGTTTTTATACATCAAAAAGGGTTTTATTCATAGCCTATGAACAAAATATCATTTGGATGAATATAAAAAAATTATTAAGTATATAAAACATATATATCACATTAATTTCATTACCAAATGAAATTCACTCAGAAATAAAAATATCAAATTTATTTATATTTTTCATAAAAAATTGATAGCTAAATAATTCTCAATGCATTTTCATAAGTTAGTTATAATTATTCCCAAAAACCTAATGGATAGGATATAATGGTAATTTTATACTAAGGGAATCACACAGTTTGTTTAAACTCATGATTCTGTGCAACTCAAGCTAATGAAGAATAAAAATTATTTCAAGAAATTATTTAATAAAAAACATATGGGTGTTACATTCTACCCCCCTTAAACTGAATTTTTCCCTTGAAATTCATCACTTGAAAAAATAAAATAGATGAGGATACCTCTCCCTCGTCATATCCTCAAGTTCCCATGTAGCTTATTCAAATTGGTGTAACATCCATAAAACTTTAGCCAAGTGAGTGGTCTAGTTTCGTAGAACTTTTTTTTTAAGATCCAGAATCTATATCGGTTGTTCTTCCTGAGAAAGATCTTACTCCAGCGATATGACTTTTGAGCTTAGTGCATGTGAAGGATTAGGAATGTAATTCTTTAAGAGAGATACATGGAACACATCATGAACTTTGGAGAGATTCAGTAGAAGATCCAATCAATAAGCTACCTTCCCAAAACAATCTAGAATTTGAAAAGGACCGATACACCTAGGGATCAGATTTCCCTTATTTCAAAATCTCATTACTCTATTCTAGGGAGATATCCCTAAGAAAAAATTATCACCCACTTCAAAATCTAGGTCTTTTCTTTGTTTTTTAACTGAATTTTTTTTAGACTGTGAGCTGCTCTTCTATGTTGTTGAATAGATCTAACATTTTCCATCATTTCATCAAGAAGATCAGGACCTAATAGTTTTATTTCCCTAACTTCTTCCCAAAATGTGGGAGTTCTGTACTTCTTTCTATAGAGTGATTCATAAGGAGACATTTGAATACTAGAGTGAAAGCTACTATTGTAATAAAATTACACCAATGGTAGGTGTTGATCCCAACCACCTTTGAAATCCATAGAGAAAGATCTCAACATATCTTCTAGAGTTTGAATTATCCTCTTAGACTGACCATCTTTCTGAGGATAATAAGTAGTTATGAAACATAACTCTGTATTCAGATCATGCTAAAGATTTTACCATAACTTTGAGTTAAACCTCAGATCCTGATCGGATATAATATAAAATGGTACTCCATGAAATATTACCACTTATTTTACATATATCATGGAAATATAATCAAGAGAGAAATCCTATCTAATAGATATTGAAGTGTTCCGAATTTATAAGGTGATCAAATATAACCCATATAGCATTATGGCCTTTAGATGTTTTGGGAATTCTGATAACAAAGTCCATAGTGATGTTTTCTCATTTCCGTTCTGGTATGAGTAATGGTTGTAACAACCCCTTAGACTTCTGTCTCTTAGAATTAACTTGATGAAATACCAAACACTAAGAGACATATTCAGAAACATATCTATTCATGCTATCCCACTAGAAGTACTCTTTTAGGTCCCTATACATCTTTGTGCTTCTAGGGTGTATAGAGAATGAATAACAATGAGCCGCAACTGATAGCTCCTTCTTTAATTCTATTATAGGAGGAATACAAACCTTGTTCCTGAACCTTATTATTTCATTACAATCCCAGTTGAATTTAGGAACATTTCTCACCTTCTTTTGTAGCTCTACATCATCTTTTTGTGCCACCATAATCTTCACTTGTATATATGGTTGAACATTCATTTGAGAAATATAAATTTTCCCCCATTCCATTAAAATTTTTAGGTCCATCATTTGCAAATCCATAAATATTGGATCTTTTGTGATCCTTGTCATGGTTAAGCTAGCATGATCTTTTTGACTCAGAGCATCTACCACCTTGTTCTCTTTCCCATGGTGGTAATGTATTGAGTAGTCGTAATCTTTAATCAACTCCAACCATCTATTTTGGAACATATTCAACTCCTTTTGTGTGAAAATATACTTTAAACTTTTAGGATCTGTATAAATATCACACCTTTCACCATAAATATAATACCTCCATATCTTTAATTCAAAGATTACCCCGGCTAACTCCAAATCATGAGTTGGGTAATTCTTATCATGAATTTTCAACTACTATGAGGCATAAGCTATCACCATATCATTTTTCATGAGAACACAACCCTTCCCCTTCTTGGATGTATCACTGTAAATCACAAAACATTCTTCCACTACAAGATAGTGTGAGCACAGGTGCACTGACTAATCTTCTTTTTAGCTCTTTGAAATTATCTTCACATTCCTCTGTCCAAAAAAATATGGATCCTTTCTATGTCAACATTGTGAGTGGATTAGATAATTGTGAAAAATCATTCACATAACATCAATAATATCCATCCAAACCAAGAAAACTTCATATCTAAGTTACTATTTTTTGGTCTTGATCATCTTTCAATAACCTCTATTTTTTCTTGATCCACATATATCCCTCTCTTGAGATTATGTGGCCCAAAAATGAAACTTTTTGAATACAAAATTCACACTTGGTAAATTTGGAATAAAGATTCTCCTTTCTCAGGTTCTTTAATACAATTCTCAAGTGATTTTAATGTTCTTACTTTCTCTTTGAATAGACAAGAATATCTTCTATAAATACTACCACAAACTATTCAAGATATTCTCTAAATAATCTATTCATTATATCCATGAAAATGGTAGGGGCATTAGTAACACCAAAATTCATCACTTTAAATTCATAGTTTCCATAACTTGTACATAATTTTGTCTTTGGAATATCCTCCTTTTTGACCCTTAATTGATGATATCCTGAATGAAGATCAATATTAGAAAAGTATTGAGATCTGTGTAGTTGTTCAAATAAGTCATCAATGCAGGGAATAGGATATTTTTTCTTGATAGTGATCTTTTTATGTTCTCAATAATCAATGTTGAGTCTCATTGATCCATATTTCTTCTTAACAAAAAGAACATGTTCTCCCCAAGGTGATGCACTAGGGAATATTAATCCCTTATCAAGATTCCCTTGGATTTGCTTCTTCAATTCCTACAACTCAATTGGGGCTATTCTATAAGGTGTCTTTAAAATATTCATAGCACCTGGTATGAGTTCTATTGAAAACTCAACTTCACAATTTGGTGGAAGACCTGGAAATTCCTCCAGAAAGACATTATCAAACTCCCGTAAAATGGGTGTATTCTTAATCATGAGTTTCTTCCCAACCATTTGAGATAAATAACCTTCATTTATAGTAATCAAGACCCATAATATGGGAAAAAAATTCTACTAGAAGGATATATTCATCCTTACATCGATAGATGATCATAGATTGATCTGGAATATGAAATGTGACTTCCCTTCCATTGAAATTGATATTACCTCCATATAGAGAAATCCAATCCAAGACAAGAATCATATCAAATTCCACTATAGGAAGGATCATAAGATTTGTAGGAAGCACTTTCCCACAAACTTCAACTGGAATATAATTAAAACCTTTTGGTGTGATGGTTGTGCCATTAGGAGTTGTCATAGCTAACTCAACATATAATTGTTGAGGTAATACGGTGATACCCTAAGAAAATTCTACAGAAATAAAAGATTTGGTGGATCTAGAATCAAATAAAACATTTTATAATTTAGGTTGTATGATAAGTGTATCTTTCACCACTTCATTATTGTACTCCATGTCACTGATAGTGATTGCATGTGACTTTCCTTTTTCTTTTCCCTTAAGAGTTTCTTGATGTCGATCATCATAAATAACCCTTGTATTAGAATATTTATTGGCATAATTACCCATTTCCTTTCACTTGTAGCATTGTAGTGTAGGAGGTGCCTTTTGTGTAGAATTTTTTTTATTCGCATCATTAGAAATATTTTTCCCATCACTTCAGAATTCAACTGCCTGGTGACCTTATTTTCTACACTTAAAACATTTATTATTCCCTTTAAGACAATTCCCTCCATGTTTATTTCCACACTTTGAGAAAAAGGTAAAACTCGTCTTCTTTTCTGTGTGGTCTTTATATTTTCCTTTGAATTCCATTTTTCTCTTCTTATCAAACCCATATAACTAATGGGTTACTCGAATCTCCATCTCAACCCTAAGAGAACATCAAAAAATTTCCACGTAGCTATTGAATTCTCTTATGGCTAATGCCCTTCGAAGACTTGGTTTTAAGCCACTAAAAAATTGATCAATTTTACTCTCAAGTTGGGTAATAATTCCATAAGCATACCTTGCAAGTCTTGTAAAATTTTATTCGTAGGTACCAATGGATTCACCATCCTTTTTTTCAGTTCAAGGAACTCCTTCTCTATCTTTTTTTGAAGAATATGAGGAAAGTACTTGTTGAAAAATAAGTTCTTGAACTCATCCCATTCCATGGACTTAATTTCAACTCTTTGACTTGTATTCTTGATATGATTCCACCATTTATCAACTTCACCTTCCAAATGATATACTACTAATATGCTTTATCATGTTCAAAACATTTTAGAAATAAAAATATTTTTTAAGTGGTAGTGATCCATTGTTGAGACACTAATAGATTAGAAGACCCACTTAATGAAGGTGGTCACTACCTCATGAAGGATTCAATAGAATTTTTCTCTCTCATTTTCTTGTTTGGAATACCTTCATGATTCGTAGCTTGAGAAAGTTGTGTAAGCATAGAAACAATATTTTTCATTCCATACTCTATAACATTTGGTTTCTTAGGGGGAAATCATTACATTACCCATTGTATTCAGCATTAACGTCGTTCCTTCGGGTTCCAGCCATTGACTAAAACCAAGAATCATAGTGTGAGAAACACTAATCATAATAGAAAAACAGATAATTAAAGAATAAAATTTAAATTTAGGACACTTTAGGTTTTATCCTAGGTTATTCATGAACATCTCTAAAATACTAGTATAGGATTTTAACCTATACTTAGACATATCCTTAGGGTTATTACTAAGGTTATATCATCCTAGTTTCCAAAGGTTACTATAAATTTTCACTGATACCAACTATAACAGACCATAATTAACATGTAGATATTACTTCAACATTTATGGATATTTATTACACAACATAAAAAAACCATGATAGGACTGTATAGGTTTAGTGTATTTAGAAGGTGAAAAACATAAACAACTGGTTTATAAAACATCTATATTGTCTCCCTCTTATTTCTTCAAAACTAGACTCTTTTTTGAAATATCTTACTTAATACCCTTCTTCATAACTTTGGGAAATGAAACATATTAAAGGGTGATCTCAAGTGCTCAGTATGGGTAAACAAGGTAAATATCGATCATATCATAATCATAAGAACATAACATTTGAAAATCTTATAATTCATATAAAAGATCAGAATATCATGTCATGGGATAAATCATAAAAGTGAAATGTAATCCCAATAGTAATAACATAAGATAGGAAATTTCATTTCATACACACATAAGAATAGAAAATCATTTCATATTAGTCAAGGTTCATTTCCAAGACCCTCATAGTGGAAAAAGTCCATTACTGAACTGAGTTCACTCCTCGTTCCATCCCTATATTATAGAACCATATTTACATGTCTTTCCAGTCATGTCTATCTCGTGAGATATAAATATTTACCCAATTAATTGTATTGAGATATAGGTCTCACCCATCTCATAATGAAACCATTCTTATTTATTCCATAAAAACAGAAAAACATTCACAATAGCCTAACCTATGAAATAAAATGGGTTTATTAAATATCATTCCATCATAATTGATATAAAAAAATGGATATCCTAAATAACATTCCACCATAAACATAATAAAATCATAGTAATAATCGGGATAAAAATATAACCCTATTTAAAGAGTGTCATATTAGATATAAAATAATTTTGATAAAATAATTGAACTTAATACTTGAGGAAAATATCTTTTCTTCTTTAAAATCGTTTTCCTTCCTCAAAATGCCACACAATTTTAGAAGAAATAGTTTTTTTGTGAAAATAAACTTGTAATATTATAGTGTAATATTTAAGGAAATAAGGCATTATGAAATCATAAAAATCTGTTCATGTCCTACAAGTAAAGAAACATTATTCGCGTACTTTTGCTGGAAAAGTCAAAAAGTACCTCGTACCAAAAAATGAAAAAATATTATATTCATACCATTTAGTAAAAATTCACAAATGGGTACAATTGACTTTAAAAAATTATATAAGTATACAAATAATATTTTTAAATACATATTTAGGAAACATGGATGTGGATGATAAATATACCCCAATAAATACATACGTATAAACAATATCAGGAAAAAAATGAGATTGCAAAATTATCCCCTACCTTAGGTCTGATATCATTCATAAGTATCTGAGCCT
Organism: Viscum album; assembly: GCA_963277665.1. Taxonomy (NCBI): domain Eukaryota; kingdom Viridiplantae; phylum Streptophyta; class Magnoliopsida; order Santalales; family Viscaceae; genus Viscum; species Viscum album. The sequence goes on along the minus strand of OY728131.1, from coordinate 640,905,553 downwards.
CCTGTATAATGATTTAAATAATTTTATTTAATTATTCCAGAATCATAATCATTTTTATAATATCATCTATGATTTTATTATCATCTATTTTTTAGTAACATTTCATTGTCACTCATTATTCAGATATTAATTTCTTTATGTTCTTATGCAAGATTTTTTAGATAAGTTCATGTTCCACTTCTTAGGTTATAGTTAAATAATTTAAAGAATGATATTTTTATAATATATATCATATTAATTCATTAAATTCATGTATATAATCATGTTTTATTGAATATCATGTATAAAAAATCACATCGCATCGTGGAGACGATAAGTCATACATATGCACAAGCGCTGATATCATTCCCAAAATTATTGAATGATATTGAAGTGGATGGTGTATAATATTTCAGAATTAGTAACATGTTATAATAATAATATATAGTTATTATTTATATCATTATATCCATCCAAGTAAAGTGGTGGTGAAAAACAGATTACACCATAGCATGGAGACTATAAGTCGTACATACGTAGGCACAGTGATTTCATTTTTTATAGGATAGATAGAAAGTGAAAAATCATTGTTTCATATTTAAAATAAAATATAAGTAAATGGGTGATACTTCTGTTTTTATTTTATAATGAAAAATCTAATGAAGAGTAAGTAGAAGAAAGATGTTTGAAAGAATTGGTAGAAGATATTTCCTCTTCCTCGACGTGCTTCCTCAAAATATCTTATTAGAGAACTAGAGTTGGTATTTGAAGATGACTAGAACCTCTAGAATGAAAATAGGAAATTTTATAAGGAAAAAGGCTAGGGGATGGTCTATCTTTAAGGCTCAAAATTAAGTGAAGAGGTCAGGGAGAAGGTTCCCTTTTATAATTGAGGTGAGGGGAACATTTGGAAACTCCATATATAATAATTTATAATAAAATCGAACACTACCCAAAAAACCTCCAAAATGTCCCAATTTTGAATATGAGATGATATAGGGCTGTAATCTCATCAACGAATAAATTTTGGACAAGTTATATTGTAAATTTAAACCATATCTTTTTAACTGGCACTTAGTTACTCTATTTAATTTTAATTGTGGTAATAACATTCTAAAAATATGATATTTCTTGGAGCACATTAATTTTTAAATATGATATTTCTTTTAATATTTTTAAAACCATTTTTTTGATATTTCTATTAATAAAATAATTTTTACATCACTATTGTGTCATCATTAATGGTAATTATTTAATCTCTAAAAATTATAAAACAAATTATATGATGTCGTTAATTATTTTATATTTTTAGATCCTATATATGGATTGATATTATATCCTAGTTATCCATATATTAAAATTAATATAATTAGATAAAATGAGATTGGGAAATTTTGTCACATTCGTTAATTTTTATTATATTTATGTCATATTCATTGGTAAGAGGCCATTAATTTATTCCATTTAGAAAAAATAGATGATAAGGGTCTAATTTATTCATGAAATAGGATTTTTACAGGTTTTAAGGTAATTTTATAATATTATTTTTACCTTTAATTACCCGATTTACCTTTAACCATGGTAATAAAAATAATTACCAAAGTTACTATTCATAATGCCCATAAATAAAAGTAGCATATTAACATAATTTGAACCTACTGATTATAAATATGGATTCCATTTTTCAAAATTCAAAACCCAGAAGTTACAGTAATTAATTTAAAATTAATCCCGTTGTTGAAATGAGAAAACGGGTTTTTAAAATTAAAATATTTCAAAAGATTGAAATGATTTTACATTTGAATTTAATATAAAATTAATTCCAATGACCTAAATTATATTAAATGGTAAAAATATATTATATTTATACTTTTAAACCTTTTAATAATATAATTTAACCATATAAATTATATTAATGAAAAAAATTATTTTCAATTAGAATTTATCGTATTATTACTATTCATCAAAACATGAAATTTATCAGAAAAATATCAGAAATTCATCCAAAGTAAATTTTTATATATTTATTTGTAATAAAATGTTTATGTTGTCATATAAAACTTAATAATGTGTCAAAATGTTAATTTAAAAGGGGTTCTCCATTCATAGGTGTAAAATTAAACTTTAAAAAAATAGGTTTTTATACATCAAATATGGTTTTATTTATATCCTATGACTAAAATATCTTTTGGATGAATATCAAAAATATTTTATTAAGTATATAAAACGTATATTTCATCTTAATTTCATTACCAAAATTAATTCACTCAAAAATTCAAATATCTAATTGATTTATATTTTTCATAAATAATTGATATCCAAAGAATTCTTGATGCATTTTCATAAGTTAGTTATAATTAATCCCTCCAACCTAACAGCTAGGCTATAATGGTAATTTTATACCAAGGGAATCTCACGGTTCATTTAAACTCATGATTTCGTGCAGCACAATCTACTAAATAATAAAAATTATTTAAATAAAATATTTCATAAAAAAAAATTGGGTGTTATAGTATGCCTTTATTATATTTTAATCTTTTATGAAATACCAAGTATGTGCCCCCCACTGATAAAAGCAAACCCCTCCTTTATCTTCTTTACAAAAATTTGTGCCAAATAAACCAACAAAACCCTGTTAAATTCTATTATAAACTTACCTAAACACTAATTATAGGTTATTTTCTTCTTAAAATACTATCCTGATGGCCCTTAAGAATAGATATAAATGAGGTATACCAATGAAGAGGTAATTATCATACCTAACCTCTTTCAATTTATTTATTCTTATATCTTCTATAAATATGAGATATTCATAATAAAAAAATAAATTAAATATCCTTAATATAATAAAATTATATTATTATTATGTATTGACCATTATTCATCCCTCTTTTTCATCAAATGTGAAGTGAAAGTATTGCTCATGCATGCATGTTTAGTTTATCGCCTCCATGCGGCGATAGAAATCATTTTCTAACACAATATTTCATGGATGGTTATTATTATTGGTTTAATGTTTATATATTATATCTATGATATAATTATTATTTTGTAATTATAATATCATATCTTCATTCTTACCCTTCCATCAGTTGGAAAATGATATCATTTTCTGTGCATATATGTAGACTACCACCTCTATGAAGTGATGCGATTTATATTTCATTTTTTTACATGGATGGTAATAATAATTGAATAAATGGATATATATGATATATATTATATAATAAATATTTTTTAAGGTTAATTATTATTAACCTTTCTTTCATTGCATCAGTCAAAAAGGGAAAACAGCGTTCATACGCATGTACGGGCTTTTGTCACCATAAACGGTGTAATTAATTTTCTATATCTACCTTTTATGGATGAATATAAATTTATATAACTAATATATATGATATTTAAATAATGATTAAAATTTTTTAGATTATGGATCCATGATGTATGTATAAGGACTGTAACTACCAAACCAAAATTCTTATGAAAAATGAAAGAGTTAACACTTAGAAATGATGATTTGAATAAAGAATTATTAATAAATGGGTGTTGAAATGTTATAAGTGGATAATATATTTTATTATAATTATGTAAATGACTATTTTATATCATTATAATAAATTTAAATGTATTATATAGGATGTTAGAGTGCTTTCAAAGCAATTCAAACTTGAGGTAGGGGATTTATGTTACAATCTCATTGTTTATCATGATTGTTTATGATAAAATTTCCAATAATGAAATTTTATGATATATATATATCAATAAAAAATTAATTTTATTCTAATTAGGTTGTTTTTTAATATTACATGTTTTCCATTCATTTTTTCTGAAATATCTCAAGATACCTAAATAATTGTTTTTAAGAAAAAATGGCTTCATCTCTCCCATTGATTAAAAATCCTATTAATTCCATGGCCATGTTTTCTAAAAAAGTTTTAAATAATATTTTTTCTATTATTATATTATTTTTAAAAGTATTTTTATACCCATGATTTAATTTTTATAAAAAAATAAAATAAATCTTCTAGTCATTTTTTGAATGAGGTAATTCTGACTTTTTACCAAAAAAGGGATAGGATTCTATGGTTTAACATACAAAACATGAATGAAATTTATCTCCATCATGAATGATAAATTATTTTATGATTACTTTAAAAAACATTAGAGTTATTTCCAAAAAAAATGATTTCGTTAATATTTTTTAAAGGTTTAGATTTTAAATATAATTGATTTCAAGTTGAATACAATATTTTCCTCAAGAAATGATCCAGTGATCTTTTAAAAGAATTTTTCATTTGTGATAACACCATTTGATATTACTTATTATTTATTGGGGATATTATCCAATTATACTATCCACTATAATTATTTGTATGTATTATTATGATGATGATTTATGATGATTTAAGAATGAAACAATGAAAAATATTTCTATCCCATGAGTTAATTAATTTATTGTGAAACCATTAGGAAACCCATTTCATTTACATAGGTTATTCTATGATGAAATGTTTATGAATATCATTTATTATCCATGGGTTATGATATATGGATATGATGAATGTTTTATGATCTTGTGGTACACATATGAAGGGATTATGATTATGTGATGGGTGGTCCTAAAATTATATAACCCTTAGATGTATTGTGTAAATATGTATATCTCATGAGATAATATGAACTAAAATGGGGAGTAAACCCAATTTAGTAATAGAATATTTATATTATGATGGTATTGGGAGTGAAACCTGACTAAAGATATTATATAATGGGCAGTGAACCTAATACACTATAATTGTCTTGGTAGTGATCCTTGATTGAGGAAATGATTTTCTATGATTATATGTATACCAAAAACTTATCTATTATGAAAATTTTATGCTATCATGTATTATTTTCATTGAATAGTTTATGATTTATGTCTTATAAACTTCCAATATTTACTCCATGAATCATTATTATGATCTATGATATTTTGGGTATGCTTTTCAAATGTCAATATCATGTTTTCATATCCTTATTCTCATGTTATGTTTAAGTGATCATTCATATCTCCCTTATTTTCCCTTATTAAAAATATGAGCCCATCCTTTCTTATGTACCATTTCTTTGGGTTATGAAGAAATTTTTTAATTAGGGTATATCGAAAAAGTGTATTATATGAGATGATATTTGAGGGTGATTCTGAATATATTTCATGAAATAAAAAGATTATTTATATAGCCTAAAAAGACACTAAACCTTTACATTCCTCAGTAATTTATTTATAAATTATATTAAATATTCATATTTTAATATGTAATATCTATGTATGAAATGTATGGGTCGCTATAGTTGGTATTAGAGGAAGGATTAGTTACTATTAAAAACTAGGATGAGAAAAATCAATGAGAACCCTTAGTAAAATCCTATGTATAAGATAGCATCCTATGTTATGGTAAATAAAGGAGTGTGGATTTCCTATATAAACATCCATATCTTGATACTAAAAGTAGATGAGGTTTTTATAATAGATGATTCTAGGGGAAATTACCCCAAAAATAGTTGTTTGAGTATGTCTTGAACATCATTATAGTGCACAGTGAGTGTGCCCTTAATATGAACATGGTTTTAAACTCCTAGGAGATATATTTAAGTTAATTCACATTTTCTTTATGAATAATTATAAATTATTTCAATAGATGGTGACCATGGATGGGTTATTTTAAACCTAATGTTTCATTGATATAAAATAAGGTGACAATCTTTAGAAATCATGAGAATGGTTTTTCATGATTGATCACTCGGATTAAAGATACCTAAAGGTAATGATAACTATTTTAGTTTAAGTAAGGGATTGAATATAGAATGAAGAAGTTGTGTTGGTGATAGGTATGATCAAATGTTGAAGTATATTATTTGATATTTTTCAATTTAATTCCATTATATCATGATAATTCTCTAGGAACAAAAATTTATATACTCAAATGTTTAGATATTGAATTTGTATTGAAAACCACTAATGGTATATTGATAAAATATAAAGTCTATGATTCTTCTCTGATTGATTTTTGTAGTAATGTGTTTCCAAAAAATCTCATTATTCTCCCTATAGTTTAATTTTATGTTATATTAGGCATGAATTAGATTTCATTACATAAAGTCCATATAAATTGCTGAGGAAGGGAAATTGAATTTGATATTTTGAACCAACCTATGATATTATATATGTGTGATGATAAATATGAACCTAAAATAGAAATTACATACATTTCATGGTAATTTATTCCTAGTAAAAAGGGATTTTTATCTAATATGATTGGAGAGAAACTCAAAATAAAAAATATTCCTATTGTACAGGAGTTTCTTGATGTCTTTCAGGAAGAATTTCTTAGTATTCATCTAAATCATGAAGTTTTGTTTTCAATAAAACTCATACCTAGGGATAAACCTATTTTAACCACTCCATATAGAATATCCCTAATTGATTTGAAATAATTATAGAAATAACTCTAGAATAATCTTGATAATGGATTCATTCATCTAAGTGTGTCACCTTGGGGTGAACCTGTTCTTTTTTTAAGAATAAATATAGATCAATGTGACTCTATATTTATTATTGGAAACATAACAAGATAAAAATAAAGAATTAGTATAATATGCCCTGTAATGATTATTTATTTTACCAATTACGATGTGTTCAATAATTTTAAAAAAATTAATCTTTGATCTAGATACTATCAGTTGAGTTTAAAAAGTGAAGACATACCTAATATAGCCTTCATTATGAGGTACAGACACTATGAATTTATACTAATTTCATTTAGTCTTACTAATTCACCATATATATGAATTTATTTAATTATATATCCTTTTTATATTACCTTGATCAATTTTTGGTGGTTTTTATATATGATATTATTATAAATTCAAATAAAAAGGAATATCATAAAGATTACTTGAGGATTGTACTTAAGACCCAAAGGAAGGATAATTTGTTTGAAATTTTTACAAAGTGTGAATTTTTAAAGTAAAAAAGTTTCATTATTTGTTCATATAATCCCATGTGATTGTATATCTATGGATTGATCAAAAATGGAAGTTATTAAATGTTGGTTCTGAACAACCACTTTGACTGAGATCCATAATTTTCTTAGTATAGCTAGATAATAATGATGCTTTGTTGATAATTTCACATGCCCACCTAATCCAGTGAATAAGTTATCATAGAAGGGAATGAAGTTCCTTTGGATTGTGGAATGTGAAGAAAAGTTTAAGGAACTAATGAGAATGGTATTCAGCACACTTGTACTCATAGTACTGTAGATTATATAAGGGTTTGTGTTCTATAGTGATGCATCGAAGAAGGAAATAGGATGGGTCCTCATGAAAAATGATATGGTGATATCTTTTGTTCTCATACCCTTGTTATCATGTTATTCTTAAGTGATCAATGATATATCCCTTATTTACATTTACTGAGAATCTGAGTTCACACTTTCTTATATTTCCTTTCCCCAAGTTATAAAGGAAGGTTTTAAGCAGTGTATATCAAAGAATAATACTATTTGGGAATATATTTGTCAGATATGTTTAATATCTTTCATGAAATAATAATATTGTGTATCTAGTCTATAATGACACAATTTTTTTATGGTCATCAGGCATGTATTTATAAACTATATTGAATACTCATCTATTAATATTTAATATCTATGTATGAAAATTATGTGTCACTATAAACCTTATTATTGGGGAAAAACTCTCAAGATAACTTTGCAGTGTTTTTGGGTTGATTGTGTTTGTTGAAAAACTAGGTTGAAAAGGCTAGTAGTGGAGTTCTAGCATGATTATTGACCAATTATGTTGAAAAAGATTCAAGACATAGGTATGGAAGCTCTAGAAGAGGTACAAAAAATTATGCATATATGGTGGTGTAGTTTCACAATGATTTCCACATTTTTTGGGAACAAAATTTGGAGGATGTCTCAAGTTTCATGAAATTTTTATTTCTAGGGCCGCCTCATGAAATTATGTAAAAGGAATGGAAGTCGTGAAAGTTGTGTTTTTTTTAATGTGTGGTGTTTCGATAAATTATTGTGTTTCATGAAAGTTTGATTTCGTGAAAGTTCGTAAACTCGTGGAAGTATGTTTTGTGAAACATAGATGAGTAATTAATGAAATATGGTAATTTATGTGATTACAAGAAGTTTTTTGAATGTTAAATTTCCCTATGGTTTTTCAAATATAGGAAGTTTCTTGAAAATATAAGAAGAGTTTTAGGTAGTGGGGAGTTTGAAAGTTTCTTTAAGGGGAGGAAATGTATATAAATAGGTAGATACCCCCATCATTTGAAGAGAGGAATCCTTAACAAATATTCAAAAAGGAATTTTGTGAAATCTTTCCTTGTATGAAGGATTCATAAGAATATCAGTTTGAATTGAAGGAAGTTTCACAAAAGTAAAAGTTTCATGAATATATGTGAGTTTTGAAAAAACTTATAAAGATTCATGAAAGGTTGTGAGTTTGAAAAAAGGTAATGTTTCACAAATATTTTAAAATTTTCATGAATAATTGGGTAGTTTCTTGAAAGTTGAGAAAGGTGGTTCATGAAAGTGATTTTTATGTGAATCAGAATGGGATTTTCTAGTAATTATATGGTAAAAATATATTCATTAAGTGGGTGAAGGTATAGATACATGATTCACCAAATTAGGGCTAAACAATATTGATTCAAGTAATAATAAGAATAATATTCTGAAGGAATAGTGAGAATGCTTCATTTGAGAGGGTAGTGAGCTTTAAAATTGTATTTGGTTGTAAACCAAGATGGATAGAGAGTCTGATCTAAACATTATAATAGCAGTTTCATTTAGTGGATTTATTATATTGGAACATTACCTATGTATACTCAATTTATGTATCACAATGAAGGTGAAATAAGTAAAATCTTTGTTTATCATGCATGCTTTCATTTCTACTCATACTTTTCTATGGGAAGGGGATAAAAGAGTGTTTTTTTAATGATGAAAAAAGATCTAAAGGGAAGTAGTTTTAATCTATCATGAATGGATTCACACCCCCTATTAGGGTATTTAACCTATTTAGGCTAGAAATTGGTATCATAGGGAAAGGTTAAAATCAAAGGTTCTCTCTTAGTATAAGTAATGGAGATTTTTAATCACAAAGGGATTCTGATCTTCGATGGAAACAATTTTCAATTGTGGAAGAATTGGATGTAGAACTACTTCCTATCATTGGTCATAGATGTCTTTATAGCTATGATTCATGGTATTTATGCTTGTGTGGATCGTTCAGCTTTATCAAAAGTAGACCAAAGGCAATTAGATACTGATGTAAGAGGAATCAATTCATTAAGGGGAGCATTGGCAAATGCAATATACACGAAAGTGATTTCATGTAAATCATAATATTATATGTGTGAAAGGTTTTTAAATATTTATGAGGGGGATTAAAAAGTTAAAGAAGATAAATTACAAGTATTATGGAACAAATATGAGGATATGATAATTCACCCCAATGATTTTGTAGATTCAATTTTTGACTGGGTGAATGTTGTTGTGGAAGACATGCATGGTCTCAGAGATACTCTTGAATATGTAATCATCGTTAAGTGTATCTTGATAAAACTTCCACCTTAGTTGATTCTAAAAGTTTCTATACTATAAGATAAATATCCAAATGAGATAAAATTGGATAGTTTTCAAAACACTCTTGTTGCATACAAGATGAGAAAAATGATAATGAGTCTGTGGAAAAAGGGAAGTCCAAAGAGGTGGCATTCAAGGCCATGAAGAAGCTCACTATTGAAGATAGATAGGAAGAAGAAGAGATAGATGATTACATGTCATTCCTTTCCTAAAATCTAAAAAGATGAAAATTAAAGTTCAAATAGAAACCTTCAGTCACATGATTTCGATGTGGAAAGGTTTGACATCTTTCAGAAAGGTACCCCAAAGAAGTTTCAAGATAATAGTGAAGATGAAGTTGAAATTCACATGAAGAATTATTTCTCTTGTGTGAAAGGTGAGAAAAGTTTTAAGAAAAATATATTCAAAAATAATAATCTATATTCATAATAAAATGAAATTTTTGAAGAATCTGAGCTTTAAGATATTGATAACTATAAGGATAATGGAGAAAATTCTATAGTGGTAGTTGTAGGTAACTCTCAAACAAGAGAGGAAAGAAATATTGATAGAGAATTTGAAGGAAGGTTTGATCTACAAGCTGAATTGGAATCTTCTCTTTATGTGATAAATATTTAGAGATCCAAAATGAATAAATTCAATAGAGTGGTGCATGGTGAAAAATTCTATATTCAGTAGTGTAAAAAATATAGGTCTAAGTTGAAGGAATAAATTGAAAATATTAAGTCTTCAATGATAGAGAAATAAGAAAAGGTCATTCAAACGCACGGCCGATTGTCGCCTATTGACCAGTCAAAGTTCCGGTGCTCTGCTAATGTGTATAGCAGCACTCGGGACGAATCCTCAGCGATGATACTTTGAAATAGTCGTTTGTTTTTAGTTGATTGTATTCTAATTGGGGGGTTTTGATTGCAGAGCTTAATTGAAATTACTAATGGATGATGTTTAATTTGACAAGTTGATAAAGATTGGGGTGAGTTCATCATTAGGTTATTTAAGCTTGTGATATCCTTGAGCTTTGTTTTATATTTCATTTAAATTAACACCCATGTCACAAGTTGACTTTGATTTGAATTACCAAGTGTTAAGACTTTAATCCAAGCCTCAACTTAACTTAGGGTTCTAATATTGATCATATCTTGTTTATGGTAGTGTATTTATGGTTCCAATAATCCATGGAAACCACACGTTAAACAAAACAAGCCATTAATCCATGACATGCTAAGTCCAACATACACAATGTTAATTCAATGAATACTCATCGAGCGAAAGCTCTCAATCGCTTCACATACCTAAATTAAAACTCACCCCAATGAGAGATTTACTCAGCCATTATGATGTTTATTAATCTGGTAATATATTTTTATGGTGATGAATTACAAAGAGAAGAAAAAGAAAGGGACAAGATAAGAGTAGTGTGCCGAACACACACACAAAATATTTTGAGAATCAAAAATGGAATTTTGATTGAATGAGGAAGAAAAATAAGGGACTGTAATTTAAAATGAATCAAACTATTTTAAGACCATGAATATTATACTACATAAGGTGGAGAAGAATAAGAGATATTGAATAAGTAACTTTCATTAAAACAGAATTACAAAGAAAGAGACTTACAAAATTACAAAAATGAAGAACACGAAATTAAGTGAAAACAAAGAGAGGAGGAAAGGTCTCTCAAGTGAAAAATTGAGTATGGAAGATCCTCCCAAGCCTTTGGAAAGGCTTTTTTCATGCCAATATGTTCTCCTCTCTTCTGAAATGCCAACCCCTCTCAAGGAGAGAAGGGGAGAGTATTTATTGCCCAAGTAGTGGACTGTTTGCATTCCCAATATGTCCCTCCACTTGCATCGCCAATTTGGATATTCAGACAGCTTAATATCCAAATATATCATTCTTAAAAGTTTTATATAATAAAGTTGGCCGACTGCTGTCAAAATTTGGAGGCATTTGGACAAGTGGACCCAAAGTTATGGTGGTTTTATTAAACAAAGGTAAACTGTCCATTTCTATCCATGCTTTTTCGATGTCCAAAATGTGAATGGATTTTGAAACCGTAATATGCCTTCAAATCCGAATGACTTATTCACCAAAGTCGGCCGCCTATATATCCTCTTTCACACTGATAAATATCAGCTCTATTGGATGCTTACATCATGAGATATGTTATCAATACTATACTGATTTTATTTCTCGTCCAGCATGGTGGGCTGGACTTCAAAGCTTCATTTGGGCCCCTTGTACTTAGATTTGGGCCTTGAAATTTTTATCCAAGATGAAATGTAGTGTCCCCAGAATTATTGTGGAGATTTAATGTTTTTGGACTTCTTTATTGAGCCCAGTAAATCAATCTTCAAGGCTGGTCCAGTTTGTTCACAGATTCTTTGGTCTTGTTTGTGAGGACCATATGACCCTTAAAATTGCAGAATTGGATCATGGTACCTTCTAATGAAATGTTTTATATTGAAATTATAATCCTACAAAACAAGAACCACACAATTTGGATTAATATAGTGATAGTTATTATTAAAACATTAAACTGACTCAATTGGACTACTTCTAAAAATGCTCAAAAATTATACTTAATATTAAAACATTAATATTTCACACAAATTATGCACATTTCATATAAAATAAGTAAAGGGAGTATATAATAAGTCATGAAAATATTAATAACATCAACTCTCCCACACTTAGTTTTGTGCATTTCCTCATGCGCAAAAAATATAAAAACATGACAAAATCATTTTTACTCACCAACAGTTATTAAAATTTTGTTTTCTCCAATCATGGGAGATTTAGACTATTTCACTCATCCATTTTGAAATCCACCACAAGTTTTTACAGAAAAAATGTTCCAAAACTAATTAATTTTTTCATGCTCAAATTTAGAAATGGAAGATGTGGACACTCAAAACTCACACCTATCAAGATGATAAAATTTATTTGTGGAGGTTCACTCTTTCACCAACCAAAAGTGAAAATATTAGAGTTTGAAAAGAGCTCTTAGCTTAAAATCCCTATCCCAAGTGAACAAGAATCAAGGGGTCTTTTTAATGGGTTTTTTTGTGGCTATGGGACGGTAGGAATATAATGTCCAAGAGAGAGAATAAGAGGGTTAAAATACCAACATAGAAAAAGCATTACACATTTTGTTTTTGAAATAAAACATGGAAGGAAATTAAACACATATTTACAAGGGAATGATTGTGTGAAGAAAGACACGATAGAGGATTAAAATATGATGGTAATGAGAAGATGAAATATTTTCAAAACACAGAACTTCTCCCAAAAAGAATATAATGCAAGTGTTCATTTTTTTCTTCTTCTTTTTTTTCTTTGTTTTTTCAAAAGCTGAACTTGGAAAAGATCTCACACTCATAACCCAACCCATGATTGATCTCCTCACGACACTAATTGTAATATTTATAACAATATAAAAGGTTGAGGAGGAGTGATTTTTGACCTACCCAAGACACAACCCATTTTTTTCTTTTTTTTTTGATTTTTTTTTCATTTTTTTTTGAACACTTGTCAATAACATTTACAAAATTACATAAATGGAAGTTCATTACATTCCCCAAATCACACTTAATGACAACCTCTCCCCCACACTGAAATGTATGCTTGTCCTCAAGCATATGATAACTCGTTGAAAATCAATAATAGGGTACCCAAACAATGAAATCCATTCCCCCCCCCCACACTTAAATTTCAAAAACAAATTATGCAATGAAAATCCATGTTGATATTGGGTGGGAAAAGGTATTGGGCTTGTAATGTGGCTATCAAAGAAAAGGTTTTCATAGGCTCGAAGGGGATTTCAAAAGGAGGATTAATGTCAGGGAAATGGGAGGCTATTTGGCTATTGTGATTCTCATGTGGTTCAGAAAATGCCCCTATCGTATTAATACACACTAAGGTAGTAAATTCATCACGAAGGTCCACAAACTCAAGACTCACAAATGGGGGTGAAAACACACATTTTGAAAAGATGTCCATAGGTGGCCTTGGCATGAAAGAAAATGTTGTTCCTCATGGTTCGGGAAAATCATTTTCCAAATCGAAAATTGAGAATTCAAAATGTGTTGGTGTTGACACAAAATTCTTTATCCAAAGTCGTAATGAAAATACAAAAATTTTGAGATGAAAACATGTCTGTAAACTCCCCAAAATGGTTGGACAAAATTTCAAAACTCGATGGTGAGTAAGCATGACTTATATTTTTTTCTATTTTTTAAGTGATTGTTTTTTTTGTTTTTTTTAGTTTTTTAGGTTTTTATATTTTTTTTGTTTTTTTATAAAGATACACCCACACAAAAGAGAAAAAGAAAGGGTTTGATGAATAAAGTGGTAAAAAAATTAAAGAGAGAGGAAGAAGAAGAAAGAGGTAGAGAGAGGTAGAGAGAGGAAGAGATAGAGAGAGAGTTAAAGGGAAAGAGGTGCCCCCTGTTTTAGATTTGGTGGGTCGCCTTCTCCATCGAGTGGTAAGTCGGCTAGAGAAGTTAGGGATTCAGTGGAAGTTGATGTTGTTCCAGGATTGCATGTCCTCTCATGGTGATGTTTCAACCGATGTCCATTTACTGTAAATGTCCTTTTGGAGGAGGGGTCTTGGACTTGCACTGCACCAAATGGGTAAACATTAGTGTTAATAAAAGGACCTTCCCAACGAGAATTAAGCTTACTTGGTTGAATTCAGAATCGAGAATTGAAGAGCATTACCTTTTCACCTTCATGAAATACCTTTCTCATAATGTGTCTGTCATGGAGTACCTTAGCCTTCTCTTTGTACAGATTGGAATTCTCATAGGATTCAAGTCGAAGCTCCTCCAGTTCATCCAATTGCAACAATCTTTCTTCATAAGATTTTTCAAGATCAAAATTACATGTTTTCACTGCCCAAAATGACTTATGTTGTATTTCAACTGGTAAGTTACATGCTTTACCAAAAACAAGCCGAAAAGGAGACATCCCAATGGGTGTTTTATAGGCAGTTCGATAAGCCCAAAGTGCTTCACCAAGTCTTTCAGGCCAGTCTTTTCTGGTGGGTTTTACAATTCTCTCAAGCACTCTTTTCACTTCTCAATTAGAAAGTTCAGCCATACCATTTTTTTGGGGGTGATATGTATATAATGTTTTATGAACAACCCCATTATTTTTCAAAAGAGATTCCATGGTTTTATTACAAAAATGGGTTCCTAAGTCACTTATCAAGACACGAGGTGTGCCAAATCTATGGAAGATGTGTATATTTAGGAACTCACTAATATTATGTGAATCATCCTTTCTAGTGGGTTTGGCCTCAACCCACCTTGAAACATAATCAACTGTCAGAAGGATGTATGAGAATCCATTGGAAGGAGGAAATGGTCCCATGAAATTGATGCCCCAAACATCAAATATTTCACAAAATATTAAGGGATTTTGGGGCATTTCATTTCTTTTGGAGATTGTGCCAAACTTTTGGCAAGTGGGACATTATTGAAAGAACTCATGTGAGTCCTTGAAGATCGAAGGCCAGAAGAATCCAGAGACTAGGAACTTTCGGGAGGTCCTTTGTGGTCCAAAGTGGCCACCTCCGGGAAGTGAGTGACAGAATTCTAAGATGGAAGAATGCTCATTTTCTTCAGCACATCTCCTAATTACCATGTCTGCCCCAGTTTTCCAAAGTTTATTTTCTTCCCAAAAATAGTATTTTGAATCACTTTTCAACTTCATTTTTTGTTCTTTTGAAAACTTTTCAGGAAAAACACCAGAAACCAAATAATTTACAATTGGGGAATACCATGGTATTTTTGGAGTGAGAGATGAAAGGTGCTCAGTGGGGAATTCAGGATTGATGATTTCAGATTGAGAAGAACTAGAAATTCTACTCAAGTGATCAGCAACGGGGTTTTCTTTTCCTGTTCTATCTTTAATTTCAATGTCAAACTCTTGGAGCATTAGAATCCATATTATTAGCCTCGGTTTGGAATCACTTTTCTTGAGTAAGAACTTAATAGCAGAATGGTCTGTGAAGATGATGATTTTGGCACCTAAGAGATAGGACCGGAATTTATCTAAGGCAAAAACCACTGCTAGAAGTTCCTTTTCAGTCACAGTGTAGTGATATTGAGTTTCATCCAATTTTTTTGAGGAATAATAGATGACATGAGGGATTTTTTCTCTTCTTTGACCAAGAACAGCCCCAACGGCTCTATCAGAAACATCACACATCAACTCAAAGGGTAATAACCAATCTGGGGGTCGGATTATCGGGGAAGATGTAAGAGCAGTTTTGAGTTCAATGAAGGCTCTCTTGAAAACCTCATCAAAATGGAAAGTGACATCATTTTGGAGAAAATGAGTGAGTGGGAGGGAAATTTTACTGAAGTTATGGATGAATCTCTGATATAAACTAGCATGACCGAGAAATGAACGGATATCTCGAACAGAGTTGGGTTCAAAAAGTGATTGGATCACTTCAATTTTGCCAGGATCAACTTCAATACCATCTTTTGAAACTATGTGCCCTAGAACAATCCCATTTGCAACCATGAAGTGACATTTTTCAAAATTTAACACAAGGTTACACTTGACACACTTTTGAAGGACTAGAGAGGTTGAATGCAAGCACGACTCAAATGACTCACCATAAATGGTGAAGTCATCCATGAAGACTTCCATGCAATGTTCAATGAATTCTGAAAAGATACTCATCATACACCTCTGGAATGTTGCAGGAGCATTGAAAAGTCCAAAAGGCATTCTTCTATATGCATATGTTCCAAAGGGGCATGTGAAAGTAGTCTTTTCTTGGTCTTGAGGTGAGATTGGGATTTGAAAATAGCTAGTGTATCCATCAAGAAAGCAATAGTGTGAATTTCCTGCTAATCTTTCTAGCATTTGATCAAGGAATTAAAGAGGGTAGTGATATTTTTGTGTTTCAGCATTAAATTTTCGATAATCGATGCATACACACCATTTTTTCTTTACTCGAGTTGTGACTACCTCCCCATGTTCATTTGTGACAACAGTTATCCCACTCTTCTTAGGTACAACTTGAATTGGACTAACCCATTCACTATTAGAAATTGGGTAGATAATACCAGATTGAAGAAGCTTGGTGATCTCTTCCCTAACTACCTCAATGATGAGTGGATTGAGTCTTCTTTGTGGTTGTCTAATTGGTTTGGATGATTCCTCAATATGGATGTGATACATGCAAAGGGCAGGGTTGATTCCTGGTATGTCATCTAGGGTCCACCCTAAGGCCTTTTTGTTTTCCTCTAACTCTTGAACAAGTTTTGACTCCTCAGTTTCGGTAATTGAAGAAGAGATAATGACAGGATAAGAGTGATCATGGAAAAGGAGTACATATTTCAGGTGTTTAGGAAGGGGTTTTAGATTAGTCTCATCATTAATTTTTGGGTTATGAAACTCAGAAATGGAGGATGGGACTTCAGTTGCTTCAGATTCATTTTTCCCAATACTGTCCAAGGTGGAGCAGTAGATATCAGAGTTGATGTGGGATTCAAGAGAGTTTTCAAGTTGTTCTAGATTGATAGAGTCTATGAATGAGAGGTCCACATCAACTTCACCATTTATGACTTTGTTAATCATAGTGCAGATTTCACAAGATCCTTTATCATTAGAACATGAAGAACATGGTGGATTGGGGTTCGATTGACTCTTAGAAGTTTCCTCAGAAGCATGGATTGAGAATGCAGAGTGATCCTTAGATGGGTATCGCATGGCTTGGAAAATGTTGAACTTGACCTGTTGGTCACCGAATTCCATGGATAAGATGCCTGAATGGGCATCAGTCTTGGTTCTTGCAGTCATGAGGAATGGTCTTCCTAGAATTAGGGGAGATCGAGAAGAGTTCGTCTCACCTTCCATGTCAAGGACATAGAAATCAGCAGGGAAGATAAGATCATTGACTCGGACAAGGACATCCTCAATTATTCCCTCAGGACTGGTTGTTCTTCGATTGGCTAACTGAATGAAAACACCCATTGGGTGCAAGGGACCTATACCAAGGTTGGAGAAGATGGATTTGGGCATCACATTAATTGAGGCTCCTAGGTCTATAAGTGTATCATCAAAGTTGGAACTTACAATTTGGCATGGAACCGTAAAGTTACCTGGATCTTGGCACTTAATGGGTATGGACTGCTGGGTGGAAACATTTTCAAAGGTCCTAAGTTGCCTCTTGTGCGTACACAACTCCTTGAGAAACTTGGCATACTTAGGAATTTGTTTTATGGAATCTAATAGGGGAATGTTGACTTCAACACGTCTAAACATGTCAAGCATTTCAAGATCAGGTTCAAAGGACTTCCATGGTTTAGAAACAGCTTGATAAAAAAGGAATTGGGTTCCTAATTGGAATGGAAGGAGGTGATGGAATGGATTCAGATTCCTTTTCAATTTTCTTTTTCTTTTCATTTTCTAGGTAAACATTCAAAGGAGGGTTTGAGGATTTACCTTGAGTCATAGCAAGTTGCTTTCCTGATCTAAGTGCAATTGCACTTACATTACCCTTGGGGTTGGGTAATGGTTGAGCTGGGAGTTGGGAAGAATTTGATTGTTGTTGCTGGCTCAGGTGGGATGCAAGTTGGCCTATTTGAGTTTCAATGTTTTTAAGGATAGAATGGGTGAAGGAGGCAAGATCTTCAACATCACTTTCCCATGGTTTCTTGGAAGAAGAGGCTTGTCCCGGATTGGGATTTCCTTGATTTTGGTTCTTGGGAAAGCGATTGTATTGGTTTTGTAATTGGGAAGGCTCACAAAGATAATGGAATCCATGAGGAGGATTGTTCCTTTGAGGTTAAGGAACAAAAGGATAAGGTTGATGGAAGTTACCACCACCTTGACCATATTGGAATTGTTTTGGGTTTTGAGGAGGGAATTGAGGGGGTTGAGACATGGGGTTACCATACCTCAATACTTGGTTAAAGTTAGAGGAGAAGGGCTCAGAGTGAGGTTGGTTGAATTTCTAACAAACTGACCTGATAGTTGAGGATTGGTTTTCCGCTGAGCATATGCTACATTGAGCTCCATTGGTCCTATGAATCGTATTGATCCTCTTGAATTTGTGAACATGTGTCAGATGGATGAGATGGAAAGTCGCAGATTCCACAGTTTTTGATTGGTCCAGGAAACATTGATTGCGGCGAAGACGAGGTTGGGGATTTGGTGGCCACAGCTAGCTGTCGCACAAGACCTGTAAGTTCACTCATCCTCTTGGTCATTTTTTTCGGCTCAATTGATTGATTATCTTGGGATTTTTTGACTTGAGAATGTGCTCAAGTATGGAATTGTTGTGTGTTTGCAGCCATGTTACTTATGAGAACTCTTGCAGCTGCATGAGTTTTATCAACAAGAGCACCGCCACTTGCGGCATCAATGAGTGTTCTCTCCATAGCCAATAACCCCTCATAGAAGTATTGGATCAAGAGTTGGTCAGGGATTTGATGGTGTGGTCAGGTTGCAACAAGTTTTTTGAACCTCTCCCAGTACTCATGGAGTGATTCACTTGGGAACTGACGGATACCACTTATTTCCTTTCGGATAGAAGCAGTACGAGAAGCAGGAAAGAATTTCTCTGAGAAGAGTCGCTTCATGTCATTCCATGTGGTTATGGAACCAGGAGAAAGGTAGTAGAGCCATGACTTAGAAATGTCAGCTAGGGAGAAAGGGAATGCTCGAAGTTTGATTTGTTCTTCAGAAACCCCTTGAGGCTTCATGGTAGAGCACACTACTTGGAACTCTTTAAGGTAGAGATGTGGATCCTCACCGGCTAGCCTGTGGGAATGAGGAAGAAGATGAATCAAACCTGATTTGAGTTCGAAGTCAGCATCTATGTTTGGATATTGAATACCAAGGGGTTGTTAATTTATATCAGGGGCAGTGAGTTCTTTAAGGGTTTGTTCCCTAGGATTGGCCATTTCAATTTCAACTGGTTGGATGATAACTGGTTCTTGAATTATTTGAGTATCTCTGATGTTCCTCCTAAGTTGGCGAAGTGTTTGCTCAATTTCAGGGTCAAACAAATCTGAGGGATTGTTTGGAAGACTATGAGGCATTCAGAGAGTTTTTGGAAGAAAGGGGAAGACAGGTTTTTCTTTGTATTTTTTCAGTTTATGATTTTCAAGAGGAAGACGGGTTTTTCTTTGTGTTTTTCTTTCAATTTCTTTTTAAAATTTTGTTTTTTTTTGTTTTTTATTACAATAACCAGAAACTAATGAATAATTAAAGCACCATCCCCGGCAACAGCGCCATTTGAAACGCATAGCTGATTGTCGCCTATCGACTGGTCAAAGTTCCGGTGCTCCGCTAATGTGTATAGTAGCACTCGGGTCGAATCCTCGGCGATGATACTTTGAAATAGTCATTTGTTTTTAGTTGATTGTATTCTGATTGGGGGATTTTGATTGCAGAGCTTAATTGAAATGACTAATGGATGATGTTTAATTTAACAAGTTGATAAATATTGGGGTGAGTTCATCATTAGGTTATTTAAGCTTGTGATATCCTTGAGCTTTGTTTTATATTGCATTTAAATTAACACCCATGACACAAGTTGACTTTGATTTGAATTCCCAAGTGTTAAGACTTCAATCCAAGCCTCAACCTAACTTAGGGTTCTAATCTTGATCATATCTTGTTTATTGTAGTGTATTTATGGTTCCAATAATCCATGGAAACCACACGTTAAACAAAACAAGTCATTAATCCATGACATGCTAAGTCCAACATACACAATGTTAATTCAACGAATACTCATCGAGCGAAAGCTCTCAATCTCTTAACATACCTAAATTAAAACTCACCCCAATGAGAGATTTACTCAGAAATTATGATTTATATTAATCTGGTAATATATGTTTATGGTGATGAATTACAAAGAGAATAAAAAGAAAGGGACAAGATAAGAGTAGTGTGTCGAACACACACACGAAATATTTTGAGAATCAAAAATGGAATTTCGATTGAATGAGGAAGCAAAATAAGGGACTGTAATTTAAAATGATTCAAACTATTTTAAGACCATGAATATTATACTATATAAGGTGGAGAATAATAAGAGATATTTAATTAGTAACTTGCATTAAAACAGAATTACAAAGAAAGAGACTTACAAAATTACAAAAATGAAGAACACGAAATTAAGTGAAAACAAAGAGAGGAGGAAAGGTATCTCAAGTGAAAACTTGAGTATGGAAGATCCTCCCAAGCCTTTGGAAAGGATTTGGTCGTGTCAATATGTTCTCCTCTCTTCTGAAATGCCAACCCCTCTCAAGGAGAGAAGGGGAGAGTATTTATAGCCCAAGGAGTGGACTGTTTGCATTCCCAATATGTCCCTCCAATTTCATCGCCAATTTGGCTATTCATACAGCCGAATCTCCAAATATCTCCTTCTTAAAAGTTGTAGATAATAAAGTTGTATGACTAATGTAAAACTTTGGAGGCATTTGGACAAGTGGATCCAAAGTTATGGCGGTTTTATTAAACAAAGGTAAAATGTCCATTTCTATCCATGATTGTTCGATGGCCAAAATGTGAATGGATTTTAGAATAGGAATATTCCTTCAAATCCGAATGACTTATTCACCAAAGTCGGCCGTCAATATCTCCTCTTTAACACTGAAAAATCTCAGATCTATTTGATGCTTAAATCATGATATATGTCATGAATACTATACTGATTTTATTTCTCGGCTAGAATGGTGGGCTGGATTTCAAAGCTTCATTTGGGCCCCTTGTACTTATATTTGGGCCTTGAAATTTTTATAAAAGATGACATGTAGTGTCCCCAGAATTATTGTGGAGATTTAATGTTTTTGGACTTCTGGATTGAGCCCAGTAAATCAATCTTCAAGGATGGTCCAGTTTGTTCACAGATTCTTTGGTCGTGTTTGTGAGGACCATATGACCCTTAAAATGGCAGAATTAGCTCATGGTACCTTCTAATGAAATGTTTTATATTGAAAGAATAATCCTAAAAAATAATAACCACACAATTTGGATCAGGATAGTGATAGTTATTATTAAAACATTAAACTGACTCAATTGGACTACTTCTAAAAATGCTCAAAAATTATACTTAATATTAAAACATTAATATTTCACACAAATTATGCACATTTCATATAAAATAAGTAAAGGGAGTATATAATAAGTCATGAAAATATTAATAACATCAGTCATTTAGTACAATATTAATGTCGATGAATAGAAAAGGATGATCAATAGTTTAACTAACATAGAAAAATATCAAATAAAATTTAATAAAGAAAACAAAGAGGAAGTTTTCATACTATGAAGAAAATTATATGTTCATGAGATGCTATTGAATCTTGGTATAAAATAATGAAATAATATCACTAAAGTGACAGAAAATATGAAAGTGGAGCATAGAGGTCCAGAAAAATAGAATCAACTATCATACTCAAATGACATGGCTAGTATGTGGATTGATCCTAAACATAAATCTTTGATGATTTATTTTAGAACGGAAACACCCACTCTGAGGTTGAAAATTGATTTGGTTATAAATCAAAATCATAAGGTTTATAGAAACCATAGAACAAGAATCCCTACAATAATGACTCAACGGAATTCACCTCTTATCAGGTGTTATTTCTATTTAAATATGGGACATTCCAAAAATGTATATTCTATATCAAGAAGGTATCGAAGGGAATAATAGAAGAAAAGGAAGACACATAAAGTTCAATATTCTGAGAATGATTTTGATGGTCACTATTCCTAGTGTGGATGATTTGGACACATGGCTAGATATTTCCCATCAACAATATAGATGAATGTGCTGAAGTGTAACATCCCGGTTTTGGGAGCCGCATAGAGGTGCCTCGTACCCAGTTGATCACATGACATCAAGCACATTTCCCTAAACTCCAGAGACAGCCAACTAGTAGTGAGGGCCTTAGGTGTGATAGTGGGGAAACTATTCCCTCATTGGTAGAGTAACATAGCGTAAGTAAATCAGATATATAATAGTGGGAGTAGTAATAATACCAAACAAAAGTAAACAGAGGAAGACCGAAAGTAATAAAAATTGGAGTGCATATATATGATGCATGATACATATGTCCAAGAAAACAGCCAAACAAGTCACAATGTTGGGATATATTATAAACCAAAGTACAAAATAAAACATATAAAACTCCCCAACATCACAAGCATCAGCTTGGTCCCATACTCTCCAACTCCTCAGAAAATCAAGTACCTCAAGTAGAAGGGTGCTTGCCCTTATCTATACCTGCAGCAATATAATTTGTTTGGGCCCAAAAGCATGACCCAAATATGGTGTGAGACTAAATCCTAGTAAGAAACCACCCAAAGAACTGTGCCTTACATTCAGTGAATATATATAGCTGGAAATAAGAAAAAGAAAGCATTGAACAAGGAAAAACTCAAAATTAAACAGTCCTACAGTTCCAAAGCATTCAGTTTCACATAATAAGAAAGCGGCTAACAAAGGCAGGTAACCCCCTAGGAAGTACACATAGTCTATCCCCTTCGGTTCAGTTTACAAGGATATAATGAAGACTCTATGAGGAAGCATTCACCATAAATTCCACTTATAGTTTAGTATAATCAAATCTCTCTGAGGAATTACTCACTGTCAATTCTCCCTATAGTCCTTTAGCGGTAACTACAGACACTCTGAGAAAGTACTCAACGTCAATTCCTCGTGTGGTCTCATAACGTATCTATAGACACAATGAGGGATCAGTTAATGCCAATCCTTCCTATGATCTCGCAGCGTAATAATTATAATAGACACTCTATAAAATCCCTCAACGTCAATTTCCCCTATGGTCTCACTACACCAGGTTCCCGCAGCCCCGTGTAAAGCAATCGTTCATTACAATAATCAGTAGCCAAAGTAAACCTCAATAACTACTTGGATAAACAAACTACAGCATAACAGCATGTCAGATAATAAGATTTCTCCATCCTATAAGCACTAGGAATGGAAAGCACAGTATCCAAACAGGCTAAGCAATACCAAACGGTCATAAACAAAACATGCCTGGGAAAACACTTCCAAAGCATAGAAAAATAACTCTATTCACATTCAATTAACCTCTACTCAAGCATGTAAAGTATATAAGGAAATTAACAGGGCTAAAACCGTAAACACGCAATACCCTGATCAAGGGTATTGGGAACTTTTGAACATATAACTCAAAGACTATCTACGAAAAGGCACAAACTACTTACCTCGGTGTTGTAGGATCGTTATACGCGAACCTCAAGCCATGAATCACCCAATAACAACGTATATCTACAAAAATGATAAAAATTCTCAACTGAGGATAACTTTTAAAAGAGGATAAATTCGGAAACAAAGCTCTATAATAAGGAATATCTTACCATGGTGATTCCAACGCAATCGACGATGGTCGATTCGGAGAACGGATGCTCGATCAGGGGATCGGGGAAGAATCATGGTTGTACGGATGCTCTCCAATGAACTAGGTTGAGACGGAGATGTTTCTGACTATCAGATGCGACCCTGGTACGTTTAATGAAAAAAAAGTACATGACATGTACTTTATAAGTACATGGCATGTACTTTCCCTTATCGGGCCCTGCTTCAGGCGGCCTGTAGGTCACCACACACGGTCGTGTGCATGGCCATTACATGGCCAGCACCCGGCTACCCATGGTAACTGAGTTCGCAGAGTGTACTCATAAAGTACATGGCAGGTACTTCAAAAATTTACTAAAATTCCTCTTTTTCTCAAAAAAACCAGAAAAAGAAAATAATACCAGAAAAGAAGATCCGGGTTCTTAAAAACTTCCCCCCTTAAAGAAATGCATCCACGAATTTCCTTAGCAAGGCGGCGTAGAAGAAGAATCCCTGAAAAGCTCTGGACACTGTGATCATACATCAGTTTCCCTCTCCCATGTCTCATCATGTACTCGCCTGTGTTGCCATAGCACTCGTACTAGAGGAACAGACCGACCATAGAGAACCTTCATACTTCGGTCAACAATCCAGATAGGATGCTCCTCAAATGAGGTGTCCACCTCTAATACAACCTCTTCGGGTTGAAAAAAATGAGACTGGTCTGAGAAGTAATGTCGAAGATGAGAAAAGTGGAAGACATCGTACATAGCCCGATACCTCTGTGGTAACTGCAACCGATAGGCAACCGGCCCAACTCTCTCCAACACCTCAAATGGCCCGACGTACCTTGGAGGAAGATTACCTTGTATCATAATCCTCTTGTGTCCCAGCCTCGGTGTGACATGTAGGAAAACCTAATCTCTGACCTTGAACTCCATAGGTCATCTTCGTCGATCTTCATAAGACTTCTATCGAGACTGTGTAGTATCCATACTCTTCTGAATCAACTCCATGTGCTATGTGGTCTCCTAGACAAGACGAGGTCCCAGCATAGCTACCTCTCCTGCCTCCAGCCAACATAAGGGTGATCGGCATGGCCTACCGTACAAAGCCTCCTAAGGTTCCATCTGAATAGTTTCTTGAAAAATATTATTATAAGAAAACTCCACAATAGGTATGTGATTCTCCCAAGAACCTCTAAAATCTAGGATGCATGCTCGGAGCATGTCCTCAAGCACATAAATCTTACGCTCGGACTGGCCATCTGTTTGGGGTGGAAATATGTACTCAAAATTGCATGTGTACCCAAAGCCTTCTGAATCCCCTTCTAGACTCGAGAAGTAAAACATGTGTCCCTGTCTAAAACAATGGAGTGTAGGACTCCATGTAAGCATACAATATCTCAAATGTACAAAATTCACAGCTCATCAACATAGAAGGTTTCCTTCATTGGAAAGAAGAGAGAAACCTTAGTGAGTCTATCAATGACAACCCAAACTGCATCATTCCCTCGAGGAGACCTCGGAAAACCAGTCACGAAATCCATCGCGACATCATTCCACTTCCACTCGGGAATGGGTAACTGCTGCGAAAGCCCTGCTGGTCACTAGTGCTCCACCTTCACCTGCTGATAGGTGGAACACCTCATGAAGAAACCAGCAACATCCCTATTCATACATGGCCACCAATACTGATAGTATAGATCATGATACATTTTGGTGACCCCAGGATGAACTTCACTAACTGAGGAATGAAAGTTCTACATCATCTCCTCGAATATATCTGATGACACCCATACGCGCCCATGAAAATTCAAGATCCCATCCTCACCTATGGTCCATCCTGGAATAGGGTCCTCTCCTGACATGCTTTCTCGCAGGACTAGGCCTTCAGAATCTATTAGCTGCCTCATTCCCACCCGATCTAGAAGTGTAGATCTAACGACTACAGAAGATAGAAACGTCTGTCCCTGTCTATCGTGCATCTATAAATATATATCAGAGAACAGATCCATAAGCTTCCACTCACATATGGCCTCCTGATGTACCTATATCTGAGTCCTCCTGATCAGTGCATCAGCTACTGTGTTGCCTTTCCCAGGTGTGTAGGCAAGCTCAAAGTCAAAAGACTGAAGGTACTCAACCCACCTTCGCTGTCTCAAATTCAAGTCACACTGAGTGAAGATATACTTGAGAATTTTGTGGTTAGTGAAAACCACAAAATGATCTCCCAAAAGATAGTGTCTCCAATAATGTGAGGCATGAACAACTACTTCCAACTCGAGATTGTGCATCGGGTAATTCCTCTCATGTGGCCTCAACTGTCGAGACCCGTACGAAACGACTCCTTCTCCCTGCATAAGCACAGCTCCCAGCCCGATACCTGATGCATCAAAGTAAACAATATATCTCTTGCTCGAAATTGGAAAAACTAGTATCGGTGCTGAAGTAAACCTTCTTTTCAGCTCTTCAAAGGCTGACTCACAAGAACATGACCACAAGAACATTTCACCCTTCTTATTCAGGCCCGTCAGTGGTGCTTCTAAGTATGAAAAGTCTTATATTAAGCATTTGTAGTATCCATCCAGCCCTAGAAAACTCCATACATCAAAGATGTTCTTCATCTGCTCCCAGGAAACTACTTCTCTCACTTTCTCTGGGTCAACTAATACTCTTTTCTCTAAGATAACACAACCCAAGAAGTGAATCTGGCCCATCCAAAAGTGGAAGTTTGAGGACTTTTCATATAACGGATTCTCTCTCAATGTACTAAAAATGATCTCAAGATGTGTGGAATGGATATGTATAGTGTGAGAGTACACCAAGATACCTTCTGTGAAGACTGCCACAAAGGAATCCAAGTATGGATGGAACACTCGGTTCATCAGTGCCATGAAGACTGCATGCGCATTGGTGAGACCGAACAGCATAACCACATACTCGTATAGACCATAACTGCTCCAGAAGGCTGTAATAGGTATATCAGATGGTCTAACACCCAACTGATGATAATCAGATCTCAAGTCAATATTTGAGAACACTAGGGCTCCTCAAAGCTCGTCAAAGATATCATCAATCCTCGGTAAGGGATATCGATTCTTGACAATCAACTGGTACAACTTCTGACAATCCACACAAATTCTAAGGGTACTGTCTGCCTTCTTTGAAAATAGGATAGGCGAACCCCAAGGAGAAGTACTGGGTTGGATGAAACCCTTTGCATACAACTCCTCCAACTGCTTCTTGAGCTCCTGTAACCCTGGTGTAGCCAACCTGGAAGGAGGAATGGACACCATTGCTGCTCTTGGAACAAGATCAATAGAGAAGTTCACCTCTCACTTCGGAGGAAAACCTGAAAAGTCCTCTGGAAATACATCCCTAAAATGATCCACCACTAGAGAAAAGTCCATCTGTGAAGTCCCCTAGTCATACAGATATAGACTAGCAATCTGGGTTGTAACTCCTCCCAACCCTTGATGCTCTAATCCTACTCTACTCACCTGGACATCACATTCGCCCTTATAAAGAAACGATCTTCCCCCTGGTGATGTGAAACACACCCTATGATGATAGAAGCTGAAAAATTCCTTGAAGGAAACTAACCAGAACATTCCAAGAATGACATCATAGCCTGTCATCTCTAGGATATAGGGGTCCCATAAGAAGTGACACCCACCAACCTCAAGAGTGTACTCCTTTCACTGACGTACACTAGCTGTTTATATCCCCAACATAGTGTCTAGCTTCAAGAAATTAGTAGAACAAAAGATACAGAGCCCAAGGATCTCCATAATATCAATAGATATAAATCTATAGGAATCTTCTGTATCAAAAAGTACAGAAGCTAAAACTGAGGCAACTAGAATCGTACCTCAAACTGTTGAGGGTCCAGGATCCTACTCCTGCTGGGTATGCTCCACTGAAAAAGTATGGCATGTACCACAGCCCTGTGACCCTTTCTGTCTGCCCTGAGTTAATCCAACCTACTTTCATTGAATTTCTGGAGACTAACTACCATGGTCGCAACCTCCACCTCAGCCTAAATGGTCGGAAGAACTCCAGTTCCTAGACTGGTGAGAAACTAGTAGTGTTGCACCTGAACAAGGAGTCATAGAAGAACCCATGTCACCTACTGTTGGTGAGAAGATCTGATATAAGTGCTGAAGATGGCCCATCTTGCTACATTATCAGCACTCCACTGGGTCTCTCGGGAAATGTTTCCTCGTATGCCCGACCTTCCCACACTGGTAGCATACCACCTGGCTATCTGAAGGTGCATGCTGCCTACTCGAATCTTCACGTGTAGTCTTCCTGTGGTGCTTCCTTCTATCAGCCAGAGAAGCATTAACTCTGGATGCTGAACCACCCTGGCCCACCGCTCCAGAATCCCTCAGATTACACTCTATGATCAGTCCTTGATTGACTATAGAAGATATCGTAGTCAACCTGAAGATGTTCACTTGAGCCCGAATGTCCTGCTTGAGACAATCCTCAAATTTCCTTTCTAGGAACAACTCATCTCCCCCTATAAAATCTGTAAAGCGCTGCAGCTCTATGAAGTGAGAAGAATACTCCATAACCGAAAGAGTACCCTACTCCAGAGTCATGAACTCTCGGGCTCAATCAGCCCTCAAATTCTCCGGGTAGAAGTAGTCATAGAAGGTGCGCTGAAACTCCTCCTAAGCCATATTCTTCTGGAGCCCTGCCTGTGAGATCACATCCCACCATCTCTTGGAAGAATTCTGAAGCATATAAGTAGTAAGCTTGACCCTACTCTCTAGAGGCGTCTCCAGATGCTCGAAGATCTTCAGCATGGCTTCTATCCATGACTCTGTAGCCCGAGGTCCTCCTTCCCCAGAGAAGGTGGGAGGATGCTGCGTCTGAAATACCCTTTTCAATTCTTCCATCGACGGGGTAGGAGGTGGTGCTCCCTGAAAGGTCTGTATCATCCTCATAAATCCCTCTCTGAACTGTGCATCAGCACCTATGTCCGGAATTACAACTGGTGCCAAGACTAGAACAATTGGAGGATTTGCTGGTAGTTCCTGATCAGCCATTTCCGGTCTCTGATCACTGCCATGTAACTGGCATACAACCGGAGGACATCTCGGTGGCATGACTCTGTAAGGTCAAGCGCACACCATAGATCAAGATAATAAAGGACTGAAAACTAGAAGTGTAAGAAGGGAACAAGAGAAATAAATCATTCAAGTTTTTCAAAACATGGATACACGGCATGTAGAATAACTACACAACGTGTTCCCATAAGCCTTCACATGGGAATGTACTCCTGCCAACCCAGGTCGTCTAACGCCCCTCACACACGGCATGTTGTCCTAACACATAGCGTGTACTTGAATTTTCTTCCCCAACTTGAGTTATATTACACGGCTAAGCCACACGGTTCACCTAGAACAAGACTACACGATGTGTTAGTGCCAGAAACGGCGTGTACTAGACGAACTTAATAGAACCTTGTTGTTAGTCACACGGCCGGTTACACGGCTCACACTATATGGTGGGTTTCAGTTGGACATGACGTTTATAGCTTAGTTTTCAACTGCCCATGTTGTTAGTCACACGGGTGAACACACGGTTGGCTATACACGGCGTGTTTATTGCAGACATGATGTGTACAAGAAGGATTTCACCGACCCGTGTTGTTCATGACACGACCGGATACTCGGTTTACACTACACAACATGTTCTATATGGAAATGGCGTATATTATAAAAGATTCAATTGACCCGTGTTATTAGTAACACGGCCAGTTACATGGTCCTACAACATGACATGTACATCTGGTACACAGTGTGTCCTACCAGAGATTTCCCATCCTCGTGTCTCTGCCCACATAGTCTGTGACACGGTTAGAGACTATACGACGTGTACATACAGTACACGATGTGTACTTAAGAAAAATAGTTTCTTCCAGAATAGAAGAACACATGGCATGTATTTCATCACTACACGTCATGTATTCTGGGTTTTTTCAAACATTAATCCTCAAAAACTACTTTGGAACTCCAGAAAAACACTAAAATGAACAATAAGGTGTCAAATTCCGATCTGTGAGGGTCCATACACCCCGTGAATCAAATCTTGGAATCTTATACATGTCATAACAAGTAAAATAGGGCAATTGATCCACCAAATTCAGGTCCATGAGGGCCCATAACACCTCAAGAACCAAAGTTTGGAGTTTATTCAAACAAAACCTTACACAAATCAATACCCTATCAAAATCAGGTGTTCTATCAAGGCATCTATCACAACAACATGGATATCTAGAACAACATCTATCACAATAACATGCAATCACTAATGCACCCTAAATGGTATGGAAAGAATGCATGAAATGTGATTTCTAGAAAGTGATTATATGATGCATGAGATGGCATACCATCATCTCCTCAGGTTGCAATAGAAATAGAACCTCAATAACATCAACGATAATAGCACAAAACATGTGAATCATCCAATGGTGAAATCAAATCAACCGTAAAATTGAAAAAACCAAAAAAATTGCAATAAACGAGGTAGATTGGATTTTCCTTGTACATGGGTTAGCTACTCCCAAGCACAACATATTACTAAGTACCTATTACTCCCTATCCCTGGATATAGGCTTCAAACAGTAAGTCAAGAAGAAAATAATTCCTCTAATACAACTTTGTAACGTCCCGGTTCCGGGAGCTGCCCCGAGGTTCCTCGTACCCGGTTGGTCACATGGCCTCAAGCGCATTTCCTCGAATGCCAGAGGTTGCCGACTAGCAGTAAGGGCCTTGGGTGTGATAGTGGGGAAATTATTCCCTCATTGGAAGAGTAACATAGAAGAAGTAAATCAGATATACAATAGCGGAAGCAGTAATAATACCAAACAATAGTAAACAATGGAAGAGTAAAAGTAATAAACAACTAGAATACATATATATGATGCATGATACATATGTTTAGGAAAGAATCCAAACAAGTCACAATGTTTGAATACAGTATAAACCAAAGTACAAAAGAAAATAGATAAACCTCCTCAGCATCACAAGCATTATCTTGGTCCCATACTCTCTAGCACCTCAGAAAATCAAGTACCTGAAGTAGAAGGGAGCTTTCCCTTATCTATACCTGCAGCAATATAATATGTTTGGGCCCAAAATCATGACCCAAACATGGTGTGAGACTAAATCCCAGTAAGAAACCACCCAAAAATCTATGCCTAATAGTTAGTGAATATATATGGAAAGAAATAATCAAAAGAACGCAGTGAACAAGGAAAAACTCAAAAGTAAACAATCCTACAGTTCCAAAGCATTCAATTTTGCAAAACAAGCAAGCAGCCAACAAAGGCAGGTAACCCTCTGGGAAGTACACACAACCTATCCCCTCTGGTTCAGTTTACAAGTATATAAAAAAGACTCTCTGAGGAAGCACTCACCGTCAATTCCCCTTATAGTCTAGTATAATCAAAGACTCTATGAGGAAGCACTCACCATCAATTCCCCCAATAGCCTTTTAGCGGTAACTATAGACACTCTGAGGAAGCACACAACGTCAATTCCTCTTGTGTTCTCGCAACGTATCTATAGACACTCTGAGGGAGAACTCAACATCAATACCCCCTATGGTCTCACAGTGTAATAATTATAACAGACACTCTAGGAAATCCCTCAATTTCAATTTCCCCTAAGGTCACACTACACCAGGTTCCCAAAGCCCCATGTAAAGAAATCATTCATAACAATAAGCAGCAGCCAAAGTAAACCTCAAGAACTACTTGGATAAACAAACTATAGCATAACAGCATGTCAGATAATAATATTTCTCCATCCTATCATCACTAGGAATGGAAATCACAATAGCTAAACAGGCTAAGAATGACCAAACGATCATAAGAAAAACATACAAGGAAAAACACTTCTAAAGAATAGAAAAATAACTCTATTAACATTCAATTAACCTCTACTCAGGCATGTAAAGTATAGCAGAAAATTAACAGGGCTAAAACCATAAACACACAATACCCTGATCAAGGGTATTGGCCACTTCTGCACATATAACTCAAATACTATCTACAGAAAGTCCCAAACCACCGACCTAGATGTTGTAGGATCATTATACGTGAACCTCAAGCCTTGAATCTCCCAAGAACAATGTAGATCTATAAAACACTAAAAACTCTCAAACGAGGATACCTCATAAAAGAAGAGATATCAGGAAACTAAGCTCTAGAATAAGTATGAGCTTACCGTGGAGATTCCAACGCAATCGACGACGGTTGATTCGGAGAACGGACGCTCAATCGGGGGCTCAGGGAAGAATTGGGGATGAACGGATGCTCTCGGAAAAACTAGGTCAAGAAGGAGATGTTTCTGTCTATCAGACGTGACCCTGGTATGTTTAATGAAAAAAAGTACATAGCGTGTACTTTATAGGTACATGGCATGTACTTACCCTTAACGGGCCCCACTTTAGGTGGCCTCCAGGTCACCACACATGACCGTGTGCATGGCCATTATACATCCATCACCCGGCTACCCGTGGTAACTAAGTACACGATGTGTACTCATAAATTGCATGGTGTGTACTTCAAAAATTTCCTAAAATTCCTATTTTTCTCAAAAAAACCAGAAAAAGAAAAACATACCAAAAAGAAGATTTAGGTTCTTACATGAAGAAAACCCAAAGCGGTCATAATCTATAACTCAAAGAATCATAAAATGATGTAAAAATGAAAAATCAATTCAAAGAACTAAAAGATGAAGTTTTTCCATCATACTTTAAGGATGATCAAGAATATCATTCAATAATTGGTATGAATTCGATTATGTGGATCCACAATAAAATATCTGAGTAGGAATTTATTGTATATATTAACCTTAAAGCATAAAATTGTACTGGTGTATGGATCCTTGATAGTGGATCCACATCCTATGTGATGGAAATAAGGATCTTGTTACAAGTATCAAATATGAAAAGGTGTTTTCAAATTTAGAAATGATGAAGGATTGAAGATTATTGGATTGGGAAAATCCAAATTTTGGGGAAAAGATATGAGATATACCAATTTCATAGTTCTCAAATGTATTAGTCACAAATTGTTATGTGTTAGTCAATTTTGTGACTCGGTTCATGCTATAGATTTACTAAGAAGTTGTGTATCATCAAGGGAAAAGATATTATAGTTTTTTTATAGGGAAAGATAAGAAAGGGGAATATCTTCCTTGTGAGTGGAGAAGATAACATGTGATTTCTATACAAAGATTAAGAAAATAGGTTGTGGCATAAACAGCTTGGTCATCTATTCCAACCATCCCTATAAGATCTAGTCAAATGTGAAACAACTCAAGATCTCCCAAAGGTATCACATTATCATACACACATATGCGATTCTTTTCAATGAGGGAATATTATCAGAATTTCATACAAGGAAAAAGAATAAAATCCAACTATAGTTATTGAATTATTGAGTGCATATGCGTGTGGACTTATCTCACCAAGATTAATTGATAGGAATAGGTATTATGTTCTTTTTATTGATGATTTTAGTTGGTTGAAATTGATATTTTTCATTACCCATAAGTCCTATGTGTTCAGTTTCATAAAAAAATATCTTCGGTAAGATTAAAATATTCTTATATAAATGATCCCAAAGTTTGGAACTAATATTGGTATGGAATTCATAAACATGAAAGTGGAGGATTATATCAACAAACACAGGATAAGGCTCCTATTGTTGGTAATGATAACTCCCTAACAAAATAGAGTGGTTGAAAGGAGAAATAATATTATAAAAAACATGACCCTGATAATGCTTATTGAAAAGGACTTACCATAGAAATTATGGAAGGAAACATTCTTGACATCAGTCTACAGATATAATAGGTATTTATTGCATCTTAAAGAATAAAATCCCTCATACGAATTCTTTTACAGAAAGAAACCAACATTGAAATACTTTTGAATATTTATAAGTGTTTTATTCCCAATAGGGAGAAACATAGAAAGTTTGAGTCTCATGGAGATGAGGGGATATTCCTTGGCTACTTAGGAAAAAGAAAAGCATATAAATTCTTCAACAAGAGGATGGGAGTTTTTTTTAAAGAAATGGTGCCATTGTGTTTGAAAGAAATGGTATCATTATAGTAAGAAACTCAGGGAGTTTAGAAGAGTAAAATTATGCCTCAAAATAAGTTATAGATGATTAGAAAGAGGAATTCAAATCTATATCTTCATATAAGCTGAACAGTCAAGATGAAATTGATAATCAAAAAATCATTGGTGATTAGTCCATTCTAATTCAAACAAGGAGAATGAATTATTTATAGTATGAATCATTCATATCATTGTTAGAGCCTGATTGTTTTAAAGAATAATCTAGAGATGAGAAATGGGTTTAGGTTATGAATAAAGATCTTGACTAAATTGAGAAAAATAATACATGGGAGATTGTTTTGAGACTAACTCATAAGAATTTCACCAGGGCTAAATTGGTCTTCCATAAAAAACTAAAGGACAATGTATTTGTAATTAGAAAAAAAACCATGACTACTGTAAAATGGATAGTATAAGATCAATGGAATTTATGTTGATCATACATTTTGACCTGTTGTAAGGCTTGAGACTATTCACATATTATCAGAAAAAGTAGTTAAAATAGAATTCAATGTTTTCCATATAGATGTTAAGTCAACATTTCTAAATAGGGTTTTCACAACCAGGCCCATTCTGGGGTTCGAGCTGTAACTACACCAAGCCCACCTCCATAGTCCAGGGGTTGGTAATAAGAACCGAAGGCATAACTAAACTTGAGGTGGCCTTTTCCTAAAGTACCTACACACACACACCCACAAATACCTCAATGCAAAAATGTAGAGATATAAAAATCTGAAACTAAAATGCATGCATACATCCATCCCAGATCAAGGTAGAATAGAAGTACTAAAGTGAACAAGAAAAAACAAGTTCCCATTAAAAGAAAATTGTAAAAGCGTCTGACCTACCTAGGTAGAGGTGATTGCTGTCAAAAGTAACTATCGGAAAGCTCCTCGTCCGAGCTCCATTAAAATCCTAGGTCGGTCTAGCTCACTAATATCAACCTTCCTCAGGTCCCTCGTGGACTCCGTCAAAAGGCATGTGGTATGTACAAGACACAAAACATGTGCGGGCAAAGCCTGTGTAATGGTGATTATAAAAATACTCAATAGGAACCCCAAAAACCTAAAAGAAAATGGAGAGAATTAAAGGTGGAAGTCCGCTCAACCTAGTAGGAGGGAACCCCATCGAGAGAGAAACTCTATCTTGATTTATCCTTGGTTGTACATGAATAGTCGACTAATTCTAAAGAAACCCCAATAAGATATTGAAAGTAAACTCATATAAACACAAGAAGATCAATATGGTGAGAAAATAAACTTCTATTTGAGTCTTCACTACCTATAATAGGATAGTGGACTCATCAAACAACAAGAATATAAACAAAGAAATCACATGGCATGCCCCAAGTATCATTACCTCCCATTAAAGGAGAGTAACCAAAAGTAAGGTACGGGCACAAAAGTGGTAAGTATACTCAGTCCTCAATGAATGTCAACCCAGAATTTGTCAACACCGCATGGGCTCCCAAACATCACCCAGATATACTCATCTCAGACTCTAAGTCTCATGAGGTTCCTACCTCATATCCAGAAATAGGATTATACCCGAGGCTCTAAAGGTAAATACAAAACCAGTAGAACACACTCCACGATCTCAACCATCCCAAATGGAACCCGTATAAGATATACACTCCGTCGAGAACAACTCGAACATTCATAATGGTACATCCAAGAGAACGTGTTGTATCAGGAATAATCTATACATTCCATCTCTAGTGCCCATCACCATAAGTTATTCCATTCTTAATATTCTCCTGCACAAGGCTTATGAAACCAAGTGAAGAGGCCCACTCCTCACCACTACTCTATAGTTGAGGGGACACTACTCTAAACCATGCACCGTAAGAATATTCCCTACGAGAGTGAACAAATGGACCTGCAACTTACCAATTCATATCAGTTGAGGGAGTTATGACTCCTAACTAACCTGCAAAACCCCTAGTGATCCTTCTTGGAGGGGACAAATCCTCGGTCCATTGAGGGAGAAATAACTCTTAACCAGGTATCACGCATATAAAGTGGGGGGGAAATCTCCTCAGAACTATACTAAGAATCCAAGGCAGATCCATCTCATATGGAAGACCCTCTCCCCACAAAAACTTAGATATGTGGGGAGTACTACTCCATAGGTGAGGACCTGCACCCTAGAACGATAGGGGAGTACCACTCAGAGAATGGAGGACCTGCACCCTAATATGATAGGGGAGTAAAACTCCATAGTTAGAGGGTCTGTAGGCTAACCTGGTAGGGGAGTACCACTTATGGATAGAGGACCCAAACCTGAGTATGATAGGGGATTAAAAAATCTACTAGCTCATTTACTATGTGGGACCCCCACCCTGGTATGATAGTGGAGTACTAACCCCATGCTAGAGGACCCACTCCCTGGAATGATAGGGGAGTACCGACTCTTCCAGAACATTATGTATGGAGGACCCTCACCCTTGAACGATAAGGGAGTATCAACCTTATGCTAAAGGACTGCTCCTTGTAATGGCAGGGGAGTATCGACTTTATCGGAACATTGCATATTGAGTACCCACACCCTAGAATGATAGGGGGTACTGACCCCAAGGATAAAAGACATGCACTCTAACACAGTAGGTGAGTACCCACTCTACCTATATGTCACCTATAAAGAACTCGTTCCCTGGTACATTAGGGTTGTACCAACAACATAGTTAGAGGATCTTCACCATAGTCCAACAAGGGAGTTCCTACTCTATATGGGCAACAATTATGGAGGGATAATTCCCTATCATGTTAGGGGGTCACTATTCAAATTTATGAATGATATAGGGAATACATGCCCTAAACCATTAGGGGAGTTACAATAGTTTTGAAAGTCCATCGATGATGCCCAGCATCCCATGTGTCTACCCCAAACACATGATTCTAAGGAACTCAATCACCACACCTTAATACTATCCACTTTAGGTGGAACTAACTCACCTGCATAGTTTTAGGTCATGTTACAAGGATGCGTCTCAGTGGGGAATAAATTCTTATTCCTTGTGAGTCCAAGGTCATCCCAAACCAAGTTTCATCCCAAATAACTACCCAAATATAAAAGAACTCGTACCCACAACACGGGGAGTCCCATATCTACCAAAGCAAAGAGATCAGGGAAACCCACACCTTGATTCCATAGGAGAGTACCAATCCTAGAGACTCTCTTCAATAACCACACCGATCTATAGAATCGGTGAAGTGTTGCTAAGAGTAGAATTATGATTATCATTCTTCGTGTAGTAACACCATTGTGGGTAGGGGACCCACAGCTAATTACAACAAGGGAGCACCACCTTACCAGACTAAAGAGTTGAGGGGACCCACATTCTAAAGTCGAAGGGAAGGGTACCAACCCTGATGTCAACCCATTGATTCACCCTGATCACTACCAAATATTTCCACCACTACACAAGCATCTATATTGAAATGCACAACCTCGTATCTTGTAGGTCAAAATAGAGGCCACCGTCACATTATATTTGTAAAAATACTCAGAATAGGATACTCAAAAACCTGAATTTGAGTCTCAGAGAAGGAGATACGGAAGTCAGAAGATCTCAAGGAGATCCTCTAGGAGTACACGATGTGAACTGGGGCACACACGGCGTGTGAGTCCACCCGAGAACCTAGTTGTGCATCCAGTATACACAATTTTCCAACCGATGTAGGGGTATATGGTGTGTACATGTAGTACACAGTGTGACCCACTTCAATTGACCCTTGACTTTGTTGTTTAACTCATGTTCGAGTACTGGACCATGTGTCTGTGTACCTAGGTCGTGTGTAATTACACAGCCATGTGTTGTCACATGGCTTCCAAATCCATATCCCATATCCAAACAGATTGGGGTACTATATGGAATGTAATCTCAATACATGGAATATAGTCCCCAAATATCATCTTCCCCGAATAGGAAGGGATACACAGTATGTTTCACTGGACTAAACATCATGTAGTCAGAAATTCTAGTCGGGAATCACCTACAAAAAAACACAATTCACCTCGGTTTAATCCAAACCCCACAAATATAACCTATAGGGATCAACAAAAATGGTAATTAGGATCTAGAACCTTAAACCAAATAAAAATGAATGGGATCATGACTCCAAATCAAAATCACCTACCTCGATGGAGAAACACAAAATGTTTGGATCAAGAATAATGCTCATATTGTGATGTTTCTCGATCTGATGACAATTTGATTCAGAAATAGAGATTTATGGAACTACTTATCTTTGATTATTTATTTATTCTATCATCTCTAAAGGGAGGAGAGGATAGGAGGAGGGGGATCCTCTTTGTTTCCTGCACACCAACGTGAGGGAGGGGAGGGGATTAATATTAGGTTCTAATTAATTAATTAAACTCTCATTTAATAATTATTTCATCATAAACCAACACACCAACTCACCTTCATACAAAACCCCAAATGTGAACAACTTTAGGTCATTCCTAATATAAAAACTTCTTTTTGAACTCAACCGTGATCTTAGAAATCCAATCCAAGTCTCAGTTTGGGATTAATTCCTATTTTAAAGTAAAATTTTGTGTGAGTGACAAAAATATATTTAATATTTTTAAAACCACCACATTGATGCTCTCCAAGCCTTAAATTCCTATGCTGAATCAATGCATGTCTTCAGAAATATTCTTATGTCTTATAGGTCAAAACTCGGTTCTCTACATTACTACCACCTTCAAAGATTTTCATCCTCGAAAAGAAAAATTATTGGCATAGGGGAAAGAAACTAATCTCCACGCTGGAACTCCCAAGTCAGCGAGCTCACCAAGGGTTCTCGTGCTGCTTCTAAGAATGGACTCAGGGGAAACACCAAGTCCATACCACTCTTACATCCATCTTCTAATAGGACAACATCATGCGACAAATTGGAATATGTCTCCTTAGCTATGACAGGTCGAAAACACCATGCACTATGGTTTATCAGCAATCATAGGGATTAGTGGTACACTGCCTTGCTAACTTGACGTAGATACCAGCATAACCTAATAGTTCTCATCCACCCCTCGATGAAATGCACTACAGCCTCCTCAATAATTTTTCATTCAAAGGTACGCCAGACACGTAAGGGTGCCAATGAAAAATAAAGGAGGTTAAGATCATCCAACCAATAGAATCTAGACACAGAAATCATGTGGCATACCCTGTATGTATTCACCCCTTCTAAAAAGAGATTAAACCAAACCAAAAAACATTTCCACACCCACTAGTGGAATCCCAACTGAGTATGGAAAGTAGAAAACCAATCAAAACTATGAAAACATAATAGGGTGTACCTCTGCCACTACAGAATGTTTATAAGAAAGGCTCACTACTATTAAACCTCACCCTGAACACAAAAGTTAGATGGACTCATCCACCACACCTCGATACTATATTCTTTGGGAGGAACTGACTCTCCCTCATGGTTTTGATCACATCCCAAAAATTTGTATGGGTGGTGGAATGACCTCTCTTACTCAGGAATTCATAGAAACATCAAACAACACCGACACAGGGTTTTACCAATTACCCATTTCACCCCGATTAAAGTTAGAGCAAGAATAGGAAAGAAATAGTACCTCACAAAAGTGTCTAAAACTTTACTACTATAGAAAATTGAAAGGAAACAGAGTGTACCTCTATTCATCCTCATAGATCTTGTCTCAAAGAAATCTATGGCATGTAGCTATCCTCTCCCATGTCCTCGATATTCCTGATCCAGGAGTAGACCTTTTGGGGGTGGTGGTGGCAACACCTTAAACCACCTACCACAACTTGCTCATATCCCATATCGTCCACCTAATCTTCCACCTTGCACAAATCCATTATCTAAGTGATCCATCTTATAAGGAGGTCTGTCGACTGCCTCCCTTTCAATGGAATGATGGGTTGGATAATCCCTAGCAAGATGTCCCCAACCGTTGTAAGCATAACACTGCATCTCATGTGGTTGACCTGATCCTCAAAACTTCTCTTGTGCTATAGGTCCATGTTCCTGAGTTTGGGCATGGGTAGGACTCCTACACTGTGATCCTATCATATTCTATCCACTAACATTTATAGACGCCTCAGCCTTATGACTACCACCTTGGGTCACATCCACTTGTCCCTTATCCAGAAAACTATCTTCCAAAAAATGCTTTCTCTAACACTCCCGCATAGGTGGGAATGTGCAACGACACCACATATTCATTGATCTCCAGGTGAAAGCCCTTATCAAAGGTGTGTGCTCTGAAAAACGGATCCCCAACCATATTTAGGGAGTATCATGATAGGTCTTTCAACCTTTCTGAAAACTCTTACAAAGTCATGTTGCACTGTTGAAGCAGCAGAAGCTCCTAGATACATACTTATCTCAATGTGGTTGGGTAGAACTCTTCCCTAAAGATTTTATTGAACTCTACCCAAGTGAAATCCACCTCATCCTGGGAATTAATCACTTAAATCCACTAAATCCAAATTGAACCCTACAGAATGATCACCGCTAGGACTACCATCTAATTAATAGGTGTCCTCTCTAGGAAGAAAACTCATGTGAATACCTCAAGCCAGTCATCAGTCACCTGGGGGTCTAGATCCCACCGATACCTCATAGTTCATTGTCTCTGGAACTCATGTAATGCACTCAGCCTATGAAAATACACATCCAAAACTACTGACACAACTAGCTGCTCAATGGATGGCAGATCATTTGGCCGACCACCTGAAGGTAACACCTCAGAGATAGTGTCTTGCACTGAAGCCTCATCATGGTGCAAATTGTTTTCATGATCACCCTATAGAATCCTATCTAGTTGCCATGTGGAGGAATCCTAAAATTAAATCAAGATGAACCATAGTAAATTAGTATATCTAGGGAGATGACTCAATAAGGAGAAGGAAAGAAAAGACAAACCCCCGTCCTATATGATGCATGTACCATTATTTCCCCTGTAAGCAGTTCTCTAATGTACCAAGTCAAAAATCTTGTTGTCAATGTCCTAGTGAACAGATTTTTTAGCCTCCAAACCAACACTAGAACCTATGGCCTAAGATTTGAACTCAAATCATCCTAAAAATATTTCTATGAAACCCATAAAAATTATTTATAAGGGGAATAGTATGAATAACTTCCCAAGTGATGAAATTCCTATGATACCACTCTATCATGACCTGAACCATGCTGGGGATCGAGTGGAAACTACCCCAAGACCGCCTCCATAGGCAATAGTTTAGTGACAAGCGTCGAAGGCATAACTAAAATTGAGGAGGCCTTTTCCTAAAGTAGTTGTATGCATGTACCCACAAACATCTCAATGAAACAATTTAGAGAAATAAAAAGCCGAATCTAAAATTCATGTGTATGTCTATCCCAAATCAGAGTACAATATAAATACTAAAGTGAAAAGGAAAAAAAACAAGATCCCACTAAAAGAAATATGTAAAGGTGTCTGGCCATCTCGGAAGGAGGGGGTCACTATCAAAAGTAACTACCCGAAAGATCAACGGCCCTCATTTGATCTATCTTGCTAATATTTTCCTTCCTCGGGTCCTCTATGGACTCTTTCGAAAGGCTCGTGGTCTGTACAAGATAAAAAAAATGTGTGGGAAAAGCCTGTGTATAGGTGAGTAGTATGCACCCAAAAACCCCAAAAGAAAATGGAGAGAATTAAGGGTGAAATTCCACTTTACCTAGCAAGAGGGAACCTCATCAAGAGAGAAAATCCATCTCGATTTATCATTGGTTTTACATTAATAGTCAACTAAATTAAAAGAAGCCCCAATAAGAGAGTGAAATAAACTCATCCAAACACAAGGAGCTCAACATGGTAAGAATATGAAATTATCGTCGATTCTTCACTTCCTATAGTAGGAGAGTGGACACATCCAACCCTTAGAATCTAAACATGGAAAACACATGGAACACCCTATGCATATTCCCCTCCCATTAAAGGAGAGTAACCAAAAGTAAGGTATGGTCACAGAAGAAGCAAGTATATTTAATCCTCAAGGGGTGTTAACCTATAATGTGAAAATGTCATAAGGGATCCCAGGAATCCCTGAGATATACTCATTTCAGACTCCAAGTCTCATGAGGTTCTGACCTCATATCCAGTAATAATATTATACTCAATGTAACACCCCGAGATTTTATGAGAAATATTCTTTTTAATTTCTCTGACATCTTGTGTGGTACACTTCACCAAGAGTAGCTTACGCTATACGCAACACCATGTTAGCTTATAGTATATGCAAACAGTATTCTTGTCTTGTGTTTCACGCAAGATCGACCTTCCTCAATAGCTTGTGTTGTACGCAATACCGAGTTTCACTAAACAACGACATATTGTTATGAACTAGCAATTATGAATAATATTAACTACATTTTAAATTTTATAACATTATTATTCATCTTACAAATTTTATAGAACATGGTATGAGAACAAAATAAATTTTTCAGGTAAAATAAGTATTTTTCAAAAAATGCAGTTTTGCCGCCTTTTGACGGTGTACCCAATTTAAATCTAATTTTTGACACAATTATAAGTTCAATTTGGAAAAATAAAATTCTATTTCAGAATCAGGATATAAAAATTTACTTTGTATAAATTTTTCATAGTATTCTGATAACTTTCATAATTTAATGAATAGTAAAAACATGCTATATTTTAATTAAAAACAACGTTTTTCATCATAATAATTTATATGGTTAAATTATAATATTAAATGGTTTTAAAGTATAAATAGAATATATTTTTACCATTTAATATAATTTATGTCATTATCATTGATTTTACATTGAATTCATAGGTAAAATCATTTCAATCTTTTGCAATGTTTTAACTTTTAAAACTCGTTTTCTTAACGACAGGATTAATTTTAAATTAATTTCTGCAACTTCTGTGATTTGAATTTGGAAAAATGGATTCCATATTTGGAATCATTAGGTCAAAATTATGTTAATAGGTCACTTTTGTATTTTTGGTCACTATGAATAGTAACTAAGGTAAATTTTATTTAACATAGTTAAAGATAAATCGGGTAATTAAGGGTAAATATAATATTATAAAATTACCCTAACACATGTATTAATATAATTGTATTATTATATTTCGTCCTAAGGAATATTTGGGTCGAAATGGAATCCATTGAAACCCACTTGTATGTGATTAACACCTTTAATTTATTTTATTTTAAAGAAAGTGAAATATGTCTCACTTAAACTTTAATAATTAAAGTATTTTTAATATAACGTAATACAGAATATAAATTCTATTATAAATAATCATTTGAAATCTAAAATGTTTTTATTTGTTATAGTAATTTATTTGTAATTTTTAAGATATATTTAATTACCTTAATAGCTTATACATTAATGATGTGGAAATTATTTATTTAGTGAAAAATCAATAATATAGTTTTTATTAAAATAATAATACCCATTAAAAGGCCCAAAACCTGACCAAAACTTATTGGTAGTATATATCTAAACAATAACCATCCAATGGTCGAATTTTTGACCATTTGGATCTTTATAAAAGAGATTTTGACACATATTATTTTATTTTAAATGATGTCAAAGTTGTCACCTTCATAATTTAGTAAATATAACAATTTACAAGTTTTGATATTAAAATTATAAATTCGAGTAAAAGTATTATTTTGAAAAATATTATATTTATAATCATCCTATTATTTTATTTTTATTTTTTATGCAACTAATAAGTATATTAAATGATTATACAAAAATTATGAAGTAATTGTTTTATTAAGAGAAATATCAAATAAATGGTTTTATAAATATTAAAATAAATATTATATGAACTAATTAATGTTCTCCACAAATTTTATAGATAAATATGACATGTTAGTAATCTATTAAACATTTTTTTCGAATATATCCTCTGTATTCATTTTATTTAAATTAAAATAAATAAATAGTTTCA
Source organism: Viscum album (assembly GCA_963277665.1). NCBI lineage: Eukaryota > Viridiplantae > Streptophyta > Magnoliopsida > Santalales > Viscaceae > Viscum > Viscum album. The sequence goes on along the minus strand of OY728131.1, from coordinate 640,861,463 downwards.
AAATTAACACTATTGTTATTTTATAAAAATAACATATTATAAAATTGTTTAAAAATCAAAAAAATATTTAAAAATTATAAATTGAAACTTATATGGTCCAAAATTTCATAAAGTATCCAATTAAGTAAAATTCACAACACGTAAGTAATTATTTATAACAATTTAAAATTTAGAATATTATTACCATAAATAAAATTAAATAGATTAAATAAGGATAAATCAAGTTGATAATGTTTACAATAAATCACCTACATGTCTAAATTTTATTTTTTGAGGATATTACAACCCTATATCATCTAATATTATAATTTTCGTAATTTTGGAAGTTTTTAAGTGGGGTTTGAGTTTATTATAAATTAATATTTTTGAGGATTCCAAAAGTGACCCTCTCCTCCCTTATAAAAGGGCACCTCCTCCCTCTCCTCTTCACAACATTTTGAGCCTTAAAGCTCGGCCAACCCCTGAAAATTACTATTCTCAACATCCCTATTTATATCCTAGAGGTTCTGGTCTTCTCAAAAGACCAACTCTAGTGCCCTAAGAGGAGGTTTAAAAGAGGCACGTCGAGGAAGAGGTAATCTCTTCTACCGATTCTTTCAAGTTTCTTTATTCTTCAACTTCCTATTATATAGTTGTTTCATTATGAACTAATAACATCTGTATCACTAATATACTGATATGTTATTATAAATATGAAACAACCCTATTTCACCTTCTATCCATCCTATGGAAAACGAAATCACCGCGTGTGCGTACGTACGGAATACCGCCTCCACGCCGTGGTGTAATCTGTTTTCCACCACCACCTTACTTGGATGGGTATAATGGTCGATATAATAACTATATATGATTATTATAACATCATACTCATTCTGATAAATTTTATCATCCACTATAATTCCATTCAATAATTATAGAAATGATATCATCGCTCGTGCGTACGTACATGATTACCATCTCCACGACGCGATGAGATTCATTCTCCATGATTGAACATTCAAGTATGATTATAAAGTATATATAATAAATAATAATGAAATATATGACATAATAATTATATTGGATTTATTCACATATATGTTTCATTTACTTAATTCCATTTAATTCAATAAGGAAATGAAAACAGTGTTCATGCGTACGTACGGCCTATCGTCTCCATGAACGGTGTATTTCATTTCATTTATCGATATATCATATATATTTATATTATGAATATATATTATATAAAAATCATGTTTTACATTCTGGAATTAATTAAATCAGGATATAAGTAATAAAATCAAGAACAACAAGTTGAAACACGTATGATAAATGAAACGATTTTACCCAAAACGCTGCTTTAACATGGAATTGACAAAAGAACGGGTAATATAAAGTATTAAGTGAATCATATATAATGTCATAAATATTATTATGGTTTTTTTACAATTTAATAATATGTTTAAACCTACTATACAGGAGTTTCGGACACGTATGGAAGAAATTGGACCTAAGGTAAGGGATAACTTTTTCAATCTCATTCCATCCGAGATTGTTTCTTCGTAAGTATTTACTAGGGTCATATTTATCATCCACATCCATGTTTCCTCCATATTTAATATTATTTATATCCCCCTACAATTTTTTAAATCCAATTTTACCTATTTATGAATTTTTAGTAAAAGATATGAAAGGAATCTTTTTTTTGTTTTCAGTACGATATACTTTTTGACTTTTCTGGCCAAAGTACGAGAAGAATGTTTTTTTAACTTATACGGCATGAAGGGATTTTTATGATTTCATAGAAAATTATTTCCATGAATCTTCCTTTACAAGTTTTCATGTTTATTTTTTATTTACTTCTTTATTTTAAGATTGTATGACATATTGAGAATGGAAAAATGTTTTTGATGAAGAAAGGATATTTTCCACAGGAATGGAGTTCAAGTGTTTTATCAAGATTATTTTCCATCTAAGATAATATAGGGTTCTGTTTCTATCCCTATTATTACATTGATTTGATTATTTTATGATGGAATTATTTTTATGAATTCCTTTTATCTTATATGGATTATGTTATGATGGCATGATGTTTAATAATCCCATTTTTATTACATGGGTTATGCTATGATGTATGATTTATGATTTTGTGGAACACATAAGAATGGTTTCATTATGAGATGGGTGGGACCTATATCTCCCTCCAATGCATTGGGTAAATATTTACATCTCATGAGATAGACATGGCTGGAATGGAAAGTGAATCTGGTTCAGTAATACAGGGCTGGAAGGGCAAGTAAACCCGGTTCAGTAATGGAATTTTTCCACTATGATGGTCTTAGCAGCATTGTCTTGGCTACTATGGAAATCATAACTTGTGCTTAATGGTTTCCAAAATTAAATTTTTTATTCCCATGATATTTTATCATGGTTAATGTTCCTTTATGATCTATGCCTTATGCACGGTCAAGATTTAGGTCATTACTCATGATTTTGATGTTTTATGTTCATGTTATTACGTTCAAATGTTTAGGGATTGTTTTATATTCTCCATGTTTACCCTTACTGAGAATTTGAGCTCACCCTATTTATGTTTTCTTTTCCCCAGGATATAAATAAAGGTTTTAAGTAAGAAAAAAAATGGGAAGATCTTTTTGGTAGATGTTGAAGATCTTTCACCAGGATTAGAAGATTATGTTCCAAGTTTCCAAAGACACTAAACCAATACGGTCATTGGGCGTCTGTTTTTGTTATGCATTAAGTATTCCGCAAAAGTAATGTAATGTCTATGTAATTAAAGATTTGGGTCTCTACATTTGGTATTAGAGCAAAGGTTTAGTCAAACTTTGGAAACTACGATGCGAAAACTTTAGTGAGATCCCTAGAGATATTTCTAATGTATGTCTGGGGATATCCCTAAGTTTAAGTATTAGTATAGGTTATAGTCTTAGGATTATGGTAATGATCATAGAATTAAACCTAAGATGTTAGATATTGAAAGTTCTCCCCCTTTATTATGTTGTTTTCCTAGCATGATTTTTGCCTCTTACACTATTCTTTTTGGGTTTTAGAAGATGGATGGAACCCAAAGGAACCATGTTGATCAATGTAATGGGCAATGCAATGATTGTCCTCATGAACAAACCAATGTTATGGGAAATGGAGTGCAATATCTTATTGTTATACTCACAAAAGCTATTAATCATTTTGGACTTCCAAATGAGCAGAGAAGGGAACAATATTCTATTGAGTCCTTCATGAGGCAATGTCCACCTTCTTTCAGTGGGTCTTCTGATACACTTGTTGCTGAACAATGGATTAGTACCATTGAAAAGATATTTTCCATACTTCGATGTTCGAAACATGAAAAAGTCATTATGAATGTTTACCAATTAGAAGGTCAAGCATACCAGTGGTGGACTCTAATTAAGAATACAAGGACCCAAGATGAAATTGAATCAATGGAATGGGATGAGTTCAATAACTTGTTTTTCAATAATTAATTTCCTCATATTCTTTGAATGTAGATGGAAAAGGAGTTCCTTGAGCTTAATCTAAAGGATGATGAATCTGTTGGTATATACAAGGTGAATTTTACACGGCTTGAAAGGTATGCATCTGGATTTATTATCCAATCTGAAAGAAATGTTGATCAATTCTTCAATGGATTAAAACCAAGTCTTCGAAAGGCATTAGTTATAAGAGACTTCAGTAGCTATGAAGAAATTGTGCATTGTGCTATCATGGTAGAACTGGAAGTTGTTGTTACATATCCATCTCATGGTTTTGACAAGAAACGAAAGATGGAGTTCAAGGAAAATTTTCAAAACAATGGTGAAAAGAAGACGAATGTTTCTTTATGTTCAAAGTGTGGAAAGAAGCATAGTGGAGATCGTCTTAAAGGGACTAGAAAATGTTTTAAGTGTGGAAAATAAGGTCATCGAGCAGCTGAGTGTCGAAGTAATGGAAAAAGGGTAGCTAATGATGTGAATAAAGAAAATACTATATAGAATTCACCACCAACACTTCAATGCTACAAGTGCAAGGAAAGGGGGCATTATTCTAATCAATGCCCTAATCCAAGGGTTAATGATGATTGATGTCAACAACATATTAAGGAAAAGGTCAAAGGGAAGTCACATGCGATCACTTTTGGCAATGTTTAATATTACAACGATGTGGTGGAGTGATAAAGTCTTTATGTAATGGGATTCCAAAATAATGTTGTAGTATCGTGGAATATTGGAATATTTATGTATTGGTCTATTGTGGTTTTCAATAATTTTATGGTACCAGTAACCATGAAAAGTGATTGAAATATTTTTGAAAAGCAGATGAAATGCACATAATGAAGGGATAAGGAGAAAATAATATGTGTGATAGTATTCATGAGCTCATGACTGATATAAGGACAAAGTGATATCATGGTTTGAGTATATATAATTTTTGGAATTTTGGTATGTGGAAAGAGTTACCTTTTGACAGAATTCATGTTTTCACTAAGTTTCTATAGTAATTTATGTTTCAAGAGAATACATTATTAAGGTATTCACATGTTTGGAATGCGATCAACAAGATATATCTAGGATAAATGATGGTATTCATGTGCTTGTTATGTGACCTTTCCAGTAATTGTTTTCTTTATACTATGAGATTGGTTAGATGTATTTTGGATAAGTCTAAAGATTGGAATGGATTATGTTGGACATCAGATAGTATTTTTTAAGACTAAAACCTTTTTTATATTACTTATAAAATGTTATAATGGTGAAGTTTTAGAAAAAGGACAACATGTAGGACGAACGACAACCCGTCGCGTTAGACAAGGTTGTGGGAATCAAACCCACAACCAAAGTGCGACAGGCCTTTATCGCCTACCACTGGCCTAAAGAAGTCCCTGGTTACTAGAAACTAGTTTTATTTTATTAATTGTTATTATAAATGAAGTATAATTCAATTTTTGGAACCATATATGATTAATCTAATCAAAAGATGGAATTATGTATATAACTTTTTCTAACCTTATGTTTGAGATAGATGGAATGACCTATCATTATATCGCATGATTTTTTAACACTTCATGAAGGACAAATTCAACTTCATTTCTTTAAGAGATGAAGTGGAAATTGTTCAAGGAACAAACAACAGTGAGATTGTACCGAAATCAAGTAAGTATTTCTTTTAATTCAAAAATTATTCAACATTAGGGAAATGATCTTGAAAACAAAAAATGTTGTCCTAGTGCCCTCATATCTGATGAATCAGATGGTGCGTTAGATCATCACAAATTTATGGTTGTGTGATTGTTGGCTTTTTCATAACCATTTTCTCAACCACTCTTCATCCAAACATGATGGTTAGATTTCTCTTCCATATCCATATTTTCACCTATGTGGAAACCCAGTGCTGAGTTACTTTGGGTGACCATTATTTTTCTAACATTACTTTTCAAAATTAAGTTTTATTATTCCTTTTTATGATGTGGGTTTCTATGAAAGAAACTTTCAAGTAGTAAATGATTTATAACACCGACGAATTTCGATGGCGAAAGTCATTTTAAGGGGGGTAGAATATAACACCCCGAGATTTTATGAGAAATATTATTTTTAATTTATTTAACATCTTGTGTTGTATACTTCACCAAGATTATCTTGCACTATATTCAACAATGTATTAGCTTGTAGTATATGCAAACACTATTCTTGGATTGTGTTGCATGCAAGAGCGACCTTCCTCAATAGCTTGTGCTGTACGCAATACCGAGTTTCACTAAACAACGACATATTGTTATGAACTAGATGTTATGAATAGTATTAACTATGTTTTGAATTTTATAAAATTATTATTCATCTTACACATTTTCTAGAACATGGTATGAGAACAAAATAATTTTTTCGGGTAAAATAAGTATTTTTCAAAAAATGCAGTTTTGTCACCTTTTGGTGGCGCGCCCACTTTAAATCTAGTATTTGACGTGTTTATAAGTTCAATTTGACAAAATAAAATTATTATTTGGAATCAGGATATAAAAATTTACTTTGGATAAATTTTTCATATTATTCTGATAACTTTTATATTTTAATGAATAGTAAAAACACGCTATATTTTAATTAAAAACAAATTTTTCCATTGTAATAGTTTATATGGTTAAATTATAATATTTAATGGTTTTAAAGTATAAATAGAATATATTTTTACCATTTAATATAATTTATGTCATTTTCATTGATTTTACATTGAATTCATAGGTAAAATCATTTCAATCTTTTGCAATGTTTTAACTTTTAAAACTCGTTTTCTTAACGACAGGATTAATTTTAAATTAATTTCAGAAACTTCTGTGATTAGAATTTGGAAAACTTGATTCCATATTTGGAATAAGTAGGTCCAAATTATGTTAATAGGCTACTTTTTATTTTTGGGCACTATGAATAGTAACTACGGTAAATTTTATTTACCATAGTTAAAGGTAAATCGGGTAATTAAGGGTAAATATAATATTATAAAATTACCCTAACACTTGTATTAATATAATTGGATGATTATATTTCTTCCCAAGTAATATTTGGGTCAAAATGGAATCCATTGGAACCCACTAGGATGTGATTAACACCTTTAATTTATTTTATTTTAAAGAAAGTGAAAAATGTCTCAATCAAACTTTAATAATCAAAGTATTTTTAATATAAGGTTATATAGAATATAAATTCGATTATAAATACTCATTTAAAATCTAAAATGGTTTTATTTGTTATGGTAATTTATTTGTAATTTTTAAATTATATTTAATTACCTTAATAGCTTATACATTAATGATGCAGAAATTATTTATTTAGTGAAAAGTCAATAATATAGTTTTTATTAAAAACAATACCCATTAAAAGCCCCAAAAATCTGACCAAAAATTATTGGTCGTATATATCTAAACCATAACCATCCAATGGTATAATTTTTGAACATTTTTAACTTTATAAAAGCAATTATGAAACTTATATTATTTTATTTTAAATTATGTCAAAGTTGTCACCTTCATAATTTAATAAATATAACAATTTACATGTTGTGATTTTAAGATGATAAATTCGATTAAAAGTATAGTTTTTAAATATATTATATTTATAATCATCATAGTATTTATTTTTAATTTTTATGAAACTAATAAGTATATTAAATGTTTATACAAAAATTATGTAGTGATTGTTTTATTAAGAGAAATATCAAATAAATTGTTTTATAAATATTAAAATAAATATTATATGAACTAATTAATGTTCTACACAAATTTTCTAGATGAATATGACATTTTATAAATCTATTAAACATTTTTGTTCGAATATATCCTCTGTTTGGATTTTATTTAAATTCAAATAAATAAATAGTGTCAAAATTAACAATATTGTTATTTTATAAAAATAACATATTATAAAATTGTTTAAAAATCACAAAAATATTTAAAATTTATAAATTGAAATTTATATGGTCTAAAATGTCATAAACTATCCAATTATGGATAATTCACAACACATAAGTAATTATTTATAACAATTTAAAATTTAGAATACTATTACCACAAATAAAATTAAATAGATTAAATAAGGATAAATCAAGTTGATAATGTTTAAAATAAATCCCCTACATGTCTAAATTTTATTGGTTGATGATATTACAACCCTATATCATATAATATTATAATTTGAGTAATTTTTGAAGTTTTTAATTGGGGTTTGAGTTTATTATAAATTAATATTTTTGAGAATTCCAAAAGTGCCCCTCTCCTCCCTTATAAAAGGAAACCTCCTCCATCTCCTCTTCACAACATTTTGAGACTTCAAGCTAGGCCAACCCCTTCCAATTATTCTTCTCAACATACCTATTTATATCATAGAGGTTCTGGTCTTCTCAAAATCCCAACTCTAGTGCCCTAAGAGGAGGTTTAAAAGAGGCACGTTGAGGAAGAGGTAATCTCTTCTACCAATTCTTTCAAGTTTCTTTCTTCTTCTACTTCCTTTTCTTTAGTTGTTTCATTATGAAGTAATAACATCAGTATCACTCATATACTGATATTTTATTATAAATATGAAACAAACCTATTTCACCTTCTATCCATCCTACAGAAAATGAAATCACCTCATGTGCGTAAGTATGGAATACTGTCTCCACGCCGTGGTGTAATCTGTTTTCCACCACCACCTTACTTGGATGGGTGTAATGGTGGAAATAAAAAATATATATGATTATTATAACATCATACTTATTCTGATAAATTATATCATCCACTCCAATTCCATTCAATAATTATGGGAATGATATCATCGCTCGTGCGTACGTACGGATTACCGTCTCCACGACGTGATGAGATTCATTCTCCATGATTAACCATTCAAGAATGATTATAAAGTAAATATAATAAATAATCATTAAAGATATGAAATAATAATGATACTGTATTTATTCACATATATGTTTCATTTACTTAATTCCATTCAATTCAATAAGGAAATGAAAACAGCGTTCATGCGTACGTACAGCCTACCGTCTCCATGAACGGTGTATTTCATTTCATTTATCGATCTATCATATATATTTATATTCTGAATATATATTATATATAAATCATGTTTTACGTTATGGAATTAAGTAAATCAGGATATAAGTAATAAAACCAAGAACAATAAGTTGAAACACGTACGATAAATGAAACGATTTTACCCAAAACGCTGCTTTAACATGGAATTGACAAAATAATGGGTAATATAAAGTCCTAAGTGAATAATATATGATATCATAAATATTATTATGGTTCTTTTATAAGTTAATAATATGTTTAAACCCACTATACTAGAATTTCGGACATGTACGGAAGAAATTAGACCTAAGGTATGGGATAACTTTTCCAATGTCATTCAATCCGAGATTGTTTATTCATAAGTATTTACTGGGGTCATATTTATCATCCACATCCATGTTTCCTCCATATTTAATATTATTTATATCCCACTATAATTGTTTAAATAAAATTTTACCTATTGGTGAATTTTTAGTAAAATATATGAAAGGAATATTTTGTCATTTTCCGTACGAGATACTTTTTGACTTTTCCGGCCAAAGTACGAGAAGAATGTTTCTTTTAACTTATACGTCATGAATGGATTTTTATGCTTTCATAGAAAATTATTTCCATGAAGCTTCCTTTACAAGTTTTCAAGTTTATTTTTAATTTACTTCTTTAGTTTAAGATTTTATTACATATTGATAAAGGAAAATTGTTTTTGATGAAGAAAGGATATTTTCCTCAGGAATGGAGTTCAAGTGTTTTATCAAAATTATTTTCCATTTTAGATAATATAGGTTTCTGTTTATATACCTATTATTACATTGATTTGATTATGTTATGATGGAATTATTTTTATTAATTCCTTTTATCTTATATGGATTATGTTATGATGGCATGATGTTTAAGAATTCCATTTTTATTACATGGGTTATGCTATGATGTACGATTTATGATTTTGTGGCACACATAAGAATGGTTTCATTATGAGATGGGTGGGACCTATATATACCACCAATGAATTATGTAATGATTTATATCTCATGAGATAGACATGGCTAGAACATCAAGTGAATCTGGTTCAGTAATATAGGGCTGGAATGGCAACTAAACCCGGTTTAGTAATGGACTTTGTCCACTATGATGGTCTTGGCGGCAATGCATTGGATACTATGGAAATCATAACATGTGATTTATGGTTTCCAAAATTACATGTTTTATTCCCATGCTATTTTATCATGGTTAATGTTCCTTTATGATCTATGCCTTATGTACAGCCAAGATTTATGTCATTACTCATGATTTTGATGTTTTATGTTCATGTTCTTACGTTCAAATGTTTATGGATTGTTTTATGTTCTCCATTTTTACCCTTAATGGGAATTTGAGCTCACCCTATTTATGTTTTCTTTTCCCCAGGATATAAATAAAGGTTGTAGGTGAGAAAACAAAAGGGGAAGATCTTTATGGGAGATGTCGAAGATCTTTCACTAGGATTAGAAGATTATGTTCCAAGTTTCCAAAGACACTAAACCAATACATTCATTAGGAGTTTGTTTTTGTTATGTATTAAGTATTTCAAAAAATTAATGTAATTTCTATGTACGTCAAGCTTTGGGTTTCTAAACTCAAGGCTTTAAAGGTAAATAAAAAACTAGGAGAACACACTCCATGAGCTCAGCCATCCTATATGGAAACCATCTGAGATATACAATCTATCAAGAGAAAATATACCATTAATAATCTTACATATAATAGTACGTTCTCCATTGGTAACAATCTATATGGTTCAGATCTAGTTCCCATCACCATAGGTTATTCCATTCTTAACCTATTCCCTACACAATGCTAAAGAAACCAAGTGGAGAGGCCTAATCCTCACCACTTCTCTGCAGTTGAGGGAGAACTTATCTAAACCATGCACTATGTGTATATTCTCTATGAGAGTGAATAGAGGGTCCCACACCTCACCACTACCTGGAAGTTGAGGGAGTTCTTGCTTCTAACTAACCCGCAAAACCTCTAACACTCCTTCTTAGAGGGGCCTATGCCTCGATCTATCGAGGGAGAACTAACTCTTAACTATGAATTATGTATATCAAGTGGAGGGGACCTCTCCTCAGAACTATACTCAAAATCCAAGGGATATCCAGTTAAAATGGAGGACCCTCTCCCTATTGACACTCAAAGATGGGGGATTACTACTTTGTAGGTGAGGACCTAAGCCCTAGAATGATAGATTAGTACCACTAAGAGAATGGAGGACCCACACTTTGATACAACAGGGGAGTAAAACTCTGTAGATTGAGGGAAAACACCCTAACATGGTAGGGGAGTACCATTTTGTGGCTAGAGAACCCACACCCTAGTATGATAAGGGAGTACCAACCCTAGGCTAGAGGACTCACTCCCTAGCACAGTATGTGAGTAAAAAATATTCTGAAACATTACGTATGGAGGACCTACACCCCAGAACAATAGGGGGTACTGAACCCAAGCTAGAGGACCCACTCCCTGGCATGTAAGGGGAGTACCGACTCTACCGAAACATTTTGTATGGAGGACCCACACCCTGGAATGAAAATGAAGTAATAACCCCACAGATAGAATACTCACACCCTAACATGGTTGGGGAGTAACCACTCTACCTATACATCACATATGGAGGACCTGCACCCTAGTATGTCAGGGGAGTATCGACTCCATGGATTGAGGACCCACACCCTAGTCCAACAAGGGAGTTCCAAATATATGTGTACAATAAGTGTGGAGGGCCTATGCCCTAACACGGTAGGAGAGCACTGTCTAACTTTATGAATGATATGGGTAACATGTTCCCTAAACCATTAGGGTAGTACAAATAGTTATGAAAGTCCATCGACGATGCCAAACATCCCATTTTTATACCTTTAACACACGAGTCTAAGGGAATCGATCACCACACTTTGATACTATCTAGTTTGGGTGGCACAGACTCCCCTAAATAGTTTTATGTTGCGTCACAAGGATGCATCTCATTGGGGAAATTATTCCTCTTAATAATTATTCCAAGGTCATTCCAAACCAAGTTTAATCCCAAATAATTACCCAATGTAAAAATAAAATGTTCCCATGAGGTAGGGAATCCCGTATCTACCAAAAAACGTGGTAAGAGAAACATGCGCCCTGATGCCAGAGGGGAGTACAAGTCCCAACAGAAATATTCCAAAGTCTTACAGGTCAAAACCCATGTATCTATAAAGGTTTTGGAAGAAGTAATTTACATCAAACAACTAAATGGGTTTCATTTCCATGAAGATGAAAATAAATGTTTCCACCTGAAGAAGGAATTATATGGTTTAAAGTAGGAACTGAGAGCATGGTATTCAAGACTTTATTAGTGTTTGAAGAAGCTCAATTTTCAGTGTGATGGAGTTGATTACAATATTTATGTCACCAATTATAGTAATCAATAAATTATGGTACTAGTGTATTTCGAAGATATAATATTTGGTGGATCAGATGAATCATAGTGAAAACAATTCATAGTATTCCTGAAAAGTGAGTTTGAAATATCAATGATCAGAAAAATAACATTTTCCTTCATTTATGGTTGATTTAAGGAAGAAATGGAAAATTAATTACTCAATCCAAATCTTCCAAGGAGGTTTTGAGAATATTTTTAGTGGATAATTCCAAGGAAATAGAAACTATGATGGCTAACCAGATGAAACTATCATGAAGTGATGAAGGTAAAGTAGTCAATGTTATAGAATATAGAAAGATCATTGGAAGTCCCTTGTACTTATTAACAACATGATCTAATATTGTTTTTTCCACATTACAAGAATCATAGTATCAAATTAATCCCAAGTAAAGACACTTACTTGTAGAGAAAATAATACTTCAGTATATAAATGGAATTGTGGATTTCTATTTGTTGTACAATAAAAAATCTCATCAAGCTTTATTAAGTTATATATATGCAGATTGCTCTGGCATAGCAGTGATAGAAAATAAACATTAGGTGGTTCATTTTATTTTAGTGGATTGTGTATTTCTTTGTTATATCAGAGACAATATTTCATTTTATTAAGCACTACAAAATCTAAATATATTACCACCACTCAACATTTCATGAATTTATTATGGATGAAGTATCAACTTGAAGATATGAGAGTTTAAGTGAATTCCCCAATTTGAATCCATTTCGGTAATTCAAGTTCTATAAATCTCAGCAAAAAAACCATTCTATCACACATGGATGAAGAACATTGAAATCAAATACCATTTTATCAAGGATAGGGTGGAGCATGTCCTTGTGAAGTTGGAGTATGTGCCTATAGAACTACAGGTTATAGAAATTCTAGAAAAGGATTTACCCAAAGAATAATTTGAGAATCATTGACTAGATCTTAGATTTTAGTCGATATCCTACACCTAAATATGTGTGAAAATGGGACCCCCTCTCCTTGAGGTGTGCTGTGTTTCTTACTTATGTTTTGATATGTGTTCTTTATAGTGTTACAGTCAAAAAGGAGTTACATTTGAGTTTATTGAAGAAGGGGGATAAAATATCTTGATCAATACGGGGAGAAGTTGATAAGTGGAGAATAATTGTAGGTGGTTTTAAATATAATGATTCTAAATATGATTTAATAGAGGTTAATATCATAACAGATGATGTTTGTAAAGAAAGCAGATGACTGTTTTTGGAATAAAGTGATTCATTGATGAAATTTTTATACTACTATTATTTTTCATGTTGATCATGGATCAAGTGGGTCATAGTGTTTGTTGAGTAAATATTTGATCGATATTTGGAATCATAAGAATAAAATCTTGGTAGAAGATGGAATAATCTTTAAATGGTATTAAAGGGTGCATAGTTTTCAAAAAACCCAAAGGGTGATATTTTTCGGCAACAATCCCTCAAGGTAACTTTTCAGTGTTTTAGTTTTATTTTGTTGATTAAAAATTAGAATTAAAAGGTCATTTATGGAGTTTTATCATGATTATTGATCAATTATGTTCACAAATCTTTAAGGAAGAGATATGGAAGCTCTGCAAGTGGTAAAAATTTACATGTATATGGTGGCATCGTTTCCCAGTGTTTTCCAAATTTTTGGGGTCCAAAATTTGGAGGATAGATCAAGTTTTTTGAATTTTGGATTTCCATCGTTGTCTCAAGAAATTATATAAAATTCATGGAATTCAAAAAAATTTGGGGTTTCACAAAAGTTTTGTGTTTCATGAAATTTTTGTGCTTCCAAAAAGTTTTGGTCCATGAAGATTTGGATACTCAAAAAAGTATGTTTCATGAAATATGGATGAAGGGAGAAGGAAAAAACACTATGTTACATTATTATGATAAGTTTTGAAAATAGAAAATTTTCTTAAAGTTTCACAAATATAGGGTTTTTCAAAAAACATGTATGAATAGTTTTTTGAAAAGGTGGAGGTGAGATTGAATGTTTCATGAAGGGGATGAAACAACTATAAATATGTGGCTAACCCCTCATTTAAATTGAGGAATCATTAACAAAAATCAAAAGGCTCTAAATTCATGAAGGAATTTCACTAAGGATTTCCTTTCATGAATATAAATATCAATTTCATAAATGAAGGATGTTTTATGAAAGTGAAAGTTTCATGAATAGATTTGAGATTCCTAAAATATTAGAATGTTTCATTAAAGGTTGTGAGTTTCTAAAGATTTAAAGTTTATAAAATGTCTGAAAATGTTTACAAATAATTGGGTAGTATCATAAAATGTGAGAATCAGGTTTTTTGAAAGTGAATCTTATACTAATCGAAAGGAATTTCCTTTTAATTCAGTGGTAAAGAGTTATTAATCAAGGGTTTGAAGGAAGTTCTACATGAATCACCAAATTATGTGTAAAAATAATGATTCAAGTAACCAAAATAATATTATTCTATAGGAGAAGTGAGAAAAAAATTGTTTAAGAAGAAGTGAGATTTGAAATTGTGATTGGTTGTAAACTAGGAGGGATAGTGATTCTGCTCTGAACATTATAACAATGGCATTATTTACTGCATTTGGTACATAGTCACATTTCTTATGAACGCTCCTTGTAAATTTCATAGTGTAGTCTAACCAATTAAAATTATTGTGTCTCATGAATGCTTTAATTTCTACTCATACATTTCTATGAGAAAGAGAGAGAATAGTGTTTTGTTTAATGAAAAAATAAGATCAAAAGGGGAAGTTGTTTTAATTTATCCTACCCTAATTCACCACCCCCCATGCCACGCCTTCTTAGGGTATTTAACCTAGTTAGGCTAACACATATCCTCAAGCTCTCGATCATTCTCTTCTTTAGATTTTCCATTTTTAACCGTGGTTATAATTACATCATATTTATATGAATTAAACTTAGTGACTTATTCTTCCAAGTAATATTTATCAGCCACTTATTCCTTACTCAGAAGACTCTTCATTTGAAATTTTTTATAGAATATATTCCTTAATTTGAGTCTCTTCTATGTGGAAACTTCCTTCTTTTCTTTTGAACAGCTTCCATTTGATCTTCATCATTACAAAATATTTTTGGTCACGTAGTTGCGATGTGCCCCACCTTAACACATCAAAAAATATCCAGGATAGATTTTCTTTAAACCTACATTTACCCCTTTTAAATTTCCTTTACATTAGTGGAATAAAATAATCATTTACATCTTCGTAAGAAACCCATTCCTTATTGATGTCAATATTCTCTATGGGTTTGAATTCCATCACCTTGATGACATTTTTGGTTGTTCCCTTAGGCTTAAACCACATTTCATAATACCCCAAACTACTATATATGTCATCTAGAGATAGATTGGACATATTTATCTCTTTAAGAGTTGGAACCATTAGTTTATAGAGTGTTGGGAGTGTTATCAAGATATTATTAACAACATTCACTTATTAAATCTCTTCACAATTCCATTAAATATATCTAACCACCTTAATAATGTGGTTGGATAATGAATCAATATTTTCATCTAGATACATCTTCAATTCATGAAAATATATTGTGTAAAACGTGGTGCTTTAACTTTATAACCTTATTATCACCTTCAAAAATATTAGTTAACTTATACCAAAAATAATTTTTGGTAATGAAAGTCATCACCATCATGTATATCCTATCCGATAAAGAACTAGATAAATCATTATTTTCTTTGACATTAGAATCAATAATATTCATGCCTACTTCAGTCATTGATAATTCAGATACAACACTGACTTGAACTCTATGAATAGCTATAGATATGACTTAAAGTCCAAGAGATCTTAAAATAGATATCATCATGTTCTTCAAACTTTTATATTTTATTCCATTAAATAATGGAACTCTTTTAACATTAAATATCATTTCCATTATAAATTACTTTGGGTAAACATATTCATTACTCGAAACATGTGTCTTTGACACCACTTATTTCTTTCATATCCCAATACACTCTAAGAGGGGAGGGGTGAATTAGGGAGTGACTTTCTTTTTCACTTTTTGGACTTTTCTATCATGTTAGTAAGTGCAGTATGAATCAAACATTTTTAATAAAATAATTAAGTAGTTTAATAAAGAAAATAAATGTATAAATGAAATGTTTTTCTTATTTCTTCACTAAGGGATAGTATAAAGAGAATACATTGATATGGTGTTGAAGTATCATGGTGTAATACTCCCCGCTTTTGTCATTACAAATATTTGAGAAGGTTTCACTACCGATCCTAGGTGCACTCACAATTATTGAACCCTTATACACTCTATGAGTAATGAAAATACAAATATCCAACTCATATATTTATTATTGTTTTTTTCAATAATAAAAATTCTAAAATAGCATGGGTGTTTTCATTCTTCTATTTCTCTTCTTCTTGTTATTCATCTTCTTAAATATATATTTTTAGATACCACAACACTTATTTTATTCATAGATGTTTTCAATGATATAATTATTAGAAATAATAACCTATCGCTTCTTATTCTTTCTTTTATACCTTATGAGTTGTTCTAAAAATGTATTTCCTATGTTTTTATATGGAAACTATGGGAAATATGCAACATCATTCTCTTTCTCATTCTACATGTGATTATTTCTATATTTTGATTATGTAAATATTAGGAATTAAGTATCAAGTATTCCATTAATTTTTAAATTTCCAAAATATTAATGATCCTCTTCATAAATCATATTCTATTATTTCACCACAAAATCCACAAGTTTAATTATTTCAAATTAATCAAAATAATTAATTGGATATTTTGATTAATTATATTTTTTATGAATGATGACACACAATGTGAAGCTTTAAGTTGAAATAAGATCTCAAAAAGGAACAAAATATTTGTATTTTATACACTTTAATCCATTAATAAAATCATAGAATTGATCCTATCTTAATATTGATATTATCTTCTTTGAAAATGAACAATCTTAGTCATTGGACTCTACCACTATTTTTAATGGTTAATGAGGTCTGATAACTTATTAAAATCTCATATAATACACAATACAAGTATCTTAGGAAACCACTAAGTGTATTAAAAAACTATGAAGCATATTATGGAACTACAAAACATCTTAAGAAACTGTGAATCATATTATAAAACCATGAAAAATATTATGAAACTGCAAAACATCTACAGAACCAATGAATGTATTACAAAACAAAAAAAACATATAAAGAAACCACAAGATCACTTAAAAAACTTTTAGACATCTTATGAAACATCAAAACATATTAAAAATATAAAAAATAGAATTTTAAATGGACTTATTTAATTTCATAGAGAATTGAACAAAAAAAATTATCTCATAATTTCTCTAAATCATTTTTAAATACATAAATGTATGCTATAAAACCATAGTGACTCTAATAAAAACAATCCATCATTACTCAAAACTATACTTAGATATAATTATTTTAAAATACTCCATAGTAAATAAAAAACTATTCTATGGATATATTAGACCATAATATACACAATAAAACCACTCTTATGCATTCTTTATCTTCTTATAAACCCATCCTTCCTCACCAAGCTATTCTCTAAGAAATGAAAATCCAAACTAATAACAACTATAAATAATAAAAAAATATTGTTTAAACACAATATCATGATCCTAAACTATAATATCCTAGTTAATGTGTAATTAAAACTAGGGAGTGAAGCTAAGAATTGTATAATCTCTCCTATCAAGTATACATTTCACTTTAATCCCTCTTAACTTCCTAAGGAATCCCATAAAGTTTACATAATAAAAGTTATAAATCTAAATAATTCAAAATAAAAAAAATCTGACACATCACCTTTCAACACCTTTATAGTGACCTAGATTTTTCTTCAAGTGTTCCTATTCTATTTTATATTTTTGAAGCCATAAGTCCCTAAAAATATTAAAATAGTAATTTCACCATAATAAACAATCTCATAAAACAATTATCATTGTTTTGTTTTTATCCTTAAATTGTTTTTACCCTTGGTCTATATTTATGTAAAATTTCATTTTTTTGGTTTTTAATGGATATTTAATATTTATTTAATAAATAAATATTTCTGTTACAGATCTCAGAAGAGATAACTTCTTAAAATAGCTTTATATTAAAATTTTAATACCTTGGTTGTTTCTGGTATGAGTGTTTTTCTTATATGAGGTATAAATTATGTTCTCAAGTTTTTATTTAGGTACCATGCATTTTTTGGTATTCATTTAAATAATTAATAATTCATCTCTTACCTCATGGGAATAAACTATTTTTTTATTATTGTAGTCTAGAGATGTTTTTTTGGGATGGTCCAATGTTTGTGGGGAGAATATAATTGAGTAAGTGGAGTTGGATATTTTTTATATGGGTGGAATGGAAATTTAGAGTAATTAAGAAAGATAGTTGAATGTGTGGTTTTTAATGGAAAGTCAAGAAAAATAATGAGTGGTAAATCATGGAATTTATGGGGGAAATTAATGGGTTAAAATATTGGATTAAAGGGTTTTCATTTTCTAACAAAGTAAATTTTCTCCAGATTTTATTTTATGTATCTAAAAATAGAGAAAACTTGGCGATGTTTTCATATAAATGTTGAAGAGGTTTAATGAGTAATGATACATTAAATTATTGGTAAATATCAGTCATTAAAATATTGAAGTATTTCATTCATTGTAAAATCAACGTAGGACATTATATTATTTAAATCTTCCTTATTCGTCATGAAATGAAACCCTTGTACATGTTATAATTTCAATAAAATGGGTATATATTATTGTTTGATAAACCATGACTCATATCCTATGATATGTATGTGATTAATATCATAAATTACAATATTCTGATATTGTATAAGGCATGATATGCCTATATCATAGAATGTGATGGTATTATGATATGGGTGCATGTATTTTCCATTTTCTTCCTCATGTTTTACCATCAATTATGATTCAATGATTTTATTCATTTATATATTCACATAGGAATTTGAAAAATTCAAATGATTATGATATCCCAATAGGCACAAGTTTTGAGTAACACATGCCATCTACCATGTGATGGAAGGTGACTCCAGAATCTTGACTCCCTTAATTTAATGAATGGGGCCTATATAAAGGGTGTATACCCACTTATTTGGGTGATCAATGTATTAACAATACTAATAATAAATATATGAAACCTTCTTTATCCAAGTTCATCATTCATATTTATGGAGAAGGTGTTAACACACCATTTATATTTGGGGGCCCTCTCATTATGAATAAGGATTCTAGTGGTTAGTTTCATCTAAGTAGATACAAGAGTCTAACAAAAAATTATTGTTGATCTCCATAAAGAAAATTACATCAATATTTATAGTGAAGTATCTCATTTCAATAAAGGTACAACTATATATTTTATGTTCTTCATACTGTATATTGGTTCACTGATGATAGATTATGGATATTGATAGGTTTTCCCCTACATTAATCATAAGATGATTCTATAAAATACATTAGTGGTATTAGAGAAAATGTTGAAGATTTAATAAATTTTGGGAACAATCACACATGAACAGTGAAAATTTTTGGCTCTCTAATCAGGATCTCCATTTTCAATAAAATAGTAGCATATCTTAAATAGTTTGGGTAATATTTTTATTCGATAAATTAATATGGATGTCACATTAGATGTGTTTATATGAGAGAATTTACTTCACCCACCAGTGGTATTAAATCCATTATCATCAATGAATCAATATGTTTTTTTAATATTTTCATTAAGAACATGTATATTGTAATCTATAAAGGGCCATATCATAATATACAATATGATGCAGTTGAGCTTCATCCATTAGATTAATCTATTGGATTTATCATATAGGATATCATAATGTGCAATATTATTCATCCAAGTTATAGGGTATGATTGATATGTATTATAAGGTATGATAAATTTAAAACATGTGGTTTTTATCTACAACATAAACTATGATATAGGTGATATTATAGGTTATGATAAAAAAAATGGGTAGTGTGAAAATATTGCATCATGTCATAATGATGATATAGTATATATCATTAAATATAAATGGATGTGTAAGGGTTACACCTTTAGGGACCACACATAAGATATTTCCCCATCTGTAAATTTTTTTCCTTTGTGCGACATACTCTCTTACTCATGGGTTACTCGATACTTAAGGGTTTTCCTTTACGCGTCAATGATTATTGTAAGTTCCAATTGAGTAAAAAATTTGATTGATAATGCCCCATTATCAACTATAAAATATTATATAATCTAAAAATATATAAATATATATTTTTTGGATTATTTTATTATAGTTGATAAATGGTTTATAAAATATAATTGTTAGTCATTGTAAATAGGATATTTTCATGGCTAAATTAAATATGAAAAGTTCATATTAATATTTCATGTTAGTAAAATAAATAAAACGTTTATTTACCAATTTATTCCTTTTAAATATTCACAAATATATATATATATATTGTTTATATAATTTTTAATATTTTTTATGGATTAATATAATAGACAAGTTAGTACTATATATTGTTAAGCATTCATAGAGGAATAAATCTGGAGACAATAATTTTTTTGGGATGTAACAGTTATGGATTAAAATGAATATGATGTATATTAAATTAGTGAAACCTATATGGAATGAACTATAGTTTAGAGATAAAGAGTTATATTTAAATTATAAGTGTTATTTATAAAGTGTTTATATATTTTAAAATAAGGCCAAATATAAATGATTCAAGATTTAAAATTATGATTTTTTCATAATTATTAATTTGACTAGATCAAATTGATGTTCATGTTTGAGGAAATTATTTAAACCACATCAAAAAGAGTTTTGATGATTGATTTTATCATAATTTAAATAATAACTAAAATGTTATATTTAGATTGTATAAATAGTCTATATAATAGAAAATGGAATATAAAGTAATTATATTTCTTGTAATATCATATATTTAAAGTAAATTCCATGTAATTAATAATATAAGATATTTCATATTAGGAAATTAATATAAAGTTTTTATATTTAAAATTATGGAATTTCCATAAAGTTATATAAATTATATAGTTTAATTTTAGCTCTATTTATGAATTTTTTATAAATGTTTATCTCATGTTTAAATTGTGAATTCTTCATTTATTTATCAGTTATTATCTACTTTATTCATAGATATAATTATTATATTATATATTTTTATGTATACTTTAGTTTTAAGTTGTTAAAATTATTCTATAATTTATCACACATACATCTAAGGAGTTATAGGCTAGGGATGATAATGGATTTGGTTTTTTTACCTTGACTCTGGGTTGTATTGAGTTATGAGATTGAATTAAGTAGCTGATTGAGATTTTTACATATTAGGTGCTGGAGTTATGATGGAATTGGTTTCTCTCCTGAGTAAAGTATATCTAGGTAGAGGGACTTTGGGTTGGACTTCCCACTAGCTTGGAGTCTTAAGCCTTTTTCTTGAATGGTGGGGGTTGATTTTCTTTGGATCCATAATTACTCATTTTTTTATTATTGATTTAATATAATTCTAAACCTTTATATGAATGGATTTTATTAACATTTTTCATAGGATTAATTTGTATATGTACAGATGTATTTGGGTTATAATTTGGGTTATTAACACGATCTATGAACTGTGTAAGAAGTTACACATCAATATAGTTTGATCATATTGGTTTGGTGGAATTAATAGGATATAAAACTAAATAATAAGAAAATTGAGTACATGTAAACGAAATAACATGAGATAAGACATTGAGGTTAAATACTTTTTAAAAATATTAAGTGTTATTTTCTTTCTAAAGAAAAAACATGTCAAGACCTCAATCATTCAACCATGTAGGTTCTATTATACCAAGGTAACCATGGATTATCTTATGCAAGGCATGGTTGAAATGGACAACCCTAAGAGTTAGGTAACTAAAACCAACAATGGTATAAGGTTTACACTTATTTGGGAAACCATAAGAGTTAGGATACTGGAGGAATATAGTAGGGTTTATCCATATCATATATTGGGAAAATGGTTTTCCACTCATCTATCCAATAATCATATCTGATATGATTGGGATGTTTCCCGACCTAAATAGGTAGGTTTTGAGAGGAACTATATAGTAGACTCATTTATTATTGAAATATGGATAATAGACCATTAATAGATATGATGTATTGAAAAGGGGTCATCATCTTAGTGGGAAAAAATTTAATAAAATACCTTATTAATGAATTTAAAACATGATAATCCTATAAAAAATATTCTATTATAAATGAATAAAGTCACCATCATCATTAAACATAACATTGAGATTAATCCTTGGGAAGTAGAATTTAAATTTTAGAAACTTATTAGACTATTAACATCCGAAAATTTCTTAAGAAATATACTATATGTTAGATAAACACCTTACTAAGTAAGTAAACTATTAAATTTGTCCAACACTTGAAATATAGATGCTTATGAGAATAATATCATGATTCACATAAGGTTTAAAAGTCATTATATGTAAAATTACCTAATGAACTTTAGTCTCTACTCATATACTCAATTTGATTATGTATTCTAATTAATAGGTGAGACTAAAGGTTTCTTTAAGGCTAGATCTAGTTATGGAATTAATTCTATTATCATCAATGGAAATGTTTGAATAATGTGAATGAGTTCAAGAAATTTTTACCCAATATTATAAAAGAGTTGATAAAATTTAAACTGGTGCATACAATTTCCAGTTTTTATTTTTCTTTTGATAGTAAAAGTGAGTGAAAGTTGAAACTACAAGAAGAAAATTTAGTTTTAAAGTACAAAAATGTTTCTTATAATATACAGTAAGTGGTATTTAAACCTAATTTTATTAGTAAGGTAATGAATAATGATTATATAGGATAGAATTTCAAGGATACCTAAAGGGGTTTGTGAAATTATATTGAATTTCCTCCTTAAGTATTAATATTATAGAAACTAATTCATTGATTTTGAATGGTATATGATACCAAATGTATACATTATAAATGTTGTGAGTATATAAAAGTTAAAAATTATGGGAATATTTGATAGAGATATTTGTTTAAATTTGAGTGATGGAGGATAGAGTTTATATATTAAATATTTGAATATAAAACTATATAACGATCTTATATGGATTTTTCATATATTATGTGTATAGTTATTTTTTTTGATTTATGTGTATAGTTATCTCATTTCTCTTATATAATAAGAGAATTTTTTTAGTAACCAAAAGTTTTTATGAATAATATGAGATAATACACATGGTTTATGATTCATCAAATTCTATAACATTTTTAAAAAAGAAGATATGGAAAAAAAATTATCTAGGATAAAAGTTTTAATCTAGATGTTTTTTAAAATATGATGATAGGTTTTCTTGGCACCCATCAGTGGAAAAAATAAATAATAAAGTCTTATTTTTATAATAAAATTCTACAACCACATATAATTTTATATATAATATATGAATAATGGTTTATATTTTAAATATTATTACAAATATGAAAAAAGTTTCATTTCCAAACATAATTGATTTTTTATCTTAACATGATATTCTGAAAAGAATTTAATTTCTAATAGGATATTGTTTCGACTAAGAGAAGTTAAAAGTTAAAAAATAAAATATTATTCCCATCAAAATAGAAATTTGATGTCACTTTGTCCTAAAGGAGTTAAATATGTGTTGGTAAAGAAGTAATGTAAATAGTTACATTAGTTACCAAAATATTTCAAGGAAAATTTTGATGTAAATGGTTCTAAAAATGATGATGATGAACTTTAAAATATTTATAAGTAGATATCAGAAGTTGTTAACATCATAAAATATCATGTTGTGGAGTTAAGGAGTTTTAATATGTTCAAGGAGTTGAACATTTTGAATATAATTCCTAAATTTCACAATTATTCAAACTAAATTGCTTTATATACATTAATCAATAACTAGTATAGTGGTAGGGTTTTATAAGGTTGTCACATAGGGGTTTGATAGGAATACATAAAGATGTAATGAGTTTATCAAATATAATTAAACTGTAGAAAACATAAGTCTAATCTGGTAGTCTATCATATATGATATGTTATTCAAGTTCTTATGTATGGTTTCTGATAAATATTCTTACATGAGTTTAAGAATATAAAATATATCATGTTTTATAAAATTAAATCTCTAATTTATCATTCATTCATGTTGTTTTCATATATTTTATGAAGTGAAATGATAATTTTCCCCTAAAATTTTGGATTTGAGTTTAAATTAATTGATGATCATCATAGAGTATTATGGGTTTTGATGATATGTTAATGTTAGAATGAGTATAATATTATACTCGATACAAATAGTTTCATATTATATATAAGTAATAAAATCACGAGGTAATAAGTAAAGACTTATTATCTTGATTGGTTTATCAAAGTATATCACACAGAATTCTATATGGTCATTGATATACTTAGGGGTGTATTTTTATTATGAGTCCCCATTAACTAAGGTTGGAAATATTCCTACCATTATAACCTTCATACATTCATACCTTTATTACATTTCTTCGATGCCTAAAAAATCAGAGGTGGTTGGGTATATTGTTGATAATTTTGTTAGTTTATCTCAACCAATATGGGATTTTTCCTCTCATGTGATGAGTAAAACCATTTTTCCCCTTGATTGAATTAGATTAATTAAATTCATGACCATACACAGTTGAGTGATATGTTATGTTATTAGCTACTTGGATAAATATAATGTGATGTATTCATTCAAATTGGTTAGTTTATTTCAATGAATCATGAATGTATGAGTTGGCCTATACTGGATTGAAATATTCCATGTCTAATGGTCACTCAATGTTATATAAAATGGTATTATATAGGCATATATATGATGCATATGATATATCTTATGTGTAAATGTTCATATGGAGATATGAGTAAGTCTAATCGAGGTCACACCAAACCCTTTATAGCTTGAGTATCACAGATGTTTTGATAGAGGTCACTTCTTGATTACATCTATGAAATCCCAATTTTATATTATTTTAAATTATTCTAAGTCCTATAGGGTAACACAGTTAGACAATAGAATATGGATTAGATTTTGGATAAATATTTTGTTCCAAAATAGAGAGAGTTTGATAAACTATATCCAAAGGGGTTTTGATAAATTCATAATGAGATGTGAAGTTTTTAAAAAAGTACTTACAGGATTTTAGTCTGTGTAGGAGATTATTGGAAATTCACTGAAATGGTTATATCATATTGTATTATATACCATGATTTTTATCATAGGGTATGCATGTGATTCATATCATATATTACTATATCCTGATATTGTATAAGGAATGAGATATCTCTATTGTAGCATATATTAGGATAAGATATGGACGAATGGCTTCTTCAACATAAACCACATGGTTTACCTTCTATTATGAATCAACATATTTTTTAATTTTTATCTATATAAAATCATTTAAAACATTCAAATGATTATGAAATCCCAATGGGCATGCATTGTGGGTAATGCATGTCTACTACCATGCGATTGCAGATAACTCTCAACTCATGACTCCTGTATCTCTTAATTAAATGAGGGGAACCTATATAAAAGGAAGATATGCTCTTATTAGGTTTATAGATGTATTCATGACACTGGTAATCCATATATGAATCTCTCTTCAGTCGATATTACTGTTTATCTTCATGGATAAGATACTGTAACACCATTGGTGTCTAAGGGTCCTCTCATTGCAAATGAGGATTCCAGTGGTTGATGACATCCCTAAGGAGGAAATATTTTTATGGTAGTTTCTTTTTTATCACCATCAATAAAACTTCATCATGTTTAAAATACATTTAAATTTTTCTATACAGGTATGCCTATATATTTTATGTTCTCTATATTTTATGTTGGTTTGGTGATAATAGATCAATCACATTATTGGGTTTATTCCACCGTAATGATGATGATATTATCCTAAAAAATCATCAATACTATGACCAATTATATTCATTTTTATGATGTTAACATGATAATTATTACATGATAATATTTCATAAAATATTATTTGAATATTCAATTATATTTAAAATTAGGATTATTTTATTTTGATTATACTTGTACATGTGTTTTTGGTTACTTTTAAATAATTTTATTTTCACATGGTATTAACATTAAATATTTATTTGAAATTATGTTTCATGTTAAATTTTTTACAATAAGGATTTATTTGGTAAAGTTTATGATAATTAATTTCTTGACCTTTTCATAATTATATTATTGTTAGTCGAGAAAATAAAATTGATACATTATTTTAATTGAGAATTTATTCATGATTTATTTTAAACAATCATTGATGATTGATGTTAGTTCACCATTATGTTATAAATTAAATAATGATATTATTATAATTGTCATTATTCTATATGAATTTTTATTATAATTATTATTCTATAGTGGATTTATTTCATCACATGATGAAAGATGATGGACGATGATGAATAGTGAAGAATGAGGGAATTTTTTATTCATAAAATTATTAATTTGATTCCTATATTCTAATTTATTCAATAGTTTTAGATGAAAACCTATTTTTGGGTGATTGGACTTCCCACTAATCAGGGTCCTTCGATTCCATTTTCTTCTTTTATCAGGATATCTTTCTAACCTGGATAAATGGAACTATGACAAGGGAGGGTTACATTCAACAATTTTACACTCAGTAGTGGTGGAATGAAATGGTTTAAGGAATGTTTTAGGATCAATGACGCTAATTGAGGATGGTTTAACATTATTGGAGAAAGTTTGGAAGGACGACATAAACAAAAAGGGATGAAATACCAGTATGGTTAACACAAAGGTTTAAAATTTCAATGGAAATGACATAAGAGGTGAAATTTTATTCTAAATAAATTTCCATGATTATACAGTGTGTATTCCTCCATATCAAGTTTCATGTTGTGTGAAACTAGGGTTATGAATTTTTACAAATATCACATATTGTGTAACCATGGGTCGCATAAAATATATTGTGGGACTGTGTATCATGGAGTATACATGAGTACACACCAGGTTAGTATCCTAACCCCATACATTGTGTGTTCCGTCAAGAACACAACATGTATATTGGTGACTCAAATTGGGAAGCCCCATGTTCCAAGTCATCTGAATAGAATATACATAATTTGTTAAAAATTATTATCATGTATAGCTAGTGATATACCTTGGAATATATATAGAGTACACACTAACTAGGCTATGTGGTTCCACACACCATATACCATAAAGCACATGTAGTGTACCTTTATACGTGACATGAAATCCCATGATAGTATACATATGGTTAGTTTATAGGTCCCACATATTTTGTGCCCTTTTGGAAACATCATGTAGGTCAACCCCACATGAACTGAGAAGCTATAGAACACACCTAGTTGATGGACAAGGCTTACACATTGTGTATAAATGGGGCACACAACATGTATTATCCTGTATTTAGTATTATATATATTATTATTATTTTGATTTTATAATTTTACAAGTTGGTAGTCTATTATAATCATTTTTTCTATATAATATATGATAATGAATATATCTCCATCATCCAAGTATTGTTTCAAATGAATATGGGTAGATGAGGTCCTTTATCTTCATAGAGTTGAAAGATATAGAGAGAGATGGTAGGAGGAGACACAGGGTCAATAACCCCTAAAGGCATACCAGTACTAGGGTACAGGTCCTCTATATACTTAGTAGTGTAAGAAACCCCCTTAGAGAAGGGTCATAATTCATCTACTTAGTTGAGTAGGTAACCCTTAGTGAGGGGCATGGGTCCTTAGTTTATAGAGTAGGTAACCCCCTTAACTAATTCACATCCCACCCAATAAGAAACAAGTCCTCCATCTAGGTCAATAACCCATGCAACTGGTAGACACTTTTCATAAAGGTGTGGTTCCCTCACTAAAGCATAGAGATATGGTGTGGTTGTTAATGGATTTATTCTATTATTCATACACTAGGGAATATTCTTTCGTAGGGGATAATATTCCCTCAGTTGATATACATTCCCTTAGTTGTTATCTATCATGTCTTTTATATGTTATCTTACCCAGATACACATTAATCACCATGGGTTCATCTTTTTAAATAAGGTGTTCTATTGGTAAATAGATAAATTTTATTTATAGGCATGGTTGTCATGAGCCTGTGATAATACTTGAGCCTCTTTTCACTAATTAGTTGAGGTTTGAGGTGTTGATTTGGATATTTTATTGGGAGTAATACTTGACTCATGATTAGAGTTAGATTATTATGCCAATGTAATTATTGTAGACAATATTATAGAGTATATGGTTGTTCTTCTTGAGTCAAATGAGACTAACCATAGGCTCAATGCACTGTAGGAGTTCTAAAATTAGAGGCTTCCAAGATTTTGAGATTCCCTTAATATTCTTATGGAATAGGGTTAGTCAGAGTCAGTGGCATGAGTATTCCATTTGGTTTGAACACTTTTTGACTGGTTAATGATTCTTTCTTGAGTTCCTTACACTATGAAATGAGCTATTGGGGGTAATATTTTTCTCAAACTCATCGTGGAATTTCTATACCATGGTTAGAGTTTGATCCCTTATCAAGATGTGGTTACATATGGAACAGTTTATGATGATTTGATTTTAGGATATATTGGACCCTTCACAGAGCATTATAAATATATCCAAGTATACATTGAGTCCCACGTACCTTATGGGTATTCCTTGGACATGAAATTCAATGGAATCGTTTACACTTATTAGTTCAATAAGGGCCTCCAGAGAGATAATTATTGTAGGGTTTTTCTCTTATGTACCTCCACCAATTTTAATTTCCTCAAGTGATCAATGGTGGTTGAGAGTTTTCTAAAAAAGATACACCCTAGTTTTGGGGACATTCTAGAGTTCTCCCTAAAGATAGCTATAGTGGTTCTATAGACATAAATCCATGATAAAGTCTACATTGAGACCAGGAACCTTCATGTTATTTAAACATTATCCTACTAGGAGGTGGTTTTTGGTTGATGATTTGATGGTGTAGGAGAAGTTAGTAGTGGAAGATACATCAACCCACTTCTACCACAGTCACCTCCATATGGATCTTATCAACAACATGGTTATGGTATATAGAGTTACAAAAATATGTATTCAGTAGATTGTTATGATTAGATGATTCATAAGCGATGGACCAGATGGTATTTCTTAAAGAAGGGGATCACATCATTCTCTTCTCAATTTGGATATTATTTTTCTCCCAGTTTCTTATCTTAGATGTAATATTGGATTTTTTTAGTGAGGATCAACCCTAATGGAGAAGGGTTCTCAATGTAGTACATATATAAGGTTTTTTAGTCATTCCCAATGTGTAGAAAATATGGTTACACATTATATTATATTAATCTATGGGGTGTGGTTTTGGTCACTCGGGTTTTTGAAGGAATTTCCTTGGTGTATGGAGTCAATAGGGTAGTTCATCTAAATAGTTAGGACCATACACTTTGTATTATGGTGGTATGGGTCACTGATAAGTAGTGGTATGTTTTTTTAGTTTTTTATGAAGATGAATCCATTATTTATGTTCTTATCAGTAGATTTCTCAAAGGAGTGATAAGAATAGAATGAAATTGAATTATATAATGGATAGAATACTATTTGTAGATCGATATGTGGATGTGAGGTACCCATGATGTTTGAGGAAATATTTAACAATAATGTTTGTGTTTTCCTTATACCTTGAACCAACAACAAAGGTTTGTATTCTATGATAGAAAGAGTTGATGGTAAATTTGATGTAATTACTAAAGAGAAATCTTCCCTATAGATCTTATAGATTTTGTATAGAAACTTCATTATTGTGCTCAATTTATGGTTTTAACATGGATAAAATATTCTAATGAAGATATTATTTAGGCTACAACTAATGGTGGGGAGTTCAATGCTCTCTAAGGACGTTATAATTGGTAACAAAAATCTTCCCAGTGGATTTTAATAGTTTATAAATTCATTTCATTCATTGTAATCAGATGACCTTTTCATGAAAAAGAGTTATTAGGTAAGGAGTATTATCAGGATTCATATAATGAAAACTTATTCTTATGTTGGGGTATTTCTTTGATATGATATTGATTCAATAGATATTATATTTATATGGAAGATCGGGAAACAATTTTTAAATGGATGTGATGAAAGGGGGTGTTCCTTTCCTATATGGTTGGGTCCTAGGTTTTCTTAGATCTTGGTACATGAGAGGAAGATCAAGAACATGTGAGGATGGCCTATTTTTCTGCACAATATTTTTATAAGATTCTAGGTTAAGCAATTTAGGTTGTTTCTTTTTGGGGGAGAAAAAGATTAAATTTTGTGTTGATGTAGTAACCTATATTTTTACCCAAGATGGACTTAGTCCATTTTTTATTTTTTAAGTATCAAGTCCCTAAAAATGTTAAAATAGTAATTTTAGAAAATTAAATGACCTAAAAATTTAGTTATCCCATTGGTTTCAATGAATTGTGTTTATCCTTAGGCTATGGTCTAGTAAAATTACAAGATATTTTATTATTAAGGGATATTTAATATTTATTTAATAAATAAGTATTTTTTTTCATGAAGGCAAATAAAGATAAATCCAAGCAAGCACCTCGGATAAAAATTCTATCATTTTGGTTGTGTCTAGAATGGGATGTTTTTCCTAGTGAGGTATAAATTATGTTCTTGTGTGTTGATTGATGGACTAAGAGTTTTTATACCATTAATTAAATCACAAATAATCCATCTCATAACTCATAAGAATAAACTATTTTTTTAATTATTCAAGACTCCAGATGTAGTGTTGAGGTATCCCAGTGGTGGTGGCATGGATATACTAGAGGAAGTGCAGTCATATATTTTTATGTGGGTTGAATGTCAATTTAGAGTAATTGAGAAGGGGAATTGAATGGGTGGTTTTCAATGTAAAGTCAAAAAATGTTTTAATGGGTGGTTACACATGGAATTTATGGGGGAAATTAATGGGTTAAAATAATTGAGTAAAGTGTTTTCATTTTCCAAAAGAGGCATTTTTTTCTATATTTTTTCTAATTTCCATAAAAAGATAGAACTCTTGGTGAATATGTAATAAAGATGTGGAAGAGGGTGAAAAAGGTTTGTATCCTTGAATAAGTGGTCAATAGTGATCATTATAGGATCAAAATATAGCTTCCATCATGAAATCTATGTAAGATATTTTGTTATTTGACATTACCTCATTCTTTATAAACTTGAAACCTTATACTATGATTGTTTCTCTTTTTTTCCTAATGTTAACATTATAATTATTACATGATAATAATTAATAAAATATTAAATAAATATTTCATTGTTTTTAAAATAAGGATTATTTTATTTCAATTATACTATTATATATTTTCTTGATTTCATATTAATAATTTTATTTTAACATGGGATTAATATGAACTATTTATTTGAAAAACTTTTCTTATCGTAAATAATTGATGATGAGGATTGCTTTTGTTAGGTTTATAATAAAAATTAATTTTCCATTGTTTAATAATATTCTTCTTTGTTAAAGAAATAATTTTGATAAATTATTCTTGCTGAAAATTTATTCATGAATTTTCATTAATGATTTTTTTATGATGGATGTTGGTTTTCCCTTGTGTTATAAATTGTATAATGTTATTATTATAATTATTATTATTATTATTATTTAGTGTATTTTATTCCTCACATGATGAAATAAATAAACAATAATATTTTGTGATGAATAGAGAAGAATAGTGGAATTATTCATTCCCCATATTATTATTTTTCTTCTTGTATCATGTATTCTTTGAAAAACATGGATGTGAAACAATTTTTAGGTTATCATACCTCCCAATTATCATTATATTTTGTTTTTATCTTCATCTATTACTCATGATATATTTTAAACATGGATATATGGATGTACAACAAGGAAGTATAATGGACAGTGAGTTCTCATGCGGCAATGGAAGTGAGATACATGCCCTATCAAAGTTTAAGTTTGATGACAATGATGGAAGATAGTTTTTCATGACTAGAGGAGGCCTTGATGGTTGGAAAGAACAATAAGGGATAGATAACCAGTTTGGGTCGAAGAAAGGTCATATGTGATAGGTGGAAAATTTATTCTTCTAAAAAATTTATAAATATACGACATATAGTCCTTCTAATCACACCTCATGTATCATGAAATCCAAATAAATATGGTTACATGTCATTATAAATATCACACTCTATATTAAAATGAGATAGATTGTGTTTATCTCATGACCATACACCTTGGTGAGTACTCGAATACATTCTAGGAAAATTCAATTGACCCACACACACTATTTGGGATATCAAGAACATGTCAAGTATCTCAAAAAATTGAACTTTAGTGGCCTTACAAGTCGATTCACCTAGAGGGACCCACTATATATTATAAAGTGTAATTATTTTATAGCTGGTGAGATTCCCCAATGTGTATTTAGAGTAAACATTGACCAGCTTGAAATTTTTCACACACCATGTACTATAAAGTGCATGGACTGTATTATTATACATGACATGGACTCATGTGGTGGTACATGTCTAGATAGTCTATAGGTTCCACACATTGTGTTCTTTTTTGTAAACCTCGTGTAGAAAAATACCACATGGATTAGGTTGTAGTAATACATTTCTGGCTACTATTAGAGGCTTATGCACCATGTACATAAGGGGTGAACACCCTATATAGGACAATCTTTAGTATTTTTCATGTATTCTCACCTGAGAGTTAGAATTAAATATATGGGTAGTCCATTCTAAGTGTTTTTTAAAATAAAACTTTATAGTGTGTATCTATTCATCGTATAATTATTTTAATAAGGAATATGGATAAATTAGGTCCTTTATCCTGAATGGGTTTGATGATGGAGAGAGGGAAAGATGGTAGGGGGATACATAGGGTCGGTAAACCCCCTTGCAGCATACTAGTATAAGGGCGTGGATCTTATGTCTAATTAGTAGAGTAGGAAACCCCCTTAGTGAGAGGGAACATGTAATCCACTTAGTAGAGTAGGTAACCCATTTTATTTATCCATTTCTTGCCCTTAAATTATAGAGTAGGTAACCCCCTCGACTAATTCACATCCTACATGAAGAGGCACAAATCCTCCATATGGGTTAGTATCCCCCTCAATTAGAAAAAATTTATAGTGAGGTGTTGGTCCCCCACTAAAAACAAGATAGATAGCATGGTTGATAGTAGAGTTATTTCATTCCTTGTGCATTAGGAAGTGGATTTAATTAGAGATGATATGCCTTCATTTGTGCGATTCCACTCCATGGTTTTAGAAATATGACTTTAGAGTTTTTATATGTCATATGGTTTGAATGTCATGGGTTATATGATATTCTTAAGACCCTTAAACATATAAATTATGTGGATATGGAATATAGTTAAAGGAGTATTTTTCATATATCCATGATCACCACCAATTTGTGACATAAATATGGGTTATAAAACTGGGACTCTTTAGATTTAATTATTTCTAAAGTGTCGCTAGTTTCTTATGGATTATGATTCTTTGAGGAGTTAAGTTTTGATGATAAGGACTTCCCTGTGTCCCAAGGTATTCTATTTGTGAATCATATCTGGGGTATTCTTACCTTATTTTTTATTTCACTCTTAATAATAAAGATGATCTAAATTTATTTTTCATATTACCTTTATGTTTTTGGGGTGTCATACTGAGAATATTTATACTCATCATGATATGTGTAACGAACCAACCTGGAGTTCCATCTAACTAGGCTCCTGAACCCGTTCTCTATATGGCCAGAAGAACATTCCCAATCCCCATGGGCTGGAAACTAATTCCTTGTAATCACATAATATACCTTGGGAATTATTTCACCCTAAAACCATAATAATAAATCAATATAGGAAATAAAATCAATAAAAATTCAACTATAGATAAAGATAATTAAACATAAAAATGAGAAACAATTGATAAAAAAATAATAAAACTACATAAAAAATACATACATATATATATATATAAGATAAATCATATAATTCAATGGGACAAACAGATGATACAAAACCTCGATGATGAAAAAAACCCTAAACCACATCCGAGGAGGTACAATGTGACAAACTGTCACCATCTAACCATACATCCATCATAAAATATCCATAATATGTATTTAAAACTAGAACAAACTTGGACCTATAAACAAATTAGTGTGAGCTAAAATCCTAGTAGGTCACAACAACAAACTAAATCTAATTAGTCACTTTCATATTAAATTATAAAAATTCTAGTTTTAAATACACTAAAAAATAAACATTTTTCATAAAGTTTTACAAAATAAACTATAACACATAAAAATGTATTAAAAGTACTTTTCCAGAAATTTTTTTAAATTAAAAACAACCACTTGGAAATTACTTTTACCTTACCAATACCTCTTTTCCAAATCACTATATTAAATTTCTAGCTTAAAATCATTTTATAAACACCTATTTTAGAAATACACAATTCAAGCTCAAAAGGGGTTTCAAATTTTCAAATGGTTTTCCAAACATCATTGAAAACCAAAATTTTCATAAATCTAGGAATTCATTCCTAAAACCATGGTTTCAAAACCCACACACACTTGGAGTTTTTAAAACAACCTACACACACTTTTACATTTAAACCATTCACAAACTCTTTGGAAAATAAATTTATACATTTTAATGAATACCTTTCAAACTCATTAAAAAAATATTTTTGGATAACTCTTTAAAATCGCACTTACTCTGTCACACCCCAATTTTTATTTTTCCATTTCATTTTGGTTTAACTATTTTTATTTGGATTTTCATTTAAATTTTGGGAGTTTCGTATTTAATTTTTGAATTTTGGGATCTTTTTACACTATCACATGGTTTGTGTCCACAGTTAAGGTGAAATCATGCGCCCTCTTGATGATGATTCCATTTCCAATTCATTCTCCTATTGAATGGTTAGGGTGGTATTGGTAGTACATGGTTTGATCCAAAATTCAAAACTTCTATAAGTAACCATGCAGGTCTTGGGGTGTCCCTGAATGAGGCTACATAGCTTGAGCATAGTTTGTCTAAACCATTCTAGAGTCATGTGTATGGATATACAATTTTTAACAGGACCAAACTGCATAGTTTGTGCATGGTTTCCCAAACCATGCATCCAAACCATGCGAGTTTCCTATGAGTTTATTAATTGATGCATGGTTGGTGAATGGTTTTCTAAACTATGCAGCATAATCATTCATAGTTCCCAGATTCATTAAAAATGGCTTTAATCTTTTTACCCCTCTCCATTTTTAACCCCAAACCTATGTGACCTTAGAGAGGAACATCCCCTCTTCCAAAATTCCTCCTTCTCTACTCCCATGGTGAAATAAAGTGGTTTCTTCAAGGTTTTAGAGTTATTTCTCAAGGAGATATTTTTCTATATTCTTCATCTTCTTCCTTCTTCCATTTTCCCAAGGTTTACTCTTCTTCCTTGGTTTCTTTGGTCTAGGAATCATTTTTACATTGATTTATTTTGGTTTTTTTGTCTTGTTAAGGATCATCTTGGGTGTTCTTGTCTCTTTATAGCTCTTTGAATCCGTTTTGGGTTGTTTTTTGTCCAAGTGATTTGAGTTTGAGGTAGTTTTCCCTTTTTATTTGGAATTAAAATTTAATAAACATGTATTTCTTAATGTTTACACCTTGTTTTGAAAATAATTAGTGGCATATATTATTCTTAATGATTATTCGAAATGAAACCAATTCAATTTCCTTTGAATTTAATTATGTGGAATTAGTTTATTTGGACTTGCACACAAAGTGTTTGATAAAATTCCTAGTTTCACTTTATTAGTATTTTGAGGTTTCTAAATCATTTTTTGGTCCTATAAAAAATTTTCTAATATTTTATGAGATTCTCAGTGGTTTTTTCCTTCTTTGAAATTATTTATCACTCAAAGGATATCTAAATTATGGTTTCCACCCTTGAAATTAGTTCTCTTTATAAAACTCTCCATGGGATAGAACTCTCGTTCCTTTTCCATGTTAAAGTAAATGGGAGGCCCTTGGTATCATAATTACCTTGTGAATTGATGGTTGGAAGTAAAGGGGTTATTCCTTGGGGTTATTCAGGGGTGACACTTAGTTGTCTGATTAATGTGGTAGTTTATGTGTATGTTTTGATTTCTGGTTCTTTATAGAACACCCATATCTTATAATCTTCATAAAAACCTAACATAGATAGTAGAATATCTAAGAATGTTTGTTGCACTAGTTTAGGATTACACTCTGGCTAGTGGTCCCTTAGTATGGACAGCTCTTATTTGGGGATGTTTCCCCTTGGTTAGGCTAGGTTGGGTGTGATTGGGTTTTAGGGATATTTGAGTTCATTAGGTGCACTGAAAAGATGCATCAGGTTCATTATTTTCTATATTTTCTCTTAAGATCCTAGGTATTCTCATGTTTCCTTAGTACTTTTTAAACTATAGTGGATAATCTATGTGGCTTACTAAATCTGGTTACTTATGTAAAGCTTCCCCATTGCCCTCATTTTTTCTTCATTTCTCCAAATACCTATTTATGATATGTTTCGGTGGTAAATATGAATTTTTTGTTTTTAATTATCCTATGAAAAATGTCTTCTTTGGAAAAATGTTTCATACTTATTCTCATTTTTCAAATACACATTAATTTATACTCTTCCCCTCATTCTATAAAATTCAAGATATTTCCCATTTATAAGGGATTGTTTTAAACAAAAGAAAAATGGTCTTTGATTTGTTTTAAAATGGAATGTTTAAAAAATCTATGTTTATATATTAAATTTCAAACTTGCAATAAATGAACCTTTTATTTAATGAAAATACATAGGGAATAATTTACTTGGGTATGGATACTAATTTTAATACTCATTTTTATGCTTATATTATTGTTTTTAGCTTCAATTTTAGGTTATGCTTGGTTTCGATCATCATGGAGAGAAGTTAGGTTTTGGGTTTGGTGAGTGACATGTGGGCTCACATGGAGATTTGTATGGTTATCAGGTCTTGTTTTGTTTTTTTTTAGTTTATTCTTTTTTGTTGCTATATATTTTATTTTTTATTAGGATGATAATTTATCTTTATAATTATTTTATTTATTTATCTTGGGAGGAATCATTACCATTGTCTCTCTTTGATGCCCATGGTTCTTTTTTCTACCCAGAGTGATTGAGAACGCACCTCCGGGATGTCACGGGGTGGCTTGGGTGACAAGTTTGGGGTCTAATAGGGTTGGTTCATAAAAAAATGGAATTAGCACAAAGCTTATTTAGAGGAACTAGTTTTAAGAGTTCCCTTTTTTATTTGGGTTTTCAAGGTAGAAGGAGTAGGACTGTTAAGACATGGGGTTTAGGTAAAAGTAATTGTCTTTACAAGACTTCTAGTGTAGAACCTTAGGTTACCATAGGAAGTTTTACTTTGGGTTTTTCATTTTTATTTTTGTTATTTGTTATTTTATTGTTGTTTTCCATGGAATTGGTTGATGGTGCTTAGTTTAATTTGTTTTTGTGGATTTTTTATAAGGTTTTTTGTGCTTGGGGAAAGAAATGGGAGTTAGACCAGTGGTTTTGATGAGATCATAGGGCCTAGAAGTCCATGTGGAGCTGAAGACATGGTCCTAAAAGACTCTCCATGGTTATGGTGTGATTAAAATATGGTTTCCAAACATATAGACAATTCACCCATTGACACCAATCCCACCCCATGAATTTTTTTAGGTCTGTCTAATTTTACAATTGTTTTGAAAACCATGATTTGCATAATAAAACCTAGAAAAATATGAGGAATGGTTTAAAACCATTGAGGATAGTTTTTCTTGACTCAATCTTACCAATCCTCTTAAGAAAAATTTTGTGACCTTTATGCTTAAAGTATGGATTTGGAAGTGGTGGAAGTTGGTAATTAGGTCCAAGTTTTGATAAGACCTCTCCTAGGAATTATTTAAGGATTTTTTTCATCTGACAGTACTTCTCTGAGGATGTGATAGTTGCGAAGGTGATGGAGATGTGATTCAATCAGCAAGGTGATAGATAGGTGTTAGAATTCATCTATCATTTTTTGGATCTATTTTCCTATATCCTATACTTATCTGAGGACTATTCTTTAAAAGCATGACATTTTGAAAATGGTATTTATATTGAAATTCATATGAGGGTGTCACATTTTTTTTAACCACATTTACCTATGTGGTGAGGGAAGATTTTTGGTTAGAGTCTATGTTAATGGGGATTATTGAGTCATTAAAACCACCTTTAGTCTCTATATTCAATGAAGGGATTTCCAAAAAAGATAAGGGGAAGAGATTGTATGTTTTTTCTGGTGGTGGTGGAGTTAAGAGGTCTTTTGATCTTTCATCAGATTCTTCCAGGCATATGACCCTAGTGAGTCATCAATATGGAAATCTAGGTTACAAGAAGCCGTGTTCCCAAATTCTCCAATGACCTATCATGTTAGTGGTCATCTTGGACATCTCTTGAAGTTTTTAAGGGGTTTTAGTCAAAAGAAGAGTTGAGTTATATCCACATCCTTGAGGAAGTTTATAGCTCAATCAGATGAACATGGTGTTGGTGGAAGTTCTTTTTAAGGGTTTTTATGTAAATTTTTCTTTCTTTGTAATGGTTTTATCTTGTGGTGTCATATTTTTTTAGAATAAAATAGAGTTTTTTGTATCTTTTGGAAAGTCCAATTCTCATGGAAATGTATTTTGGTAGAATTATAAATTTCATTATCTTATAGTGGGAAGTGTGTTCCATTTTGTGTCTTGTTCATATCATTTAATTCTTTCTGATAATGTCAGTTGGCTATTCTGGTTTGTAATCTTGGTTTCAAATTGGTGGCATTAGTATGGTGTCAATATAGGATTCTAATATGGTGTGGATTCCACCCTAAACTCCCATATTTTTTAAAGGTAAAAACTTATTTCTACCTTTCCCTTTTTTCACTTTCCCCTTATAAATGTGCCCATAAGTTATTCATTTTCGTCCTAGGTCAACCAACCTTGAATTTACCTTCTCCATTGTTGAATGTTGTACTCTTGGATGGGGGCTGATGGTTGTGATGATGGTAAGGTGTTTGGCTTGTGGCTTGGGATATTTATCATCATTTGAGAAGTGGGTTGATTTGAATGGTTTGTTTTGGGTGGGAATGAAATTCTTCTCTGTGTGGTTCTCAAGGCCTTCTTAGGCATGAGGATTTGAGTCGTGTCAGTGTGTGAAATTTTTTATTTTACCTATTTAACTAGAAATATTGAGGATTTTGGGGGACAAAAATCAGTGTGTTAGGAATAATTGTCACAACCTGATTTTTATTTTTCTCTTTTATTTTTTTCTCATTTTTTCTTTGGATTTTCACTTTATTTTTGGGTGTTTCATTTTTAATTTTTGATTTTTGTGCTATTTTTCCTCTATATCATGGTTTCTATGTATAGTTAAGGGGAAATTGTGCAACCTCCTGATGTTGAGTCCCTTTTTAGTTCATTTTTTTCTTGCATTGTTAGGGTTATATGAGTATTTCATGGTTTGTTCCAAACTATGCGACTTCTAGGAGTAATCATACAGGTCTTGGGGTGTCCCTGGATGAGAGAAAACGACTTGAGCAAGGTTAGTCAAAACTATGTGGGAAGTGTGCACATAGATCTATAATTTAATATAGAACCAAACCACATGTTTTCCCAAACCATGTCAAAAAACCATATGGGTTCCTTGTGATTCCATTAAGGGACAAGCAATTCATTCATGATTTTCTAAATCATGCATCCTAATAGTGTGCAGTTCCTACATTCATTAAAAATGGATTCTTACCTTTCTACCTCTCTCATTTTTTACCTTGAACCTCCTCCTCCCCAATTTTGATTGTATGACCCTAGTTAAGCTCCAACCCTATTCTTCATCCCACCCTCCACTTCCCATGGTAAAATCAAGTGGTTTATTCAAGGTTTTTTGGTGATTTATCAAGTTAATCTCTTGCTTTATTCTCCCTCTTATTCCTTATACCATTTTCTCTTGGGTTCCTCTTCTTAATTTGTTTTTTTGTTCTAGGTATCATGTTTCATTTGATTTATTTTATAGTTTTTTTCTTTTTAGGGTTCCTTTTGTGTGTTATTGACTCTCTTTATCTCTTTGAAGTCATTTAATGTTACCATTTCCCAAGCACTTTGAGTTTGAGCTAGGTTCCCCTTTTCATTTGGCCTTTAAATTTTTGAAACATGGATTGATTGATTCTAAAAACTTATTTTGATACTAATTAGTAGTATATATTATTTGGAATGATTAATTAAAATGAAACCAAGTAAATTTCCTTTGAATTTAATTTTGTGTAATTAGTTTATTTGGTCTTACACACCAAGTGTTTGATAAAATTCCTGGTTGTCCATTATAAGTGTTTTGTGGTATATAAATGTTGTTTTGGTTTTCAAATTTTTTTTCTAATATTTCATTAAATTCTAATTGGTTTGTCTATCCATATTTGAAATTGTTTGTCACTCAAAGGATATTTGAGGCCTAGTTGGCACCTTTAAAATTGGTTTTATTTAGAAAACTCTCATTGTCATATCACTCTTTTTCATTTTTCATGTTAAAGGAAATGATAGGTACTTGGTATGGGACTTCCCTTATGAATTGATAGTTGGAGTCCAAGGGGGTTTATTCCTTGGGTTGATTCAGGGATGATTCTTAGTTGTGTGATTCATGTGGCATCTTGTGTGTATGTGTTGATTGTTGATTCTCTTTGTCTCACCCTAATATTAGATTCATCATGGGAACCTAGCATATCTATTGGATTATT
This sequence comes from Viscum album, assembly GCA_963277665.1. Lineage (NCBI taxonomy): Eukaryota > Viridiplantae > Streptophyta > Magnoliopsida > Santalales > Viscaceae > Viscum > Viscum album. Next base: position 640,820,545 of record OY728131.1, on the reverse strand, counting down.
GGATAATTCTTACTACACTAGTTAAGTATTACACACTGGCTAGTGGCCCCTTTGTATGGACATGATCTTTTTGGGGGATATTGCCCCATGGTTAGGCTAGGTAGGGTATGACTGAGCATTAGGGATGCTTGATTGCATCAGGAACACTAACAGGATGGATCATGTTTAATATGTTCTAGATTTTCCCCTAAGATCCTAGGTATTCCCGTTTTTCCTCATCACTTTTTTATCTATGGTGGATAATCTGGGTGCCTTATCGGATCTGGTTACTTGTGTATGACTTCCCTATTTCCCTCATTTTTCTATTATTTCTCCTGCTACCTATTTATGATGTGTTTCCTTGTTAAAGATGTATTTTTTTATGTATCTTATGAAAAAAAAAATGGAAAAAAATTCACACTTATTCCCATTTTCAAATAAACCTTTATTCTTACTCTTCTCATCCTTCTCTAAAATTCCCAATATTTTCCCCTATAGAAGGGATTATTTTAATCAAAGAGGGAAATTGACTATGATTTGTTTTAAAATTTAATGTTTGAAAAACCTGGGTTTATATATTATATTTCAAACTTGCAATAACTGAATCTTTTTTTAAAAGTAAATGCATAGGGAATCATTTAATTGGGAATTCCTACTAAATTTTAATACTCATGCTTATACTTCTATTCTTATATTTATCTTTAGGTGTAGTTTCTGTATAGTTTCAATCTCTATGGATCAATTTTGGGTTTTGGGTTCATTGAGTGACCCACAAGATCATATGGAGTTCTATTTGGTCATCATGTTTGGTTTTGTTTAGTTTTTAGTTTATGCTTTCTTTTTCTTACTGTTTATTTTATTTTATATTGCACTGATAATTTAATTTTCTACTAATTTTTTATATTTATCTTGGGTAAAATCGTTACTATTATATCTAATTGATTCCTTTTTTTCCTTTCACCACCCGAGAGTGATCGGGAATGTTCCTTGAGGATGTTGCGGGCTAGCTCGAGTGACCGATTCAGGGTCAACTCGGGTCGGTTTGTGACATACTCTTTCTTTATTTAGAAAATTTTCACAATACCTTTTCAAACTTTTAAAATGTAAACCACACAAAAAAATTAATGAAGAACATATTTGGGAACCACTACATCTAGTCACACAACAATGTTAAACAATAAGAGCATAGGTTTCAAACAACAATATGAGTATCAGGGGATACAATCAAAGCATAAGGATAAATCCACTAAATAATCCTAAATCAGATTCTAGTGTCATGGTCATTATCCTAAGGATCTAGTAATAAATGACCTTAAATAGAGACAAGGAACCAAGGTCAGCACTACAGAACAAGTCCACGTCCCTAGAATTCCTATCGAACTACCTAAAATAAATATACCTAAAATTCTATAGTCCACAGGATTAAGGATGATTTTATCCCTAGAATTCCTTCATCCATGGGATAAATGAAGATAATTTCCCTATAATTTCTTCATCTATTGGATTATACAAAAATATATTTCTATAAAAAGGTCTTGATACTCCTTCCGGTCTAACTATCTCAAACTATCCAGGAATTAATCCCAATTTAACTATCTTCACTGGGGTTTTCCCTCACACAGGTCACAAAATATCTACATAGGACTCCCATGAAGAGTCAATAAAGGAGGTGAGAAATCAAGCATTACATAAATAAAATATAAAACATTTTAAATCATGGACACCTCACCATCCACACCCTCAAAAAAATGATCCCCATATACATGAAAAACACAATAATCTTGTACAAATGCGCCAATAATAAATATCCACTCATGGGATCACAAGAAACCACGGGAATATAATATTAAAAATGGGATCAAGAGGGTTTCACACCATTTCTGAAAACTCATTCTTCCTAAAATACCAAACAGGACATCTATTTTCAAACATTCTTAGAATCCCAAGTCGATTCACCATTTACAAAATTCATCTCAATCTACTCTTGAGACCAATTTTATGAAAACATTATTAAAACTCAATGGGGACTCACACTTTCCATTAAAACCTCCTTTGAAAAATATTAAAATCCACTGATGAGTTTCAAAACATAATCTTCATGGGATAACTCACACCTTTGAAAACAAATGATCCAATTTTATTACTTTAAAAGATTTAAATACCTTAAGGTTTTGATATAAACAATCAACCAAGGTTATAAAAAGGTTTATAATATAGCACATGATGTTTAAAACACCACTTTTTAAAACAAATAACCCATGAAAAATAATTTCAACACTTTCAAAACACCCAAATAATTAGTTTTAAATTTAATAAATTCAAGTACACTTTTTAAAACCCAAATTCAATGAACTCCACCACTTTTAAAACCAAAATCATTCTTTAAAATCCATTTAGGTATTTTCAAAAACTATTATCATGGAATCTCATCCCATGCCAAGGTTTAAAATCACTTTAAATAACCTTTTCCCATCATGGTTCATATATATATATATATATAATTTAAATAAAAAACCATTTTAGGCCATCAATAAACTAAAGGAATGTAATATAAAGTGATAACAAACAAACACCTACCTTGGTTCAATGGATATCATGCTAGAAGTTGTCACCTACGATGGAAAACACTCCCACAAGCCAAGAAATTGCCTCTATAACCACCACATGAGAAAATCCCCATGATTAAAACCAATAACTATCCTAAAATTAACCCAAATAAATATTAGGGTTCTACGTAAGATAATAAATAAAATAAAAGAGAATGAATAAAGTAGAGGAAGGGGTTTATAAGGATTTACAATGGAATAATCCACTTGAAATCACGGAAGGATGCAACAAAATGAAAGAGGAGAGAGGGGAAGACCCCAAAGAAGGTGTGATTAGTTTTTATGAGTGAGATGGAGGATAATTGGAGGGTTTGAGACTTAAAATAAAAAAGTTGAAAACATATAATTTCCACTTTTAATGAATCTTTCCAGGTGGCATGGTTTGGCCACAGGGTTTTCTAAACTGTGCACGCGCCACTATCAATCCAAAAAATAACTCGCATAGTTTTCCCAAAAGGCACCGCATAGTTAGAAAACCCATGCTCTAACCATGTTAATTGGAACTATAAAAATGTATAGGTTACTCACATGCTATTAACACAATTTACCAAAACAAGAAAAAGGTATACTCTACAACCCATACTTACCAAATGTCTCACATAGTTTCTCCTAAGACCCATACGATTTGGACTTAACTGTGTGCCACATGTGCTAAAAAACATGCATATAATAAGGTGAAATAAAATACTATATTTGAAGGTATAATCACATGGTTTCCACTAAATAATTAATAAAAATCTTGGATAGCAATAAATATTAATAAGTTTACATGTTTTAGGATGAAACTACATGGAAATTTAAAAATAATCATAAAATACATAAGACCACATAAAATAAACTATACAGTGGAATGTAAGGTGTCACAATTCTCCCCACCATGCCACTTTATTCCACCAAAAAGTGTAATGTTAAATTATAGGTCAACAAAAGAACCAATTTTAAAATTACTCTCAAGAAAAATGATAAATACTCAAACAACTAAGTGAATCCTAAACAAAAATCAATCGGAAACTGATCAAGGATAGATAAAAAGAGATGGATACTAGGAATTAGTCTCCCCACCATTTAGAACTAATATATAATGGTGGAACAATAGGAAACTTGTTTCCACCAAACAAGAGTATGTCACCAAAAAACCGAATTCCCAAATCCCCAAAGCTAATTTTAATGATCTTCACCATACAAAGAAAATGAAAAAACTAGAATACATATCCATGGTAACCAAAAAATAAAGATTCTAATGACTAGGAACATTACCCAAGAATAAATGACATGGATACAACTTAAGGGTCACATCTGATATATGAGGTTTTTTCGATCACAATTCCTCAAAATACCATTACTTGGTGATTTTGATGGAAAACACAGCCTAGTGGTATCCATGGTCCAACCATAAATAAAACTATACCCCAATAAACTATCTATGAATCCTAGGTTATTCTAATGTCCAAATTGGACAACAAAAACCACCCCATGGTTGCACACAAGGGAAAACCAAAAAAAGGGTATGAATGGTTCCCAAAAGAAACACTTCCCATAAATGGAAACCAAAGAAGCACCCAATAAAACACTGGTCCAACGATTCCTCAATCCAAAATGATTCTAAATTAGACAATAATAAATCCAAAAAGGACACAACCAAACTCCCAAAGGGTGTACAAAATTATTTTAACTCATATATCAAACCTTAACATCTTCAAGAATAACTCATCCACCCATCAAACCAAGGTACAAGGGTCTAAACCACTTAACCCCAATGACTCCAAAGCACCTCACTCAACCAACATGGCCTAGAACACTCCAAGAAACACTATAAACATGAAGAAAACACATGCCACTCTTTTTGAAGTTTGTCTAGTGTTAAAACACAAAGAAGTAAAAAGCCCTAATTAGATTGTTCAAACTTTACACTAGACCTTTCAAGGAGGAATACATCAAACCATGTGATGCATAGACCCTTACATGTTCATATCCTCAAAATAACACCAAGTTTTCCCAAAAAACACAATGGAAAAATAAAAACACATGCTTTATCAATGCATTAACAACCCCATTTTAAAGCACCAAACCTTTAGAAAGAGTCCCAAAATCCCATTTTGAAAACCAAGGAACCTTTAAAATTGGGTTTATTTCATTAAAAACCAAATATAAACCATTTTAAAATTTCATCCCAAAGACCTAACTCGACTTGGTAATTTAAAATGTTTCCAAAACTAATTTCAAAACAATCACCAACTTATTTTAAAAACAAAACACCTTTTTAGGTCTCATAATGAAACACACACCCATGTTTTTAAACCTATTCAAATCCATTCCCCATTTTAAAGCATTCCATGGATAAAGATATAAAAAATACACTAAATACAATTTGAAAATCCATGGTTTCCCTTAGAATCAGAAACCCATATTTCACAACATTTGTTCACTTGAGTAGAAATATAAATCAAACATAAAATTTTCCTCCAAATTTCAAAATTATATCAACTATTTCAAAACATTTCATGAAAAAAAACTCATTTTACAAGAAATCCCTAAGGCCTTATTTTTATACCAAAAACACTTTTTTCATGAAATTCATTTTTCACCCACACAAATTTCATTTCATAGCACATGATAAATTACATAAACAAAGGAATAACATAAGCCTCATTAAAAAATCAATCAAAATATACTAACATATCACAAGACCATTTATGACTCTTTTCCTAATACATTAATATGCTAGTAAATTCAAGGTTCGAGGGGTCTAAATAGAAGAACAAATTGGTATATGAGACCATGATGGACTTGGAAACATGGTTAATGACTGCATTCCAATCATGAATTGGTACCTATGACATATTAGTAATTGAGTGTTTGGTTTTCATATGCATTTTCAAGCCCTATAATCCAACCTCACTCTTCAATTCCATTTTTCTGTCACCATATCAAAAATTAAATAGGATTCCTCAACATAACTCAATCTAATCCATTGACTATAAAACATAATTTCCATATAAATCAAACCATAATCCAACAAATCTATCAAATGGAAAACCAAAATCAAAGAAAAAATCTCAACTGCCCATGGAAACTCAAGGCTCAGGGTGAGAAAGAGTTTACAACACTCTCTCTACACCAACCTCTAGAGTCCCAACAACCTTATATCCAATCTACCAACACGCCAAATAAAAAGTGTTCATTTTAAAACATAGGTCCCACTGAGATCCTAGGATTTGATACCACTTTTTACCAAACTGAACCAGGGTGAAATCTAACCTGAATCCTAAATCGATCTTCAACAGATACTAAAGGGAATTCCTAATCCCCAAGGGATGGAAACTAATTCCTAGTCATCACAGAATAAAACTTGGGGACAATTTTAACCTCATACCATAATAATAAATCAAAATTGGAAATAAAATAAATAATCATGAAAATGGATATGAACATAACTGAACATCCAAATAAGACATAGCTTAAACCAAAATAAAGAAACAGTATAAATAGATATACATAATCTAAATCATATAATACAATGAGTCAAAAAGCCAATAAAAATCTCAAAGTTAAAGAAAAACCCAAAAATATTTCTAAGGATCCACTATATAACCCAAGGTCACCATACAACAATACATCCCTCCTAGAAGATCCCTAATAAGATATTCAAACTTGAACAAACCTAGACCTTTAAAATCTAGGCATGACCTAAAATCCCAACAGGTCACCAATACTCGCTGAATCTAAAAGAAATAACTTCCTAAAAATTATAGATTTAAATGCACTATGAAAATAAAAAAATCATAAAGTTTTATAAAATAAACTACAACACAAAAAAATTGTGTTAAAACACTTTGTCTAGGATTTTAATTAAATAAAAAACAATGATTTGGAAAGTGAGTTTCCCCAGCTAATACCTCTTTTAAACATCACAATTTTAAATTCTCACCTTAAATCTATTTTAAAAATGTACTTTTCAAACTAAAAAGTGGTTTAAAATTTCCAAAATATTTTACAAACAAACTTGAAAACCAAAATTTACATAAATCTAGTCACATCGGCCTAAAACCATGTTTTCAAAACCTGCACACACTCATACATTCGAAAACAATACACACGTGCTTTTACATTAAACCTTCTAAAAAAACTATTTATAAAATAACTTTCTATATTTTAAGGAATAAATTTCAAACTCATCACTAAAATGGTTTTAATGCACTCTTTAAAATCATACTTACTCTTTCCTTATTAAAAACAATTTCACAATTCATTTTCAAACATTTGAAAATCAAACCATACAAAGAAGAATGGAATCGCATAAGTAGGTATCACTAAGAAAAATCAAACAACAAGGACAAACAAAAAGAGAATAGGTTCCAAATAAAAATATGAGTAGAAAGGGATACAATTAAATTATAAGGATAAATCCCCTAAATGATCCTAAATCAGATCCTAGTGTCATGGGTGTCATCATGAGGCTTTAGTAATAAAGGACCTCAACTGGTGATAAGGAACCTATACAAACACTACTAAACCTATCAACATCCCCATAGGTCTCGTTGAACTACCTGGAAATAAATGTCCCTATAATTATTTTATCCATGTGATAAATGATGATATTATCCCTAAAACAAATTTTTTCATGAGATAAATAAAGATAATGTCCCTAGAACTCCATCTATGGGATCACGAAAAAATATATTTCTATTATAAAGTCTTAATACTGCTTTTATTATAACCATATCAAATTATCTAGGAAACACTCCCTAGTAAAACCACTATTTCCACTTGGGTTTTCCATCACACGGGTCACCTATTATCTACCCAGGACTCCCATGAGAGTCAACCAATAACTTAAGTAATAAATAATTTCATGTATAAAATATAAAAAAATTAAAATAATGCACACAACACCTCCCACACCATCACAAAAATCCTCCACATATATATTATCTAACAACCCAGGCTTGACGTACATGGATATTATATTCTTTTTGAGAAATACTCAATACATTACACAAACACATTCCCAAAGACCATACTAGTTTAGTGTCTTTGGAAACTAGGAAACAAAAACAACTAGTTATTAAAACATCAACATCATCTCCTTATTTTTCCTTCATAACTAGAACCCATTTTTTGACACAACTTAATTAATACCCTTATTCATATATTGGGGAAAAGAAACATAAAAATGGGTGAGATAAAATGATAAATAAGTTAAAATAAGGGATATATCAATCATATCACAATCATAATACATAAGAACATAAAAATTGAAAACCATATCCTGCATATCAAATATCACGATTTCATTTCATGGAATAAATCATAATAGTTTATAAAGAATAAATGAACATATTCCCAAAGGGGAAAACATAAGACATGGAATTTTTGATCTACAAATAATCATATAAAATAATTTGATATTAGTCAAGGGTCATTTCCAAGACCATCATAGTGGACAAATTCCATTATTGAATTGAGTTCACTCCTTATTCTAGCCATGTATTACTGAACTAGGTTTACTTCCCATTCGAGCCCTATATTACTAAATCGAGATCATTTCCCAATCCATCCATTTTTATCTCATGAGAAATAAATATTTACATAATTTATTGGAGGGATATATATTCCCCACCCATATGATAATGAAATCATTCTTATATATGCCACAAAAACATAAATAATTCATTATAGCACAACCTAAAGAATAAAATGGGTTTCATAAACATCATTCAATCATAACATAATCCTTGTAAAACAAATATATTTCATAAATATAATTAAATAAATAGACATAATCATAACACAGGAATAATAGTGATAGTATAATTGAAACATAACCCCATTAAATAATTCCATCTTAGATAGAAAATAATTTTGATAAAACACTTGAAATTAATTCTTGATGAAAATATACTTTCTTCTTTAAAAATGTTTTCTTTTCTCAAAATGACACACAATTTAAAAAAAAGAATTTATTTTAAAATAAACATAAAATCTTGTAAACGAATATTCTTGTAAATAAGACATTATAAAAACATAAAAATTCATTAATGTTGTATAAGTTAAAAAGAAAAAATTCTTCTCATAATTTTTTCAGATAAGTGAAAAAATACCTTGTATCGAAAATGAAAAAAGATTCTTTTCATACATTTTAATAAAATTAACCAATGGGTAAAATTGGATTTAAAAACTTTTATAATAATAGAAATAATATTTTATAATTCTTATTTAGGAAACATATATATGGATGATAAATATACTCTAGTAAATACTTACATATAAACAATATCGAATAATAATGAGATTGTGAAATTATCTCTTACCTTAGGTCTAATATCCTTTGTATATATCTAAACATCCTGTATAATGATTTAAATATTTTAATTGACTTATTATAGAATCATATTCATTTTTATGATATCAAATACAATTTTATTATTATCCTTTTTATAATAAAATTTCTTTATTACCTGTCATTCGGGTATTAACTGCTTCATTTTCTTATGCATGTTTTGTCGAATAAGATCTGATTCTTATTCATAGGTTATAGGTATATAATTTCAATAATTATATTAATATAATATATATAATATTTATTCATTATATAAATTTATATAATTCATTCTTTAATGTAGATCTTGTAAATGAATCGTATCGCATTGTGGAGACAGTAGGTCATACGTACGCACGAGCGGCAATATCATTCCCATAATTATGAAATGGTATGGAAGTTGATGGTATAAATTTTGTTATAAAATTGATATAATGTTATAATAATCATATATAGTTATTATTTCCATCATTTCACCCATCCAAGTAAAGTGGTGGTGAAAAATAGATTACACCACGGTGTGGAGATGGTAGGTTGTTCGTATGCACACGTGGTGATTTCATTTTTCATAGGATGGATAGAAGGTGGGATATGGTTGTTCCATAATCATAATAACATATAATTATATAATTGATATTTTATTTATTACTTTATAAGGGAAACAACTCATGAAGAGTAATTAGAAGAAGAAATAAGTTTTAAAGAATTGGTATAGGAGATTACCTCTTCTTCGATGAGCTCCCACTAGATCTCCTTTTAAAGCACTAGAGTTGGTCTTTGGAGAAGACCAAAATCTATAGAATGTGACTAGAGAATTTTATAATGTAAATTGGAAGGGTATGTCTAATATTTAAGTCTCAAAGTTAAGTGAAGAAGTGAGGGAGGAGGTTCTCTTTTATAATTGAGGTGAGGGGAACTTTTGGAATCTCCAAAATTATTAATTTTTAATAAAAATAAAATCCCATCCAAAACTCGAAAAAATGTCATATTTTATAATATTAGATGATATAGGGTTGGAATATAATCAACAAATAAATTTTAGAAAGGTTTTTCTGTCAATTTATTCCTTATCATTTTAATTAACCCTTAGTTATTCTATTTTAATTTTAACTAAGGTAACAAATGTTTCAATATTAAAATACTGTTATTTTTACTAATTTTATGTCAATTAGACCATAAATTAAACATATAGAAAATTTTAGACCATATAATAATTATTTTATATGTTTAGAAAATATTTTATGATTTTTAAATAATTTAATAAAACATTATTTTGAAAAAATATCAATAGTGTCAATTTTGACACTATTCACTTCTTGGATTTTTATATATATCAATATAAGATGTTAAAATCAAATAAGATATTTATTATATCACTAAGGGGTCAAGGTCATCTATAAAATTATTTGGATATATTAATTATCCAAAATTATATTTAATTTAATATTTTTAATTACATTAATTTGATATTTTCATTAATAAAATAATAACTACATCAGTTTTGTGTAATTATTTAATACAATTATTTACTGGGTAAAAAATAAAAAAAAACCATGAAAAATATATCTCTTATATATTTCATAGGAATATTTATAGTCAAATATATCTTTAAAAAAATACTATATTAAAAATGTTATATTTATTAAAACATGAATTTGAAAACATTAACATCACTTTAAATAAAATATTATAAGTGTCGTAATATTTTCCATGTGGTTTCAAGTGGTCAATAACTCGACCCTTGGATTATTATGGTTGATATATACTATAGAAATAATATTTTTTTAAGTGTTTTGGTCTATTAATGGTAATTATTATTTTAATTAAAATTATTTTATTGATTTTTTCATCAATTAAATAATTTATGCATCATCATTATGTAAGGCTTTAAGGTAATTATTTATTTCCTTAAAAATAAATTACCATTATAAATAAAAAAATTTAGATTTCAAATTAGTATTTATAGTCTAATTTATATTTTTTATAAAATTATATTAAAAATGATACAGTTATTAAAATTTGAGTAAGACATATTTAACTTTTCATTAAATAAAATATATAAAATATATTAATCTAATACAAGTGGCTTCCAAAAGATACCATTTAGACCAATAGATGATTTAGGCTAAAACACCCTCATCCAATGATATTAGGAAAAATTTTACGGTAATTTTATAATATTATTTTTACCCTTAATTACTTGATTTATCTTTTTACCGTATTAATAAAAATTACTAAAGTTACTATTCAAAATCCCCAAAAATAAAAGGAACCTATTTATATAATTTGGAAAAAATTATTTCAATTATGGAATAAATTTTTCAAAATTTAAAACACAGAAGTTTTAGTAATTAATTTAAAATTAATCTCGTTGTCGTAATGAGAAAATGGGTACTAAAAGTTAAAACATGCAAAATATTGAAATGTTTTTACATATAAATTCAATGTAAAATTAATTTCAATGACCTAAATTATATTAACTGATAAATATATAATCTATTTATACTTTAAAACCATTCAAATATATAATTTAACACTATAAATAAATTTTATGAAAAATTACTTTTCAACCAAAATGTATTAGTTTTTTACAATTCATCAAAATGTGAAACTTATGAGAAAAATATCAAAAAATAAACCATAGTTAATTTTGATACTCCTATTTCAAAGAAGAATTTTATTTTTTCAAATAGAATATAAAAAAGTGTCAAAACTATATTTAAAATGGGTGTGCCATCAAAAGATAGAAAAACTACAATTTTTTAAAAATACATCTTTTATCCGAAAAATTGAATTTGTTCTTATATCATGTCTTGAAAACATATATGATGAATTTTAAACATTATAATGGATATATATTAATAAAATACATCAAAATTTATTTTATTATTTTATAAACATACTTATTTTATTTTAAATACTTTTTTATAAAAACATTTTCTTTTATAAAAAGGGTTTTATTTTCATTTATAATTAATTTCTCACCGAATAATTAATTAAGTGTAAAGAATATTTTCATAATTAAATTAATATTGTTCATACTCATCATTATAATGGCTAGGTTATAAGGTAATATAATAATATTTAGTTGTTTTCTTAAACTCGGACTTGCATAAAATGAAATCTATCAAAATAACTTGAAATTGTGTGTAACACAAGCCAAGCATAGTGTTGTGTATACCACAAGCTAAGCCGGTGTTTTGTGTAGCACAATCTTATCTTGGTGTAGAATATAACAAAGGAAATCACAAAAATTTAAAAAACTTTATCTCATAAAATTCTTGGGGTGTTACATTCTACCCCCCTTAAAATGAATTTCACCCTCAAAATTCATGTCGGTTATAAAAGGATTGATACTTGAATGTTTATTTCATAGAAAACCCCACATTGTAAAAATGAATACTAAAACTTATTTTTAAAAAGGAATGTTAGAAGCATAATGATTCCCCAAAGTAACACATCACTGGGTTTCTACATAGGAGAATGTAGGTGGAAAGTGAAAACATGGATATGGAAGAGAAATCTAACTATCAGGTTCTGATGGAGAGTGATAGAGAACATGGTTAGGAGAAAGTAAACAATCAAAAATTCTTAAATTCGTGATGATCTAAGGGGCCATTTGATTCATCATATAAGAAGTTACTAGAATAACATTTTTGGTTTCAAGATCATTTCCCTAAAGTTCAAGATTTTTTCATTAGAATAAATACTTACTTAATTTCAATACAATATCACCGTTGATTGTGCCTCAAAAAATTTCCACTTCATCTCTTATTCAAATAAATGAAGTTTAATTTTTCATTCTTAAAGCGTTAGCAGATCATGTGATCCATAAATAGAATTATATGTCATTCCATCTATCTTTATCACAAAAAAAAGGTTATCATAAGTTATCAAATATGCATAAGTCCACCTATGGTCAGATAATACTTTATTCTAACAGACTTAATCTGATGTTTAACTTAAACTTTCCATAAATTGATGACCTTACAATCCTTCTGAAAGCTGAAAATCTAAAACTTTAGAAATAGGTGCACTAAATCATCGAAACCTTTACCCCCAATATATCATAAGGTATATTTTTTTGGTTATATTCCAAACATGTGAATGTATTCATCATGTATTTTCTTGAAACATGATAACAACTTGAATTACCATAGAACCATAGTGAAAACATGCAATATTTTTAAAATTAACTATTTTCACATACCATATATCCAAAAAATTTAATATACTCAATCCATGATATCAAAAATCACTTTTTCATCATATGATTCCTATGTTGATTAATACTATCAAACATATCTTTATTTTCTTATCCCAACATTATTCACATATTAAGGGTTATCCTTCCCTTAATGTGTTTTCCAAAAATATTTGATTCAATTTTAATGGTTACCAATACCACTCATCATATACTCTTAAATATATATTAAAAACCACAGTGGATAAATACATCGATATTTCATTATTCCATAATACCATAAAAGTGATTCTATAACATGATTCTGAAATCCCATAACATAAACACTCAATCATTCCACCACTTCGTTGTCATACTCTACATCGCCAAAAGTGATCATATGTGATTTTCCTTTATATTTTTTCTCAAGAGGTTTCTAACATTGATCATCATCAATAACCCTTGGATTAGGTAATTGGTTATCATAATGTCCCATTTCATTTCACTTGTATCATTTAAGTGTGTGAGGTACATTCTTTGTATCCATTTCTCTATTCATATTATTAGTTATATTTTTTCCATTACTGTGACACTCAACTACCTGATAACCATATATCCTACACTTAAAACTTTTTCTAGTCCCTTTAACAAAATTCACTCCATGTTTCTTTCCACACTTTGAGCATAATGAAATTCCCATCTTCTTTTCCCCATGGTTTTGAGATTTTCCCTTGAACTACATCTTCTAATTCTTATCAAAACCATGAGATTTATATATAACCCCAAATTAAATTTCTAACTTGATAGAACAATGAACAATATATTCATAGATATTAAAGTATCTTATGTATAAATCCCTTTGAATACTTTGTTTTAAGCCACTGATGAATCTATCAACCTTACTTTTAGGTTGGATGATAATGCCAGAAGTGTACCTTTTAAGTCTTGTAATTTTTTTTTTGTTATGTACCAACTGATTCATCATTATTTTGATTAAGCTTAAGTAAATAATTTTCAATCTTAGTAAGAAGAACATGATAAAATTAATTATTGAAAAATAATTTCTTGAACTCTTCTCATTCCATATATTCAATTTCATCTTGTTGCCTTGTATTCTTGATTATAGTCCACCACTGTTCTTCTTCACATTCTGAATGATAAACAGAACAAATGAATTTTTCATGTTCTGAATAGTGAAGGATGGAAAATATTTTCAATGGTACTGGTCCATTTTTCAACAACAAGTGGTTCAGAAGACCATTGAAAGAAGTTGGGCGTTGCCTCATGAAGGATTCAATAGAAATTTGTTCCCTTCTCTGTTCACTTGGTAGTCCAGAATGATTTATAGTTTATTTAAGTATAGAGATATGGTTTTTCATTACAACTCCCATAACATTTGGTTATTTAGGAGGAAATTTGTTTCATTTAGCATCTCATTCATTATTAACATGGCTCCTTCAGCTTCCATCCATTGTCTAAAATCCAAAAAGAATAGTCTGAGAGGAAAAAATCAAACGAGGAAAACTACATAATCAAGAGGAAGTACTTTCAATATCGGACATCTTAATTCTAATACTAGTTTAACCATGATCACTACCAAAATTAAAGTATTTTAACCTATGATTTGACTTATCCTTAGGTAAATCCATTGACATATCCTTAGAAATATTTCTAGGGATCTCACTAAAGTTTTCTCAACCTAGTTTCCAAAGGTTAACTAAACCTTCACTCTAATACTAACTCTAACGACCCAAGATTCATGTACATGGATATTATATCCTTTTATTGAAATAGACAATACATTACACAAACTCACACCCAAATACCATATTAGTTTAGTGTCTTTGGAAAGTGGGAAACATAAACAAATGGTACATAAAACATCTACTGCATCTCTTTCTTTTTCCTTCATAACTAGAACACCTTTTTGACACATCTTACTTAATACCCTTCTTAATATCCTAGTGAAAAAACATAAAAATGATTGACCTCATTTCTCAGTAAGGATAAACAAGGGATATATCAATCATATCATAATTATAATACATAAGAACATAAAATTTAAAATCGTATCCTTCGTATCAAAGATCCTGATATCATGTTGTGAAATAAATCATAAATAATCAAGGAACATATTCCTAAAGGGAATAATATAAGACATAGAATTTTTGGCATACAAATAAGCATATAAAATCATTTAATATTATTCAAGACCCATTTATAAGACAATCATAGCAGACAAATTCCATTACTGAACCAAGTTCACTTCTTATTTCAACCCTATATTACTAAAATGGGTTTACTTCCCATTATATCCATGTATTACTAAACCAATATCATTTTATGTTCCATACCTATCTATATCATTAGATATAAATCTTTACCCAATTCATTATAGGGAGATATAGGTCCCACCCATATCATAATGAAATTATTATTACGTGTTCCACATTAACATAAATCATTCATCATAGCATAACCCAAGGACTAAAATGTTTTTCTTAAACATCATTCCATCCTAATATAATACATATAAAACAAATAGATTTCATAAATATCATTATAGAAAAAAAATCATACCATAGGAATAATAGGGATAATATACTTGAAATATAACCCTATTTAATAATTCCATCTTAGATGGAAAATAATTTTGATAGAACACTTGAAATTAATTCTTGAGGAAAGTATCCTTTCTTCTTCAAAAATGGGTTCTTTTCTCAAAATTCCACACAATTTTAAAAGAAAATAATTTATTTGAAAATAACCTTGAAATATTGTAAAGGAATATTCATGGAAATAAGGAGTTATGAAATTGAAAAAAAATCCATTCATGTCATATAATTTAAAATAAAAAACATTTCTCATGATTTTGTTGGATAAGTCAAAAATCACCCTCTATAAAAAACAACAAAAGAATCCTTTAATATAGTTTAATAAAATTCACTAATGGGTAAAATTGACATTAAAATTTTTTAGAATAATATAAAGAATATTTTATAATACTTATTTAGGAAACATGGACGTGGATGATACATATACCATAGTAAATACTTATGTATAAACAATGTCGAATAATAATTAGATTGTGAAATTATCTCTGACCTTAGTTCCAATATCGTTTGTATGTATCCGAATTTGACAACCCATCCCAGAGGGTCCTGTTCCATGACTACCCTAAGTCCACCTCTAATAAGCCAGGGGCTAGTGACTATCATCAAGTAGGCATTTCCCATAAAAGGGAGGCATTATCATAAAGTACCTATACATATGCACACATCTCCAAGAAACACAATGATGAAATGTAAAAAAATTGAAAGAATGCATGTATAAAACTAAGATCCCATAACTAGAGTACAATAGGAATGAAAGTAAAAGTAAATAGGGAAAAATAAAATCCAACTACAAAGAGAGTCTATATATAATTCCAACTGAAACTGTAAAGAGTCTTACCTACTCCAAGTGTGAGGACTAAGTCAAAGGTATGCTCCTGGTAAAAACCTCAGTATGTCCATATCTAGTTATGCTCCACACACTACATTATCTCTTAGTAAACCAACAAAATGGTTCCTATCTACACAATCCATGACACATGTAATCAAAACCCATACAGGGGCGAGTATAACAATACATAGTAGGGCACCTTGAAAACACTAAACATGAAGCACCAAGTATAGTCATCTTAATAAAAGATGTAAAAATGTATCATAGATACATGAAATATAAAAACCCAAATATACTTATGAAAGACTTCATTCCATTAGGTGGTCATAACCAATATCCATCCATAGGATTCTTCTCAAAGAGTCGCCCGTTCTGGGAGAACTCACTCCATGGTCCATGTTATCATCAAAGACACTTGACAAAGAGGTCTAGCTCATTTATCCCCCGCCCAAAGAGAATGTACTAGTCTGATAAGACTATGATACATAGATAGGGATCACTCCTAGAACCATTGGGGTACACTACAGACCCAATCTGGATCAACCGACTACATAGGGGATTGTATGCCAATGATTCTACAAATCATACTGATACGGCCTACTAGATGGATGATCAATGCCATACTCAGGGTGGTCATGCTAATTCCACAAACTCCACTATGGATGGTATAGGATCATAATCCAGTATCTTGTAGGGACACCAAAACTCTATCTGAGACTCGGCCTCTCGTAGGGATTACAATCCAGTGATGTTGATGTAATGTTTCATTATACCCTCGAGGTAAGAACCATGGGAACGCACTCAACCTATAATGGTCTAAAATGGGAAAAATAAGGGCCTAAAATATGAATAAGGTACCCAAAATTGGTCTTTATTCAACCATATTAAAATCAGGGTCATGTTTCTACTGACCAAACCTTTTTTGGACGCTCCGTTTTGGAGTTATGACTGTTTGAATAAAGCTTTCCGCAGACTTGCAAGGGCTTGCGGACCTACCGCCGCGTTCGGTCCACCTAATACCATGATCGGTCCGCCTAATGTGTGGACCAGACTCATATGGATTGAATGTCATGGTCATTCCACCTGTCATTCCTGATCGTCATCTACAGTCGACTGCCCGTGGAATGGCCACGCGGTTGTTGTGCCCGCAATAACTCAAGCTGCCGTGAAACCACAGTCGAACTCCATGTTAGATTTATGTTTTTTATCATTGTGGTTGACCGTTACTAGTATCCACCCCAGTTTCCATAGATCTGACCTAGTTCTAACCTGGGTCTGCCTCATTTGGCCTGGCCCACTAGCCTAACCCGACCCACTGGCCTAGCCCAACCCACCGACTCACCTGGCCCCAGCCCACCTGATCACCTAGTCCCGTTCACACGTGGCCCGCATGGCCCAGCCTGCTCTGTTTCTACCACTACACCAATTTCTAACTCCACATCTACCACTACCAATCCCTTTTCTGTCGTCGCGTCCCATGTGGTCTCCAGCAGCATCCACCTCTGCCACTCCCGGCTACACCTCGTGGCTCTACCGCCGCTACCCACACATGGTTAGACCACCCGCACATGGGTCGCCATCATGCACCACCACTGATCACTGCCATCACACACCTTTGGTACCTTCTATGGACCATTTTGCCTCTTATGATTCCAATGAAAAAGGAAAAAGTCATAGATCTGAGCTCCTTGCATCTCGATCTACATTGATCCAGCCTCTATTGTCAATTTACCTCAAATTCAAGGGTCTGATCAAGTTCAAAACCACTCAACAATGTCAATATGAGACCACAGGGATTCAAATGGTGAATAATGTGATCAATTAGGGAGAAATTAATTATAACAAATGTTTATCATCACTGACCAAGTGTTCTTGTACAATGATCGAGAATGGGGGATACGGGTTAGAAAACCATATTAAATAAATCCTGTAAAATAAAACCTCATCTCACAATAAGCTCAATTAGTGAATCAATATGTTCATTGATTAATTAATGTTTGTCATAGAAATAATTAACAAGGAATAAAACAATTAAAATGAATTCCCTACTTGGAGTTTGAATCGATTTTCGATGAATAGTTGTTGTGTTTTCATCATTGACAAGATCCTCCAACTCTGTTGGCGCGATGATCCATGATCTGATCCTGATCTATTGTCATCCACCAAAAATTCTCTCCTCCAAAGATCCTCTAGAAGTTATAGGGTTATTAATCTCATACTAGAATTCTTATATAAATATAATTTTAAAGGAAACAAGTTGTTGTGTCAATAAAAATAATTACAATAATTTTTTATCAATTTATTTTATTCATTTTACGCTTGTGACAAATTTTTCACAAACGACCTGTGCCAACCAATGTTAGGTTGCGCCTAGGGTAAATCTATTATTCTGAACTCAGCAGTGCCCTCATATTTCTGATCTGGGCACCCATTTAAGAGTTATTACACTTTTTATGGAAAAACATTTCAGGTAGATATCAAATACTTTAATATTTTTCAAACATTTATTCCAGGCGCACTGGGCCTCAGAATCGCACATTGTCTCAGCACCTGATCTTGAAAAGAATATATATAATATCTAAAAATAATATATGTAAAGTCTGAGACATTAAATTCTCCCCACCTTGGGGCTTTAAAAACCTAAAAATCCAAAAAAAATATCTACTCAAACAGATGGGGGTTCTGAGCATGAATTTGAGCCTCCCGCTCCCATATTCTCTCCTATAGATTCATGTGCTTCCACCGAATGAACACCAAATGAATCAATCATCCTCAAAGGATCCTCTCCTATCGATCCCTGATCTCCATTAGGAACTCAAAAAAGGTCTCTCCATCCTCTAAGTCCATCTCACCCTAGTCGATAACGTGTGATTGGTCATGCACATAACTCCTCAACTACGACACATGGAAGAAGTTTTGTACCTAGTATAACTATGGGGGTAGAGATAAGTTGTATTCCACCTTGCCAACTCTAATAAGTATCTATAAATGGTTGATAATCCTTGGAAATAGCTTGACACTCTAACCAAACCTTGGTAATCCTCATCGAGGTGAAACCCAAAGGAACATATGGTATCCTTCCTCAAACTCCAAAGGCCTCTTTCACCTATCATAATAAGACTTATGATGGTTCTGTACAGTCTCTATACACTCCTGGATGATATTCACCTTCTCTATAGTAGCTTTCACCAACTCTGATCTCATGAGTACTGACTCACCTGGGTCGGTCTAGCAAAGTGCTGGCCTTCAGGGTCATCCATAAAAAGCATCGAATGGTGTCATACCAATGATAGAATATTTGTTTTTGTTGTATGAAAATTACAAAATTGGTGGGTGATCCTCCCAACTATAGCCAAAGTCTAATATGAAATTCTGTAGCATTTCCTCTAGCACCTGAATGGTCTACTCAGTTTGGTCGTCTGTCTATAGGTGAAACATTGTGATCAAGCATAGTTAGGTCCCAAAAAACTCATGTAATCCCTTCCATAAGAATTATCTTCTACATGTATAGGAATCCCAAGATCTCTACTAAACACTGGTATCGAATAGCTAGAAAGTGGGATGACTTGGTGAGTCGGTCAATGATCACCCAGATGGAATCGTGACCCATGGAAGTATGTGGTAAACCCATCACGAAGTCCATTGATATCTCATCCCACTTTCATTCTAGTACCTCAAGTTATTAAGCTAAAACTGCTAGAACCTAGTGCTTATCCTTCACTTTCTAACAAGTAACGCATCGAGAAACAAGCTCTGCAACTCCCTTCTTCATATATGGCTACCAAAACTGGCACCGAAGGTCTGGTACATCTTCACCACATATGGATGTACCTCCAAATGGGATACATGAAACTTCCTAAAACACTCCTCCCGCAATGTCACTAGTACTATCATTCATCCTTAGAATATAATTACGTGATCTCCAAATTTTTAATATCCATTATGAGCATGCCCTCTGGACATCTGAGCACGTAGGGTCTTGCAATCGGTATCCCCAAGTTGTGTATCCCTAACTCACTGTAAGAGTGGAGGGGTGAAAACCATCGACTTTAGGTAATCTACTCCATATCCATCCACAAAGGATAACTACAATGAGGCCAGCTTCTTTTAAGTCTCATTCAGCAACTATGAACTAGATCTCTTACTGAGAGAATATGACACCACATCCCCCATCCTAGGAGTATAACCAATCTCAAATTCATTGTCCTTTTAGAACTCTAGAAAACACCTTTATGTCAATTTTAGATCCTTATTATGGAATTCATACTCAAAACTCATATGGTCAGAGTAGATGATAAACATCTCTCCCATTTGGTAGTGTCACTACATCTTTAAAATGAAGACTACTGCTACTAAATCAAGATCATGGGTCATGTAATTCTGCTCATGTGGCCACAAATGTTGAGAAACATAGGCAATCACCACATTAATCTACATCAATATAAATCCAAGCTCGTTCCCTGATATATCACAGAACACCACATAGTTGATGCCTTCCTCCGATAACCTCAATATTGGAGAGCTCGTCAACCTCTTCCTCAGCTCCTAAAAGTACCATTGGAACTTTTCTATCATCCAAAATGGCTTATCCTTTGAGTCAAAGTTTTCAAGGGTGCTTCCACTATGGAGAAGTCAGTTACAAATCTCTGATATTACCCTACCAATATAAGGAAACTTTACACCTTGGTAACACTCCTAGGTGGCTCCCAAGCAAGCACTACCTCAACCTTCGTTAGATCCACTGCCACACTAGACTATGAGATGATGTGTCCATAAAAATGGACCTCTAGAATCCAAAACTATCCCTTCGAGATTTTCCCATAAAGTCGGTGCTCTCAAAGTGTGTCCAGGAATATCCTCAAGTGTATCGCGTTCTCCTCATTAGATGCTGAAAACACTAGGATTTCATCAATAAAGACCACCATAAACCGGTCTAAGTAAGGATGAAAGATCGATTTCATGAGTCCCATGAACACTACTGGGGAGTTCATCATTCCAAACAACATCACCAAGTAATCATAGTGACCATAATTAAATTTTATGGTTGTCTTTGGAATAACCTCATCCCGTACTCGCAGCTGGTGATAGCCTGATCTGAGGTCGATCTTTGACAACCATCATGCTCATTTCAACTGATCAAAGAGGTTATTTATCCTCAGTAGTGGATACTTTTTCTTCTTGGTCACCCAGTTTAAGCACTGTAAATCTACACAGAACCTCAAGATCCTGTCTGTCCTCTTGTAAAACAAAACTGGGGATTCCTAGGGTGAAACAATGGGTCTCATGAATCCCTTCCTCTATAAGTCCTTCAACTGTATTCTTAGCTCACGAAGTTCTATGAGATCCATTCAATATTCAAGTGTAGATATTGGTGTAATCCTAGGATGTAAATAAATGAATAATTCTATATCCTAGTGAGGAGGTAATCTAGGAACATCTTTAGGAAATACATCCTCATACTCTGCCACTTCTATAAGAAACTGAGGACTCATATCATCCACTGCAATAAGGAAGAGGTTGTCCAACTGATGAGTAATTAGATTCACCCTTCTATGTGTGATCACATCCTGCACTGCATGGATTCCCCTTTCACCAACAAAGAAAAAGTTGGTTCTACCACTACAGACACACCACACTCTTCACTTAAAATAGTCAATCTGAGCATGAACTATGGATAACCAGTCCATACCAAGAATGACTTTGTAAGGCCTCGACGCCGCTACCAAGAGATCCCAATTGAAACTCTCACCTAGAAGATTCAGATCACACTATCGACACCAGTGTGTGATTATCGAGTCTCCTCTAGTAGAAGTCTCCAAGTATAAGGGTCAAGTCAAGAGTTCAACCGGAATCTCCGATTTTTGAATAAGATTTGTGGAAAGAGAAGAATTACTAGCACCTATGTCTATCAAAATAGTAGATAAGGTGTAAAAGACATAGATAATACCTCATAACATACCTAGTGCCTCAGGGTCATAAGCCTCCATTGCTTGCAGCTGGCCTCGTCCCTATCCACTAGATCCCTAAGCCTAGTGTGGACCACCTGGGGGGTGGTGGTAATAAGTCGAACCTTCGACCACCTCATGCTTCCCTGCCGGACAATCTACAACGTTTTCCACCCTGCAGACCACCTTTATCTAATATCTGTATCTATTTAGGTGGTCCATCGACTGTATCCCGATCAGCTATATGAAAGGTTGGGTAGTCTCATGCCATATGTCCCTGACCATTGCATGAGAAACACTTCCTACCCCTTGGATGAATCGAGACATCTTGGGATCCTTACACCATCAACCCAGAGTCCCGGGATCACCTACTAAAGTTCCTGACCCTCTTATATCCCAATGAATACCGTCGGCTACTTGCTACTAAGTTCTTAGTTACCAGGTACCCACTGCTAGCTCCCGCTACTAGTGCCTACTCTACCAGAAAACTTTACACTAACAAGGTTTTCTCAAGTACCCCTACATAAGTAAAAATTCTAAGGGAGACCACAGATTCCCTAATATCTTGGCGTAATCCCTACTCGAAGGTCTGATCCCTGCAGAACTAGTCTCGTACCATTTCTAAGGAGTAGCACGAAAAATCAGTAAACTTCACTGAATACTCTTCCATGATCATACTACCTTGTTACAGAAGCAGAATCTCATGTATGCATACCAATTGCAACGTGGCTGAATATAAATCCTCTATGAAGAGATGCTCAAATTCTGTCTAGGAGAAAGTTATCTTGTCATGTGGCTGAGTCACCAAGCTCCACCATCATACCACAGAGCCCTGAAGAAGACTCGCGACAAGGACTATCGTCTTATCTCTAGGCATCCTCACGAGGCGGAAAACACAGGTGACTACCTCTAGAAAATCCTTAGCCATCTGGGGGTATATATCACCCTAAAACTTGAGAGATCTCTACCTCTAAAACTTTTGCAACGCATTCATCATATGTGCATCTTCAACTGGTATTTTTGTTAGTAGATTTTTCTCGACGTGTGGTGGTATAGCTAGAAAACCACCCGAACGTGCTATATTTGGTATAGGCCCAATACTTATGCCTTGTCATTGGGAAATTCATCTTCCTAATCATGCATTGGAGTCCTAGCTAGATGTCTACATGGAGGCATCGTAAAATAAAACAAGATGTACCATGGTCAATAGAGTATATCCGGTGAGCATACTCAAGAAGGATATGGAAAACAAAACCATCCCTATATGATGTACATACCATTGTTTTCCCTTGATATTAGTGTTATCATGTACTGAGTCAAAAATCAAGTGATCAGAGTCCCTATGTATGGAAACATCAGCCGCTGCACTAACACTGGGGTCCTTAACCTGAAAGCTGAACTTGAAACACTTAACATTGTTTCCCCTAACTAACCTCAAAGTCTCTCATTCCTAAAGTAGAACTGACCTCTTCTGATACCACTCTGTCATGAACCATCCCAAAGGGGCCCTTTCTGTGACTACCCCAAGCCTACCTCTAATAGGCTAGGGGCTATTAACTATCACTGAGTTAGAATTTCCCAAAAATGGGAGGCTTTAGACTAAAATACATGCACACACGCACACATCCCCAAGCCACACAATGCTGAAATGTAAAACAACCAAAATAATTCAAGTATACAACTAAAATACCATACCCAGAGTCTAAAAGGAAGTAAAATAAAAGTAAATAAGACCAAATAAAATCCCACTACAAAGAGAGTATATACATTAGTCCAAATGAAACTATAAATATTCCAACCTTCTATAAGGGTGAGAACTAAGTAAAAGGTATGCTATCAGTAAACACATCAGTCTATCAGGATCCATCTATGCTCCTCCCACTCCCAGCCCTCCTAAAACACCATTAAAAGGGTCATCGTCTGCAAAAGACATGACACGTGCAGGAAAATCCCATTCAAGGGTGAGTATAACAGTACTCAATATGACACCTCAAAAATATTAAACACGTAGCACCAAGTATAGTCATTTAAATACAAGATGTAACAATGTATCACAGATAGAAGTAGCACAAAAACACAGATATACTCTGGAAAAACACCACCCCATATGGAAGTCATGAAAAACTACCATCCATAGGATTCTACTCGAAGTAATGCTTGCTTTGGGAGACTTCACTCCATGAGCCAAGTTATCATCAGAGACACTCGATGAAGAGGTCTATCTCATTTGGGCCCCACCCGAAGAGAACATACTGGTCTAAGAAGACTATGATACACAGAGGGGGTCATGCCCAGAACTATTGGGGAACACTATGAAACCAATCTAGATCAACCTACTATGTAGGGGATCATATTCCAATGATTCCACAAACCCTACTGATATAGCCTACTAGGTGCAGGATCAAAGTCCTACTTAGGGAGGTCACGCTGATTCCAAAAACTCCACTAGGTATGATAGAGGATTGCATTCCAAATTTGTGGAGGGACACAACAACTCAATATGAGACTCAGCCTCTAGAGGGGATTATAATTTAGTAATGGGGATTTAATTCCACACTATACCCTCACGGAAAGGACCAAGGGAATGCACTCAACCTATACTAGACCAAACTAGGAAAAATAAGGGCCTAAAATCATAAAAAGGTACCCAAAATTGGCCTTGAGTAAACCGTATTAAAATTAGGGTAACACTACCACTGATGGCATGTCATTTGTATGCTCCGTTTAGTAGTTATGGTCATTTGAACAAAGCCGCCTGCAGACCTACCGAGGCCTGTTGACCTACTATCATGGTAGGTCCACCTAACACCATGGTCGGTCTACCTACCTCGTGGATCGATCACCCGTGCACCGACTGTCGCGGTCCATCTACCTATCATGTTGGGTCGTCTGTTGTGGTCGACCACCTGTGGATTGGCCACATAGTCGATATGCCGGTGGTAGCTCGAGCTGCCATGGCACCACGGTCAACTGCCACGATCGATTATTGTAGTCGACTACAATCACACTCCGCCCTGATTTCCCCAGATCTGAATGGGTCTGACATGGTTCTACCTGGTACGACCTAGCCCACTGACATGGCCTAGCCCACTGACTTTCCTAGTCTAGGCCCACCTACTCACCTGGGCCTTCTCGTATGCAACCCACCTTGCCCGGCCCGCTCTGCATCCTTCGTTGCACCTGCGTCCGTCGCCGCTTCCGCCACCACCAATACCACATCTGTCGCCACATACCTCAAATTCTCTTACCATGTCCACCTATTCCACTCTTGGTCTCACCCCATGGATCCCCCACAATTGGCCGCATGTGGCTCCATCGCCCACATGTGGGCTGCTATCGTGTGTCGCCACCGGTTGTCGCCACTGCGCGCTCTTGGTCCCTTCCACGAGCCACCACGCCTCATTTGATGCCCAAAAAAGGAAACAATCATATATATATAAGCTCTTTAGGTCCCAATCTACACTGATCCATCCTCATTTTTCAATTTACTTCAAATCCAGGGGTCTAATCGAGTTCAGAACCACCTGACAACATTGATTCGGGACCATGGGGATCCAACTGGAAAAGAACATGATAAAAGAGGGGGAAATGCACAAGAACAAAGGTTTATCATTATTTTCCAAGTGTTCTTGGACAATGATCAAGAATTTGGGATTTGAGTTAGAAAACTATATTAAATAAATTCTGTAAAATAAAACATCATCTCCAATATGCATGATCAATGAATCAATCTGTTCGTCGATTGATCTGTGTTTTTCATAGAAATTCATAAATAGAGTCTCAAGTGGCCCCTATAAGTCCAGTAGAGGAGTATTTGGTGCCAGTCAGTGATGGCCAAGGACTTGGAGGCCTTAAGGGTCGGGGCTGTGAGGATACCTGCCGGCAGATCTTCATGGGTCGCGGTTAGTTTCAAAATGAGGATGAGTCTCCAACTGTGCCACTTCAAGGGGAGCCAGGATCGTCTTCAGGTTTCGATTGTGGCCAATGTAGCCAGGAGGGGGTGGGTTTCTTGGATCCCTTTGACCTAAACATTCCCATCACTTCCCAAAAAGGCAAGTTAGAAGCTCCAAGTAGGTCCAAAGAGGAATTGGGGGTGACTCTGAAAAATCACTTTGATAGTCTGGAAGTGCAGGATGAGGAGCATGTGGATGATGACTCAGGTGATAACGGTCAAAACCATCCCTTCTCGGACATCTTGGACCTTGCCTATGGCAATGGCCCCCATAGCCCAAGAAAAAAGAAAGTGAACAAAGGTAAACGTGACACAGGGAAATGCATTGTTGTCCAGGGGAAAAATACCAAGGGATGCAAAGACTATTCTCATTTTCCAAAACCGATGGAAACCAAGTCAGCCAAGAAGGATAGAAGTAAAGAGAACAAAAGAACAATTGATAGGGATAGTGGTGTCTCAAGTCGAGACACGGGAGTAAGGGAGGATGAGGTAAGGGACTGTTTGAAACTCGTCATTCACTCCAAGGAAGAAATGTTGGAAAAAGTCATTAGACTGAATGCCTCAAAGGAGGATGTTTTAAAATTTTATGAAATATAGGTGCAGGGGGAGGTCACTGATGAGATATATGAGTGGATTGACAAGCAAGACCAAATTGTTGCTCGGGGTTTCAACCGCGGCATAATCACCATGGAAGAGTTCATCCAGAAAATGGACAGGATGGTGCCCCACCTCGAAGTCCTTATCAGTGAGGATCCAAAATCTCAGGTAGGTAACTTGCACTGGGAATTATATAAAGTGGATAACTCAAGCCATCTTAGTCTTGTTTTTTGTAATTCTGTGAGCTCTTTTACCACATAGTGATTTTTCCTGTGAACTTGGTTTCCCACTTCCCCTTAAAGTGGCCTTTTTAATAAAAATATATATTTGGATGGATGGATGATCCACGATTTGATCCTGATCCGTTGTAATCCTCCAAGAACGCTCTCCTCCAGCAATCCTCCAGAAGATCTAGGGTTATGTGGCCAACCCTAGGATTCTGACATAAGGATAAATTTAAATGAAAAAAATTAAATGCATAAAAAAAATGAATTAAAATAATTTTTTATCAAATTATTATATTCATTTTACACCCATGACAATGTTTTCAAAAATGACCCGCACTGACCAATATTAGGTTGCACCTGTGGTAAAGCAGCTATTCTGAACTCAACGGTGCCCTTGGATTTCTGATCCAGGAACCCGATTAATATTTATTAATTTTTTTATAAAAACCACGTGCACATTATATTAAATATTTTAAAAAAATTCAAACATTTATTCCAGGCACATAGGGGCTCAGAATCACACGCTGCCATAGAGCCCGATCTCAAAAATAATCCATATAATATCTAAAAATAATACATGGAAAATCCAAGAAGTTACCCAAAACCTCCTATATAATGATTTAAATAATTTCATTTACTTATTATAGAGTCATATTCATTTTTATGATATCATATATGATCATATTATCATCTTTTTTTAATAACATTTCATTATTACTTGTCATTCGAGTATTAACTGCTTCATTTTCTTATGCATGTTTTTTTGAATGAGTTATGAATCTTATTCATAGGTTATAGTCATATAATTTCCATAATTATATTAATATGATATATATTATATTTATTCATTCTATAAATTTATATAATTCATGCTTTAATGGAGATCATATAGAATTAATTGCATCATATCGTGGAGACAGCAGGTCATACGTACACACGAGCGGTTATATCATTCTCATAACTGTGAAATGGTATGGAAGTGGATGGTATATATTTTGTTAAATAATAAATATCTTGTTATAATAATAACATATAGTTTTTTTCATTATTATACCCATCCAAGTAATGTGGTGGTAAAAACAGATCACACAACTATGTGAAGACGATAGGTTATACGTACACATGCATGGTGATTTCGTTTTTCATAGGATGGATATAAGGTGGAATATGTTTGTTCCATAATAATATAACATCTCAGTATATAATTTATATTGTATTTATTACTTTATAATTGAAACAACTCATTAATATTAAGTATAGGAAGAAATAAATTTGAAAGAATCGATAGAGAATATTACCTCTTCTTTGACAAGCTCTCTCTAGATATCCTCTTACATCACTAGATATGGCCTTTGGAGAAGACCAGGACCTCTATAATGTGACTAGGTAAGTTCAAAATGGAAATGGGTAGGGTATGGCCGAGATTGAAGGCTCAAAGTGAAGTGAATAAGTGAGTGAGGAGGTGCCCTTTTATAATTAAGATGTGGGGAACTTTTGGAATCTCCAAAAATATTAATTTATAAAAAAATAAAATCCCATAAAAACCCTCAAAAATGTCATATTTTATAATATTAGATGATATAGGGTTATAATCTCATAAACCAATAAATTTTAGAAAATTTTTTTTGTCCATGTATACCTTATCATTTTAATTAACCCTTAGTTATTGTATTTTAATTTTAACTAAGGTAATAACTATTTCAATGTTAAAAGGATGTACATTTTACTAAATTCATGTCAATTAGACCATAAATGAAACATATATAATAGTTTCTACCATTTAATAGTTACTTTTTATTTTTAAATAATAATTTATTATTTTTAAGTAATTTAATAAAACATTATTTTGACAACATATCAATAGTGTCAATTTTGAGACTATTCATTTCTTAGTTTTTTAGAAATATCAAGATAAGATGTTAACATCAAAAAAATTAATTATATCCCTAAGGTGTCAAGGTCATCTATAAAATTAGTTTTATATATTAATTATCTAAAATTATAATTAATTTAATTTTTTTAATAACATTAATTTGATATTTCTATTAATAAAATAATTACTATGTCAGTTTTTTGTGAATATTTAAAATACTTATTTGTGTTGTAAAAATGAAAAAAAATAACATGATGAAAATAAATATTTTAGATTTTATAGGAATATTTATAGTCAGATATATCTTCTGAAAAATGATATATTAAAAATGTTATATTTATTAAAACCTGAATGTGAAAACATTGACATCACTTAAAATAAAATATTATAAGTCTCATAATCTTTTCCATGTAATTCCATATGGTTAGTAACTTGACCCTTGGATGATTATGGTCAATATATACTCTACCAATAATATTTGGTCACATTTTTTATTTTTTAATGGTTATTATTATTTTAATTAAAAATATTTTAATTAAAAATATTTTATTTACTTTTTCATCAATTAAATAATTTATACATCATCATTGTATAAGTATTTAAGGTAATTATATATCTTCTTAAAAATAAATTTTCAGGATAAATAAAAAAATAGCTTTCAAATAAGTATTTATAGTCGAATTTAACTTCTGTATAACCTTATATTAAAAATGATATAGTTATTAAATTTTGAGCAAGTAATATTTAACTTTTATTTAAATAAAATATATTAAATGTCCTAATATCATACAAGTGGCTTAAAAAGGATATAATTTATACCCAAGGATGATTTTTTTCAAAACACACTCATCCAATGATATTAGGACAAGTGTTAAGGTAATTTTATAATATTATTTTTACCCTTAATTACCTGATTTACTTTTTTACTGTATTAATAAAAATTACTGAAGTTGCTATTCATAATGCCCAAAAATAAAAAAACCAATTTATATAATTTATAATTACTGATTCAAATTACAGAATCCATTTTTTAAAATTTAAAACAAATAATTTTCAGTAATTAATTTAAGATTAATCTCATTTTCAGAATAAGAAGATGAGTTTTAAAAGTTAAAACATACAAAACATTGAAATATTTTTACATATAAATTCAATGTAAAATTAATACCAATGACCAAAATTATATTAACTGATAAAAATATAATATATTTATACTTTAAAACTACTCAAATATATAATTAAACACTATAAATAATATTGATGAAGAGGTATTTTTCAATTAAAATTCATTATTTTTTTACTATTCATCAAAATGTGAAACTTATCAGAAAAATACCAAAAATTAAACAAAAGTAAATTTTGATACTATGATTTCAAAGAAGAATTTTATTTTTTTAAATATAATATAAAAAATGTCAAAAATTAGATTTAAAATGGGTGTTCCATCAAAAGGCAGGAAAAATGTATTTTTTGAAAATACTTCATTTATCTGAAAAATTGAATTTGATCTTATATCATGCCTAGAAAATATATATGATGAATTTTAAACATTAGATTGGATATATATTAATAAAATCCAATAAAAGCGATCTTTTTATTTTGTAAAATTGCCTATTTTCATTTAAATAGTTTTTCAGAAAAACATTTCCTTTTATAAAAAGGGTTTTATTTTCATTTATAATTAATTTCTCACCAAAGAATTGATTTTATGTAAAGAAAATTTTCATAATTCAGTTAATAATATTCATACCATCCATTATAATGGATAGTTTATAAGGTAACATAATAATATTTAGTTTTTCACTTAAACATAGTCTTTAGTGAAATGATATCTATCAAAAGAACTTGAAATTGTGTGTAACACAAGCCAAGAATAGTGTTGCGTATATTGCAAGCTAAGCCAGTGTTTCTTGTAGTGTAATATTATATTGGTGTATTATATAACACAAGATATAAAATACATTTAAAAAATATATATCTCATAAAAATCTTGGCTTATTACATATTAAAACACAAGAATCGTGTAAAAATGTATAAATAAATAATATCCCCTCATGGGATAATAATGAACCACAAGCATATAATATTAAAAAGGGGATTAAGAGGGTTTAAAACCATTTATGAAAACCCATTCGTAATAAAATTTCAAACATGTCAACTATTTTAAAACATTTTTTTTAATTCCAAGTTGAATCACTATTTACTAAAGTATTCTAATTCTACTATTGGGACTAATTTTATGAAAACACCATTGAAACTGAATGGGAACTCTTACCTACCCTTAAAACCACCTATGAAAATATTCAAAGCCACTAATTTGTTTCAAAACATAATCTACATGGGATAACTCACCCTTTTGAAAACGTCCAACCCACTTTTATCATTTTAAAATCATTAAACACCTTAAAAATTTTATATAAAAATAAACAAAGGTTATAAAAATATTTCAAATACAGCACACAGGTGTTAACATACCCATTTTTAAAATAAAAAAAACATTCTAAATAATTTCAACACTTTCAAAACACCTAAAACATATTTTAAAGTCAATCAATTCAAAAACAATTTTTAAAAACCCAAGATAGTTCTCATATCCACTTTTAAAAACAAAAGAATTATTTAACATCCATTTAGGAATTCTTACAAATACTTGGCTAATATTCCCATCCCATTCCAAGGTTTAAAATCACTTTAAATTACCTCGTCCCCTCATTTTTAATACATATATACATCATTTAATTGAAAAAAAATCAAACCAATAAGAAATCAAAGGCATGTAATAGAAAGTGACAACAAAGAAACACCAACCTTTGTTTAATGGTGATCATAACCAAAGTGGTCGCCTATGATGGTAAACACTATCACAAGCCAAGGTGTTCCCTCTGTAATCTGTAAATGAGAAATTCCCCATGATTCAAAGCAATACCTACCCTAAAATTGACACACATATATATTAGGGTTGTTATGAAAGAAATAAATCAAGGGAAAGTGAATGAATAAAGAATTTATAGATATTTATAAGGACCTACCATGAAAGAATCCACTTTAAATCAAGGTAGGAGGCTAAAAAATAAAGAGGGGGGATGAGAATACCCCTAAGAAGGTGTTCCTAGTCCATTTTATTGATAGGGGAAATAAATTGAGGGTTTGATACTTAAAATAAAATAGGGGGAAAGTGTAATTTCTACTTTTAATGAATATGGGAAGGCCTTATTGTTTGGACACACGATTTTCCAAACCATGAACCTACCATGTATAGGACATTTCCTTTCTAGAAAACCACTCACATGGGTTTTACTAGATACAGCACATGATTAGAAAAACCATGACCCAACCATGCCAATTATCACTTTCAAAATGTATAGTTGACTCACATTATTGTAACACAGTTTACAAAACCATGTGCAAGTCGTGTGCCACAACCCAGACTCACCAAAGGTCCCACATGGTTTCTTCTAGGATTTTCATGATTTGGACTTAACCATTCACCACCCATGCTAAAAAACATGTTTAGAACAAGGTGAATTTAGAAAATATTTGAGGAGGGGAAGCCACACTTTTTCCTCTAAACCATGCGTGAAAACTATGAACATCAAGAAAAACTCCAAAATTTCCATGTTTTGGCCCAAAACTCCTTGGAAATTTAAATTAATCCTCAAAATCATAAAATCATATAAAATAAACTTGATAGTGACATAGAGGGTGTCACAAAATGGTCCTTATACCCACATATGTTTTAGGTGTGGAGATTATGTACATTTAAGAGATGGTCTTGGTGGACATGAATCATATGATGTTGGTTCATAGATAATGATTGGTGGTGTCTAGTGGTCCCTCGTGGTGGTTGATATAGATGAATATCCCTTCCCATGAGTTCTTATAGTGAAGAGATGATATCATATTTCATATATTCATTGTATGGGGTGACATTATCATGTGTATCGGTTATCTTTTGGGGTTACCCATAGGGAATTTTATTGGATAGTTATTGAATCATGCTTCCATTATGAATAACCCAATGAATTTTTTTAGGTAATAAAGATACATTTTATTTATTTTCAACACTTAATTATGGGTAAAAAATTATTTTGAGTTATATGGATTTATATTTTCTAGAAGTTATTTTTTAGAAGATGTAATTAAATTTTACTCGAATTTATATGCCCAAAAGATAAGCTAATGGACGATCAAAAGATTCATAGGTCTAAATATGGATAAATAGGTTACTGGGTTTTTGAATTTATATTCATATAATACAGATTTTGTTTTGAAAGTCACTACGAGGAATTCATATTTTATAGAAAATAACTTCATAGATGAAAAATGTTATTTTTGTAAGATAATCTCAGTTGATGATATTTCATATGTTTAGTCTAGAAGTAAAATATTGTAATTTTATGTTGAATATTTAAATTATTAAACATCATAATTACTTAAATCAATTTATTATACATGATAATATGGTATATGGTAAGTTTTCACAGTTGATATTTTGAGTGGTTTGATCTATTAAAGTCATCCAAAAGCTAAAAAGGGTTAAAGATGAGTAGTTTAGAATTAGAGAATATTGAAAGTTATAAACACCATATAGAGTGACCAGAAGGTGAATCCAAAAGCTATAAAAATATAAGTTAGGGATTCTCTTGGAGCATCATATACTAAAGGAAAGTATATAAGTTGAAGCTGGATAAGTTTATGTGTCTATAAATTGTGAATATTAAAATATTCATGGTCTGGACGATTAAGAAGTATAAATTAAAAAAAAATCAATATTGGAATATTAGTCACTCACAAGTTAGAAATTTCAGAATATTTCAATGAGTTATCCTAGAATGTATTTTAAGGTGATATAATTCCAAAGTCTATAATTTTAAAAGATAATAAAAATGGAATTTGTGAAGATAAGTTGAGATAAATGAAGGTTTTGGAAGAATGAGAAGAAGAAATTTAGTAAATGAAGGATATTTTAACAAGTCATTAGAAATTTCAAGATTTATGGGAATCATAGAACTAATGTTTGTGAGAACCCATTGACATTCATGAACAGAGGTGATCTGATTTCCATAAGAATGAAAGAGTTTAGTAAAGGGTAATATTTTCCTATAAATACCACCTAATCCCATCAGTAAGGGACAAACAAAAATTTTAAGAAGTTAAAATAGATCTATTTCTACATAATCCTTACACAAAGTATTCCTTACATGAAGTAATTTCTAGGAAAATAATTAACAAGAATAAATTCTAATTACTAAGAATATAATGAATCTCTAGAAAAGAGAAATTTTTGTGATATAAATTTTCTATGAATGAATATTTAGGTTTATAATAGTTAGTAATGCGAAACGAGTAGGGCGGGGCGGGGTGGGCCAAGCCTGCGTGGGCTTGAGCCCATGTGGGCTAGACCCGCAAAAGCCCGCATAAAAAACAGGTAGATTTATCAAGCCCACCCCGCCCCGCAGTGGATGCGGGCAAGCCCGCGGGCAACCCGCATTCAATATTGTTTTTTATAATTTTTTACATTTTAAAAATAGACTTTTAAATAAATATAAAATAAAAAAAATTAAAACTAAAAAATAAAATAATTTTATGAAATAACATAAATAAATAAAAACATACCTCCTGTTTGTAGTCACCGGAGGTGGGGGGTCGTGAGCCGGCGAAGGAGCCGCTGGAGGTGGGGGGGAAGTGAGTAGTGAAGGAGGCAGGGAAGGGGTCTTCGGGGTCGGGCGGGGGTGACAGCGGCCGGGGGTAGCAGCGGTGGAGGCGGGGAACGGGTCGCGGGGGTTGGGGCGAAGGAGGTCGGGGCCGGGGGTAGTAGCGGTGGACGAGGTCGGAGGTAGCGGCAGAGAGCACCGGGGTCGGGGGGTAGAAGCAGAGGAATCTGGGGCCGGGGGGTAGCCGGGGTCGCGGCGTGACAGAGGAGGTCAGGGACGGGGGGTAGCGGCGGAGGAGGTCGGGTCCGGGGGGTAGCAGGGGTCGCGGCGCGGCAGAGAAGGCTGGGGACGGGGGGTAGCGGTGGAGGAGGCCGGGGCCAGAGGTAGCGGGGGTCCCGGTGCAGTAGAGGAGGCCAGAGTCCGGGGGTAGCGGCGGAGGAGGCCGGGGCCGGGGGGTAGCGGGGGTCGCGACGCAGAAAAGGAGGCCAGGGTCGGGGGGTAGCAGGGGTCACAGCGCGGCAGAGGAGGCCAGGGCCGGGGGTAGCTAGCGGCGGAGGAGACCGGTGGGTAGTGGCGGAGTAGGTCGGGGTGTAGCAGCGGAGGACGTCGGGGTTGGGGGTTAGCGGCGGAGGAGACGGTGTCGGGGGTAGCGGCGGGGGAGGCCGGGGCCGGGCGGTAGGTGGCTGGGGCCGGGGGGTAGCGGAGGACTCGACTCCGAGTCAATGTGCAGTGCAGTGCAGTAGCGTGAGTGTGAAGGAGGAGGGGCGGGGGATTATGTGAAGGTAATTAAAATAAATATAAATGGATAATAAATGGAGGCAGGCGCATGAGGCTACCTTGGGAAATGAAGGGAAAGGGAGGCGGCGGGACGAGAGGCATGCAAGCAAGCATGGCGTTGGGAAATGAATGAAGGGTATAAAAAATTTAAAGTTAATATAATATAATTATTATAAAAAAAAATTACACCATTAACCCGCGGGCCATCCCGTATCCGTGCGGGTAAACCTACACGGGTTGGATGTCCATGCAGGTTGCCCATATAAGCCCGTTTCAAATGTGGGCTATTTTTAATAAACCCACCCCGCCCCAAACCTTCCCCAAGCCCGCTTAACCCACGGGCCCGCAACCCATTTTGCACCGCTAAGAATAGTACTTGGTTGAGTTTACTGAATACATAAGTTCTAAAAATTAATGTTCCGGATAGTGTGATACCAGACATAGAATTACCAGAAGATAACAAGCATTTAGATTCTAGAACAATGATATTCCTTAGGTTGTGATACTGGATGGAGAATGTTATAAATATATAGAGTTTAGATTATCAAATACAAAAGTTCCATAAATTGAGATTCTATATAGTCAAGTTACAGAAGTTGAAGTTATGATCAGGTATTGATTCTAATTATTATGAAGGCCTATAGAAAGATCAGATTTTTATTATAGAAGTAGTTATTGTGATATGAAGTCTTGTTCAGACCATTGGAAGTTCAAATAAATGGAAGTTAGAGCACCAGATTTATGTTTACCGGAAATTCAATTAGCGGAAGATGGTTGGGATCAGTGTGAAAGAAGTGGTAGTTGGGTTATCATAAGTTGATATCTTCTAATTACATAAAGGGGGTCTATAATATTAGTAAAATCTCTAAAATTAATTCTTTGGAAATAATAATCTATAAGTGTATACTAGGGAAATTGTTTGAGGTCAATCGTGTTATGGGAAATAAATAATGTGATTCTATATAGAGGTTTCTCCATGAATATGGGAAGGTAGTGTGACCACGACAACCAGATAATTTTCCTATAAAATGAAGTGAGGAATTACCCTAAATAGTAAACCTAAGGATAAAACAACAAATCTAACACATTCATAGTGTGTTAGAAGAATTTTGAAGTATGTCAGAGTTTTATAGAGTTTTAATCATTATGTAATGAAATATTAACAATGATTCTTGTAAATATATTATAATATTTATACTAATGGTAATATAAATAAGTCACAGTGGTTCTTCCCATGCATTTATAATAGAATTATGAAGCACATTAATCTCCTATAATCATTTATTACTTTATATACTTTTCTTTCATATATTATCATTACTTGAATTTCTATTTCTTTTATTGTTTACGCTAAGGAGTGTAAAGGGATGACTTAGTACATTGGGTAGGGTGAAATGACTTCCTACTTTCTATATAATTAGTCAAGAGGAATACAAGTTTCATAGGTTTTATTTTCCATTACATTGATCTATGTAAGAACTTCTGGTGGCCTGTCAATCATAATACCAGTGGTTCTATCGAAAGTATAGGTGATTGGTTTTCTAAAGGGGGACATTTATTCTCTATCAAGTGGAATAAAAGGGAATGTTTCATACTCAACGTTTATCACATTCTTAGTAGAAAATTCATGGAATCAAAATAAGGGAATGATCTAGATCGATAAATTCAATGGAATGGATTTCACCTTCTAGTTAATGTGGATTGAACATCATCTGATTCATACAGATATAGAATTCAAATTTTTTGGGTTAAAGATACTAATAATGCATAAATATGAATACTAATTCATATATAGGAAACTTTTGGTGTTGGTAAGAAAGTATCTAGAAAGAATTTTTTATTTCAACATTCAAGAAAATAAAAATATAGTGGAATTATTTAAGGTGTTGGCAGATATATATGAAAAATTGACGAGCCACAACAAGGTTTTAATGTTTTGATGATTATTCACATTAAGGTTTTTAGAAAGAAGACTATTGGAGTATAATGTACATGAATTCAATATGATTCATCGGCAGCTCCAATTATTAAAGGTAACTTTTTTTATGATGTATGAGAATTTCTATAGCTTTTTATGCTTTTGGAGATCTGGGATGCTATAGTTACTACAGTTAATAACTCCAACATAAAAAATCAGGTATGTGATAATATCTAAAACTTAGTATTTAATGGATAATTATGGTGGAGGTAATTTTAGGTATCAGTCTTTAGTTGCCTTAATACTAATGGAAAGGGAATGTCACCCCATCATAAATAAAAAATAAACCATCCAAAAAAAGTATCATGAAAGAAATTGAAGTAAGTAGGATGGCCCTAGTCTAACCTGATGGAAATTTTAGAAGAAATTAAATATCAAAAGGGACTACAAATGTCAAAACATGAGTATTAGAAATGTTTCAAACCCTGCTAGTTCATATTTTTTCAACTCAACAGAAGAAATAAAATGTCATATATTGATTTTAAATACTATAATAAAAGCTTGGGTGACTAACTCTGGATCATATTATCATTCAAATATAGATCAAATATGTGTAGTCAAATATGTATCTAGGAATATTGGTAAATTCCATATGGTAGATGTTGAATCCATAGAATTATTAACAAAAGGATATTTCAATATCCAAATAAATAATGGAGGATTCTTAAAGTTAAAAGAAGTTCATCATATCTATATATTTATAATAAATCTAATTTTCATTGGAAAACATGATGGTACGGGCTATGGAACAAAAATTTATGATAGGGTATGTAAATTTACCCTAGGTTCAATGATAGTTTCACAAATTTTAAATGATGGGACCCTTTACATGACCAAAAATTCTGATGGGATAGTGGTTGTCATAAGTTAAATTTTCAAACATCTGGGAGTATGGAATTATAGGTTTAGAAACCTCAGTAAAAATAACTTGAAATTTGTGAATAAAAATGTAATATTAAAGCTTTATCACATGGAAATAGTAAATTGTGAAATTTTTATGATGGGAAATTAGAAAATAGTGCCTTTCAACATATATTTTTGGAAGCCTTGGAATCGAAAGTTAAAGATTGTACAGTCATATGTTTGGGGACTTACTCAAGTTCATTCTTATGGTGTTTTACCCTATATTCTCACATACATTGATGATTCTACTAGTAAAGTATGTATTTACTTACTGAATAAAATTAGGATGTATTTCAGGTGTTTACTCAATGGAAAACATCAAAAAAAGGGAATGTCGTTGGAAAATAAAGTGCATCTAAACAGACAATGGTGGTGAGTACATCAAACACAACTTCTAGAAGTTCTATAAGAAAGAAAGAAAAATAATGAGAATATAGTGACTATAAATCCATAGTAAAATGGATTAGATGAAATAATGAATTGAACTTTGATATATAGAACTCAAAGTATGAGGTTACACTTAGGAATGCTTAAGGCGATTTAGGTAGAGGCACTCAACATAGTGATATATCTCATCAATAAATCTTCATCATCGGTAGTTAGGTAGGAACTTTTGGATGATATATGGTATGGAAACTAACTGGAACTTAAACATATTAATTTGATTGGTAGTTTAGAATATGATCATCTAAATTATAGGAATGAGATAAACTTGAATAGAAATCCAAAATATGCTTTTTTTCTTGTCTATGGAGATGGAAATTTTGGATATCGCTTGTGGTATGGTGATAGGAAATACATCATCAGAAATAGGGATGTTGTGTTTAATGAGAATATTCTATGTAAATATTGTAACTTGTTAGGGTAGGAAGTTGAAATAAAATAAATTGTTGAAGTACAAGTTGATTAGAGTATCGATAATTTGAAAAAATCATAGAACATAGATATATGAACTCAAGGAACTATAAGTCTATAAGTAAGACTAATGGAAATACCAAAAATTTCAAGAGAATATGAATCTCAGGTGCGTTCACTCGATTTACAAGCCCCATAATTATTAGTAACAGAAGTTTAGGTACTGATAGAAAGAGAATATCCAATCAAATCAAAATAACGGATTCAATTGTGGTGATCAACTAGAATCAAGAGACAAATGTAGAGGTTTGGGAATGATTTAATCTTTATAATCCAATTGAATATAAGAAGAACTGAAAATCCAGAGGAGTCAATTTCTCTTGGTGACTCTAAGTAGAAGGATCTATCTATGAATGAGGTGATGGGTTCATTAAAGTTTAAAAGAACATGGGAGATAAATGAACTTCCTATGGGTAAAAAGGAACTTAGTGAAAAGTGTGTTTACAAGATTAAGGAAGAGGTTAATGGAAAGAAAATTTATAAATAATGACTATTAGTGAATACGTTTCAATAGAAGGAAGGATTATACTTATCAAAAATATTCTCACTAGAATTTTAACATTCTACCATCCAAACAATGCTTAGTATGGTGGCATCATAAAATTTGTTTCTCGAGTAGATAGATGTCAAAAAATATTTCCTTCATGGTGATTTGTATAAGATTTATATGCAACTTGCAATATGTTTATTGGATGTTAGGCATTGAAATTTGGTATGTAAACTAAATAAAATCATTTATGGATTAAATTAATCACCAAATTAGTGGAATCATAAATTCGATGGGTTTATGGAAGAAGAATGATTTTTAGGAATAATGTTGAACATTTTCATTACTGGAAGCAATGGGATGATGGTACATTCATCAGTTTACTATTGTATGTTAATGACATGTTATTAGTTAGACCATATGTTCAAAATATTTTAAAATTAAAAAATAATATGTCTAAAAGTTTTGAGATGAAATATCTCGGGAAGAGGACTAGAACATTGGTTATATCTTATAATGATTATATCTATAAAATAATTTATTGGTTTGTTATACTAGAATGAAAAAAAATTTATACTCCACATGAAATACACTTCAAACTATCCACAGTGTAAGCACCTTTAATGGAAGATGAGTGTCAGTACATAGATAAAGTTCTTTATTCTTCAGTTGTTGAAAGTATAATGTATGCAATGATATGTACTCGGCCATATGTATCATTTTCAGTGGAAATTGTGAGAATATTTATCTCAAACTATAGAAAGGAACATTGGATAGTTTTCAAGTGGATCCTTTGGTATTTAAAAGGATTAAAATATCCATATCTTTATTTTGGGAGGAAGATTCATTACAAGGTCTTTTTGATGCTATATTTTCTTGAGACTCCGATATTCAGAAGAGAAAAATAGGGTTTGTATTAAATTATAAAGGAACATCAATTAGTTGGATTTCATGAGTATAAAAGATTGTTACATTAAGTACAATGGAAGCATAGTAAGTAGTGGAAATGGAATTTGGGAAGGCGATGGTTTGTTTGAAGTGGTTACTAAAGTAATTAGGAATAATTTGGGAAGCAGGGATCTTTTATGTGATATACAAAGTGAAATCCACTTGGCTAAAAACCCATTTTTCTGAAAAATTAAAAATAATATTGACCTGAAGTATCACTTCATTAGAAATATTCTAGATTAGAAAGTGTAAGAATAATAAAATATCATTGGTTTCCAAAATCCATCCGACATGTTCACCAATGAATTAGCTCAAGAAAGTATGAGACAAAATTGTGCTATAGTGGTTCTTGGGTGAATAGAAGAAGAAAAATAGTAGAGGAACACTTCTATGATAGAGGGAGGAAGGATGTTTTCTGAGGATGGTTTACAAGGGTTTCTTAGAAATATTATTCAAATAGGAGATTTTTGGGATATAAAATCATGTTCATACCATTATAAGTTCATAGAAATAGAAGTTGGAGCATCATATTTATGTTAACTAGAAATTTGATCAATGTAATGTGGCTAGGATAGATGTGATTGAAACATCAGTATGTCAATTCAGTATTATCTGGTTCATTAGATGCTTTTATCTTTTGATGATATCATGGGTTGTCCTGAATGTTAGAAAACTCTCTAGAAGGAAATATCTAGAAATAAGAATCTTGAAGTGATTTCTAAGGAAAGTGATTGAGGTCAATGGTGTTAAAAGTGATCAAAAGTGAAATTCTATGTGGTGGTTTCTCTATGATTATGGGAAGGTGGTTTGACTGAAAATATTGGCAAAGTTTCCTATAAAAGGAAGTGGGTACTGACCTTGAATTGTAAACCTAGTGAAGAATAGAAAATATAATGCATGAATAGTATATCAAGGAATTTTGAAATACATCAGAGTTTTATAGAGTGTTAATCATTCTATAATGAAATATTAATAATGGTGTTTTCCATTTGATTGTAATATTTACACTTATTTTAATATTAATTAGTCATAGTGGTTCCTCTAGTGTATGTTGTAAAAAAAATTAAGCACATAAATCTCTTGTGTTTATTTACTACTTTAAGTACTTCTGTTGCATGTATTATAATTTCATGACTTTTCATTTATTTTATTATTTCTGTTGAGGAGTGTGTAAGGTAGAATTAGTGTAGTGGGTAGGGTACAATGACTTCCTACATACGATATACATAGTATAGGGAAATAAAGTTTATAAAGGTTCAGTTTCCCATTGCGATGATTTGTGTAGGAACTACTGATGGATTATCGATCGTGTTATTGGTATTTCTATCTGTAGAATAGGTAATTGGTTTTTTAAGAAAAAATTGCTTCCTCAGTAGTATCCTGTACCTAAATTGATATTTCTATATTTTTTGGTAACTTGGGACCTAGGGGTAATTGATATAAAAATTATTATAAGACATTAGTGTTAGGAAACACTGTTAGCTAAAGGATGATACCTTTGAAAACCACCTGAAATTCTTGATAGATATTAATGAAAAAATTTATGTCTTGGTCTAGATCTAAATATAGTAAGGATATAGTCAGCCACATTGGGGTGAATACTTGTAAGAATTCCATGTTCCTTGTGTTGTTTAGTTCCCCATGTCCATACGAGTGTGGAAAAAATTGAGTGGAATTTGAATTTTCATTTTCTGGTCAGAATAAATATTTTTATGCAATTTGTAATTGAATTTCGATTTTTCTAACCCCTAAAAGGAGTAATTTGGATTGGTAATGGGGCCAAATTGGTTTTCTAAAGGCTCAAGTGGACAATGTAGGTAGTATAGGTGGTTGGGCTGCAACATTCATTGGCTGGTCAGCACCAGCCTTCTGGCTAGCTAGTGGGGCTTGTAGTGGACTTGGTGCCACTACAGGGTTCCATCAGTTTATCGGTGGCCCAATTCCAGTTATCTGATAGGAATATAGGTGGTGTTTTATATTGGGTATGTCGGTAATTTTACCAGCCATCCCCCTTGGGTTTTTTAAGAGGAAGGGGTTATTTAGGGGTATATTCATCTAAGAAACCAATTGATTTTCTCTCCATGGATCCTTCTTTAATGGGGTGGTTTTAACGACTTCTGAATACAAATTCTTGGTATATTCATCCTTTTATTGTTCTATTATTCCTCCTATTCTAATACCTTACCTTTATTTCAGTTTCATCTAAATATTTCAATCCATTTCCACTAGATCATGGTGAAATTAGATGAGCATCAAGGGGATTCCATGAATCCTGGGATGAGGGTGTCCTGAGACACCATCTATACCTAGTTTCTTAGAGATCCGATTAGGTATATCATCACTATATTTTTTCTTAGGTTTCTAGAAAATTTCAATTAAATTAATTGTGGGTTTTTTGAAAAAGGTTGGGGTTTTGGTTTATCCTAGGATTAAGGGTGTGTTGGGGGTGTCTGTCACCCCGTGGATTGAGGTTTTGATGGCCGACTAAGGCCCGGGTCTCAAGTCATTGAT
The DNA here is from genome assembly GCA_963277665.1 of Viscum album. Lineage (NCBI taxonomy): Eukaryota > Viridiplantae > Streptophyta > Magnoliopsida > Santalales > Viscaceae > Viscum > Viscum album. Next base: position 640,777,247 of record OY728131.1, on the reverse strand, counting down.
ACAATATTTTTTGATTTTGGATGGTCTTGGATGATCCATAGTAGTTATCATCGATTTTTGGAAATAAGAGGAAAGGATCTAATAAAGGTAGGTGGTCTCACATACGCACTCTATGGTTTCACAATTGATTATATTCATTTTGGTATGAGTCCTCTTCAACTTATGGTTACTGGTCATTTAATTAAAATAATTTTTAAATGATTAAATTAATTTCTAGACTAATAATTAATTAAATTGTTAAGTTTAATTAAATGAGATGACCATGTTTAACTACACTAGGTTTCCAAGGCCACTATGGTCCCTTAGTTATTAGATGGTATCCTTTTCCACCTATAGTTGAAGTCTTAATGATTAATCTATTATTTCAATGGACACTTAGAAACATTGATACATGTTGAGCCTATGTAGATAGACCATAGGCTATGGGTAACATGATGGGTGAGCATACAAATCTTGTGAGACCTTGAGGACTGAGGTTGGTTGTGTGGCATATATTGAGTGATGAAAATATAACATACTTTGTGTAACCAGTGTGGACACGTTATCTTTTTTATTATTCTAATGAAGGTAGTATCCTCTAGAAATTAGGTGCTGACCCAATACCTATATTGAGACTGAGGACCCATGTGAGGGTACCTTATTCATTCTGTGACCTAGGGGACCCCAGTGGGTGCCCCAGTGATTGAATGACCTATATCGGGTGCATATATATTGGGTAGATATGGTGGTATGTGTCACCTTAGAACCCACACCAAATGTGTAATCCCAAAGGTATAAAACCCCAATATTTGGAAAATAAATTTAATATTGAATGCATGATACACTGAGTCTCTACAAAAAACCACTTTTTTATAACCTAACCAGTAAACATAATTTTTCCACCCCTATGATTTGAATTTCGAAAATCTGACATACACGGTTACGATTAGTAAGTTATTTAGAGTCTGATATGACCAACTTAATTTTTAGTGAATAGTAACATACCCTTATGATTAGTAATTTTACCCTTATGAATACTGACATACCCTTATAAATAGTAACCTCACCTATGGTAGTATATAAATTGGATTTAAGTGAAAGTATGATGTTCCTATGTTTTGGAATAAATAAATAAATGTTTTAAAAACTGTATTTTTCAAGAAAATTATGATTGTAATTAAAAATTAAATTAATCATAATTAGAAAAATATTTTAAAAAAATGGACTTCATTTTTAGATTCTACACATTGAAAAATGTTTAGGGTGATTTTTTTGTATTTTTCTGAAATACTTAAATTTTTTGTGAATAGTAAAATACGATAATTTACAATAAATGCTAAATAATTAATTTATTGAGTCATTGATGATGTTCTGCTGATGTAAGAACCACTGGTTCGAACTCACATGCACATATTACTATTTTTGGTCATTTAATCATCTCTATTTCTTGTCTTATAGAAAAATAATAAACTAATGATTAAAATATTAAGAAAACTCTCCCCCCTCCACTATAAATACCACCTCTTCCACTATCTTCACTTCACTCATATGAAGCATTGTTCCTTCTTCGAATTCTACCCAAATCTACTCCCAAGATCCTCCCCCAATACCAGTATCCCTTGTTCTTATAAAAATCCAAATTTTCTTCCCTTAAGAGGATCTCAAGGAAGGTCAATTCAAGAGGTAAAATTCCTCTTTTCTTTTCTTTCATTTTCATTTTCCTTTGTTCTATTTTCTTTCCTAAAATCTCCTTATACAAATGGTATGAAAAATAAAGTACCATACATGTACTCTAATTTTGTTATTCTAATGGTATAATTCATCTTCATCTGTCCTTTCCCCCTCATTTATGCTAAAAATGAAACATCATCTGAGATGTGTCAATTTACCACATTTAAGGACGACGATGCTTTCAATTTGATTTACCTTCTTCAAATCTGTTCATGAAAAAAAATTATGGTTAAACTAGACTATTATATATGTATTTTTTGTTATGTAATGTTCAATAATCCTTATACACTCATGATGTAAAATAATAATACAAAATAAGGTAATTATGAGCAAAATCGCCAAATTAATCCAAGTGTTCATCATTAATGTTTTATATAATGATTTAACTTCACTCCAAATAAAAAAATGAATTTTATAACCATTTAATATTCTTAATTTTTATTAATAACATATAAAATCAATTCTGGACTTCAACTCCCATCTTACATGAACTACCACATTCTTTTACATGTGAGTCGATCATTATTATTATGAAAACGAGCACTCACAGACAATGAAATTGAATCCCTTAACCTCTATAAAAGGCCATTAATAAACATAATAAATTCATAATAAAAAAATTATAAATGGTTATAAAATTGTTAATTAATGAACCTAATTTGGTTATTCAGGTCATTAATATCAAGTGAAGAACACCCTCAGATTTAAGGTAAGGGATCCCCTCTCTCACTTTTATTCAAGAATCCCACCTATGTTGCATCCTTTTATTTTTAATTCCTAATTATGGGGTATGTTTTTTCACCTCACCCATACTGAGATTATGATATATAAATGATGGTATACCCCTTTACCTCTCATTAATCTCTCACAAGAACACATTTTACCATGACAAAATGTTTGTAAGGGTTTCTTCATCTCACTTCCATTTTTGTGAGATATTCTGTATTCACTACTACTACTTGTGTACGGTGAATGTATACTACCCAATTATGTTTAATATAATTAATATATTTATTTTAATTATATTCAATGTATCAATTTATGATTATTAAATTTGGGTATATGATTCAATTGATTGCAAAGTTTTAATTATTTTCTACCTGAACCTCCATTTTCATTTGGGTTGCTCTTATTCTCTATTCACCTTAATGAAATTATTATTTATTCCTATTTACTCCTCATAAATTCTGAATTAATTATCTATATATGTGTACCAATCATAATCCTTCATTATTTTATGGTTAGTTACATTTTTTAAAAGAATCTTTCAAAAAAATCGGAAATGCAAGTCTGATTCAAGGAACTTCTCGAATTCTTACCTATTTTAAAGTTCACTATATAATATATCTTAAGACATATTTATCTTTATAAAATCAAAAACTTTAACATGTAAAATATATTTTGGTTCATTTATGGTTTTATGAAAGCAAACATGCCTTTGCGCTTTAAAATCCTTTAATATCTTCCTTAAACTGCACTAAAATGTTTTATTTCTAAAGATTATTTAAAAACTCTTTTTAAATTATTTCACCTCAGTAAGACTTTATTTAAGACTAAAATATAATTTCAATGACCTTACATTTTATTTTAATTGATATCCACGTTTACAATCTTATTTCATGAAAAATACAAATGATTTTCCAAAATAACTCCTCTTTCGAAAGTAAAAAAAGGATTTTTCTTATCTCACTTTAACTTTTATGAGGTATATGCCTTATTATCCACTTATTTCGTACTTATAGTTTATATACTACCCTTTTTATATCATATCATGAGCCTCATTATTGTCATGATTTTCTAAGGGGTTATGATTTGAATTTTTCAAAATGGTATGGGACACTTTGGAATGTTTAAGGATTATTTCCTTAAGGATTTTTCAATGGTATCATTTAAAATTATCTTCATATATGTCAATGTCCTTTATCAAATCTTATACTTCATTAATATTTATTTCCAATGATATCATCGACCATATTTTATTTAATGGTTTATGACTAGTTTTACGATGGATGTGCTATCTTGAAAACATTCACCATATTACTCTGAATGGTTAGTGTTTATAATTAATGATTCAGGAGAGTTATTTACATTTCATATGTTAGTTTCAATATGAATTTGTATGTTTTTTATGTTTATCCCCATTCATAAGAGGAATGCATTGTACTTAGTAAGTGTTTTTTGGGGCCCGCTATATCCCATCGGTGCATTGGTAGGTCTCATGAGACAAACTACGGTCATGGCACGAGGCCTTGACAAAATGGATATTTATTGTCTTGGCACGAGGCCTTGATGATATGGTTATGATGTCCCACATTATGAATTCCCTCTTTTTGAAAATAGTAATGATAGTTTGTGAGGTTATTCGACTAGTATAATACTCATGATTATGTTTTATTGTGGCATTATTTATTCATCTCTTATTCCTTCCCTAATGTGTTCAAGTTTATTTTTAAAGGCACGTGTTTTTAGTTATTCACCTTGCCTAATATTTATGTTTATGATATATTCTGCTGTATTGCTTACCCTTACTGATTATTTGAGCTCACCCCTTTTTTATGTTTTATCCTTCCAGGTTACGAGGATGATTATACTATGAATGAATTGTAGGGTTAATCTAAGAGATTGTGGAATTTTCTGTTGAATTTATTATGTTGTTTTTAGTTTCGAGTTGTAATTTTGAACTCTTGTATGTATCTTGATTCCAAAACTACTAAATTGATTGGTCCTTCAGGATTCATCTTCCTTGTATCTATGTCAATGTAATAAAATAAGGCACCGACTCTGAGCTTTTGGGGTCAGGACGTTACAATTGGTATCAAAGGAAGTTTAGTAGAAAACTTGGAAACTAGATATAGAAAAAGTAGATTAGTGAACAAAACCCTAAGATAGACTTTGGGGATAACAATACAAGGACATCCTAGAATTTTGGAAAGGATTATATTATGTTGTTTATCAAGAAAATACATCTCTATCTATATACAAACAAGTAGAGGTGACTCTGGCACAGATGTATCTAGGGGTAAAACCCGAAAACACCGCTTTTAGCTTGACTTGAATAGGAACTGGTGCATGAAAATGGGCATTGCTACACTATTGGTTCGACACTCCCAGGTTATTTGTTTTCTAAATTCATAGTCTTAATAAAAACCATTATGAAGGATTTATGCCCTCAAAGTAACCAAAGTATATGGCTCTAGGATTTTTGAGGAATAAATTTATATTATGTGTTATACCATGTTTAGAGATATAGAGAGTTTATAATTTTATGAGCTAATATATTATATGTAATTGATTATAAATGGAGCCTATCAGAAGGAATGATAACTTCACCAATTCATACGATGCAAATAGTAATAAGGATCATCTTTCTAATATTCTTAAGTCATCGTTTTAAAGGAATATAGTCTCATAAGTATCCTCATCATATGAAGAATTAGAATCATGTGTTAACAAGTTTTGTAAGGAATTCTATGAGTCCTATGGTTTTGAAGGGAAGAAAATGAAGAAGATGATGGTAGAGAAAAACATGGATAAAGGAAAGAAAGGAAAGAAGTATTTTCCCACATGTGATAACTGTGGAAAGAATCACACTGTTAAATGATTGAAGGGAATGGGAGTTTGTTATAAGTGTGGAGAAAAAGGACACCAAGTTTGTGATTATAAGGGTAAGAAAAAGTTGTCCAATGTACAATGATATAAATTCAATGATATGGGACACTATGTGAATTAATGTCCCAAGAATTAAAGGAATATACCCCAAATAATGTTAATGGATAAAGATCAAGTTATGATATTACCACAGATGAAGTGGATTGATTAATATACCTAGTCAAGAAACATGTCTTTTTAATATTTTATCAGTAATGAACTGGTTATAAGAATTATGGAATATATGAGGATTGTATTGCAGTACTTTTTCTGTAAGGATTTGAGGTTGTGTGATTAATGGTACTAAGGAAAATTGACTCGATAGCAGGTCAAAATTTTGGAAAATAAATGGTTGAGGGATAGACAACCCTTATTATGTTCATAATACTGAGATGTTAATTTCAGAATATAGAGATGATATATATGGATAAAATAAATTGGATAGTACTAACTACCATGGGAATGATTCTATAGTATTGGATATTGATCTTTTGGAATGTTAAACTTTTTATGAAATGGTTTAAATTGATCATTGCATGAGGTTTTAGAGGTTAATAACACCACATGGTGAAACTTATGCTAAGAGATGAAGTATAGGTAGTTCAAGGAACAATAAAAGTATAAGATCATTTTTATAAAATATAAACATATATTTGTACACTTATAGAGTGGAATAATCCCTCGACTCTACAAAAATAGTCTTAGATGTTGTTCTGTTATCATAATCTTTGATAACGTTAATGAAGTTTTTTTATAACTGTAGTGTATGGTTTTGTGGTAATCTAATTTTATCTAAACCTATTTTTTATCACTAGAAATTAATAGTTGGTTTTTCTTTTATACCCAGTTTTTCAATTCCAATCAATGTCACTCCATTCGAAAGGATAATTTATTCATTCATTCATTTATTTATTTTATTTTTTTAACCACCTATTTTCCCTTAACCTTTTTAAGGAAGACATTCTGTTAACCCTATTTCTGATATGGGTTTTTCACAAGGAAATTTTCAAGTTATAACCAATAACTTTCAAAGTGAAATATCAAATTTCGATGATGAAATTTTTGTAAGGAGGGGATAATGTAACACCCCAATATTTTGAAAATAAATTTAATATTGAATACATGAAACACTGAGTCTCTAAAAAACATCACTTTGTTATAACCTAGCCATTAAACATAATTTTACCACCCCTATGATTTAAATTTCAAAAATCTAACATACACAGTTGCGATCTGTAAGTTATTTAGAGTCTGATATGACCAAATTAATTTTTGGTGAATAGTAACATACCATTATGAATAGTAGTGTTACCCTTATGAATAGTGACATAACCTTATGAATAGTAACCTCACCTATGATAGTATATATATAGGATTTAAGTGAAAGTATATTTTACCTATGTTTTGGAATAAATAAATAATGTTTTAAAAAGTGTATTTTTCAAGTAAATTATAATTTTAATTAAAAATTAAATTAATCATATTTAGAAAATTATTTTTGAAAAATGGACATCATTTTTGGATTCTACATGTAAACAAATGGTTAGGGTGAATTTATTATATTTTTCTGAAACACTTGAATTTTTGGTGAATAGTAAAATACGATAATTTTCAATAAATTCTAAATAATTGATTTATGGAGTCATTGATGATGTTTTTCTAATGTAAGAACCATTGGTTCGAAATCAAATGCACATATTACTGTTTTTTCATGGAATCATCACTATTTTTGTATTATGGAAAAATAATAAAATAATGATTAAAATATTAAGAAAACCCTCCTCCCCTCTACTATAAATACCACCTCTTCCACCCTCTTCTCTTCACTACTCTCAAGCCTTATGCATTATCCAAATTCCGCCAAATCTCCTCCCAAGCTCCTCCCCCACGTCCAACAGTCCTTGGTCTCATAAAAAAACCAATTCCTATTCCCTTAAGAGGCTCTCAAGGAAGGTTAATTCAAGAGGTAAAATTCCTATTTTCTTTTCTTTCATTCTCATGTTCATTTGTTCTCTTTTCTTCCCGAACCTATCCTCATCAAAATGGTATGAAAAACATAGTACTATACATGTACTAGAATTTTTTTATTCTATTGGGATAATTCATCTTCATCTCTCCTTTCCCCCTCATTTATGCTAAAAGTGAAACTTCGTCCAAGATGTGTTGATTTATCACATTTAAAGACGACGATGCTTTCAATTTGATTTACCTTCCTCAACTCTGGTAATGAAACCATTTTTATGGTTTAACCAAACTATTATATATATATTTTATCTTATTTAATGTTCTATAATCCTTATGCACTCATGATGTAAAATAATAATAAAAAACAAGGTAATTGTGGGCAAAATTGCCAAATTAATCCAAGTGTTCATTATTAATATTTTATATAATGATTCAAATTCACTCAAAATAAACAAATAAATTTTATAACCATATAATCTTCTTAATGTTCATTAGTAACATATAAAATCAATTTTGTACTTCAACTCCCATCTTACATGGACTACCATACTCTTTTGTATGTGAGATGATCATGAATATTATGAAAATGAGCACCCAAAAATAATGAAATTGAATCCATTAACCCAAATAAAAGGCCATTAATAAAATTAATAAATTTAATGCTAGACTTAAAATCCCAACTTACATGGACTACCATACTCCTTTGTATGTGATCCGATCATGAATATTATGAAAACGAGCAATCACGAACAATGAAATTGAATCCATTAACCCATCTAAAAGGCCATGAATAAACTTAATAAAGTCATAATAAACTAAATAAATGTATATAGGGTTTTTTAATTGTTAATTAATGAACCGAATTTTTTTATTTAGATCATTTAGATCAAGTTAAGAACACCCTAGTATTTAAGGTAAGGGATCCTATCTCTCACTTTTATTCAACAATCCCACCTATGTTGTGACCTTTTATTTTTAATTCCTAATGGTGGGGTATTTTTTATCACCTACCCCATACTGCCTTTATGATATAAATTATGTGATACCCCTTTACCTCTCATTAATCCTTCACAAGAACACCTTCTACCATACTAAAATGTTTGAAAAGGTTTCTTCATCTCACTTCCATGTTTGTGAGATATTTCGTATTCACTACTACTACTTGTGTATGGTTTATATATACTACCCATTGATGTTTCATATCATTAATATATTTATTTTAATTATATTCAATGTATAATTTTATTATTATTAATTTTTTGATATGATTCAATAGATTACAAATGTTTAATTATTTTCTACCCGAACCTCCATTTTCATTCAGGTTTCTCTTATTCTTTACTCACCTCAATGAGATTATTATTTATTCCTATGTACTCCTCATAAATTATATTTGAATCATATATATGTGTGTACCATTCATAATCCTTCTTTATTTTATGGGGAGTTACATGTTTTAAATTAATATTTCAAAAATTGTTCCGAAATGCAAGTCTGATTCAAGGAACTTCTCAAATTTTTACATATTTTGAAGTTCACTCTATAATATGTCTTAAAACATATTTATATTTATAAATTCACAAGTTTTAATATGAAAAATCTATTTTGGTTCCTTTATGGTTTTATGAAAGCAGATATTCCTTTGCGCTTTAAAATCCTTTAATATCTTCCTTAAACTGCAATAAAATATTTTATTCCTAAAGATTCTTAAAAAAGTCTTTTTAAATGATTTCACCTCAATAAGGATTTATTTAAGCCACAAATATAATTTTAAGGACCTTAACTTTTATTTTATGGGATATCCATGTTTATAATCTTATTTCATGACAAATAAAAATGATTTTCTAAAAGAACTCTTCTTTCTAAAGTAAAAAAAGGATTTATCTCATCTCACTTTAACTTTTATGAGATATATGACTTGTTCACTACTTATTTCTTGATTGTGTTGTATGTACTACAATTTAGTATATAATATCAATATTCTCCTTATTCTCATTATATTCTAAGGTATTATTATTTGAATGTTTCAAGGTGGTATGGGACACCTTTTAATGTTTAAGGATTATTTCCTCAAGGATTTTTCAATGGTTTAATTTGAAAGTATATTTATCTATGTCAACTTCCTTTGATGAATATTTTACTTCATTGAAGTTTTTATCATATGATATAATCAACAATTATTTATTGAATGTTTTGTGATTAGTTTTAATGTGGATGTGCTATCTTTAAACCATTCACTATATTACTCTGAATGGTTAGTGTTTATGATTAATGATTGGAGAAAGTTATTTACATTTAATATGTTAGTTTCAATATGAATGATTATGTGGTTTATATTTATCCCCATTCATAAGAGGAATAAATTGGACTTATTATGTGTTGGTTGGGGCCTGTTATATCCTCTCAGTGCATCGGTAGGTCTCATGAGACAAACTATGGTCTTGGCACGAGGCCTTGACAAAATGTATATTTATGGTCTTGTAATGAGGCCTTGATGGTATGGTTATGATGTCCCGCATTATGAATTCCCTCTTTATGAAAATAGTATTTATAGTTCATGAGAAAATTTGACTAGTAGAATACCCATGAATATTTTTTATTATGGCATTATTTATTCAGATCTTATTCCTTCCATAATGTGTTCAAGTTTATTTTTAAAGGCATGTGTTTTTAGTTATTCACCATGCCTAAAGTTTATGTTTATGATATCTTATGTCGTATTTCTTACCCTTACTAAGATTTTTAGCTCACCCCTTTCTTATATTTTATCCTTCCATGTTACAAGGATGATTATACTATGAATGAATTTTAGGGTTAATCTAAGAGATTATGGAATTTTCTATTGAATTTATTATGTTGTTTTTTGTTTCAAGTTGTAATTTTGAACTCTTGTATGTATATTATTTCCAAAACTACTAAACTGATCGGTCCTTTGAGATTTTTATTCTTTGTATCCATGTCAATGTAATAATATAAGTCATCGACTCTAAGCATCTAGGTTCGGGTGTTACTAAAGGGATGTGGATTCTATTGATGGGTTTGGACATTCGTACGACACTTTTATTTTATTTATTCCTTCATGTATTTATTCTAAAATAAGATATGGTGCCAAGATATTCTCCCTATTACTTAGATTATAGGATTGATGTGATGAAATAGTGGTGTTTTGATGCCCATAGGTGTTTTCTGGGATCTAGTTTTGGGCCTCATGTTATACTATTGTGATACTGCTTGGACTCGATGATGTAATTATTGATTCCCAGTGTATAGACACTTGGGGAATTCTTGTTACATTAGGATTCGACCTCTAGTATGTATAGGACACCATGGATGACTTGGGTCCCTAGTATTTCTTGCATGTCTAGGATATATCTATTCAGGCTTGGGGGTTATGATCACTTTTATTTTATGAGATTCTGAGGTCGTCCCTAGGATCTGGCTAGTTGAGCTTATTGGTATTACATGTTCTTGATTAATATTACTAGGATTCATTGGATCCCTTATCTTATCATAGTGACATTGAGTATGACTTTTGGGTCAATGAATTCCCAATATGTGTGGGAATTTTATTTGATCACTTTATTATATTGGAGTTTGGAGTGACTCCCAAGATGCCTGATATCTAGATTTTGAGTTTTTCATTATGTGTTGTTCGTCATTTGATCCTTAGTGTGTGGTATTCCTATTTTATACCTTAGGATCCAATATTTATATAGTTTTCACGATATCATGATATGCTCAAATACAATCTGGCATAAGTACAAGTATGTATTATTGGGTTATTTTATTTATTGTTCATCAGTTTATTTATTTATATTTATCATGTCACAAGAACATATCATTTCATGTACTTGTTGGTTAAGGGACATGTTGGTGGTTCCCAACTCAGTTCTATACTCACACCATGCTTAGGCTTCCTTTTCACATGGGTACCCGAGAAACTTCCAAATTGTTATTGTAGGAACATGTAGAGATGAATCTTGGGACAAGTTTTAGCATGGTTTAGAAGGATATATAAGATAAGGATGGGATATTGGGATGAGGTATGTCTTGGGATAGTAGTGGAGCCTCAGTTCATTTATTTATTTATTTATCTATTTATGTGGTCATCCGAGTGGTTGATTGATCTTGTTGTGTAACTATAAGCTCCCACATCATTTAATTATTGATGAATCTTGTTTATTTATTTTCTTCCATGTACTCTAATATATGTTCTATGATGATGGTTGATGTTTGGTTACTTATGTGTGATTGTTCACTCCGATACAAGTGTTATAGTCTCTTCACATTATCACCTTAGACCCCCCCCCCCCCACTACTAGTCAGTAGTCTTTGGAATATGAGGATCTATGCCTAAGGTCATGTGAGTAACCAGTTCATCTATTGTTCATAGTGTGTGTTGAGTCTGGATGTTAAAAATTGGTATCACGGATTTTTTTTATTTAGTTTTGATATTATTTGGATTTTGTAGACTGGTGACATGGAAATGTGTTGGACTTGTGATATAACCCAGACTGGTATGTCATGAACACCTTTCTAAGTGGAAGTCTAGGTTACCACAGGTCGATAATTGATGCTCTAGACTTTTTATGTTATAGTTTCTTGATTTTTAACTAGTTTAATGCACATGATATTTAATATTGATGACTTACCATGGATTTTTGCTCTTGTTCTATTGGAAAGAGGTTGATTATAGGATTTAGCTATTAGACATTGAGGTAAGAGGCATCCCTTGTATCATACTTGAAACTTTAGGATTCACATGAAACTTAAGGACCTTCAATGTGTGATTTATATCACTGATTATTGAGACTTGGTTGTTTAAAGTGTCATCAACAACTCATAATATATTTTCCCATTTATGTACTCAGTGTAATTCGACTCAGCCTGGCTAACCTATATATTCATTTCTTTCTATTAGAAAGTCACATTGATCTATGGTGAGATGCTTGTGATGATGACGACATGGTACATCGATTTAGGTGACTTTTAGTGGCCCTAGTGGGCTAATGGAGGCATTTTATTCCTTCATGGTAAACCCCTCTTGGGTCGACAATGTTCAGTTTTGGTTATTTAAAGTCTCAGTAACTAACTATATGGTATTTTATCATATAGATTAGAATGAAACTCTATATAACTAGTCCTTATGAATATAGTTGCTTATCACGGATTGTCATATACGATTCTATAGGGGATCATCTTGATATTTTGATTCTCAAGGGAGAAGTACTGTGTGAGGATGATTGGTGAGAATCAGTGCCCTGGTGGGATAATAACCTAGCCCAAGTTGCATGAACATTGCATATATGGGACCTGAGAGATGGGTGTGTGGAATGTGAGATATCTTATGGATTTTGGACCAGAACCATGTGTTGTTACCCCTAACTTATGACCCTAGTAAGAACTGTATATGGGCTAGGAAGGATGCTCGATGATCCTAGTAGTTTCAAATTAGGTTTCAGAGTGAATTGGTGAAAAATCCTGTGTTTTTATGGATGGTTTAAATTCAAAAGGAGTTTGAACTTTGGTTTGGTGGATTTAATGTATTTTTGATTAGGAATAAAAATATGATTACAAGGGTTGGGATCCCTCAGATTACCCCATTTGGGTTTGGAATAAATTTAATCAAGAGATTCTGAGGTCTCAGAAGAGTCTCGAGGGAGCTTTGGAGTTCAGAGTTTGGGTTTTTTGAGTTGCAGCCTAGGGTACATGGTTATCACTTAGTGAAATTAGTGAAAATAACTATGTGACTAGATTTATAAAGGAGTATGGTTTGTTTAATCTGTTAAAAAGAATCTATATAACCATGAAAGGTCCACATTAAATTTCATATCCATGCACAAAGTAAGCACACTTTTTGATATACCATGTGAGGTGGCTGGAATTGGAAAGTTTCGGACACATGATTGCATCACGGTTTGGTAAACCATGTGACAAAACCATGAACCCATTTAAAATAGGGAAATTTAATTTTTCCCCTCTAGTATTTTAAGCCACCATCCCCTATTTTCCTCCTCCCTCATGCACATCCCTTACAGTATCCCAAGCTCATCTTATCCCCTTAAAACACCCTTGATTTCAGGTGGTTATAGTTCATTTATTCATTTTTTTAGGTTAGTGTCCTTCCTAAAGTGATTTATTTTCCCCTCCTTCTCCATATTCTTTAATTTTTATGTTCTCTAGTTTAGTTTTTTTTTTTGAAATTCCACAGGATCATGGTGGAATTTCTCATTTATCTTGGTCTTTTTAGTTGGATTTTATAGAGGAGGTACTGAGACAACTTCTTCACATTATCATTCACCTTTTAAATAAAGGGGTTTGGATTGGAATGTGTTTGGATGTACATTATGGGAAGTTGTCAATATTTTGTCCTTGGTTCTGATACAGAAAGACCTCCAAGTGTGTTTACTTAATTTATGCCTAGTTGGAGATGTTTGTTAAATTAGTTGTATTTATTTATTATAAATATTTTTTGTGATGTCATGGTGTGGTTTAGGTACTGGTTGGTGATGTGAGAGCATGGGAGGGGCCTTTTAAACTTTATGTCTCTTGGTAATAAAATTTGAATGCATCATATGAGTTATGTGGTCCCTAAATTCACCCATAGTCTTGTTCTCACTTCTAGTTCATGTGATGGTGGTCTCATCAAATTTTTGAGTGATGGCCTTAGACTTTAATTTAACATTTTAAATTGAAAATGGTATTTTTGGAAGATGTATTTTGAAATGTAAATGGGAATTTGTATGGGATCATTATTTTTGGAAATTGGTAAGTTGGATTGATATTTTGAAATGATAAATGGTAATGGTATTTTTTTTCAAATGGATTTAAATTGAGTAATGGAATTTGGTTTGAATATGGATAACTATTTTGGATTTGGTTTTGGGATATGAAATGGTTTTGATGATTTTTTTTTGTTTTGGAAAATAGTACAATTGGAAATGGTTTTTGAAACGATTTGGGCTGATGAGAATTGGATATGTTTTCATAATTGGTTTTTTGGGTGATCCTTATACCTTGTTTAATTATTTTATTATATGTCTTGATGATTGTATTTTTGTTACTTATAGCATAATGGTTAAACCAAGGTGAACAGTGGCCCCAAGGGATTCTGGTATTTATGGTCAACTCGGGGTGACAATTTCCCCTTGGGGGATGCTATTATTGATGGTTAACCCAAAGTGAATGGTGCCCTTGAGGGATTATTTTATTAATGTTTAATATGGAGTAAATGATTCCATTGAGGGAAATTGGTATTTATGGTTAAGCAAGGGTGAAAATGACCCCTGGGGGATATAGGGCTTTATGGATGGGTATATTTTACCCGAATTCCATTTTGGACCAAGGATGGGTATATTTCCCCTGTTCTAGAGTGAGATGGATATCATGTTCTATAAAACATTCTTAGAGACACCCCTACACTGGAAAAAAGTAGGCTTGTACCATTCTCGGGGTGAATATAACCCCTAGGTTCAGCACTGGTTATATTTTTAGTTTTAAAATGTTTTAAATCGTAGTAAGTAACTATTTACTTTTAACAACTCTACGTTCACTATTATAAGACCGATTATATTTAGGGATAACATTGGTGGTTTTATACTAGGTTGTAGTCACACCCTACTTGGGACACCATGGCACTAAGGTACCCAACCAGACACAATTATTTATTAGATATTATAATTTGTAGGGAAAGGACCATTTCATGATATTTGATTGGATACCTAGGTTCGATCACGGATGATATAGCCGGGAAGAACTTGATACTAATTGGTGTTTACACTATTGTCCCCAGTTTTGTTTTTGTTTATTTTCACTGCTTGTGTATGATCCATTATATAAGATCTAGTATATATGACTCATTCATTTATTATCACAAGTGAGGTTTGGTTTATTTTTTATCACTTTCCTGGTTGTGATGTTCTATTTGGATGTTTTTTATTTTATTTTTTACCACTATTATTATACTTTTATCATGATGGAATAAACTCTCCATGGTAACCACTTAGGCTCTCACCACTAGTTAGTAGCCTCTGGAATATGTGGAGGTATTCTTGAGGTCAAGTACCATTCTGGTTTGGTTATTGTTCATAGAATTAGCTGGGCTAGGACATTATAAATTGGTATCAGGGAATTTTTTTTCTTTTATCTTACTATTTAGGATTGGTAAACAAGAGACTAGGATATCATTGGGACATGGTAATGAGATCATACTTGGGTACCTATATCCCCATGTATAGGGGAAATATTATTTTCTGGGGGTGATAATTATATTTTATGATTTTCATTTTTATAGTTGATTGATTTCAACCTTATTGGTTCACTTTAATGTGATGTTATTGATTTATGGGATTTCTACTCTTGGCCTGTTATGGAAATAGAGTGTATGTGTGTATTCATGCATCATTCTTGGAACATATGATTGTGTTTTCATCTTCATGATTCCTATCATTGATAGTTTCATAGGATTCATGAATTTTGGTTTTTTACATGATGTTATGGTTTATATTTTTTGGTTATTTATATATGTATTTGATTTTATAAGGATTGATATGGGTTAGTATTTAAAGTTCCTAAATTCATTTATATGGGTTACATATAAGTAAATGGTGGAACTTGAGTTGAAAAACTCCCCATATGACTCTTGGTAAATATTCAGATATAAATGAATTATAATGTGATGGTTTTTGTTAAAAAAAGTGTCGGTAAGGAACTTGAATTTTTTTTACTCTATAACTTGTGCATGGAATTTTATCTAGCCTAAACCATTGAATGTTAAATTTAATAAGTTTTGGAATTTCAATATTTAGAGTGTTCAATATCTTCAAATGTGAATCCATGTGTTTCAAAAATGCTAAGGTTTAAATAGAATGAAAAAAATGGTGGAACCTTTAGGGACTCGGGCATTGAGTATATCTTGTGGGTATGACTTGACCCTATGTATGGGTGGTTTGGGGAAAGAGATAGATCTTGGATAGTGATACACTTGGGTATGGGTTGTGAGTCCTTGATGGGTTTGGTTTACCAAATATTGGGCCATTACCCATTATTCCTTCTATTTGGTTGTGACCTAAAGGAATTCAGGTGTTTCCTTATATCATGATTTCTTATGGTCCTTATGGGATATGCTTGGATTTTGTTATATTGGTCATGTACCTATGGGTGTGTGGGACCTAGGGTGTTTTTTCATTGTATCTTTTGACGTTGTGTGTTTTGGGATATGGGTAATAGTGTCAATGTGAGTAGTGGTTTTGTGAGGCCTGGCCATAGGGGTTAAGTGTGAGAGCCCTGTGATCTTTGGTTTATGACTCATCTTGTAGTGTTGATTCAGTATGTTAATGATTAAGGGTGACTGTGAGAGTGAATACCCTGGTGTTTTGGATTTTTTGTATGTGAAAAGATCTGGTTGATTCTTTGGCATGTGTGGTCGATGCATGTGAGGTTCTATCAAGTTTCATTAAGGTAATTCATGGGATATTTTATACGTAAAGAACTGTAATTTCTTTTTTTGGGGTTTGAGTCTAGTTTCTAAGGGTAGGATTATAAATATTCTAATCCCTAATGTTATATCAATGTCCTAACATGGTGATTGGTTTTGACCCTAGGATAATTGGTCGATAGTTGATATAGCATGGGTAGAAACTTCTTATCTTGAAATGACTCATGGGGTGATTGGTGGTCATGTGGCTAGACTTGACTCATTGGTAATGTCAAGCTGTTTTGATTGGAATAGAAAATTCTTGGGGTCTAATGGTACTGAAGGATCGGGAGGCATGGTCATGTGCTTTAGTGGGTGTGTGAGCCTGGAATTAAAAATTCACAACTCATGGGATCTTGTGTTGGTTGGGTAAAATATTCCTAGGTGAGTGTAAAACTCTTTTTTGTGATTAAGGTGGACTATGTGTGTCATAGATTCATGGTGTTGTTTGGTTTAAGTGGTTTTGTGGCCTGGGAAAAATCACATGTTTCTTTTAAGGTGAGATAAGGGTATGTGCACTGGATATGCGCAAGGTCTGTTGGGGTTTGGAATTGTAAAAAATGAACTGGTTGTGTTTAATTGGACAACAGTTGGGCCTCATTGGAGCTCTAGAAGTGTGGTGGAGGTAGTTCAGTGATGGGATGTTAACTCACGACTACTTGGAAGAGAGTCATGGGGTTGCGGTGAGTCTTAGTAGATGGTCCTATCTTGGAGTGAGATGGATAGGAGTTTATGAAATTATTATAGGAAGAGATTCTCATATCCTTTGGTTTATTTGAGATAACCCCATAGTGAAAGGTTTTATCATGGTTGAATCAAAGTGTGATGGAACATATGCTCGATTTTGATCTATAAGGATGCATCTGAGGTCATTGATGTGCTAAGAGTGGATCAGCAGAGCAACAATTTTTTTTAGATGAATCTTTGGTGGTTATGCTCATTGAGTGGTGTAAGTGAAGTTGTATGGTATGAAGTGAACAATCAACCATCATAGGTTGATGTCCTAATTAAGGATAGGATGTCGTCAAATGTCTTGGGTGTCATTATCATGAGAAGATAATGGGTGGTGTTTATTTTTCTTCTTAGGTGAGAGAAATATAGCCTCATCTGACATTTAAGTTCTATAGTAAATAGAAATTGGGTTGTGGTAGTTGGATGTTTTTCAATCAAAGTGGAGATGACAACACACCTATGGTGGGGAGTGATGTATTAGTCATGGTCTTGACCCATGTGCCTGAAGCGTCATGGAAATGTGGAGTTTGTCATGGAGAAATTGCAATGTCATCGAGGTGTTAGTGATTAATTGAAGTGGTGTATAATTGGATTGCTCTTTGAATTAAAAACAAGGAACTAGGTGAGATTATGGATCAAGATCGATTATTGTCTTTAGACCTAATGTGGAGTTAACTGATCTAGAGGTTCTTGGATTGGGAATACATTAGTGTGTGTGGTAGGCATGATGATGGTTTTTATAGTTGAGTTTCTAACTGATGAACCTCACTGCAAGCTGAGTATGGACTCCAATGAGACTTTTAGAGTTTCTAGTGGCATTACCTTGTAGGCTAGTGACCTTTCCATGTTGGTTGGACTCATTTGTTGAACATATTGTAGTCGGATAGGTTGGAGACACATCGGTGGGTGGAGCTGAGTGTTTTCAAAAAGGTTCATTCAGAGGAGGTCCATTCGGTGTTTTATCATGTTGTTAGATTTAGTAGGCTGCAAACCACATCTAAAATATTGTCTTAGATACGAGGGGCATGTCTTTGAAACCAAACAAACATTTCATGGAAGATCTAGTTGTTTTAAACCTGTGTATGGATGATGGTTATACATCAATCCTAATTTATTTTTTAGAAATAAGGATTAGTGCCATTATTTCACTAGAGTTATCATGGTTTTTAAGTGTTTTGGGTTAGAAAATGTGATGGGAATTTCATTTGAATGTGGTAAATATGTTTTATTAAGTTATTCTAAGGGCAGCAGTCCTAAGACATCAGAATCGGTGGTTATGAGATAAATCCAATGGTGGGGATCTCCATCAACTTATCAGGTTTTTAAATGAAAATACCATTTATATTTTAGGGTAGAATCTATTGGGTGAGCACCATATTGGTGTTTTAGTTTTGAATATGGTCATTGGATTGGGTTCTGGTGGTTCAATCACCTTGAATTGAAGTTTGTTCTATGAACATGGTTCTAGTATTTGGAGTTGGTGTGAGGCCTTTTTTGGCTTAAAATCACAAACATAAATAGGTCAGGAGGTGTGTTAAAGGACCATAGGTACCTCAAAAGGATGAAATGAACTATAGTGGTGAGGTTTTAAGATCCTAGGTTTGTTCGGTCATTTTAAATTCAAAAGGAGTTTGAACTTTTGGTTTGGTGGATGGGTTAGATTTTTAACCAAGAATAAATATGGCATTACAAGTTTCGGGATCCCTCAAATGACACAAATTTAGTTTGGAATAAATTTCAGTGGGAGGTTAAGAGGTATCAGAAGAGTCTCATGGGGTTTGGATCTTGAAGTTTGGGTTTTTAGATATGTGGCCTATGGTGCATAGTTAGCGCATGGTTAGTGATAATTATGTTCCCTAACTGTATGATTTGATTTCTAAAGGGGAATTATTTTGACTGAACTCTGTGAAGGGGGATAGTTAACCATGAAATGTATAAAATAAATTTTAGATCCATATTCATGTTTGGAACATGGTTTGATAAACTGTTTTCCTTAACCATGCGAGGTGGTTGGCCTTGGACAGTGCTAGAGACACGGTTTAGCCAACTATGTAGCCAAACTATGTGCCCTTTAAAAGATAGAAATATTAGTATCCCCCCTATCATATTATAATAATCCTTCCCAAATTTTCTTCCTCCCACACATGTTTCCCTCCAAGCCTTCCATGATCATCTTCTCCCATTCAACCACCATAGCTTTGGTGTGGTTCTGGATCATTTATTTTGTACTTTGTGTGAGCCTCCTTTCTCCAGTGGTTTCCTTTACCCTTATTCTCCCTCATATTTAATGTCTAATTTCTCTTGTTTATGTTTTTTTGTTGATTCCACTAGAGTATTCTAGAATCCCTCATTTCTCTTAGGTTTTTTGGTAATATTTAATATAGGGGGTCCTGATATGACTTATTCATAACATTGCTCATCATTTCAATAAATGGATTTGGCCTTGAAAGTGTTTGTGGGTATTCCATGTTCATTTGGGAAGAATTTGGCCTTGGTTCCGATATGGTGAGGGCTCCCAGTTGGTTTCATTTGTTTATTCTTAGTTGGATTAGTTTGTTAAATTAATTATAATTTTTGATTATAATTAATTGTTAAGACATCATGGTGTGGGTTATGTATCAGTTGGTGATGTGTGATCTTGTTCGGGGCCTTGTAAAGTTTTTAACCCTTGGTAATAAAGTTTTAAAGCAACATATGAGGTTGGTCATATCTAAATTCACCCATAATTTGGTTGACTATTTCAGTACATTTGGTGGTGTTCTCATCAGTTTTACAAGTGGTGGCCTTAGACTTTAATTTGATGTTTTAAATTGTTACTTGTATTTTTATAAGATTGGTTTTTAAATTTAAATGTGAATTGGTATGTGGTCAGTATTTTAGGAAATTGGTAAAATGGATCGGTATATTGAAATGATAAATGGTAATGGAATTTTTTAAAAGGATTAGAATCAAGTAATGGAATTTTTTTTGAAGATGGTCAACTATTTTGGATTTGATCTGGGAATGTAAAATGGTTTTGATGATTTTTTTGGTTTTGGAAAATGGTGCAATTTGAAATGGGTTTTGAAATGGTTTTGGCTAACGAGGATTTATTATTATTTTTGAATGATATTGTGGGTGATCCATATGACTTGTTTGTTTATATTGTGATATAGAATGATGTTTATATTTTTATTCCTTATACTATAATGTTTAAACCTGGGTAAAATATACTCACAATGGATGCTTATATTTATGGTTAACTCGGGGTGAATGTATCCCCCTGGGGATGATAGTGTTAATTGTTAACTCAAGGTGAATGCTACCCCCAGGGTAAATTAGTATTTATGGTTAACTTGGGGTGAACATGTAGAAGCTAAAAACATTCTATTTGATACTTTGGAATATTTTAAATAATATTTATGGAGTTAAGCGTAGAGTTGGTGCAAAGTTCCAGGGCATGTAGAGCCTTGGTGTTGATATATTAAAAATATTAAATTTTATTATATCACGTGCATAAGTGGATTTTCATAAATAATGGAATAACTCCTGAATGGTGACTTGGGTGAGAAATATGGGGCCACCATTGAATTTGGAGTGTGGGTTTTACCTAAAGCTCGACATAAGTCATGTTAGTTTCATATGCTTCGATAGAGTGTAGTTGTGGGTGGGTTAAATGAATTAAATGAATTTATTAATTTAATTGTCATTTAGTTTTCAAACCCTAATAACACACATTTATAAAATCCTATTTTGATAATTCCCAAGGGTTTTCCTCATAACCTTAGATGGAATGATAGAATGGAGATATCTCTGGTGGAGAGAAAGTTAGATGGTGATCTCAGGATCAAGGATCAATAACGAAAAAATGTTGAGTTTTGTGGAGACAATGATGATTATGGTGGATCTAATCAATGGAACTAATTTTTATTATTTCTTCTCTAACAAATGATCGGTAGGTTTTTTTTAGATTATTTACCCATTCATTTTTTCCATGATGGTTGTAATAACCTATTATCGATCTAACTGATACATCTTTAACCTCATCATGGTTTTCCTTTTATTATTGTATATATAAGGATGAGAAGTAATTGGTAGGATACTTATAATGGTGAAGTTAGATATTTCTTGGTCTCTTAGATTTGACCATCTTTTTCTACAAACTGAAGGAGGATTTCACTCTATGTAACTAGGTTACAAGATGTGTAAGAGTTGATGGATGGAAATCATGAAAGGCTTGATATTGTGAAAGGTTACATGAAGTGAAGACATTTTTTACATAATGAATTTTTTAAATAAAGTATTTTTAATCTGAGGTGATATGTTTTCCAGAATATGTGGGACTTTGATGGTTACACATCATGTAACCAGGTTACATGCCATGTAACAACTTGTGTATAGTTTTTAAAATAGGCATGCAGATATTTTGCTTTGGTTCCTTCTCTAAACTCTATTTCTCTCAAACTATAGTAATTCCCTAGATATTTTGAGAGACTCTACTTATTCTAGAATGATTTGATTGGTGTTCGATATTCATTATAGTTGTGATGAATCTCTCCAGGTAAGTGATATTTTCACTTATTCATTGTCTTTGATTATGGTAGTGGCCTTTGGTTGCATTATCATATCCATTGGTCTATGTTGTTGTCTTATCTAATATTCTTTCAAGATGCTTTGTGTGATTTTATTCTGGAGGTTATTCCTTTGTTTGTCATGGTGCGGAGGGAATTTGTTCTTATGGTATGTGGGTTTCCTCCTTTCCATCGACCCTTTGTTTTCTAAATTGGATCAATATTGTGATGTGGATTTGATTCTAGGTACTTTTTAGATTTTTTGGGTTTTTATTGTTGGTTTATAATGTTCCGGGTGTGTGTGATCCGAGTTTCGAGGTAAGTGGTTCCGTCTCTAGCCGATGTTGATGAACCTTATTGTTATTAATTTATAAACTTATTTATAAAATGAATTTTCATGATTGATTTGTGTGTGTTGTAAAGGCTTTTTTAAAGAAATTTTTCCCCTGATTATTAATAAATGGAAAGGAAAAAATGTTGTTTTCAAAGAATTTTAATGGATTTGTGAAATAGTTTTGAAATAATTTTTGAAACGTTGAGATGATTGTGAAAACAAGCACATGGGTTACCTTGGGTACTAGGTGGAAGGTTTAGCTTGAGGCTATTGTCCATTGTCGGGGTTCACTTGTTGGGGTGTTCCTCTTATCCTAGAGTGTAGATTATTGTCTCTAGGTATGTCTATGATGTTGGGGTTTTAATTTTTGGGGTGTCTCTCTAGTCCTGGAGTATAGATCATTGACTTCAAGTACTGTAGTGCACTGTTCATAGATTAATGGGTATGAGTAGTATATTGCCTAACCTTTTTTATTCCTTGGTATTGTGATTCCTGTGCTGCTACTTTTGTTTTTTATTTCTTGTATTTTTATTATTTTATCCTTGATATACATGTTCATTCTTATGGAAGCTGACATGAAAAAATGTTCTTTGAAATTAATATACCTGCTTTTGTTTTAGAACCGTGATAAAAGGTAAATGTTTATCATGTCTTCTATAAAACTACTTTACTTATTATCATACCATGTTTTATTTAAAAATATCATACATGAATTTTTATACAGATACTTCCAATGGAACACCTAGGTGGGATCATATTGAGCCTATTAACTCACACCATGCACACCTCTTCGATGGTGTCTATACCTTTGTATTTCTTCCAATTCAGGGAAAGGAAAGGAATTATAGTGAGGTGGTGAGGTTTCATGTAAGATGAGTTGGGTAACTGGTGGTGAGATGGTGGGAGTTCATCCACGCCATCACTTGGAGTAGCTACTTGGTTCTTGTCCTTTGTAGTTGTACTTGTATTTTAGAGTTTTAGCAACTTTTACAGTTGTTTTTTCACTATCTTCTTACATTTATGGTATATATCTATTGGAAATGTGTTGTTCCTTCTTGCTTTGTGTATATATATTCCATGTGTTTTGTTCAGGTTGGGAGAAATTTTTCCCTATGGATTGTTGTTTGATGCCCAGGTTATTGTCGTCATCCCGTAGGGATCAGGAACACCCTTTAGGTATGTGATGGATTGGGTCAAGTGCCAGTTTTGAGGAAAACCCAAGTCAGTTTGTTACAATTTTGTATTAGAGGGTGGTCTATCCTCAAGATTCCTTATCTTGGGACATTTTTTAGATTGGAGATAGGATTGTCAGAACTTGAGAGGTATATAGTAATAAGTGTCTGGTCATATCTTGTAGTGAAGAGACTCAAGTTACCATGGGAAGTTGGGATATGTGTCTCTAGTGTTGGGTTTTGTTTTAAATCTCAGTTTCTACTTCTGGGTTTTTTGGTTTAAACTAATATTTACTCTGTAGTCTGGTCATTCCTTTTGTTTCGATGTACAGTAGTAAATCTCTTAGAAATCTTCCATGAGTTCCTCAAGAAGTTTTAACTAATTCTCCACAAGGAAATCCTCTAGTGGATCATAATACCATCAATACTATCATGCGGGTAGTTCATACTATTTATCAAGATGTTCCACAAGTTTAGAATTTGGTTGTTGAGTTACATCTAGGAGTTAGAAGAGATATATATTGATCATGGGAATCCTTGTGTGAGAATCCACCATCCTTTAAAATAATGAATAAACCTCAAGAGGTGGAGGAATGGATGGATATGATCAATAAAATATTCAACTTCCTAGAGACACATGAGAATATCTGGGTAAAGTGTGCAGTGATCAATCTTGAGGGTTCTGGAAAGCGATGGGGGGATTATATGGTTCATGAAGATAAACATGTAGACTTGGATTGGAAGGGTTTTAAAGCTCTATTCTTCTGGCAGTTTTTTCTAGATTCATTGATTTTTGAAAAATTTCTGGAGTTCTTATCTTTTTAGTAGGGAGAACATTCAGTGTTTGTGTGCACCGATCAGTTTGCTTAACTTGTCCATTTTGCTCCTAAAATGGTGAAGAATGACCATCTGAAGGATTAGAAGTACCTACAGGGTTTGCGACTAGATATTAGATCATAGGTATTTATGTTGAAACTTCCTACCTATACAGATATAGTATAAAGAACTATGATGGAAGAGATGGATATGGCAGGCAAGGTCGGTTTTCCCAACTCTTCTATTACATTTAGTGATAGCTTTAGTGGTGTGCATGGGAAGAAAATGATATTTTAGGATCATCGTGGAAGTGGTGGTGGTGGGTATCAGCAGTGATTCACCTTTTCATCTTCTTCTATAGATAGCAGAGTGCCTCTAACTTACTATCAATGTGGAAGGGTCGGACACACCAGGCATTTTTTTACTGTGCCCAAAAATACACGAAACATTTATGGAAGTTTTGGTCAACTATAATGCTTCTTTAAGGCTATGACTATGCCTCATTATGGTCAGGGTTCATCGTCTCCAAATGCTACTTTTATGTAGTCAGAATCTTTAAAGACTATAGGGCTCCAGCCACAAGCCTCATTAGTGAATCACTTTCATGTAGTAGATGATTGTCTAATGGAAATCGATCCAGGTCTAGTAATAATGTGAGGTACTATCCTCATTGAAACTTTAGTATAAATTTATTTATTTGATACTAGTTCCTCCCACTCATTTATATCTACACAGAACTTATGCCCTTTATAAAAGAGTTAGAGACACCTCTTGGAAAGCGGAGAAAGAGGGGGGGTGTCCTTGTTTGTTAGTGATTACTTATATAGATTTGATCTGGGATTTTCTCATTATTGATTTGGATCTATTTGACTTCATCATTAGTATTGATTGATTTGTCCCTCATTGAATGTATGTTGATTAGTATCATTGGCATGTTTCGTTTCTTGCTACTGATTAGAGCTCTCTTGTGTTTCTAGGGGAGTGGGACCTGAGTTTAGGAAATGTAGGGAGTTCTCTTCCAAAGATCGGGAGTATGTTGTATGCTTTTCTATTTGATCTTGATGATGTTTCTCCTATTATTTATCTTCTCATTTTTTTTGGCTTTCTTGATGTTTTCCCAGATGAATACTTTGGTCTTCCTCCAGAGAGAGAGGTGGAGTTTAAGATTGACCTAATTCCAGGTACGTAACCAATATTGATACCTTTTTATCACAAGGAACCAGAGGAGCTAAAAGAACTCAAAATTCAGTTGGATGACCTATTAGAAAAATATTCATTCACCCTAGTGTTTCTCCTTGGGTATCCCATGTGTTCTTTGCCAAGAAAGTGAATTGTTCTGTACGATTGTGTGTGGACTATCGAAAGTTGCACTAGATAATGGTTAAGAACAAATATCCTTCTCCTTTTGTGGATTATTTGTTTGATAAATTAAAGGGGGAAAGTGGTTCTTAAAGATTTATCTTCAGTCGAGTTATCGTCAGCTTAGATTTTGGGAGTTTGATGTATCAAATATAGCTTTAAAGAGCATTTATGGACATTAAGAGTATCTTGTGATGCCTTTTGACCTGACTAACGCTCCTTTAGTTTTTATGGATTTGATTAATTTGATATTCCATCAATATCTTGACACTTTTTTGGTATTTTTCATGGATGATATTCTAGTTTATTCAAAATACAAGCATGATCATGAGCACCATCTAAGTTTGGTTTTAGAAATTTTTAGAAGTAACTGTTTGTATAGAAAACTTTCAAAATGTAGTTTTTGGATTCAAGAAGTGGATTTCTTAGAGTGAAAAATTTATGAACATGGCTTATCAGTTGATACAAATAAGATGAAGGATATTTCCTCATGGAAGAAACTACATAATTTCTTTGAAATTTGGAGCCTCCTTGGTCTTGTTGGATACTACCGGAGGTTTATTAAGGACTTCTCTAAGCTGGTCACCTTTGAATGATCTTACATGGAAGGTGCTGAAATTCACCTCAGATGTAAAGTTCCATCCTTATTTTGATGAACTAAAATGACTTCTAACATCGAACCATATTCTAATATTTACTGAGCCCAATAAGAGGTACAGGAAATTTTGTGATGCTTCTAGCACTATTTTGGGATGCATTCTTATGTAGTATTACCATGTGGTAGCTTATGGATCTCAACAGCTCCAACCGCATGAGAAGAATTACCCCCACCCATGATTTAGAGATTTATGCAATTATTTGTGCCCTTAAATGTTGGTGGTACTATCTTTTTTGGGATATATTCATAGTCTTCTCTGATCATAATAGTTGAGTTATATCTTTTCTCCGAAAGAACTGAATCTCAGATAGAGAAAATGGGTAGAATACTTCCAGATTTTTTGCTTTGATATTGGTATACCCTGAGGAAGGGGAATGTCATTGCAGATGCTCTTAGAATAAAAGTTCCATCGTAGGATATTCTAGAATCAAAGGTGGAGTGGAACCTTATGGGTATTTTCACTTAGTTACACCTAGATGCTCTGGAGGATATTGTAGGTATGGTTCTGACTGGTGTTTAATTATCATCATCTCTCCTGGAGTCTATTTTTTAGATTCAATAGTAGGATGTTGAGTTCAAAAAAATTTGAGAAAGCCTTTATGGTGGGGAGACTGAATTTGGTTGGTCTCTCCCTTTAGATGTTATACTCCACTTTGGGATACGGGTTGTCTTCCCAGTATCCGGGAGGAGTTTAGTCTTGTTTAATTTTCAAATATCTTTTTGGTTCGTCCATCCATGCACTACAAAGATGTATTATGAAAATAGATGATGATTTTGGTGGTCGGGTATGAAGCATGACATTAAAGATTATGTGTCCAGCTATTACACCTGCCTATAGATAAAGGCAAATCACTTGAAGCCCTATGGTTTCCTTCAGCATCTTCTAGTTATGGTCTAGAAATGGGATGAGGTATCCATGGATTTTTTTTTGGATTACTGTGGACTCCCAGAGGGAGTAATGATATTTGGGTGTTTGTTGATTGGTTGAAAAAATATTCTCATTTCATTACAATCAAGGATACCACTAAGGTGGAAGATCTGGGTAAGTGGTATGTGCAGGATATTATGAGGTTACATGGTATTACTTCTACCATTATTTTGAATAGGGATACTAGGTTTACCTCGAGGTTCTAGTGGGGTATCCAAGAGTTAATGGGAACTCAGGTCGAGTTGAGCACAACTTACCATCCATAGATAGATGGTCCGACAGAGCGTGTGATTTAGATTCTAGAGGATATGTTTCGTGCTTGTGTCTTGGATTTCAATGGATCATGGGATATCCATCTGGGACTGGTTGAGTTTCTTTACAAAAATAGTTATCATTATTTGATAATAATGGCTCCATTTGAGGCATTGTATGGTCACTCATTCAGATCACCTATTTGTTGGGAAGAGGTGGGTGAAGTATCTTTAGCTGGACCACGCTTGGTCTAGGAGACATCGAAAAATATTCAGGAGGTACATCGATATCTTGTTATAACCTAGAGTTGATAGAAATATTATATGGATCGATGGATTCAATCTCAATATGTTTTCATTGGTGACTAGGTTTTAGTGAAAGCTTCTCCTCGATTAGGTCATCGTTGGCTTGGAAAATAGGGAAAGTTGTCTCTGAGATATGTTGGACCATTTGAGATCACCGAGAAGCTCAGGAAGGTTTCTTATCGTTTATCATTTCAAATTCATTTTATAGGTATTCATGATGTTTTCAATATATCTCATATCAATAAGTATCATCATGGTCCCACTCACGTTCTATGTCGGGAAGAAATTAAGTTAGAGCCAGATGTTTGTATTTTGGAGAAATTGGTTGAGATTGTTGATTCTAAATTGAAAGTATTGTGTGGAAAGTAGATTATATTGATCAAAGTACTATAGAACATGAATCATATTCTCATGAGACTTGGGAACTCAATTTGATAATGAGGGAGCAGTGGACTCATCTTTTTCCAGGGATTACACCTTCCACATGACTTCCCAAGGATGGAAAGTCCTTGTGGTGTAGAGTTTGTAACATCCCATTATCAATCTATCAGGTACATCTTTAGCGTCATCATGGTTTTCCTATTATTATTTTCCATATAGGGTTGAGAAGGAATTGGGAGGATACCTATAATGACGAAGTAAAATATTTTTTGGACTCTTAGCTTTAACTGGATTTTTCTATAGGATGACGGAGGATTTCAAGTCATGTAACTTAGTTACATGACATATAAGAGTTGTTGGGTGTAATTCATGAAAGGATTCACACTGTGAATGGTTACACTATGTGAATAGATGTTTCACATTTTGAATGTATTAAATAATGTATTTTTAATATGAGGCAATGGGTTTTCTGGGATACATGGGACTTTGATGGTTACATGTCGTGTAACCAGGTCACATGTCATGTAACCAGGTTACACACCGTGTAACATCCCGTGTATAGTTTTTAAAATAGGCATGTGGATTTATTGTTTCATTTCCTTCTCCAAACTCTCTTTCCCTCGACCCATGGAAATTCCCATTTGATTTTGGGAGACTCCACTTATTCTAGAATGAATCCATTGACATTTGATCTTTGTTGTGGTTGCAGTGTGTCTCTCCAGGTAAGTGATATTTCTGATTTTTCATTGTGTTTTCTCGTGGTAGAACCCTGGGGTTGCGTTATCAAATATGTTGGTCTAATTTGGTGTTTCTATCATCTTATTTCAACATCTGTTGTGTGATTTCATTCCATAGGACATTCCTTTATTGTTTATGGTGTGGTAGATGTTCATTCTTAAGGTATATGGGTTTCCTCCTTTCCGTCGACCCCTTTTTTTCTAAATTGCATCAATCTTGTGATGTGGATTTTATTCTAGGTCATTCATAGATGTTATTGGTTTTTCATTGTTGGTGGATCCCATTGAGGGGGTGTGTGACCTGAGTTTAGAGGTAGTTGGTTCCGTATCTAACATATATTGATTAACATTATTGTTTCTACTTTATAACATGATTTATACAAGGAATTATCATGATTGATTTGTGTGTGTTGAAAAGGGTTTTTAAATGAAAAATGATTTTTCCCTAATTATTGATAGATGGAAAGCAAAAAAGGGTGTTTTAAAAGAATTTAAATGGATTTGTGAAATGGTTTTGAAATAATTTTTGAAACATTTAGATGATTTTGAAAATGAGCACATGGGTTACCTTTGGTACTAGGTAGAAGGTTTATCTTGAGTTCGTCATCCATTGTGGGGGTTCCCTTTATGGGGTGTTCCTCTTATCCTAGAGTGTATATTATTGGATCTAGGTATGTATATGATGTTGGGGTTTCACTTTTTGTGGTGTCTCCCTAGTCTTGGAGTGTATATCATTGGCTTTAGGTACCGCAGTGCACTGTTCAAAGATTAATGGGTATGAGTAGTCTACTGCCAGACCTTTTGTATTCATTGGTATTTTGATTCCTGTGTTGCTACTATTGTTTTGTATTTCTTTTATTTTTACTATTTTATCCTTGATATGCATGTTGATTCTTGTGAAATATGATATGAAAAAATTTGATTTAAAATTGATATACCTGCTTTTGTTTTAGAACCTTGATAAAATGGAAATTTTTACCATGTTTTCAATAAAACTTCTTTACTTCTTATCATGCCATGTTTTATTTCAAAAGATAATACAAAAAAATTTATACAGAGGCCTAATATGGAACACCTGGGTGGGATCCTATTGAGTATGTTAGCTCACACCCTACGCACCTCTTCATTAGGGTGTAGACCTTTGCATGTCTTCCAATGCAGGGAAAGACAAGGTGCTGAAGTTAGGCAGTGAGGTTTCATGTAAGCTGAGTTTGGTACCTAATGGTGAGATGGTGTGAGTTCATCCACACAATCAATTAGAGTAGTTGTTTGGTTCTAGTCCTTTACAGTTAGACTTGTCTTTTGAATTTTTAGCTACTTTTAAAATTGTTGTTTCTGTCATCTTCTTACTTTTATGGAATATATCTACTGGATTTCCACTGTTCCTTCTTGCTTTGTGTATATATATGACTTTTTTTGTTCGGGTTGGGAGAAATAGTCCCCTATAGTTTTTTTTCTTTGATACCTGAGTGCATGTCACTAACCGTGGGGATCGGGAACACCCTTCGGGTATGTGATGGATCATTTTGTGTGCCAGGTTTGAGGGAAACCCTGGTTGGTTCATTATAATGAAAACAAATTAATTCATCATAAATTAATTTAGGATCAAGATTTTTGACTCACTATTGGTTTTTATCATCCTATAATAAGAAATTTGAGATTTAATATTTGTATTTTATTTTTTTAAGTCTCCCTTGATATTTTGTTTCCATTTATTATGGTTGAACAAACAATGAACAACACTTGTTCTCACTTTTTCATTTCATGGTTTTCCCCCTTCATTCTTTGTTCATCATTTATATTTCATTTGACCAGTTATTCAACCTTATCTGGGAAGATGATTCAATGTGTGATTATTAGGATCCATGGATCCTTTTAGTATAATAAAAAACATGGAGTTTTGAAATGAAGGATTATCGATGATGATGACGGGATCATGAGGTGGATCAATGGTTTCTGACTACATGGGTTTTGACATGTGGCGATTTTTTTGGACCAATGAGGAGGAATTTTCTAAGAGAAAGGTGTCTGAAATACATCCACCAGTATCATTGTTGGTTCGATCAAACCAAATCCAAGTTTTTGATCAAAGATCACTGCGAAATCAAAGGTGGTTTCTATATATGAATAATACTTGAAACAGACTTCGTTTTCTATAAAAAGCCAATATACATAGTGTGTACTTTAGAATAACACATTCCATGTGGACATTTATGTGTTTCATATAGGTTTTACATGGTGAATTAAATATCACACACCATGTGTAGGACCCACATGTCATTTTACCCTTAGCTAACTAGCTCGGTGTTTGTAGGAATTACATACCAAGGAGACCATGTGACCCCACACATTGTGTGTGACAGGGCACACCCCGTGTACTTTGGAAAGTGCATGGGATGGGTAGCCTACATATGTCATGTGTCAGCTTGACTTCTACACACTCTGTAGATTAATAACATTCCATGTAATTAGGGAGGTGCATGTCTTGTGAGAGGGTAGGACACAAGCGAAGTCAGACTTAGTGAGACACATTGTGTACCCCATGGGATACACCATTTACTCATTATAGGGTAGGTTAGAGCCCTTATTCTCCTCAAACCAACTTCATTGTGAGATTATATTGGTTCCCTCAACCTGTATTAATGTGGTTTCATTCCCATGGTTCCCACCAAAGAGGGTAGAATGAGGTTTCTTGTTCTGATCATAGGATGCACGGTTCCCTATATGGGTTAGTCTCAAATATAGTTAGGTATCCCTCTCTATGGATTGGGGTTTAATCCTCTATCATCCTTCCCTAGGTTGGGTTATGTATCCCATTTTCGATATCCAATTCATGATATCCCCTTCCTACAAGGTTGATCTAGTTAGGGTTTGGTATCCCCCATATCTCCTAGGCATGATCCCCAATTTCTGTAGAAACTTATTCTATATTCTAATAAGGTTTAGACCGATTGAGTGATTATCTTATATGATCCATATAATTTCTTTTTAAATACTTCATGGAATGAAAGGATGAGTATGTCCTCTCTGTGTAGTTACATTAGTATAGCGAGACCCTATTAGTGAGTTCTCTTAGATGAATGTTACCTTTGAGCCTCTAAAGTAGTCATAGTTTGGAGGTGATGATGTGAACTCACTTTAAGACTTGTATTATTCCTTTGATCATATATAGGTATTTTTATTCCTTGTATTTGTGATTTATATCTATCTCCCTATTTGATTCCTTGTGTTTTTGGATTGTATGGTGTCCTACTGGGTATGTTTATACGCATCCTTAAATGGGATATACCCACACATGTCGTGTATTATGAAATAAACATTTTGATGGAATATTAGGGGTACCGAGATTAGGTAGAACTTAGTCAAACTATATAGAACACATAGTGTTTTGGAGTTTCATGTTGAAAAAATTCCCCCTTTATATTAGTTGGTTAGAATCATTTAAAGTTTTGGTGGGATTCTATTTTTCCCTTTTGTATTTATCATGCCTTTTATCATACTATGATGTGGTATTCATTGTTATGTATGAATTTACTGTATTATTTTTTTATCTTCTTTGAATTATAATAGTGTATGGGGATGTGTGTGTGTAGGTACTTAGACTAAGGTCTCCCTTGTTTGTGATATACCTAATTGATGCTGGAAACTACCCATGGATTATTGGAGGTGGTATTGGGGTATCACACTTGGTTCATTTCTAGATATAAGGGCCCTAGTGGATCGATCTGAGATAGAGCATGGCCCTCAAGGGATGTAGGGCTCTAGGGATGGGTATATTTCCCTTGTATATGATTTTGGACACAGGATGGGTATATCTCCCCTAATAAGGAGTTTGATGGTTGGAACAGTCTATGAAACATTCTTAGGGACACCCCATCAATGGATTAAGTAGGTTTATAGTATTCTTAAGGGGAACTTATCCTCTAGGTTTGTAAATGTTTATGTTTCTATTTTTAAAAAGTTTTAAATGTCAATAAGTAATTGTTTACTTTTATCACCCCTACATGCATTGTTATCAGAATGGTTATATTAAGGGATTTTGTTGGTGGTGGAAAACTGAGTTTTACTCACACCCTAATTAGGAATCCATGGCACTTGGGTACCTAAGCAGAAACTTTTATTTATCATAAGTTACAGGTTATATGATAAGGCTAACTGCATGATGCTTGATTGGATGCCTAGGTTGGAGTATGGATGATGGAACCGGGTAGGACTTGGGTCCATATAGGGTTTGGGTTGTTAGCCCATATTTTTTTTGTTCATTTTTAATACTTTTGTATGATCCAACATAGGGGATCCAGTATATAGGACTCATTCATCTATTATTGAATTTGAGGTTTGGTTTATTTGTTGGAACTTTCCTAGTCGTGATGTTCTATCTAAATGTTTTTTACTTATTTTGTTATTATACTTTTATCATGAGGGTATAGTCTCCCCATGGTAACCATTCAAGACCTGACTGTTATTAAGAAGCCTCTAGCATACAAATATGTGCACCTGAGGTCACATAATATTCTGGTTTGGTTACTTTTCATGGAGTGAGTCAGGCTGGGATGTTACAATTGGTACCTTGTGGTGTGTGAGGGTAACTCATTAGGGTGGTTATCCTTGGTTAATAGGTTCCTTATAGATAGAAAGAATGGTCATGTGCTATATTTGATATCAGTTCATGTAAGGTGAGACTAGGAGTGTGGTATAGTCATGGTGATTCCTTAGTACTTTTTTGTGAGTAGAACTTTGAGTACTAGTTTTGGGATGTGAGGAACCTATAGTTCCATGGTTTGGGATCAAATTCAAAGGGAACTACCATTCAGGTGCATAACCCAATTGGTTTATGATGTTATTTTGAAGCAGGTGGTGTGTGTTGATAGACATATATAGTTTTGTAATAAGGCTGATTGGATGGGAGGTCATGTGATGAAACCTAACACTAGTAAAGTTCTTGATCTTGAAGAAAAGTTCCAAGGGAGATCTTGGTTTGATAGGACTAGAATGTCCTGGATAATGTTCAACAGTTTATGAATAGGGATAGGGTTTAAGGATATGGAACTCATAGAGTGGTGAGTTAATTTTTATGATCGGTCAAATCAATATCATGCGACCCATGGGGTTTATATGAGATCATGGTATTGGTGCATGATGGTTACATGTGGTTCCATTAAATTGTGAATCAATGATGTTTTTGAGTAGGTTGGGGATCAATGAAAATTTGATAAGGTTTTTGTGGTCATGGTGACATAGTGATTCAGATGAAATAATGGGAGTGACCATCTGGTGTGGGATATTTCTAAAATGGATTGGGTATGGAATTATAGATGACCTGAGGTTTTTAGGTAGGTGATGCATGAGATAGGTTATTTTAGCTCAAAATGAACAGTATGCATTTTCTTGTGATAAAACCTGATGATTTTACTCTTAGGGAGTAGTATAAGGGAAGTCGTATGGTGGGGAGTGCACCATCATTCATTAGAGGGTGATGCCCCCATTATGGAATGGATATTGTTAGATATCATGTGTGTTGTTCCTAGAAATTAGGAATATATAGTAATTGATATTATGATAATTATTGGGTGTGAGTGGGTTTTTACATTCCCAATCATCACATTTGGGTATGGATGGGGCATGGGTATTGGTGTTCAGAATTTGACCTAGTGATGTAATAATAAGAACACTCCTATGGTGGGGATCATGATTTCGATCATTGTGAGATGACCCTCATTCTAAAGGGACTAGGATGTGTGGAATTGGTCATTGGATGATAATTTTGGAATTTTTATTTTGGTGAGTAAATAGATGTGGTTGTATCTATATTCCTTGATAAATTATGGATGTAGACTCAGATGTGATGTTGGATGGAGTCTAGGTGTTGGTTACGGGCTTGGGGTGAAATAGGGATGGTCTGAATCTACTTTATATTGGGAGTACATTAGTACTCATGGTGTGGAACGATGGTGGAAAGGGCGGTTGATGGTATAACCATGGGGTGTCACCGGAGGTCAGGTGTGGACTTCGGTGGGTGTATTCGAATGATCATGGGATGCCTCCAAGGATAAAGGCATCATGATCAGGTAAATTGGAAGTGATTTAGTGGGTGGTGATGAGCATCTTTGGGTCAGGTCGACCAGAGGAGGTTTGGATGATGTTTTTTCATGAGATGGAATCTGGTGGGATGAAAACTACATCAGGTATGTCATTTTGGATATTATGGGTATGCTTTAGGTATCATACAATTATTTCTATGGGAATCCTGTGAGTTTAGGGCCCCCATGTATGGGCAGTGATATCCATTAGGTTTGGTTCAGAATTTAGTATAAGGAGTACTACCGATGTTTACTAGGGATTTTTGGTGTGGTCGAGGGAAGTGGGGTAGAATTTTCATCGATCCCATCATTGAAACATGGGTATAGAGTTCCAGCAAGAAATTACAATGGTGGAAGCACCAAATCATTAGACTTATAAGTTATTGGTTAATGGGTACGGTGGATACCATCACATTCATGATAATGTTTTGGATGATGTCATGATCATGTTTCAAGTTATATGAGCTCATGTAGTTGTTGTCTAAATGTTTTTGTAAGGGTCAAAAGGGTTATCTTGGGTTTTTAAGGTTTGAGCACCTTAAGTTAAAAGTTGTTCCATGGATGATATTTTGGTGTTGGGGAATGTAATGCGGACAATTGATTGGGAATTTAAAACC
The DNA here is from genome assembly GCA_963277665.1 of Viscum album. Taxonomy (NCBI): domain Eukaryota; kingdom Viridiplantae; phylum Streptophyta; class Magnoliopsida; order Santalales; family Viscaceae; genus Viscum; species Viscum album. The sequence continues at coordinate 640,741,528 of OY728131.1, read as the reverse complement.
TATGAAGGTTTATATGTATGTATGGGTAGAAACCAAGATTTATAGGGGAATATAGGTGTTATGGTGGGGATTTTTTAGTGCACTATGTCTGTAAAGGCTTGAAAAAAATAGAGTAGAATTTGATTTTTGATTTAGTGGAAGGGATAAATTTTTTACCCGGATTTAGAATTAAATTCATAAGGTTAAAACCCCTAAAATGAGTTATTTGGGTTGGTAATGGGATATAATTGATTTTTTGAAGGCTCAAGTGGATTAATGAGGTAGCCTATGGTGATTAGGCTACTGTAGTGAAAACTGTAGCATCCACCAGTTAGCCGGTACTAGCCCACCGGCTAGCTAGTGAGGCTGGCAGTGGCTTGAGTGCCACTGAAAGTTTCACCTACTAGCCAATATCCCAATACCAACTAGTTGGAGGGAATCTAGGTGGTTTTTTATGAGGTTACATTGGGACATTTTACTAGACAACCCACTCAAGTTTTTAAAGAGGAAGGGGGTATACAGGGAATTTGGAAGTGTCACCCCTTCTTTTTTTCTCTATAGATCCCCCTTCAAGGGGATGGTTTTGGAAGCTTATAAATAGTTATTCCAAGTATATTCATCTATTTATTATTTCATTCTTTCTCCTCTTATTATCTCTTACATTTCTTTTGGTTTCAGCTATGGATTTAAATCTGATTCAATCAAAGCATGGTGGAATCATCCAAGCATCAAGGGGATTCCATGCATCCTTGGATGAGGTCATACTAAGATTCCATCTACACCTAGTTTCTCATCAATTTTATGCGGTATGTCTTTGATATGTTTTTTCTTATGTTTTGAAAATTTTAATTAAATAAATTGTGGTTTTAGTACTAAAGTTTGGGTTTTTGGTTCATCTTGGTCTTACGAGTGTGTTGGGGGTGTTCGGAACCTCATGGCTTGAGGTTTAAACATATGACTAAGGCCTAATTCACAGGTCATTGAGATAATATTGGTTGATCATGGAAGGGTTTGGAAAAGACATGGAAGCTATCATTGTCCTTTTGAAATAAGATTAAAGTTTTGAATAAAGGTAGGTGGTCCAACATACACACCTTATGGTTATGAATTTGATTATATGCATTATGGTGGGAGTCCTCTCCAACTTAGGGTGATCGTACTTTGAATTAAAGGAATTTTTAAATGATTAAATTAATTTAAAAACTAATAATTAATTAAATTATTAAATTTAATTAATTAAAATAACCAAATTGGACTATATAAGGTGTCCAGGGCCACTGTGGTCCATCAGACATCAGCTAGTAGCCTTGGTCACTAATCACTGAAGGCTTAAAGATTAATCTATGATGTCAATTGATACATAGACCCATTAATACATGTTGAGACCAGGTGGATAGGACATAGGCTAAGGTTGATGGGTTTGTAAAGAAAAAAATCTTGAAATACCTTGATTAATGAGATGGGTTGTGTTCTATATCTTAATGGATGCCATGAGGGCATACCTCATATAGCCAGTGAGGCCATGTTATCTTGTTTCTGATGTCAAGGGACATAGTAAACTTTGGGCCTCATGTCTACCCAAGACTTGGATCAAGACTGAGGACCCATGTGAGGGTTCCTTTATTGTGTTGTGACCAAGGGGTCCCTAGTGGGTGCCCTAGTGATTGACTGATCTAGAGAAGGTGTGTATGGTTTGGGTAGAGATAGTGGGATGTGTCACATTTGAAGCTATGCTAAATGTGTATTTCTGTGGAGTTTTGTATTGTATTGATGGGTTTTTACATTCGGCTAACCCTTTAATTTTATTTATTTCTACATGTATTTATTATGTATGCAACTATGGTGCCCAGATGTGCTCTATAGGACATGAACAATGGGCCCAATGTTATGTGATAATGATCTTGTGGATGCCCAAGGTTTCTTCCTAGGATCTAGATTTGGGTCTCATGTGATACTATTATGATTAAAATTGGATTTTATGATGCCATCATGGATTCCTAGAATGTATCTAGGAATATAAATATTAAGCCACCTGAAGAATGCCCAGGATTCTAGGATTCAGCCTTGGGTATTTATGGGATTCCATAGATGCCACGGGTCCCTAGAGTTCCTAGAATTTATAGGATCTATCCATTCATAATTGGAGGATGTGGTTACTTTTATTTTATAAGATGGTTGGTTCATCCCTAATATCTTTTTGGTTGATCCTGATGATATTAAATATTTTTTTTAGGATTTTAGGCACCATAAAATGCGTCCATGTAATTCCTTGAATGCTTCCACAAATGATCCCGGAGCGTAAATCATTCTACAATCTTCGATTTGACTGGTCGTGGATCCCAAACGGAGTTACAGATCAGAAGTTGTGGTTGTTCAAAGTCAGGATGCTGGAAATGGCCATCCAGGATGGTTTTGGGGAAAAGTATGGTTTTGCGCATAAAAAAGGGAATATTGCGCGCAAAAATGGAATCTTGCGCGTAAAAAAGGAATCTTGCATGTAAAAGATATTTGCACTGAAAATATGAATGGAATTTTATGCGCACTGACATTCAAGGCTTTGCCTATAAATACAAGTGCTTCCCCTTCTTTCCAAAACGCCCCCGGAGGTCGTTCACTGCTCTAATACGTGTAAGTACGCATTTTTCGGGCCTGTAGGTAAAACCCCCCTCTTGCGCGCAAAACATCAATTTTGCGTGAAAAACATCACTTTTGCATTCCAAAGTGTAATGTGCCCAGTTTTTCATGAAAAACATGATTTTTTCGCACAATAGTGCCACTGTGTCCAATTTCGCACGCACCAGTGATGTGCCTATACAATTGTGTGCACACCTCCATTATTGTGCGCAATCCTTCCCTATTTCATGTGTTCCTTCCCTCCTACATGAAAATATCCCCTATTGTGTGCCAACCTCCCCTATTGTGTGCAATTCCTTCCCTATTGTGCACACGACCCCCTATTGCATGCACACCTCCCCTATTGCACTCAATCCTTACCTATTGCGCACAAATCCTTCCCTATTGCACCCCACCTTCCCTATTACGCGCAACAGTGCCACGATGCCCAATCTTTCGCACACTTGTGCCACACAGTGCAATATTTTGTGCAGCCTATCCTACATGTAGTGCATTTTACGTGCAAGTGGAGGTCGCACCGTGAACTTTTCAGGCCAGGAAGTCAGCATTTTCCATTGCGCAGCTGCCCTCCACCTATGGGATACCATGATTTGAGATACTCCTCCACACACCATGAAACACCTTGAGTCTGCATATTTCTCTTGGTCTGTTCCCATGTCGTGAGTTGAGATTCTCATCATCAATCCCCCTGAGTACCTTGATTCGATCCATTCCTCAAGAAACTCATCCAAACCCCATCACCTGACTCATATTCCAGGTTAAACCAGAAAGGGCCTCCCTTGCGTAAGTCCCAACACCAGCCATTGCTAGGCGCCTTATGCCTAATAGTCCTATCTATATGACTTTAAATTATAGTACACCCTATGTGCCAAATATAGGATGCCTCTTTCTCTAAACAAGAGATGCCTTATGCTTCAAGTATAAGATGCCATCAGTCCTCTCTACATGACTATAAATTGTAGTACACCCTATGGGCCAAACATAGGATGCCTCTTGCTCTAAAAAAAAGATGCCTTATGCTTCAAGCATAAGATTCCAACAGTCCTCTCTACATGAATATAAACTGTAGCACTCCCTATGTTACAAACATAGGATGCCTCTTGCTCCAAACAAGATATGCATTATGCTCCAAGCATAATATGCCACATGCCATGATTACAGTGGCATAATTTCAAGAGCATTGGAATCCGTTCAAACATTCCATCACTCTGCCTCATGCTTTGCGTATCCTTCATTCGGATCTTCATCCTCTTTCATGTCTGATGGGACCCCCTAACGTCTTGGTCCCACGTCGAATCGGCTCACCTACCATTCTGGGCCAACTCCCCAAAAGTCTTTGGACGACATTTCGAGTCAGGTCCTGTGTTTCGAACACGGTCAACAGTCGACCCTCGTTTGTTTGTTCCCATTTCAGGCTAATGCAATATGGATGCTATGTTTCGAACATGGTCAACAGTCATCCTCCATATTCATTCCACCCTCATTGCGTTCTGAATTTCGATCATGTGATTCACACTTTTCATCTCCCTTTGTTCGGACTGATTCCAACTCCCTTGGCATTATCCCACTTGTTCACTAGCGCATAGGTTTAGGCCCCAATTATATGCATAAACCCAATAGTAGGTTGGGATGCCTTTATGGCCAGACAAGAGGAAGACACCCGGGAAGCTTCCATGCATAATCCCCATCCACCATTGTCGCTCCTCAGTGGCACCAAGGCATGCTAACGGCTATTTCTTCTTCCTATATCCATGATAACGTGGACCCCCAATGGGATCACCTCACGACGCCCCCCCCCCCCCAGCCACGGCGTTGCATGTCCCTTCTCTTAACCAAGGTGTAAAAGGTGCCAGTTATGTAAGTCCTAGGGGTGTGGAGTAAACCCGCTCGTCTGAGATGCAGGACGTTAAACTGCCAAGCACCATCATCCTTAACACATGATGTTAAACTGTGACCTCGCCTCGTGCATCGCACACGGGGTCTCCCCACCTTGGACGTTATGCATGCCCACTGGTCTCCACAAGAGTGAGATAATTCCTCACATGGAATGATATCCTCTTCATAAGAGTGGAATTTTTCTGCGGGGAAAGGAAAACCATCTTGGTGTAAGCCCCTAGCCATTCTTGCAGGAGGTAGCATCACTGCCTCCTCCTCTCTTCCATTCTAAATCCACCTCCCATAGGGCTCTGTTTCCACTGGGTATACACCCTGTAGTAAGTCTCAGTCTCCATCTCCCTGGGCCACTAACCACGTGTATGTACCAATCTTCCTCTCCCTAGGCCTCCTAGAGCCTAATACCCATTTCAATTCCCACAGACACACCTTTCACGGCGTGATTGTCAGGTCTTTGTTGCCTCTTGTTTCTCACACCGAGCATGACTCACATGGGCTTAGAGTGAGAATCGACCGTGAAATTCTTTGGGCCGCCTTATCGTGTAAGCCCTAAACCATCCCAAACTACGTGGATGTTGATCCTTGCTAAGGAAACGTATGTAGGAAGTCTCCCTGAGGTTCAAGCCCAACACCTGGTTGTTCCGACCACATCCATGTTGGTTCACCAAACATTCCGAACTACATGGACTTTGATCCTTACTAAGTTATGGTATGTAGGAAGCCTCCCTGAGGTTCAATCCCAACACCCGGTTGTTCCGACCACATCCACATTGGTTCACCAAACAACCCGAACTACGTGGACTTTGATCCTTGACAAGGTAAGGTACGTAGGAAGCCTCCCTGAGGTTCAATCCCAACAACCATTGGTCCCGACCATCTTCACATTGGTGTAAAAAGCACCATTCTGAACTATGGGGACTTTGATCCTTTCCAAGGCAAGGTACATAGAAAGCCTCCTTGAGGTTCAAGCCCAACATCCGATGGTTCCGACCCCCTTCACGTCGGTCCACCCCCATCCAGTAGGACATTAAACTATATTCCCCTTTTGTGACTCACCTAGAGGTAAGCCATTGTGATCCCTACTCAGCGGTAAGATGTTGTCAACTTCAGTAAGCGGTAAGCCGTTTTCAACCTAAACCTAGTGGTAATCCGTTGTCGTCCCCTCTGTTGGGACCCACATCTCCGGTCCATCCCAGTGGTGTCAAATAAACCTCGGGCTGCTAACCATGCGTAATCCCCAGTATATCATCAGGTCATTGTCCTCTGGACACACGCTGATCCTATACACCTTCTTGAACTACGTGTAATTTGATCCCTTGCCACAAGGATACGTAGGAGTTCTTTTTGAGGCTCTAGACCAACATCATCATCTCCCTAGAGTCGAACCCATACCATTCTCCATCCACTTCACTTAACCATCCATCATCCATCCTGATTCTTACCCAGGACGCCACATTTCAGTAAGATCATATCAATTCACCTCTTCACTTCTCTTAGTAGTAACTGGGTAACTGAACATGCATAAGCCTCGACATTAGTGTTCCCTCTAGGGGTTACACCTATCTGATTCACTCTAGTCAATGTTCTGATAAGTCTGATCCATCTCCGTTGGATGTTAAACTGGAGACATACCCTGTGTTAAATATGGGAAGCTGAAGAAAACCTCAGAGACATGCCAATGGAATATAATTCCCCGCATTCGACGTGGGATGCCTCAGGCTTTCACACCCTCTAGAATCCCTATAATAAGAGGAACAAACCGAGACATGCCAGTGTTCCAGCGTCCTGACACGCAAGTGATGTCTCAACGTGACTACTCCCCCAACTGAAGGTTGCTTCCCTGGATAGACCCCTTGGAATGTCTTCACAGAAGAGGTGTAATTAACTATCATCCATGAAGATATGGAACTGGGAAGAGTTTCACGAACAATGTCTTGAGTCTATAAGGGATACCTGGACTAGGGGACGAGTTTTGAGGAGAAATCCATGAAAAGAAGAACCTACATCCCATCATCTCGTTTCGATCAAGGAGAAAAAGTCCCTGAATAAGCAACGGATGATGCCCGCCTTTGGAAAGCAGGAATGTGGGGAAACAAACAGCGTTGTCATCCTTGAATGAGATGAATGTGCATGCCCTGGAAAAAGCTTCGGAAACAAGGATGTCCAGGTTGCCTTAGATCAAACTGGTTAGCATGGTGGCATAGAGAATGACACTTGGGTCAGTGACTTACTAGGATTCTCAGGAATTTTCTTTGATCTTTTTATAATATTGGAGTTTGGAGAGATTCTGTGGATACCTGGGATCTAGATTTTGAGTTCTTCATTATGATTTGATTCTTTTTTGAGCCTTATTGTAAGGTGTTCTTGAGTTTTACCCTAGGATAAAATATTTATATAGTTATAATGATATCACGGTGTTATCAAAGAAATTTTAGAATTATATTGAAGCAATTATTATTGGGTTATTTTATTTGTTGTTCACAAGTTTATTTATTTATATTGATCATTTAACATGAACATATCAGTATGAATACTGGTCGTTATGGGACTAAATTGATGTTTTCTTACTGTAATCTATACTCACACCATACTTGGACCTCTATTTCACCTGGATACTCGAACATCACTCAAATGGTCATTATAGGCACATGTAGAGTTGACGCTCAGGACCAGGTTTATCATGGTTGAGTGGGATAGCTCAAATGAGTATGGGATGTTGTGATGAGTTATGGCTAGAAGCAGTAGTGGAGCCTTAATGTATTTTTTTCTATTTATTTTTTTTATATGATAAGCCTAGTGGGAGATCAGTCTTATGGTGTGATTATATGCTCCCACACCAATTCATTATTAATTATTCTAATTTATTTATTTGATACCATGTACTCTTATGGGTTTTCTCTATATATTTTTAATGATTGGATACTTTTGTGTGATTATTCACTCAGATCCTAAAGTATAGTTGATGTGAACACAAATTTTAGAAAAAAAATGTCTACTTTTCTTTAGAATTACCCCCATTAATTGAACAAATACTACGTAAATAGTGATTTCTTATTAACTATATGGAAGTGGAACTTAGTTGGAAATTATCTTTAAATGTGGTGTAATTGATATATTTAAATTTTGATATAAATTCTAAATCAATAATTTATAAGTGAATTGACTCATTGAATTATTAGAGTGAATTTTAAATTTAGAAAAATACTGCACTAAGCAAAAATGTGAATCTTTTTGTTCTACAAGTTGAAAATTTAAAAAGGATAAAAGTTACTATACTATCCATGGTCAGTTCATGGACTATGGGAACTGACCATGTGCTACCCCCACTAGAATTAAGAACCTACCGTGACACAGTAGGTGTGATTTCCCTACATGGTAACTTCCACTACCTACCATGAAAACGAACCAATCGTGCCTTCAGCTGACCACGAGCAGTGCTCGCAGCCACTTCATCACCTTACTGTGAAACCACTCTCATGGTAGGAATAACTACCATGATCTCCCCTTTTCAAACACATCTAATGATTAGAAAACTAACCATGTCCTTCATGGTACGAATGCTTACCGTGATCATTTCCCACCTCGAATTGTTGTTCCCCTTCCTCTAAAGTTGTCATGTGACCATTCACGGATTCCAAGCCTCCACTTTCCCTAAGGAATCATATACCTATCTATTGAATCTTGAAGATGGACTAGTGGTTGGGAGCCACTCCAAATGTCAACACCACCACTTTTCTGACTCTACCATGAGGAAAAGTAGGATGTTTCATACTCATTTTTCACCACCTTCTGGTTCCACCCACAAATTTGGGATGATGATGGAGTTAATCCACCCTTCTATGAGAGTAATGGCTATAAAATGATCTAATCTGAGCTCTTCAATGAATGAGAATGATATCTAGCCTAAATTTTCACAAGAAAATTCACCCTTACTACACCACCTCTAAGGGATTTTTTATATTCCACTCAATTTTGAAGGTTTTCACCACTTAACGACACCAAATTCATACAACTAAGAACCAAGATTCCATGAGAAGCTAAATAAAATAGAGGATTGGAATTGAACTAGATGTTTGTACTATCCAAATATTTTGAGATTCTCTTTATTCCAATAAATATAACCACCCATGCGTGAAATATTTTATCCTAGTGTAAGAAATATACATGATAATCCATCCTGTTAAGAAATTAAGCACCATTGATAATAGATGTGTGGAATTATCTAGATGGTGATGGAATATTTGGGTTTTCAAAACTGATAGAGGAATAATATTTTGTTGTTAAAAAATATCATTCCTGGGTTTAACTAAATAATGAAGACCATAAACTAAAACCCAAGCCCATTTTTTCATTCATTATCTTATGAGCAAAATAAATACATCCACTATATTGAGAATCACCAAAACACTCCACCATAAAAAGGACATTGAACATGATCATGGAGGAGAACTGATGTCTTACAAAATTATTCCAAACCCTTGATATTGGACATGTTTCAATCATGCGGTTTAAATTAAACCTACTCCATGTTGAATACAGAGGATATTCCAGAATTTCATGAAGAATTTCAAGCCACTCACATGGATGGAAGAATGATTAGATGGACAATCATTCTTCTATAAAAGGAATTCATTTTTCTTGAAGAAGGATGAGGAAGAAAAAAAATAGGATATGAGGAGTATTGGCTCACTCCTGAAAATTGCACTCACTCACTTCTAGCCACGACTCTCATGTTATTTTCATTCCCCATTGTAAAAACTAAAATGATGGCACATTATTCCATTTGTGGTCACACTAAAGAGAATCCACTCATTTCCCCCTTTTAATGAATTCTAATACTTCAGTTTTTATACCAACCCCTCCATAGACCTTAATGTTTTGAATTGGTAGAGGTTTATTCAGGATTTATCTTTTAATTTCTTATACTTATTATCAATATTTCACACAGTATCCACTTATATTTAATTCACTACATGTGATAGAAAGTAGTGGGAGAATTCAAGGGTGAATGGAGGTATCCAATCACCAGGCTAGGAAAGGGTAGGGAATACAATGATCATTGTATTTATCTATCCAAACTTAAATAACCTAATAAAATTAATCAATGATATTTCAATTTATAAAAGTAAGAATAGAGACCAATTGAATTATGATTCAATAGAAGAATGAGGGAATGATCCAAGGTGAGACCACTAATTTTAAATTGATATTAAAACCAACCAATTACACCCACTGATTTCAAAAAATATGAACCCACAAAAACAAGATTTCAAATCACCCAAAACATTATCTTCTCTGGAAACAACCCAAGTCCCACTATACTACATTTTTCATAGGTTAATTAATTAATTTTGTTGTGCACCCCATGAAAGGTGCGCATAAAAATGGTTTCATAATCAGGGAATCTAGTGTTTTATTTTGATTTTTGTTGAAAAATGTTTTCAAATGACCAGATTCAGTTCTTCCAACCTCACTAGTTTTGATTCGGGGGTTAAGAAAACTATTCTAGAAATACTCATAACTCTAAAAATTAAAAAACAAAAGGAAATAAAGTTTGTAAACATTCCATTAGATAACTCTCCTTCCTCAGTTTCAACCTCCTCAAGATCTATAATATGAAATGAAAAAATGGAGGGTATCCTTGATAAAGTCAACAAGACTCTAAGAGAAATGTACACACTAAATTTCAATATTAATAACTAAAAATTTCAATTGAATGATAAAGAATGTGTACTCAAAACTGGGATGATTGGAATACTACCTAAGTTTCCCAGACTATCAGGTGAAGACCACATTGGACACTTGAGAGAATTCAAATATGTTTTCAATGGATTCATAACTAGAGGATTCATTGATCCTCAATTCAACTGTAATTATTTCCCCTTCTCACTTTAAGGGACATCCTTAGAGTGGATCTATAATATAAATCTTAGATAATTAACCTAATGGGATGAGCTATAGAATACATTCCTCTATAAACTCTTTCCTGCTTCAAGGAGTTCTCAAATTCTAAATGAAATCGATGGAATCAAATAGAAAATTGGATAAAATCTCTTTGAGTTCTGGGAGAGATTTATGAAACTAACCACATCCTACCCACACTAGTCATAAGAAGAATATCATTTATTAATATTTATATACCAAGGATTTCTATACAATGATCAAAACCTACATATGACACTTCTTTGGGAGGAGCGTCGATTCATAAGTCCTTGGTTTAATTCTTAGAACTGATTGAGAATATCTCATCGAATTATGAGCAATTTGGAATGATAATAGTAAACAAAGGCATATATGGGGTAAAAATTTCTTACTTGTGTTTATTAGAAAATAAAATCGAATAACTAACTTCTCTTGTAGGATATATAGCTATGAAAAAAGTACAGAAATCATCACCCACCACACCCCCTAGGGTCTTCCAACTATGTTATTCCCAAGATCATTTCACTGATGGATTCCCTCAGGTTCATGGGACTGAAAGTTGTGATGAAATGTTCTTGAGGCAATTCCAGAACCAACCATGTTGAAACTATGGATACAAAGATTTTTTTACTAGCCAATTTGGAGTTGGGATCCAACAACAACAAAGTAAACCATTTCAATAGGCTTCTCAATATCCTTTCCATCCCCATCCATTACAAAGATATAATTTACAACCATATATAAGTTACTAGAAAGGAAAACCATAAGATACTTCTATGAAGGACATGATGGGACTGGTAATAGAATATCAAAATGGACAACAGAACACTCTCAACACTCATGGATCAGAATTTAATGAATTGAAATAAAATTTCATCCAACTCATAACCACCCTCAATAATATGGTAAATCAAGACTCTAGTAAGCTTCCTACTCAACCAATTCCTAACCAAAAATTAAATGTTAATTATATTACATTAAATATTGGAAAGAAGATAGAAAACAATGAAAGAATGCCCCTAGAAATCAAATATGGAAGTGAATAGTAGTATAAATCCAAAAAAAATTCCCATGAAAAATAACTTGAGGAGGTGGCAGTGAAGGATCCATCAAAAAAACAAAGGGAAATACAAAATAGAAGACCCAAAAATAAAAGGATAGTTTTGGGATATTCCTAACACTGAGAGGGGGGTGAGTCAGTATTGGGGAATTTTCAATATTTTACAACATGTATCCATTTTTCCTCTTATACCTACTAGGATCTCAATTATCTTATTCTCTTTTCTCTATCTCATGAAAGTATATGAAATCAGTAAAATATACAACATGATATTTTTATAAGGTTCACTACTCAATGAGAGTGGATAGAAATTTCCTTGTATGATAATGAATAATACATATATTTTCCACTATAATGTAGTATCAATTTATAGTGGTTTTTCTAGGATACAATCCTTTATCTAGTTTTCTTCCCTATACTTTAAGATGAGAAAGGGGGATAATCCTTCTTCTCTAGAATGGTGATGACTTGGTCCAACTTGAAGCTTCTCATTGGTTCCTTATACTGCCTCTAAATATGGTTTTATTCTTCTTTTTAAGGTTATTTGAACACCAAGAATGTATTCCACCAAATGATGCTTCTATTGAATTTCATAGTGTTTCTTGGTTCTTCCACTAGCTTCACTTATTATGTGTATAGTAGCATGAAAGAAACTTTTGTTATTATTTATAGTAGAAAACTAAAAGCTTCACTTGTTCTTCTTCTAACTTCAGTCAAAATAATATAAATATGTTTTGGAATGATAATCATAGAATTATTTTTGTCCCAAATAATAATCAAATGAATATAGATTGGCCAGTCACTTCTTCTTCTCTCTTTATTCTTCAATGAAAAAACCTATTACACTAAAACTTATTATTCTTCTTGATAGAATCACAAAATCACTTGTCATTATTGAAATAATGAAATATCATATTACATTAGAATCATAAAAATTAATTTATCCTTATATAAAATATCAATAATGAATTTAGTCTCAGTTCAAAAAAATTCTTCTTAGTGCAGAAAATATTTACTCAATTGAATTTCATTAAACTAGTATTATTTAATGTAGGAATAATCTTGTGTAAAATTAGATTCTTATCTTCTTAAATGTTAACTCAATACATTCATAGTTAATATCCATTGAACATATTCATTTTTACCTTTTTCATTTTATGTTCTATATATTCTATTTAAGTTAATATTTCTTGTATGTATGTTTAATTCTTCAATTCATATGAACACATTTAGGCAGTATGTATATAATGTCTGAACTCACTACCTAAGTTCACCTTACATGTGTTCTTATGCATTCACCTATGCATGTAAACATGCACATTGTTCACTCCTTATATTTCCCACAAAATCCAATATATGTATTTTAGATTTCAAGACTCTTTGTTCATGTAGGTCGTGGGATCATATATTCTTCACAAAGTAGTCTACACTGCCTCTTATTTGTGTGAGTTCGGTGTTGTTATGAAAACTAGTTCGAGATGCAGTCTCCCTTGTTCAATATTTTATAATGCCTATTTATTCCTTCACACAATCCATAAGGACTTTACAAAGAACATAGATAATACTGGTTTCATGTGTATGCATCAAAGCGGTATTGTTTCTTCTTCATATAAATCAATGGCAGTATGATACTTAGAACCAGCTCACAGAACTGGCCATATTCACAAAGCACGATGAGGGTTTATAAACCCCAGTTTCATTTTCATGGATCTTATTCATAGAGGATGTGATTGGTACTTCTTCCTTTGTACAACGGGTGCATGGAACATCCCAATTAATGATAATAAGAAGGCTCATGGAACACTCTACTTTTTCTCATGAATAAAAGTTTGGAGAGGCTCTATTTTTTTAAATGAAATCTATCAATAAATATCACGAATCGTAGCACCTATCCTTGAATTGGGGCATCAGTATTTATAGGTTTGGATCACACCTAATTTTTACCACCTCTCATTCAATAACTCACTTAAAATTCTAGAAATTATTCCATGATAATTACTACTTTGAATACCCTAAGGAATTGTCATTTGAATTCATCAAACATGGGTTGTGTAATGCTGCAAATCATAGAGTATTCACATTTCACACTTTAAATGATCTCCTCACATGCATGTGATCATAAATGCATGAACTTCTAAATCATGAACTATTTTATGAAGAGAAGACAGTTTTGTATCTTCATTTGGCCTTCAGCCAAAGAATCTTTATATTTAATTATGAAAAAAAAGCTTCATGATACTTTCAATCATATTATGTTTTCCAAGATGATCAAATGTCATGATTACAAATTCTCGATTTGATTTTCAAAGGTGAGGCCAAGAGATCTGACGAACTAAACTTATGTCACATGAAATATCCTACACTCAATGTCTTGAGGTAGAAGATGATATTTGGGAGAAATCAAAATACTCAGAATAACTTATCAGACAGACATAGTTATATCCAAAATTTTAATGATGAAGGAATATTTCCTCATCATCTCACATCCCACGTCGAATTCCCTAGTTTGATCCACTTTGGTACATTAGATAAATGGTGACATCAGTGGTCCAAGCTAGTGATGGGGGATCATCACCCCTACACCTACACACACCACCCAAGCTTTAGCCATATGAGCTTCTAGCCTAACTTATGTGCACCTTCAGGCATATGCTCTTCGGTCCTTATACATAGGTCTTCAGGCATCTTGTGGCCACTATGTATGGATTTCCTCATACCAATGCCACCCATGGAGGTCCTCGAGGCAAGATCCATTAGGCTCGGTTGACCTATGGGTCCCACAAGTTCCCTCGGTTGAGATAACCTAGGAAATTTTGAGTTGGACACTATTTTTTTAATAATACCACCAATATAAATACTTAGAAAATATCTAAGTAGTGAAATGAATAACTACGTATCCACTTCCTCAAACACACGCAATAAAAATATATTACATCACTTCTCTTTAATTACAACTTCTTCAACATACAAAATATTATTTTTCATCATCTTCATTCAAAATATTCTTCATGAAAATCAATATTTTCATAGTCTATTTAAAATATTCTTATTTCTCAATTACTCTTTTATTTTTGGAATATCAATTAAAAATATCTCCTTAAATATTAAATAATCTTTCTTATTTGTTGTAAACAAGGTGTCACTATAGAAACAAGTCTTTGACGTGAAGTTTAGTTCATTAATCTTTAAAGTTACTAGGAGAATTATTCAAGCATGATATCCAATGTTATTTAATGAATATATAAAAATTCTCTAGACATCTCCTTTAAAACACAGAGTATTCAAACCATTTATATGTTTTTTCAAATTATAATACTTGAGAACTTCATCCAATCTTCATAAAATTTGGAATGTATTCATCATATTGACATCAATGAACAACCTTTGAAAACCAATGATGATCACTAACAATAAATAAAACGCATACATAAAGTGGACTCTTTGATCTCACCCTTTGTATTTTTTTAATACCTTCAAATTTATTTCCAAATGAATATGTCAATATGTGAATAAGTTTCTTCTCCCCCACCCCATTACTTTTCCAACTTTCATATCACTTTATCTTCGCCTTATTAATAAGAAATAAAAATTTAATGGAAAAATGGAATTGTTCCATACTTAACCAATGTTTCATTCATCATTTCACTCTAAGTATACTTAAGGCATTCCCAATGTAGAAAACAAGAGTATTTGATCAAGACAACAAAGTTATCCACTACCAACTGATCTTGATACCTCATGAAATGAGAACTCATATACTTTTCTTCAAGGGTTTTTCACTTTCATTCTAGTATAAAGATACTTAAATAAGATATGAAACTTTCATAAGAAATATCTACCTGAAAATCATGCACTTACTTCAACAAATAAATCAAAAACATTAAAGCACAACCTATAAGATAAGTGGCCTTGGGAACTTCCATTACATACACATTTTTTTATGACAATTATTAATTCAATTACCCCACATTTGTAAAATTATATTTATCTTTAGTAAAAAAGGATGATATTTTAAAAAATACATACCTTTTCTAATGACATGATCATCATGAACATTCCAGATTAATTATATTTGATACCATTTGAAATAATGATTCTGGAAGAAAGTGAACCTTTATTCATTTGTCTCCCCTTCAATGGAAACACTCCTCGACATCTTCATAATTATGTATCTCTTTAATAATGAATTCCAAGATGTTAAAATTTGGGGAATACACCAAAATGGATCTTCAACTTGTGATTGTCCATATTTGAAAATTTCCACAACTCTACCAAGGATTATTTTATTCAATACTTGTTCTTCATGATATCAAACATAAGATAAAACAAATATGATATCTTATTTATCCTTATTCTCTATTATATGACAACGAATTATTCATCTTCATCAAAGATGATCCTCAATCATATTTTTATTTTAATACCAAATTGAGTAATCATTCAAGTATAGTGAATTCTTCATCTTTTAATTTAAGAATTGATAGAACTTACTAATTCTTGGGTTCTACCCCTAATAACTTTCTTGTACTTCAATTACCTACATTATAAGCATAAATACAATAAAAATAATAATTAAGGGAATAAGTTGGATCTCTCCTTGCTTATCAATCTGAATAGAAAGGTTGATATAGTTTTCTCAACCATGTTTTTTCATTTTCTCTAGTCTTCATGCTTACACATCTGGACTTATATTCTAATTTATGTTGGGGAAACATGGATCTCATCACATTATCTTCTAATTTTCATGGAGAATTTTTATTCTTAACAAACTTTATGGATGATGCATTTTTAATCCTCTTAAATACTTCTTCTTATTCTGGTATAAAGATTAACAAACCTTCAAAAATATGACCAGCTTTCTTAAATTTCTCACACACAACTTCTTTAAAACAAGAGATTTATTTTTTTAATAAACTCATATATACTTTAACTTAAATATTTGGAATCATTTATTTTTATTTTTCACTGGCCTTAGTTTTTGCATCTTCCATTTTACTTATTCTTTCCAAATATTCTGTCCAGATAACCAACATATCATTAGGAATTATGGCAGGAATTTTGGATCTTGCACATGGATTATTCTATGTACCATCCATCTAAGTAGTTTTTTTCATATGATACACTTTTCTTCAACATCTTGGATTTAGAATCCAAGGTCTTATCACCATTCTTATTTGATGCCTTCTTAGGATAATTTGTGTTCACAACATTCTTATGATTTATTCCCATGGTAGATTCTTTATTATTATCCAACTTTTATGGTATTATTTTCTCATAAACTTTGGATACATGTTGATAAGAGTATACACCAGCCTTTTGACCACTAACATTTCAAATATTATATATATTTTTAATATTTCTAAATATTTTTGAAGTATGAATATTTTTCTTAACATTTGGATGTTTCTTCTTCATATCTAGCATGATCCTATTAAAATAGGTTTTATTTATGTTTTTATATTTAAAGGTTCATACCAATACTCTAACATGAAATGTCTGAATTTTTTGCAGAAACTACATTGACCCAAAAATATTTATCTTATGATTTCTTTTGTACACTATTTTTGGGTTTTCTTTATAGATTTTTGAGATTTTCATGGGGAACCAGATTCCACACCCCTTTTATTATCTATCACAGTCATGGTGGTAGGCTTATCATCACCTTTATTCATCCATATTTGTTTAGATTTTGTTTTCCAACCTATAATTTTCATGAACACATAATTAAAAACAATAATACAAGTTGGTATGGATGGTATATGTTTCTTCACAACTACTTGATATAGATCATTAAAATATGACATGATCTTATTATCACAATTTATAGGTATTTTAACTATAGAATCCTCTATTGATCATTGAGTGGTAGTAGAAACTGTATTCTTCTTTTGTGAAGTCTCAATATGTTCCTTCTCAATATTGTATAGTTGAACTTCTAATTAAATAAATTTCATATTGAGGATTATTTTATGATATTCAATAATAACCATATTCTCTTCACATGCTTTATTCATTCCTTAAACTTGATCTTCATGCAGCTAGACCTTGTTCTAAATCAAAAATTCAAGTTCCTTGCTCTTCATAAATGTTACTCCAAATTTTGAATCCTTGACATCAATGTTGTTTTTCAATTTTCATTCAATTTCATTGATATATTATTCAATAGTATTCTTAAATCCCTAATTCTCTTTAAAT
The DNA here is from genome assembly GCA_963277665.1 of Viscum album. Taxonomy (NCBI): domain Eukaryota; kingdom Viridiplantae; phylum Streptophyta; class Magnoliopsida; order Santalales; family Viscaceae; genus Viscum; species Viscum album. Next base: position 640,723,845 of record OY728131.1, on the reverse strand, counting down.
TCTTTGATCCACTTTGAGGAATATATTTCAAGTTCCCTCTTTATTTCTTCAAAGGTCCCAACATTTCTGGAGAACTTTAAACATTCAAGAATTTTTTCTTATAATCCCTTATCCAAAACATCAACTTCTCCTTCTAGATAAGTGATATCTTCCTTCATAGATTGAAATATTATAAAAATAAGGGAGATTGTTTCTTTGGGAATAATATATAAAATATCTCTTAATCTATCAATTTATATTACTTTAGAAATTATATATTGATCATCATCACCACTTGCGCTAGGATCTTCATTTTGAGGAAAATTTTAAAAGGTGATAACACAAATCTCCTGATCATTTGAATATCTTGATTTACATGAGGTGGGAAGGTTTTAATTATCCCTAGTGGAAACTTGATCCACCTATGATTTACTTTCCAATAAATATATGTCCTCATTGATTCCAAGTCATGGAGATACTGATAATTCCTCTTCTTTATATTAAAGGGAATTATTCTTCATCATTATTTTTTATTTCTTTCTCTTGTTCAACAAGGTATTTGTAAAAATATACTTATAATCATAGATAAATTAATATTCACCATAACTACACTTCATTATTAATATAAGAAAGAAACTAATATCATCAAAAGAGAATAGCTTCAACTTATAGAATCCAACAGAGTTGAACCAACCTCCCTCTGATACCACTTGAAAGGACCAGTTTGGGATATTCCTAACACTAAGAGGGGAGAATTAGTGTTGGGTACTTTTCAATATTTTATGAAATGTATCCCTTTACCTCTTAGACCTATTTGGATCTTGATTCTATTATACACTTTTACCTATCGCATACAAGTATATGGAATAAGTAAAGGATATCACATGGTATTTTTATAAGGTTCACTAATCAATGAGAGTATCTAGTCCTTATTATGTATTATAATCACAAATGGATGGATTCTATACTATAATATAGTATCAGTTTAAAGTGGTTTGGAAAGGATACAATCCTATAGATAGTGTGGGTCCCTACACATTAAGATGGGAAAATGGGGACAATCCTTCTTTCTTAGATTGGTGATCACCTGGTCCAACTTGTAGCTTCTTACTGGTTCATTATACTACCTATGAAGAGAATCTTATTCTTCCTCTTAAGGTTATTTTTAACATTAATAAATTATTCCACTAGATAATACTTTTTTTAATGTCACAGTGTTGTTTTGTTCTTCCACTGGCTTCACCTGTTACTTGCACAGTAGTATGAAAAAAAACTTTTCTTATTCTTTACAACAGAAAAATTGAAAGTTTCACATCTTATTTTTATAACTTCAGTCACAAAAATATGTGGTGTATATTGATAATCATATAATTATTTCTGAACCAAATGATAATAAACTAAAGATATATTAGGTAGTCACTTATTATTCTTCTCTCTTTCTTTTTCAATACAAAAACCCACTTCACTATAACTTCTTATTCTTCTTTGTATAATAAGAAAATCCCTTATGATTATTGAAATAATGATAGATCATCTCATATTAGCATCATCACAATTAATTTCTCTTTTAATAAAATATCAACAGTGAATGTAGTATCGGTTCACAATTTTTCTTCTTGGTATAGAAAATATTTACTCAACTAAATTACACAACACTAGTATTATTTCATGAAAGAACTATCTTTCATAAACTCATATTATTATCTTATTTAATTATTAACTCAATACATGCATAGTGCATGTTCATTGCACATATTAATTTTTATCTTTATATTTTTATATTTTATATATTATATTTGAGTTAATATTTTTTGTATGCATATTTACATCTTTAAGTTGAATGCCCTCCTTCAGGTAATATATATATACTATCTTCACTTAATGACTCATTTCACCTCACATGTGTGCTTATTCATTCACCTAAGCATGTACACTTTCACACTGTTAACTCCTTCCATTTTCCACACAAATGAATATGTGTATTTTAGATGTCAAGACTATTCTCACATGTATGTAATGGGATCCTATCTTCTTCACAAAGTGATGTAAAATGTCTCCTATTTTCATGAGTTTGGTGTTGTTATGAACACCAGTTCAGGATGCAGACTCCATTGTGAAAGTTTTTAGTGCACATGTTTCTTCCATCATTAATGTCAGAAGGCCTTTATGCAGAACACAAATAATAATGGATTCTTGGGTATGCACTAAAGAGGTATTGTTTATTATTTGTGTAACTTAGTGAGAGTTTGATACTCACCCTTGGATTTTGGAACTAGTAATCTTCAATAACCATGATAAGGGTGTATGAATACCATTCATTTGTGTGAGTCTCTTCTTCATGCAGGATGTTCATGGTACTTCTTCCTCCACGCAACAGATGCATGGAACACCCCACCTCACAATAAAAAAGAGGCCCACAGAACTCTCTACTTCTTCACAATAATAGAACATTCAAATTCTATATTTTTAAAAATGATATCTCTTGATGGAAATCATGAATTGAATAACCTATACTTAGCTCATTTAATGGGTATTTATAGGTTAGGATCACACCTACTTTGCACCACCTCACATTCAATCACCGATGTTAAAATCCCATAAATTATTCCATGATAGTCACCTATTTTAATTCCCAAAGGAATTGACATTTGAATTCAGAAAACATGGGTTATGTAACACTAAAAATCTTGTCACCTTTACATTTAACCCTTTAGGTGATATACCCATAATCATGTTATCATAAATTCATATCCTTCTAAAGCATGACCTCTTTTTTTGAAGATCGTGTGCTTTGGTATCTTAGTTTGGTCTTCACCTAAAGCATCTTCATATTTAGAAATGAAAACAAGGCTTCATTATACTTTTGATAATATTTGGTTTTCCAATATGATCAAACGTCATGATTATAAATGCTCAGTTTTATTGTTGAAGGTGCATCCAAGAGCATTGATGGAATAAACTTCTAGCACATGAAATATCTTATACTCAAAGGCTCGAGGTAAAAGATGATATGCGGGATCAATTGGACAGCTCGAATTAACTGGTTGGATGGACACAATTATATTTTTCTATTTAATGGAAGAGGAACAGTACCTTATCACCGTGCATCCCATATAGAATTCCCCAGTGCACTAAAATTTGGTATATTAGCTAAGATTTACATCAGTGGTATGAGTTGGTGATGAGATATTGAAACTGTACACCTACACACACCACCTAGGATTTGAGCCTATGGGATTTTGGCCCAACCTATGCACACATTCAGGCATATGCTCTTCTAGAATTTTACATGGTCCCACACAAATCTTTTGGCCACAATTAATGGCCTCCCTCATACCTATTCCACCCATGGATATCCCCAAGGATGTCTCCCTTAGATTTGGTTGAACTATGGGTCCCACTAGTTCCCTTGGTTGATCTAGTCTAGGAAAGTTGTGGGTTGGCCCCTTTTTTTAATAAGTCCACCAATATAAATACTTAGAAAATATCTAAGTAATGAAATTAGTAACCACTCAACCACTTACTCAAACACATGAAATAAACATATATTAAATGACTTCTCTTTAATTCCAACTTCTTCATCATGAAAAATATTATTTTTCATCATTTTAATTTAAACTCTTCTTTATGAAAATAAATATTTTCAAGGTATTCTTCAAATATTATCCTTTATTAATTCCTATTTTCTTTTTTCAATATCAATTCCAAATATATCCTTAAATATCAAATCATAATTCTTATTTATTGTAAATAAGGTGTCACTATGGAAATAATTCATTGACATATAGATTAGTTCAAGAAACATTAGAGTTACAAGGATAACAATTCAAGCATAACATCCAATTTTATTTAATGAATCCATACAATTCTCCAAGAATCACCATTTAAACTCAAATTCTTCAAACCATTTATATATTTATTCAAATTATAATACTTTATCACTTCATTCAAGCTTTATCATATTTGGAACATATTAATAATATTGACATCAATGAAAAACCTTTTATAACCAATGGTGATCATTGGAAAAAAATAAAAATCGTACAAAAAGTGGGATTTTCAAAAACAACCCCAATAATATTTCTCTTTAAGGATATAAGAACTCAAAAAACCATGGAAGAGTCACTGAAATAGGAGATAAGGGAATTCTTCAAGAAAGTGGAGATCAATATCCCCCTGCTGGAAGCCATTCAAAAAATTCCAAGGTATGAAAAATTCATTAGATACATGTGTGTCGGTAGAAGGATATTATGAGGTAATGAATATTTAAGGGTAGGTAAGAATTTGTATACCCTTATTACCCCTAAAATACCCTAGAAATTCCAAGATCTAGGTAATTTTTCTATTCTCTATACAATTAGTAGACTAGATTTTTCCAATGCACTGTGTGATTTAGGAGATTCAATTAATGTGATGACATATTCTATTTATTATTCTCTACAGATGGGAGAACTGAAACCTAATTGAGTGGTTGTATAACTAGCCAAACAAACCACTACCAACCCAGTAGGTTTCCATTATAATGTCTTGGTAAGTGTACAAGGTTACTCCTTCCATGTTGACTTCTACATTCTTAGCATGGAAGAAGGAAAAGGTAAAGATCAATCTCCAATTATTCTAGGTAGACCATTCATAAATAATACTACAACCATCATAAATGTCAATGAAGGCACCCTTTCCTTGACTTTTAGTGACGAAACAGTGTATTTCAACATTTTTGATTCAATGAAACACCCACATAAATAGAATTCTGTTTTTACATTGAAACAATTTGAACTACCTTGTTCTTCTTGGATGGAAATTGAAGTATTAGATGATATAATCATATTAAATGAATCTTTGGAAACAACTAACCTTCTTGATAAATCTATTATTGAAAATTAATCTTATCTAGTGACAGTTTTTAGTGTTGAACAATTTGAATAAATTGATGAAAATTATTTTAATGAGTTACTAAAATATGATACTAATAATTATACCATGTGTGTTTTGGTTTCTAAAAAAATAATATTGAGTTGGAAACATCTCTATAAAACCCCTCTAAGTTAGAGTTAAAACTACTTCCATTAAACATAAAATATTCCTTTTTAAACGAAAATGAGAAATTATTAGTCATAATCTCAAATAATGTTGATCCTAACCAAGAAAACCAACTACTATAAATTATTAAAAATAATGCTAGGGTACAAGTATGGATATTAGGGGATATGCTAGGGATTAGTCCAATTACATTCATGCATAGGAATTTAATGGAACATGAATCCATACCAGTGAGGAAACCCCAAAGGGGTCTTAACCCAACCCTTCTCAAAGTAGTAAAAAAAGCGTTAGAAATAATTTTAGGATATGGAATAATATACCTCATCTATGACTTGTAATGGGTAATACCAATCTAAATTCTCTAAAAGAAAACTGGTTAAACTATTGTATAAAATGAAAATAATGATTTAGTTGCCACAAGAATTCTGAACAGATGTAGAGTTTGTGTATATCATAAGAGATTAAACCATGTGACTAGAATAGACCACTTACTGATACCCTTTGTGGATCAAATGTTAGAGACACTCACTGGGAAGTGAAATTATTGTCTCCTTGACATTTTTATGGGTATTTTCAGGTTCCAATATCCCCCTATGACCAAGACAATATCAAATTCATGTTTCCATTCAGTATTTTTGCCTATAGAAGGATGTATTTCATTCTTTATAATGACACAAGTACCTTTTAGAATTGTATAGTAAGTATTCTCCCAAACCTTATTGAAAATTACCTAGAGATATTCCTTGATGAATTCACCATGCATCTCAAAGCTTCATAGAGATTCTGGAAATTAATTTAAAAATATGTACTAAGAAAATGTTGTTTTAAATTTTTGAAATGTTTATAGTTAAAAAGGAAATGTTTTGATCCATATAATTTCTAAATCTGGGATTGAAGTTGACAAATACAAATTTGATGTTATTTCCACTCTACTTTACCCCACCACTATGATACACATCCGATCATTTCTAAGTCACCTTGGATTTTATAGAATGTTTTTTAGGGCCTTTTGAAAATTTTATTTTCCACTAACAAACCTACTCAAGAAGGAAATTGATTTTTTTATGATTTATACTAGATAGATTTTTATAGATTGAAAGATTTCTTGACTACTTCCCCCATCATCTGTCCACCAAACTAGAGTCATCCCTTTGAGATTCTGTGTTGTGCTTCCAACAGAGCTATAGGGTCCCTTCTTTCCAAAAATATTGATAGACTTCAAGAGTGATAAAATATACTTTACAAACCTTACACACTACCCAAATTAACTACACAATAATAGAGAATGGGTTTTTTTCAACTTTCATAGCTTTAGAAAAAATTTGTTCTTATCTTTTAGGAAGTAAAGTAACTATTTATATTATCATTTATCATTCTGATATTTGATCAAGAAAGTTGATGAACATCCCAAACTAGTGATATGGATATTTATACTTTAGAAGTTTGACCCAGATATTAAGCAAAATAAGGGATATTAAAATATGGTGAATAACTATATGAGTAGGATACAAAAAACTGCTAAGTTAGAACCAATCCCCAAGAAGAATATAGATGACTCATTCCCTGATGAGAAACTATACAGTCATGCCCAAATTCCCGATGTGTTGAGATAGTGAACTTTCTAGTCATAGAAAAGGTACCCTTCTATTTTTCTAAACATTAAACTATTAAAATTAAATCAAAATCAAAATATAATGTCTATTAGGATCCTTATTTATGGGAAATTTTCAATGAATAAGTCATTATAAGGTGCATCCCTAAAGGGGAATGGAATCTATACTTTCTTTTTTCTATAAAATTTCATGTGGAGGCTATTTTGAACCGAAAATAACTGGTAGAAAGATTTTGGAATTTATATTGTTTTTCTATAAATTTTTATAAATTAAAAAGATTTTTGTAAAAAATGTCTAAAATACAAGTTTGTTGGTGGAATTTCTAAAAGGCATGAGATTCCCTAAAAATAATTTATTTTCTATGAGATATTGAATGTTTTGGGAATATAATTCATGAGACCATTCCCTATGTAATTTGGATTTTTATACATTATGTTGGTAGTAGAATATGTTTCTAAGGTGATTGAAGAAAAATCCACTCAAATTGACAATTCAAAATCTTTGACTAGATTTTTAAAATCAAACATTTTTTTAGGTTTGGAATATCTCAAGATATAATTAGTGAACAAGGGACCCACTTTTTCGACAAGAACATGGAGTCCCACATGAAGAAATATGGAGTGCACCATAAATCCTCCAATGCCTACCACCCACAAACAAATGGAATGGCTGAGGTATCCAATAGATAATTTAAAATATTTCTAGAGAAGATAGTATAACCCAACTGCAAGGAATGGAGTAAGAAATTAGAAGATGAACTATGTGCAAATAAAAATTCCTAAAAAAACACATTAGTTATTTCATCTTGTAGGATTTATTATTATAAATGCTCCCACCTTATTGTTGATCTGTATCACAAAGCCTACTGGGCTTTCAAAAGAGTGAACTTGGATTTTGGAAATTATAGATAATAAAGGAAACTATAAATTATGGATCTTGTGGAGTTGAGAAGAAAACCATATTATAACTCATTATTTCAAAATTATAAAGTTAAATCTTCTCATGATAAATTAATTAATAAAAGTTAATTTTAATTTAAATATAAAGTACTATTATTTTTCTCGAGGATGAAGCTCTTCCCTGGTAAGATTCATTCCAAATATATTGGGAAATACACATTAACTAATACCATTACTTTTGGTGTAGTTTATATTTAAGGATAAGGTTCAAAGCATCCATTAAAGTTGAAAATCCAACAATTGAAGAAGTACTAGGAGTATCTCTGTAAATAATCTGTGGAGGATTCCAAACACCTCCCTATTGTTGGTAAATAGAGCATTATAAGGTTGTCTCTTTCATCATTTTGGTGTAGCTTATTATTTTATTTGAAACTATTTATATTGAAAATATTCATGCCAGAATAAAATTAGAAGTATGACTAGACTAAGTTTAGTGGAGATAAACCATGTGGTTTTTAGAATGTAAATACACACTTCTATTTCAAAATTATATAATTTAATTTTTTTATAAAAGGAAAAAAAATTCTTGAACTTCATGTTACCTACCTAGTCTAACAATTCCATACTAGAGTTATAGGAATTAATTAGTTCTAAATTTTTCAGGAATAAAAGATTTCTGAGTGGATTGATCACTTTTTTTTCAAAATATGGTCTTAGAACTAGGAAAAGAGAGTGTGAGTAAAAAAATTGTGGAATCAATTTTATAACTTAAATTCACTATAATTTTAAACTTAATCTAAGTTAACATAACCTCTATGAGAAAATAAAACCCTAGGGAGCCAACTCAAATGAAATTTCTATAGTTTAATTTAACTTGGATAAAAATGGGCAATTGGAAACCCACAATGGATCTCTGAGACAATGATACAGTGTTGGTGAGTTTCCATTTGAAAATTTTAATAAGTGATTTTTCATAATTTCTCAAACATACATGTCTGTGAAAAATGAAAAAAAAATAAAATAAATAAATTGAATAAATTGTCTAATTCAAAAATGAATTCATTTGGACGAGGTGAATATTGAACCCATGAAGGGGAAAATTTAATTATAACACATTAATTTGAGTTGTATCAATAAAGTGGATAGTCAAAATTTGGTTTAAGGAAACATAGGAACATGGATAAATGGAAGCGATTTTTTTTAAAATTTTAATTCCACTTAAATATATTTTGATCCACCTCTAAACTGAAACTTTTATCAGATTGTAATGAGATATTTGTAATATTCACAAATGATTCATGATATTTAGGATTTTGGATGAACCTGTGTTTTTTTTCTATAATGTGTTTATGTAGATTTAGACAGGATGACTTTATTTTTGAATAAATTGAAATTTAATGAAAATATTACATGGGGTGAAATAATTTAGGTGTGGGGGAGTTATTTGAGCTCAAATTAAAAAAAATGATTTTCTTTGGAATAAATCCTATTAATTAAGATAATAATGGGTAAGTTTTGATGCATGTCTATCATGGGGTGCTCTAAAAAATAGATTAATGAGCCTAAGAAAAATGTAGTATAGTGGGACTCTGGTTATCTCCTACGAAGAAAATATTGTGGTTCATTTTAAATCTTATTTTAGTGGGTTCAATTTTTTTGAAATCATTTGGTGAAATTGATTGGTTTTATTGTGAATTTAAAAATTAGTGGTCTTTCCTTGGATTATTCTCTCATTATTCTATAAAATCATTATTCAATTGGTCTCTATTATTACTCTTATAAATTGAAATCTCATTGATTATTTTTATTAAGTTATTTTAGTTCAAATAGAGAAATACAATGATCATTTTATTCCCTGCCATTTCCAAGCTTGGTGATTGGATACCTCTATTCATGATTTAAGTCTCCCAATTCTTATAATTTCATGAAGTGAATTAAATCCAAGTGGCTTGTGTGTGAAATTCTGATAATAATTATAATAAATTAAAAACTAAAACTAGAAGAATCCTCTATTGATTCAAACCATTAAGATACACAAAGGAGATAGTATAAATGTTGAATGATTAGAATTCATTAATATGGGGAATGAGGAGATTATCCTTGCATGATGAAAAATATCCTAGTGTCACATCATAGGATAATTTATAATGGATAATGAAAATAAAATGAGATTCATGGATATTAGTGTGTGATTTTAGTCCTTATGAGTGAGAAAATCCTCCTCCTATCATCTTTTTTCTTCCTCTTACTTCTTTTAGTGCAGTGAATTCCTTTTATAGAAAAATTATTGGATATCTGAGTGTGCTTCCCTCCACGTGAGCGGCACAAACATTTTCATGAAATTTAGGAATTTCCTCTATATTCAATATTGGTTTGGTTTATTTTATGTTGGATGATCGTAATGTCTCTAGAATCAAGGGTCTGGATGAATTTTGTAAGGCATTAGTGTTCTTCACATGATCAAGTTCATTGTCTTTTTTGAGGTGGAGTGTTTTAGTTCTTCACAACATAGTGTATGGATTTATTTTTCTCATAGAATAATTATGGTAAAATGGGATTGGCCTTTATTTGATGATCATAAAATTTTAATTGTTCCTATAAATTGTCCCTTTTAACTATGAAACATTATACCCTGTCAGTTTTTAGAACATGGATGTTCCATCATTAGCTAGTGAATGCCATCTATCTCTTGTCATTAGAATTACATTTCATAGAAAGATGGATTATCATGTATCTTTCTTATATTGAGATCAAATATTTCACTTGTGGGTGGATCTATTTAATAGAAAAGGGAGCTTCACAAAATATTGGGATCGAGTAGACATATAGTTTTATGTCGCTCCCCTGTTTTCTTCAACTTCTCATGGGAGCTTGTTCCTTTTTCATGTGGATCTGGTGTTGGAAGGTAGCGATATCCTTCCCAATTTAGTGGAATGTCAAAACATCCTCATAGGTGTTGTAGGTAGGGTGAATTTAATTCTATAAAATTTGGATAGATTTCATCCCCAGTCAATGAAGAGATCGTATTTTATTAGTGTATAGTTGTTACTATCTCAATGAGGTTTCTTCACTGAATTATCAGCCTAAATTAATGGGTGGTACTAGAAAGTGGTGCAACCCGAGTAGGAAGCATCCTTATTTTACTCACGGTGATGGAAGATTAGTGGTAGTCAAGGATTTGGAATGAATATTAGTATATGGATCATCTTTAATATTTAATATAAAGAGATCTAGTTCTTTAGGGTTAGTGGAGGCTTGGAATCAGTTGATGGTAACATGGCACCTTGATAGGAATGGGAATGGTAAGAAGAGGTGGAAATTATCTTGGTAAGAAAATATACCATGAAGGACATAGTTAGTTATCTAACCATGAGATGTGTTTTAAAAAGGGTACCTCATGGTAGGTATGTCTACCGTGAGATTGGTTGCACAGTAAGGTGATGAAGTGGTCGCAAGTAGTGCTCATGGTCAACTGAAGGCACAATCAATTCTTCTTCAAGTTAGGTAGTGGAAGTGCCCATGTGTGGAAGCCATACCTACTCTGTTATGGTAGGTTCTCAATGCTGGGGGTAGTTCACGGTCAGTTTAGTAACTATGGATGGAATGTTCACTTCCAACCTTTGTAATTTTTCAACATTCGTAACAAAAAGATTCATGTTTTTTAGTGTAGTATTTTTCTACAATTAAAATTCACTCTGATAATTCAATAGGATTCAATTCCATTCCATAGTATGTCTTAATAATTTATATCAATAGTCTCAAAATAGTATAACCTTAGACCCCTGTTACAAGTCAGCATCCTCTGGAGTATGAGGAGGAATTCCTGAGATCACATAGTGAACTAGTTATTATTCATAGAGTGAATTAGGTTGGGATGTTACATATTGATTTAGTTTACTATTGCATATGGGAAATAGTGATTCATAACTATTAATAGGATCAAGACTTTAAAAATTCATAGAGGTTTATTTTTGAAGGGAAACTATAAGAGTTCCATCAATTTACCCCCCCCCCCCCTAGTGGTGCATCATATTCCTGGGCAATTAAATTAGTATCAAAGAAACCCAACTTTCCTATAAAAGATATTTACTTTTTTGAATTTGGGGAATCTTAACACAGTCAATAATAGAGGTTTTCTAACATTTAATATTAATAACTATCATGTTTTAAATAATAGGATGATTAATTTTCATATCTCTCAGGGTATGGAATTCATTGATTCTACTACTATGGTTTTTCCACTAATTAAGAAAGATACTCCCATCAATTTTTTTGATAAGATAAACTTAGAGGTTGATGTTAAGGAATTAAATTAAATTCTTACATCCTTATCTAAAAAAGTGTATAAAAATGTTATGGGACTTCAAAATTCCAATGAGAATTGGTATAAACTTGAGAATATCTTTAAGGGGAATGTGAAAGTTAAAGAATAAAATATATAAATATAGAGGAGAAAGTTTAAATATGTGAGGATGAATGATAAGGAAACTATTTATTATTATTTAAAAAGTGTGAATAAGATTTTCATCAACATTAAAGGTTTCAAATATATTTTATAATGTCATACTATTATCATAAAACTGGTGAGAAACTTTCGAAATGGTTTTGATGCTATTGTTTCTATATTAGAAGAAAGAGATGAATTATATATTGATAAATTATATGAAAAACATTTTTCTTATAATATAAAGAAATATCAATCATTTAAGAATAATATTAATAGGTAAATGGAATTCAAATCCATGATAAATCCAAAAATTAGGGAAGAATAAGAGTAGTGCTATGGTGAATCTAAAGATGAGGAAGCAAAGGATAAAGAGTACAATAGAATCATGGATCTTGTATCAAATAACATAAAAAAAGGAAAGTACATAGGTAAAATAATACTGAAATTATTTAAGTGTGGTGTAATTATTCTTTCATACTTTTGATCAATAAATAAAAAAACTGAAGTTGAAAGTTACATAATAAGAAAAAATGGTGAAATTTGTCTATATAAAACATATTTCAAAGAAATAAGAGTTAATTAAGACACAGTAAAGGTGAATTGAATATAAAAATACTTTGAAATATATTATTGAATATTTAAACAAGGTTGAGAAGGTTAAATATGAATCATTTCAAACAATTGAAAATTTTAACCCTAAAAGTCAAGTTAAATACACTTCTACAAAAATTAAAATAAAATATGATTTAACTAGAGTACAGGTTATAATAGCCACACTATCCAATTTTGGGATAAGAAAAGTGATGAGAAATATTATTCTATATCAAGGGTATATGTAAATATCTTAATAATAAATATCTCCTCAAAACAAAATGAAGTACAATGTATAGAAAGAAAACCACAACAGCATTATATCCATAAATCTTATCAATGTGGAATAAGTAGATTTAGAGGTTATTGTTGGTATCATGGAATCTCTAGGCACAAATCCTAATTATTATAGTACTATATTTAATTTTCAATGAGTTAAATAATTAATTATTTTATGGAGATAAACTCAAAAAATGTGACAAGAAGTTATGAGAATAATAAAGCTATGTCTAGAAGTTCCTCAAGATTATATACTATAAAACAAAGTTCCCTACCTAGAATAAATTTTTGAAAGATTTTACCAACATGATAATTATTAGGAAAAATGTATTAATACACTTCCAATAAAAAATACTCATACTAAAAGAGTGAAATAGATTCTGAAAAGGAAGAAGGAAGAAAATCTTAAATTGTTTAAGTGGACCTAAAAATTAAAGAAAATTAGGTCATTAAAACTAGATAGTTTTCATTCCACAAAAATACCACCCATGTCATAATAAAAATCATAATATTCATATGAATATGTGTGATACATGAGGTAAATGATACATACATAAAGTATAATCATGATAAAACCCATGAGAAATAAGTGGATTTCATAATCTTGCCTCAAAGTATAACTGAGGGATATATCATAAGGATTATCAAGATAAAAATGAATTAAATCATTTTGTATGTTCACATTTTAATAAATAAATATAGTACTTGAATATTGAGTTACAATTTATGAAAATCTATGAGAAGGATCAAGGAGAATTAATAATAAAAACGAACCTCATAGGCGATGCTTTTCAAAATGAGCACTAGATATTTTAAGGAAGGAACTATATTTTTATTTACCTTTAGAACACAATTCAACAAAAATGGTTTTCCATAAAATAATTCAGTTTTTTATAATCTATTCATAGTGAAAACAATTTTATAGAGGTGATACTTAACATGGAATAGGAAATCAGAAGGTTCCCTTTTATGTTTTAAAAACACCTTTTTTGAAATCCAACATCATAAAAAGGATAACAATAATTTATTTTGAAAATAGAAGATAAATATTAAGGTAATATGAGATAACACATAATTATGTTTTCAATTAAAATGGATAACATTTTCAGGAATGGAAATTATTGACAATGAGGGGAAACTGTGATTTAAGAGGATGAGAATTGTTCTTAACATAGTTACATTTTCAAGAAGTAAGAGAACTCATCAATAAAGAGTAATTGAATCAAAATTGATCTACCAATATGGAAATAGATTATACCATATTAAATAAAATATGAATCTCAAGGATAAACATTATAACTCAAGAAATAAGATTGAGTTATGAAAAACCCTTATATTTTATGGATGACATCTATCATATCCCATATTAAGTAAGATAATTAATGGAAGTGAATTTTAATATTTAAAAAATAATTTATGATATTATAAGTCAAGGGGGTTTTAGTTACACTATAAATATGATTATTATTGAGTAATATCAAAGCATTCCTCAATGAAGGGTGATTGACATGGAAACTCTTTCAATTAGGATAACACTTGAGTCAAATTATACTTGAAGAAAATAAATTTATTTGAATTATTATATCATATATATCACAAATAGGTAAATTATAAAAATTCATGTGATGAAAAATCTAATTAATTCCATACAAAAGGAAACCTGGTGTTTAAAATGCAACATGACTCAAAGAATCATAATTGAGACTAAGAAAACCCTTACATTTTATCTTGATTACCTAGAACATGATCTAACCCCCAGTATAAAAAAACATAAATATATTAATTAATTATTTAATAAACTTACTCATAACTATTACCATTTATTTCCCTCATTTATATTTTTTTATACATGTATATTATTTAGGTTTTACCTGTTTTCAATATCGGGTGTGATTAATCTTGATCATTTTGAGTCGGTGTCATAATAATGGTGTAATTCATTATTATTTTCCCAAATTTAATCATTAATTGAGAATTAAAACTACTATAATTTATTCTTTATATTTTTTTATAAATTTATAATTTAATTCCATGGGATTTTTTGCTACAATCCTTGAAGGAAAAATTTACAACGAGCAAGTTTCATTGTTTTTAGAAAAAGAATAGTGATATCTTAATTAGTTATTTTAATATAAATGTAACCAGTTTATAACAAAAATTAAGTCATTATTTACTCATTTTTATCATATATTATCAGTATTAAAGTTCTCATAGTCATCCATGATATTATTTTATAGTATTATTTAAGTGGGTGGTCAAACGAACCTAAACAAAAACATGCCATAATTTAATGAATGATTATGAAGTGGATAAGTTTTAATATTAATATAACATAAGTATAATGATCTTAATTAGTATTTATATGTTTTATATAAAAAATTTGAAATAATTATAATTATAATATAATTTATATAATTCCATTACTTAGAATAAAAAGATAGTTTTCCTCTTAGTGTGCTTGTTTTAAGAGGGTTCATTTTATAATGATTGTTTATCATTCATATCATTGATAGGTTATTAAATTTATCTTATTATAAAATTAATAATTTCATAAAAGTCATATTTATCCTTTAAACCAATTCATAAACCCATCCATGAATGGAATTAATGAAAAATGGAACACATCGTTCCATGGAGGTGGTAATTTTTACATACGTGTGGATGGTGCTTTCATTTCCCTTAGAATGGGGTAGAGGAGTAATATGGTTTATCATCTAAGAATATTAAATAAGTTATATTTATCATAATTATATGTTAAATTCAATTTCTTAAATTTTCCATGATAGGTGTTTAAGGAAATCAAACGCGTTATGTTGTGGTGGCGGTACTCCACATGTACGCATGATTCGTGTTTTCATTTTTCTTAATGGAAAAGGGAGAGGTGGTTGATTATTTTGCCATAATTATAATGACATAATAGTATAATAATATTATTTATGTTATCATTTTAATATTTTTTAAAGTGATTTTATTAAAAATAAGTGCACATAAAGAAATAGAAATGAGGAATGAACTGTTAGAATTTTATACCTCACTTCTTGTAATATCTCCTTTACAAAGGGATAGATCCCTTGAGGGATGGTATTTTGAGAAGAACATAACCACTTTAGGGTGTATATGGATGTGTATTATAGGTTTATGTATATTTTTTGAAAAACTATGGTGGTTTTGGTGTGATGGTAAGAGAGGAAAGGAGTGCCCCTTTTATAAGTGTAAGGGAATGACACTTATAAAATTACACAAACTTTTTATTAATGAGAATTAAATATCATGGAAATGGATAAAAATTGAGAACTAATATATATGGGAATATTTAAGGTCTATATAGGCCTCAAACACAAAATATCACACATGTTTTAATAAAATTAACTCATTACCATTAGATTTTTCACTTTTATCATTTTAGTTTTTACCGTGTTAACTAGATTTTTATAAAGTAAATTATCATTTATGAAAAAAAATGGTCCTTATTAAATAATTTGGACCTAATGATTCCAAATTTGAAAAAAAAATCATTTGTTTGAATTTCTAAAAGTGGTAAAAATTAATTTTAAAATTCTAAATGTATAATGTATTAAAAACAATTTTTTTGAAAAATATAACTTTAAGTTCTAAAATCTCAAATATAGGTTTTTAAATTAAAAATAAATTTTTTAAAATTATAAATTAACCTATAAAAAATTCATTTATCCATATAAAAATGTTTAATCAATTTCAAATACATATGTATTTACTAATAATGTCATATAATTTATATTATTTATAAAAATGTATTTTTCACTATTCACCTAAAACAATATTTTTATAAAAATTCCAAGAAATAATATTAAAGTATTAATAAAATTATAAATCCAAAATTAAAGTTTTTTTTAATTTTATTTACACTAATTTTCTAATTTAACTTTTATATAAAATCATAAAATACATTGAGAAATTATTTTATAGAAAAATAACTTTTTAAAATGCCAGTTATTCTAATTCTTAATTTCTATAAAACACCAATAATGATATAATTGATCAATAAATATTTTATTTTTTCTAAATTATAATTTAACAATAATATACTTAGTTTTTTTAATAAAAATTACAGTGCAACAAAAAATAGATTCTTAAACATAATAATGAATTAAGTAAATTTGTATAAAATAGCCTTTATATATATATATATTAATATATTTCATAATTAAGTTTCTCATATTTTAAATTTTTAGTTTTTTAAATCTAAACATATTTTGGTTTCCTTTTAGTTTGATGTTTCATGTGGAGAAAATTATCAAACATACTTAAATTAATTAGAGGAAAAAATTTATTAAAATATTAGGTCATTACAACCCCTATGAAAAATAATGTATTTCAAAGCTATACAGAAACTAGTAGGGTGTGTACCAAATATTATATAATAAATATATACCTCCCTTTTAGCTAAGGGTTCCCATGATGGTAACAACTGGAGGTGAGGAAGAAATCGAGTCACACAGGTATCATATATAAACTCTCCATTTAAAATAAATCTCACCTCACATCCAACACCTTCTCAAGGAAAAAACTCTATCCAAAATATTAATATCACAATAATAAAAAACATCCCCCATGGTGTAAATAGTTCACAACAATCATAACAATCAATGAGATCAAGAGGGTCCCACATACACACACAACATTAAAACTCCTTTGTGAGGTTCCAAATAGGAAATTCTAAAAACTGACTCTGGATTCCAAGTCATTTTTAATACATTTTAAATCAGTTTTTTAAAAAATAAATAAAGAAATTAATTTTAAATTATAATTTAAACAATTAAAGAATAAATTTTGTTTGTTATTATAACCATTTAAAAACCTACTTCACCACTTTATTTTTAAAATATTCTTTGAAAATCATACCTTTATCCATTCTATGACCAAAATGGATTCAAATAGTTTTAATAGTCAATGTTAATTTAAAATAATCCATGTGAATTTTTTATAAACACTTGACACCTAAATATCCCTTTATAAATCAGAAAATATTTAAAACATGGTTTATTATAAGTTTGAATTCAAACAAAAAACTTTTAAGTTCAACTATGGTTACAAAATATATTTCTAATTTAACAAATAAAGTCTATAAATCATTAAGAACTCAATGATATGTCAACTAAAGTAAATTCACAAAAACTCATACCTCAATCCAAGTGGAAATCCCTTGTAATAAGCTATAGCATGTCACCTTTGATGGTAAACTTCCATCCAAGTAAGGAAACCATCTATAAAAACAATAGAGATTTGAAACCATTTGTTTAGGGTACCCCAAACCCTAAATACAACCCACATATTGATTAGGGTTATTATAAGGAATTAAAAACTATGGGAAATGGAAGAATGGAAAAGAAAGAGAGAAGAAAAAGACTTAAGGAGGGGTTTACCTTGAGAATTTTCCTGAAATCTAAGGTTTGAAGGATCAAAATCAAGAATTTATAGAGGTAGAGATATCCATTAATTCACCCCATGATTTACCAAGTAGAATGATTGAAATAAGGGGGTCAAACCCCCTTAAAACCATTAAGGGGTAGAATATGAATTTCACCCAGTTAAACATCTAGGCAGACCACCTTTATAGAATGGCCCTTGAACCATATCATGGTTTCCCTATATAAATACCCAACCATAATTCATCCAATATAACTTGTGATGTGTTTATCACCTTTACACACCCACCATGATGCACCCCTAAACTCTACTACATAGTAAACCTCATACAGGTAGAACTAGGGACCATGAGGCCAGCCACTATGGCGTGGCTTACTCTTCCATTATGCAAAGAACCTCCTCTAAAAATAATCATGGTTTTATTATATGAGACATCGCCATGGAATAAACCATGTGCTACAGTGTGGCCCTTCCCTTGCAGACACCCCCTCAGTGCAACATCTTTTCCACACCACAACGGTCTACCTCGCTCAAAGATCTACAAAGGAAAAAAAGTGGGTTGTGGCATAGACTACCCTATACGTTGTGTATCCTGCTACAACACAAGACTAAAGCTCCCCGAGACTTTTTGAACATTTTGAAATATAAATAAAACTCCTAAAAAACGTAAAATATACAAAAATAATTAAATAAATAAAACAATAATGGCATGGAAGTGTCACAACTACAATGTCAAAAATAGAATTAATCAAGTTATGAATTTCATTCTTTATTATTAGGGTAGTTGGTTATTCATTCTATTTATGGTAACATTTTGAACTTTATGCAATGTTTAATTCCTCGTGATAAGTCCATATCATATATATAGTAATAAATTTTTTCAATATCAAGTACTCATAAGCTTCATGTCTTAAAAACCATCATTTGAAATTACATTTAGAACATGAACATCTTATTCTTCCATCTGCGGATCTATTTTCAATTTCAAAATTTAAAAACACCGCTAACCCATTAACATATTGAGGTGTATTCTAGGGTAAAATAATCAAAATTTTATCCATTTGTACCCTATTAATAAATATCTATATAAAAACATAATGCACGTTAATTAAATAAAATCATATTAAAAAAACATAACAAGGAATAACATATAATAATTTGTATAATTTGAGTGAGAAAAAATCATCAAATACGATATAATTATAGTCAATTGATTTTTATAATTTCATATTTTATGATATTGTATAAAATATAGAAAAATAAAAATGAAATAATAAAATAATAATTACTCTATAATGTATTAAAAATAAATTATGGAAACTAAAATAAAAACATAATTCATAAATGCATCAAAACAAAACAATTCAAAAAAAAGATAACCCAAAACATTTTACACTAATAAAAAAATAAAAAAATATGTACTATATAATCAATAAAATAAATAATAAATTAAAAATATGAACACATTTCTAGATCATCGAAGTTGTACTATAATTGGTGAAGAGGGAATTATTTAGTTGATGGTAGATTTTAGGTCCTCGTAAATTTCTCAATAAGTTAGTTTTACAAGATGATCAAATATCATGGTAATAGAAAACTTTTATAGTCTAGGAAGACAAATACATAAATACAAAATTTGAAATCCCTATATAAACATCATTTAGGTCATTAAAATTAGGGAATTATAAAGATAAAATAATAGTAGTGATTCTTGGAACTTACCTTGTACCTTGAAGCAATGAACAAAGAAGGGGGAGAGGTTTATACGACATGATACAGAGAAGGAAAACACATTGTGATGAAGGAGAAGTTGTTGAAAAAGAATTATGACGAGGGATTGGGAAATAAAACATAAGGTTTATAGGAATAAGTAAAGGGGTGTAGGTTTATATGAGGTAGGACGGAGGATAAGGGGGTGGTATAATAGAGGTACAAGTATGAGAGATGGGGTTCATGTAACAGAGGAAAAATGATGGGAGGGTATGTTCAAATGAGAGGTAAAGAGGATAAGGGGAAGGTAAGATAGTGGAAGAAGGAGGAGTGGAAGGATTCATGTGATGGAGGAATGAGGAGGAGGGGGGAATCAACTATCAAAATAGGGTTTAAATAGAAGTGGTTTTTAATTAATCACTACTAATAATAATACTTGTGGTGGTTTAATAAATAACCATCACTAATATTTAATTATGTGGTTATTATAATTAAATATCACTAATAAAGTGGGATTAATCAATATATGCCTAAAGTTTTTTAAATTGTTTTTTGAAATTTTCACTAATAAATTACTGAAAATTATGTTTTTTCTTATAGTGTGATCTTGTCATTCATGATTCAGGTGAGTCTAGTGATGATGATAATATTATTGAAAATTATAAGACAAAAATTTCATAATATTGGGAAGTATGTTGAACTAGAGAACATCATTGGAAATCAGGTTGCTCCATTGAATACTAGAATAAAATTGACTCAATAATCAAACAACCCATATTTCACAAATTGAACCAAAATTAGTTACATAAGATAATGATCACAAGGAGTGGATAAATTTTATAAATGAAGAGATGAATTCTATTAAGAATAAATCATCATGGGATCTTGTTCCCAGACCAAAAGGGAATAATATTTTTGTTACTAAGTGGGTGTTCATAAATAAACAAAATAAAAATAGTAATTTTTCAAGAAACAAGGATAGACTGGTTTTCAAAGGCTATTCTTGGGTGGAAGTTATTGACTTTGAAGAAACTACTTCACATGTTTCAAGACTTGAAGCTATAAAGATGTTTCTCATGGTTTCAACTCATAGACACTGCAAAGTATACCAAATGGATATGAATTATACATTCTTAAATGGTGATCTTTAAGGAGAGGTTTTCATTCAATTACCAAAAGTGTTTATATTGAAAAATGATGGAACCAGATTGTGTAGATTGAAGAAATTCCAGTATGGGTTAAAACATGACCTAAGAGTTAGATACTCCCAAATCGATAGTTGCCTGAAAAAAATTGAATTTCTATAAAGGAAAATTTGAAAATAACTTAAATATAAAAAAGATGATTACATTCACTCTGATTTTTATTATCTATGTTGATAAAATATTTTTTAGGTGATAGAGAGTATTCTTGTAAGGAATTTTTGAAGAAAATAAAGATTCATTTTGAGATGTCAATGCTTAGAGAGGTGAAATTATTCCTGGGATTATAAGTTACATATAAATATATATACATATTATTATATCAATAGAAATATTTCAATGAATTTATGATGAAATTAAATATGGAATATTCAAAGAAAGTATCCACACCCATGATTGTTGGTGTGAATTTTTTCAATGATAAAGCAGGAAAAAGATGTGAACCAAAAGGATTTAAAGAAGATTTATGACAAACCATATCTTTTTCAAGACCTGCCTCCCCGGGCCATGAACCTTGTAATCTGACCCCATGGGTCTCCTGTAATACCTTGGTTTCCTTCCCAACACACCATAAGCTATTAATCACTAGGGTTGCTTATCAGACTAATGATTATCCCCATAGGCCAACACATGTCCTTTCTAGTGTGCTTTTTCCTCACTCACACATACCCTGGGGAACTTCCTAGAAGGTCACTCATCCTAACCACTACTCCAAGCCAAGCATTCTTAACTGTGGAGTTCTAATCAGGTAGGATCCCAAAAAGGAAGGTGAACCTTGTTGACATGGGTAGTAACATTTAGCCTTTTAAGTCTCACTTTTCTAGGGGTGTTACATTATCCACCCCTTCTAAAGCACAACGCCCTTGTTGTGGACCCCAAGACTTAAACCCAGGCAGTGCCTAAGCACTTCCGGCTGGGTATTGGCTCTGATACCATTTGTCAAGACCCTCCTCCCTGAGCCATGAACCTTTTCATTTGACCCCATGGGTCTCCTGTAATACCTTTTTTTCCTTCCCAACACATCATAGGCTATTACTCACTAGGGTCGCTTATCAGACTAATGACTATCCCCACAGGCCAACACATGTCCTTTCCAGTGTGCTTTTTCCTCACTCACACACACCCTGGGGAACTTTCCAGAAGGTCACTCATCTAAACCACTACTCCATTCCAAGCATGATTAACTGTGGAGTTCTAATCATGTAGTCTCCTGAAAAGGAAGGGGCACCTAACGTCCCGGTTCCGAAAGCCACCTAGAGGTGCCCCTTACCCGGTTGGCCACAGGGTCTCAAGCGCATTTTCCCGATCTCCAGAGGCTGCCAACTAGCACCGAGGGCCTTGGGTGTGATAGTGGAGAGAAACTATGCCCTCATTGGCAGAGTACACAGTGGAAGTAACCAACATACAATAGCGGAAGTAGTAATAATCCATACAAAAGTAAACAGTGAAAGACTAAAATAAATAAACTGGAGCACACATATATAACAATGATGCATGATACATATATGTCTATGAAAGCATCCAAACAAACCACAATGATGGAATACAACAATACTAAACCAGGTACAAAAATAAAATAGATAAACAACTCCTCAGCATCGCAAGCCTCAGCTTGGTCTCATGCTCTCCATCTTCACAGCAAGTCAAGTACCCGAAGTAGAAGGGTACTTTCCCTTATCTATACCTGCAGCAATATAATCTTTTTGGGACCAAAATCATGACCCAAATAGGGTGTGAGACTAAATCCCAATAGTCAACCACCACAAGATCTGTGCTTAATAGTCAGTGAATATATGGCAGGTAATAAGCAAAAGGATACAGTAAACAAGGAAATACTCAACAGCAAAAATTCACAGTTCGAGCATTCAAATCCAAAACAAGAAATCAGAAAATTAAAGAAGGTAACCCTATGGGATGTACTCATAGACTACCCCTCTAGTTCAACCAAAAAAACAAGAAACCCTATGGGAAGCACACACAGTCTCACCCCTCTTGTTCATCTTAAGTATAGACTCTCTAAGGAAGCACTCACCATCAATTCCCATTATAGTCTTGTATCTTACTAAAGGCTCTCTAGGGAAGCACTCAACGTCTCATTCCCCCTGTGGCCCACGATGAGGAACTACAGACACTCTGAGGAAGCACTCAATGTCAAATTCCCCCAATGGTCTCACATCGTAATTTATAAAGAAACTTTGGAGAATCCCTTACGTCCATTCTCCCTATGGTCTACTACACCAGGTTCTTACGGCCCTGTGTAAGTCAACAAGTATCGCAAAGCGTAGCATCCAAAGTAAACCTTAAGAAATACTTGGCTAACAGTTACAACATCTCAGCATGTCAGAATATAAAACACTCCATACTACATACTAGGCATGGGAAACAGGCAATAACCTAACAGTAAAAACTAGACCAAACATTCATAAACAGTATAATCATGGGAAACCACATACATAGTATAGCAATTAACCCTATTAACATACAATTATCCTCTACACAAGCCTACAAGCATAGTAGGAAAACAATAGGGATAAAACAGTAAATGAGAAATACCACGTTCAAGGGTATTGGGCACAATTGCATATAAAACTCAAAGACTTTCAATGGAAATGCACACACCACCTACCTCGGTGTTAGGAGATCAATATAAGTGAACCTGAGGGCTTGAATCACCTTGAAACACTGAAGATCTACGAAAACGCATAAAACATTCAACCCATTATAACTTGAGAAAGAGGATGAATCATGGAATTAAACTCAAGAAGAAGGAAGATCTTACCGTTGTGGTTCCAACGCAATTGACAGCGGTCGATTAGGAGAACATAAGGAGGCTTGGGGGCTTGGAGAAGTTTTGGCACCGTACGGTTCTTCTCAACTAAACGGGACCTAAAAGAAGATGGTTCTGGGGAATAGACGTGACCCCAATGCATTTAATAAAATAAAACAAAATACACAGCGTGTACTTTCCTTTTCCATACTCTGCTTTAGGCGGCCTCCAAGTCACCCCACATAGCCATGTGTGTGGCCATGACATGTCCAACACATGGCCTCCTATGGAAATGCAATACACAGTGTGTACTCATAAAGTACACGGCCTGTACTTCAAAAATTTCCATAACTTCCTCTTTTTTCTCAAAAACAACTAGAAAAGAAAAACATACCTGAAAGTAAGGTCCAGGTTCTTACAAACTTCCCCCATTAAGGAAATTTGTCCCAAAATTTCCCTAGCAAGGCAGTGCCGAAGAAGAATCCCTAAAACCTCCGGCCACTGTGAATGCACATCGACCTCCCTCTCCTAGGTCTTGTCCTGTACTCGCCCGTGCTACCATAGCACCCATACTAGAGGAACAGACCGGCCACAGAGCACCTTTAAACTACATTTGACAATCCGAATAGGATGCTCCTCGAGCAAGGCATCCACCTCTAACTCAACCTCCTTGGGTTGAAAGATATGAGACGGGTCAGAGAAGTAACGTAGAAGCTGAGAGACGAGGAAGACGTCATGCATAGCCCGGTACCTCTGAGGTAACTACAACTGATAGGCAACTGGACCAACTCTCTCAAACACCTTAAATGGCCCGAGGTATCTCGTTGAAAGCTTACCCTGTCTCCTGATCCTTTTGTGTCCCAACCTAGGTGTGACACGCAAGAGTACCCAATCCCCAACCTCGAACTCCAGATGTCTTCTCCGCTGATCAGCATAAGATTACTGACGAGACTGTGTAGTAGCCATCCTCTTTCGAATCAACTATATCTATTCTGTGGTCTCCTGGACAAGATGAGGTCCCAGCATAGCTACCTCTCCTACCTCTAGCCAATATAAGGGTGATCAGAATGGCATACCATACAAAGCCTCATAAGGTTCCATCTAAATAGTTTCTTGAAAACTATTGTTATAGGAAAACTCTACAAGAGGTGTGTGTCTCTCCCAAAAACCTCCAAAATTCAGAATACATGCTTGGAGCTTGTCCTCAAGCACCTGAATCGTATACTCAGACTGGCCATCTGTCTGGGGATGGTATGTTGTACACAAAAGTACATGTGTACCCAAAGCATTCTGAATCCCCTACCAGACCCGAGAAGTAAAATGTGCATCCTTGTCTGATACAATGGAGTGCGGAACTCCATGTAGACGTACAATATCTCAGATATACAACTTTCCCAGCTGATCGACACTGAAGGTCTCCTTGATCGGCAAGAAGTGAGAAACCTTTGTGAGTCTGTCGATGACAACCCATACGGCATCATTCCCTCTAGGTGGCCTCAGAAAACCTGTCACGAAATCCATCGCAAAATAATTCCATTTCAACTCAGGAATGGGTAGCTATTGTAGAAATCATGTGGGCCACTGATGATCCGCCTTCACCTGCTGACAGGTGGAACACATCATAACAAAAATAGAAATGTCTCTCTTCATACCTGGCCACCAATACTAATGGTGTAGATCATGATAAATCTTTGTGACTCTAGGATGAACTGCCCAAAATGAGGAATTAAATTCTCACATAAACTCTTTGTGTATGTCTGATGGCACCCATACGCACCCCTGGAAACTCAAGACATCATCCTATCCTATGGTACATCCAGGAATAGGGTCCTCTCCTGACATGCATTCCCGTAGGACTAGGCCTTCTGAATCTGATAGCTACCTCATACGTACTCGATCAGGAAGGGTAGAGGTAACAGCTACAAAAGAAAGGAAAGTCTACCCTTGTTTATCGTGCACCTCTAAATGCATCTCAGAGAACAGAGCCATAAGCTTCCACTAACTTCTAGCCTTATAAACTTCCTGTATCTGAGTCCTCTTTCTCAGTGCATCAGCCACTGCATTGCCTTTCCTAGGCGTGTAGGCAAGCTCGAAGTCAAAGGACTGAAGATACTCAACCCACCTTCGCTACCTCAAATTCAAGTCTCGCTGAGTGAAAATGTACTTGAGACTTTTGTGGTTAGTGAAAACCACAAAATGCTCTTCCAGAAGGTAATTTCTCTAACAGTTCAAGGCATGAACAACTACTATCAACTCGAGATCATGCATTGGGTAATTCCTCTCATGTGGCCTTAACTCCCGAGACCCATACGCAACAAATCCTTCTCCCTACATAAGCACAGCTCCCAAACCAATACATGAAGCATCACAGTAGACAGTATAGCTCTTTCCTGGCTTTGGAAATACTAGTATCGGTGCTGAATTCAACCTCCCTTTCAGCTCCTAAAAGTCTGCCTCACAAGATTCGGACCACAAGAACTTCGCACCCTTCTTAGTCAGACCCGTTAGTGGTGCTGCTAAGCGTGAAAAGTCTTGTATGAAGCATCTATAGTAACCATCCACACCTATAAAACTCCACGCCTAAAAGAAGTTCTTCGTTTTCTCCCAAGAAACTACTACTCTCACTTTCTATGAGTCTACTGACACTCTATTCTCTGAGATAACGTGACCCAAGAAGTGAATCGGATCCATCCAAAAGTGGCATTTTGAGAGCTTAGCATATAACTGATGCTCTCTCAGTGTAACCAAAACGATCTCAAGATGTGTGGCATGGTCGTGTCGAGTGAGAGAGTACACCAATATATCATCCATGAAGACAACCACGAAAGAATCCAGATGAGGATGGAACACTCGGTTCATCAGTTCCATGAAAACTACAGGCGCATTTGTGAGACTGAACGGCATAACCAAATACTCGTATAGACCATACCTGCTCCGGAAAGCTGTGAGAGGTCTATCAGATGGTCTAACATGCAACTGGTAATAACAAGACCTCAAGTCAATCTTCAAGAACACTCGGGATTTTCTAAGCTGATCAAAGAGGTCATAAATCCCCAATAAGGGATATCGGTTTTTGACCGTCAACAGGTTCAGCTTCCGAAAATCCACACAAAGCCTAAGAGTGATTTCTTCCTTCTTTGCAAGCAGGAAAAAAGAACCTCAAGGAGAAGTACTGGGTTGGATGAGCCCCTTTTCTTGCAACTCCTCCAACTACTTCTTGAGCTCATGTAACTATGGTGTATCCATCATATAAGGAGGAATGGACACTGGTGCCTCTCCTGGCACGAGATCAATCGAAAAGTCTATCCCTCGCTCTGGAGGTAAACCTGAAAATTCCTTTGGAAAGACATCTCTGAAATGATCCACCACTGGAGGAAAGTTTAACTATGAAGTCCCCTGGTCATCCAGATACAGACTAGCAATCTAGGTTGTAACTCCTCCTAACCCATGATGCTCTGGTCTCGCTCTGCTCGGCTGGACATCCCATTCACCCTTATGAAGGAACGATTCACCCTCCGGTGATATGAAACTCACCCTACGGCGATAACAATCAACAGCTTCCTGAAAGGGAACTAACCATTCCATCCTGATAGTGACATCATAGCATGTCATCTCTAGTACATAGAGGTCCCAAAGTAAGTGACACCCTGCAACCTCAAGAGGGCACTCCTTGAACAGACGTACACTAGATGTTCTTGTCCCCAACGAAGTGTCTAGTGTCAAAATATCAGTAGAAGAAAATATGAAGAGCCCAAGGATCTCCACAATAGCTACTGATATGTAACTATGGGAAGCCCCTGTGTCAAAAAGAGAAGAAGATAAAACTAAGGCAACTAAGATCGTACCTTGAACTTTATAGTGTCCGGGATCCTGCTCCTGTTGGGTATGCTTAACTAAAAAGTTCTAGCCTGCACCACAGCCCTGTGACCCTACCTGAGTGCTCTGAGTTGATCCACCCTACTTTCGTTGATAGTATGGAAACTGACCACCACTTCCATGACCTCTACCTCGGCCTGAATGGCCAGAAGAACTCCAGTTCCCAGACTGGTGAGAAACTGGTGGAGATGCTCTTGTACGCGGAGTCATAGAAGAACCCCTGTCACTAGCTGCTCGTGAGAAGATCTGGCAGAAGCGCTGAATATACCCCATCTTTCCGCAAGACCGGCACTCCACTAGGTCTCTCTGGCATTGCGGCTTCGTATGCCCACTTCTCCCGCACTGGTACCACACCACCTGGCTGCCATAAGATGCATCCCGCCTACTCAGATCTCCCCATGTATTCTCACTGCGGCGCTTCCTGCTATCAACTGGTGAAGAACTAACTCTGGATGTCAAGCCGCCCTGGCTCACAACTCCAGATTCCCTCAGATTCCGCTCCGTGATTAGTGCCTAGTTGATGATAGAAGCGATAGAAGTCAACCTGAAGATATTCACCTACGATCGGATGTCTTGTCTAAGACCATCCTTGAACCTCCTTGCTAGGAACAACCCATATCCTCCCAAGAAGGGTGTAAAATGTTGAAGCTCAGTGAAAAGAGAAGAATACTCCATAACCAAAAGTGTACCCTACTCCAAGATCATGAATTCCCGGGCTCAATAAGCCCTCAAGGTCTCTGGATAGAAGTAATCATAAAATATGCACTGAAACTCCTCTCATGCCATAACCTACTAGTATCTCACATGTGAGATCACGTCCCACCATCTCTTGGAGGAATCTCATATCATGTAGGTAGCGATCTTGGTCCACCTTTCTGGAGGTGTCTCTAGATGCTCAAAGATCATCAGCATGGCTTCCATCCATGACTCTGCAGCCTAAGGTCCTCCTTCCCCAGAGAAGGTGGGAGGAAGCTGCTGCTGGAAAACCCACATCAAGTCTGCCATAGATGAGGCAGGAGGCGGTTCTCCCTGGAAGGTCTACATAATCCTCATGAATCCTTCCCTAAACTATGCATCAGCACCTGCATCAGGTACAACTGTTGGTTCCAAGACTCGCATAACAGGAGGATCTGCAAGGAAGTCCCTAATCCGCCATATCTGGTGTCTGATCGTCGCCCTGTAACTGGAGTACAACCAGAGGACGTCTCGGTGGCATGAATATGTAAGGTCAAACACACACCTTAGATCAAGGTTATAAAAGACTGAAAATAGGAAGGATAAGAAGGAAACATAAGAAAGAAAGCATTCAAGTTTTTCAAGACATGACTACACGGCGTGTATGTTCCTTACACGGCATGTTCCCTTAAGCCATTCACATGGGCGTGTACCCCTGCTACAACTGGTCGTGTCACACCCCAAACACATGGCGTGTCGTCCTGACACACAGTGTGTACTTGAATCCTTTTCCCCTACCTGAGTCCCCTTACACGGCTAACCCACATGGTTCTCCTAAAACAAGACTACACGGCGTGTTTGTGCTAGACATGGTGTGCACAAGACAAGCTTCATCGACCCGTGTTGTTAGTGACACGACCAGATTCACGACTCACACTACACGCCATGTTCCAGGTGGACACGGAATGTATAAGAAGAGACTCTTCTAACCCGTTTTGTTAGCTACACGGTCGGCTTCACGGTTTACACTACACTGTATGTTCAAAGTGGACACGGCATGTATAACTTAAGTTTCATCCATACGTGTCGTTAGTCACATGGGTAGACACACGGTCATTACAACATGGCGTGTACATACTGTACATGGCGTGTTCTTGCATGATTTTCACAACCCCGTGTCCCTGCCCACACAGTTAATGACACAGTTAGAGACTACACGGCGTGTTTTCATAAAGTACACATCGTGTATTCTGGGTTTTTCTGGACAGTAACCTCAGGATCTGCTCTGGAGCCCAGAAAACACAGAAAACAAACATTAAAGTGGCAAATTTCGATCCGAGAGGGCCCATACTCCTTGTGAATCAAAGCTTGGCATCTTATACATGTCATATACAAGTCAAACAAGTCAATGATCCACCAAGTTCTGATTCATGAGGGCCCATAACACCTCAAGAACCAAAATCTGACCTTCATTAAATGAGACCTTACACAAAGAAATACTTTATCAAACAGAAAGTATTCTATCAAGGCATATATCACAACAGCATGCATATTCTACACAACATCTATCACAACAACATGAAATTGCTAATGCACCCTAAATGGCATGGCAAGATTGCATGACATGATATTTCTAGAAAGTGCCTATATGATGCATGAGATGGAATAACCTCATCTCATCGGTTTGCGATAGAAATAGAACCTCAATAATATCAACAGGAATATTACAAAGCATTTGAATCACCCAAATGGTGAAATCAAATCAACTGTAAAATTGAAAAACCAGAACAATTGCAATAACAAGGTAAATTAGCTTTTCCCTGCACATGGGTTAGCTACGCCTGGACACAACTTATTACTAATTACCTATTCTGTCCTATCCCTGGATAAAGGCTCCAAATAGTAAGTTAAGAAGAAATGAAACCCTCTAATACCACTTTGAAACGTCCCGATTCTGGAAGCCACCCAGAGGCGCCCCGTACCCGGTTGGTCACATGGCCTCAAGAGCATTTCCCAGAACGCCAGAGGTTTCTGACTAGCAGTGAGGGACTTGGGTGTGATAGTGGGGAAACTATGCCCTCATTGGTAGAGTACACAGTAGAATTAAACAACATACAATATCGGAAGCAGTAATAATCTATAAAAAAGTAAACAGCGGAAGAATTAAAGAAATAAACTAGAGAACACATATATAACAATGATGCATGATACATATATGTCTAGGAAAGCATCCAAAAAACCACAATGCTGGAATAAAACAGTACTAAACCAAGTAGGAAAATAAAATAGATAAACAGCTCCTCAGCATCGCAAGCCTCAGTTTGTTTCCATGCTCTCTAGCTCCACAGCAAGTCAAGTACCTGAAGTAGAAGGGTGCGTGCCCTTATCTACACTTGCAGCAATATAATCTGTTTGGGCCCAAAAGTATGACCCAAACAGGGTGTGAGACTAAATCCCAGTAGGAAACCACCACAAGAGTTGTGCCTAATAGTTAGTGAATATATGGCAGGTAATAAGCAAAAGGGTGCAGTAAACAAGGAAATACTCATCAGCAAAAATCCACAGTTCGAGAATTCAAATCCAAAACAAGAAATCAGCTAATCAAAGCAGGTAACCCTCTAGGAATTACTCATAGCCTTCCCCTCTAGTTCAACCAAACAAAACAAGTAACCCTATGGGAATTACACACAATCTCACCCCTTTGGTTCATCTTAAGTATAGACTCTCTAAGGAAGAACTCACCGTCAATTCCCCCTATAGTCTTGTATCATACTAAAGGCACTCTCAGGAAGCACTCATCATCACATTCCCCCTATGGCCTACGTTGAGGAAGTACAGACACTCTGAGGAATCACTCAACATCAAATTCCCCATGTGGTCTCACATCGTAATTTATAAAGACACTCTGGAGAATCCCTTACGTTCATTCTCCCTATGGTCTACTACACCAGGTTCTCACGGCCATGTGTAAGTCAACAAGTATCGCAAAGAGTAGCGGCCAAAGTAAACCTTAAGAACTACTTGGATAACAGTCTATAGTATCTCAGCATGTCAGAATACAAAACACTCCATCCTACATTCTAGGCATGGGAAATAGGCAATAACCTAACAGGAAAAACTAGACCAAATGGTCATAAACAATATAAGCATGGGAAACCACATCCATAGAATAGAAATTAACCCTATTCACATACAATTATCCTCTACACAAGCCTACAAGCATAGTAGGAAAATAATAGGTCTAAAATAGTAAATGCGCAATACCCCGTTCAAGGGTATTGAGCACAATTTCACATAAAACTCAAAGACTTTCAACGTAAAGGCACAAACCACCTACCTCGGTGTTAGGATATCAATATAAGTGAACCTCGGTGCTTGAATCACCGTGAAACACCGAAGATCTATGCAAACGCATAAAAATTTCAACCCATGATAACTTGAGAAATATGAGTAATCATGGAATGAAACTCAAGAAGAAGGAAGAGATTACTGCTGCTATTCCAACGCAATCGACGGTGATCGATTCGGAGAACGGACTGAGGCTTGGGGGCTTGGAGAAGTTTTGGCATCATACAATTCTTCTCGGCCGAACAAGACCTAAAAGAAGATGGTTATGTGGATTAGACGTGACCCCGGTGCGTTTAATGAAATAAAACAAAATACACGATGTGTACTTCTTGAGTACACGGCTTGTACTTTCCTTTTTTGTACTATGCTTTAGGTGGCCTCCAAGTCACCCCACACGGCCGTGTGTATGTCCTTGACATGGCCAGCACATGGCCTCCTACAGCAAAGCAGTATATGGGCTGTACTCATAAATTACACGGTGTGTACTTCGAAAATTTCCATAACTTCCTCTTTTTTATCAAAAAAGACTAGAAAAGAAAAACAAACCTGAAAGGAAAGTATGGTTTCTTACAATCTTCAATACACCTTAATTAATGATTTATTACATAAAGTAACACTTAATATAATCTCATAGGATCATGATGCCTAGTATTTTGGGAAATTAGGTACATAGAAAAAGAGGGGAATTCATTATTATTTTCTGAACTTAGGTTTCGGACTATATATAATAAAATAATCAAAACCACAAACATTTCCATGGTTTTTCCTTTGGTTTCTACCAAACATGAGTTTTTCAATATTTTATAAGGCTAAGAGATAAAATCATTAAAATAATACCACTGGTGATGTGGAAGTGAGTCATGTTAATAAAGAATTGATTTTAAAACCTTAAAATATAATATAGGATATGGGGGATTCATTAAAGGATTAAAAAATAAATAAATAACGCCAAAAGAATATTATTTTAAAATAGAAACATAATTTTGGTGATGGATACTATTTGTAGTATTTATTACATCAATTTTGGGCTTTTATGATGTCATAATACATAATGTATTTTATACTGTATATAATATTTACCCAAAAAATCGATAATCTCAAAAAATTATGAAAAATTAACCATTGGATAATTTCAACATGTTAATTTTAAAAAAATATTTATTTTAACAAAATAATTCTTTAAATATGATAACTTAATCCTTTAAATAAAAATCCTCATTTATTGAAAAAATACCAGTTTTACAACAATAACAATTTTCTAACACTTATAAATATTGCAGTCAACTTAATTAAATTATATTATAATTTACATTTAAATAAATATTATTTAATAAGAATATTTTATCACAATAAAATTTATTTCAAACATTATTGAA
Source organism: Viscum album (assembly GCA_963277665.1). Lineage (NCBI taxonomy): Eukaryota > Viridiplantae > Streptophyta > Magnoliopsida > Santalales > Viscaceae > Viscum > Viscum album. Next base: position 640,690,637 of record OY728131.1, on the reverse strand, counting down.
TTATGAAATGGAGTGTCTTAATTAAAACTATATATATTTCCAAAAAATAACATTTTTATTTCTTCGTATCAAAATCTAATTTTTATCAAAATCATGAATCATTTATAAAGTAATAAAAAAGGGGATAAAATAATCATTATTTTATTAAAAAATATAAAAAACCATACTATTAGGGTCTAGATACATAACCCCTTATTACAACAATGTATTCCTTATGGGTAAAATGTGTGATGGTGACAATTTCTTGGTATGGTTTGGTGAACATGGTTTGGGTCATGACATTTATTAGCTTGAACTTATCCTATAAAAAGTTTTTCTTGTGATTTAGTTATTGAATCACACCTTGGGCTTGGTCAAGAGAAAATCTTAGTGATTCCATCTCCCTTAGAAGCTCCAAAAAAGGGCTTCATAGGATACGATCCTACTGGTCGATACCATTGCTTCTTTTGTATGTGTCAATTAGATTTAATCATAACCCTTAATATACTAATATTAATTATAAAAAACTAACTTGTATACCCTATCAAACCGGTACCTAACCCGATACACCACATACCCGAAGGGATTTCTGGATCCCCATGGGCTGGTGACTAGCACCAGGGCATCAAAAAACAATAAGAGGGAACGGTTTCGCACAACTTGAAGAAACAACATGGAATATATGTATATATATATAATAGATAAAATAGTAAAAAATATAAATATATTCCATTATAGAAAGAAAATAGCAGAAACCAAACAACTCATGAGTAGAGAAATATCCAAGTACAAGTCCAAACACAAAGGACTAAAAAAATAAGCAAACTAGCAACTCCAACGATAGCATGGGAAAACCCACACCATATCATCATCCACCTACCAAAACCCAGCTGACAAAAAACCCAACTACCTAACTACGGTGCCTTGCCTCTCCCAGTATTGAAATACATAAAAAGTTACACGCACCACCGAAGAAGTGTGTAGGGTTTAATCTAGTAGGATTAGTATTATCCCACACAGGTCTTCCATAACAAGTCTCTATACAAAAAATTAAAGTATACTCATTTAGAATAAAACATGGCCTGATAAGAAGTAAATCATTATTTATCAAATTCATGGTAAACATTTCCCTTTTTCTAATAATTCCAAAACAAAGGCATGTATATCAATTTTAAATCCAAAGAATGAATATCAAAAACTAAAGCATATCAAAGATAAAGAATAGGTAAATAAAACCAAGGAACTCAAAAGTTCAGGCTAGAAGACTACTTGTACCACAAAAATGGCTAATTCACCACAAGTCCCTAGAACATGGGCCTAAGGAGCAGAGAAATTCCCCATTAGAGAACCTCCAAAAAATTTCAAACAAGTCCCTAGAACAAGCCTAGGGAGAAGAGAAAATACACCATGAGAAAATCCCCCAATAGTAATATGAATGATGGACCTAAGATAAACCTTCCACCTACGTACCCAAGGCTTCCCATATACTGCATTTTATAAGTTTTTTTAATGATTTGAAAATAATCCTTTTTCCATTTACCAAAAACCATATAAAACCCACATTTTATCAAAAATCCATTTACACTCACAGAAAAATCATTCCAATTAATTTATAAATCATTTTATAAAAATATGAGTAATAAAATTCATCCAACACAGGATAGATATGGAACCACCTACCTCAAAATTTGGGGTAGCACACACCCATAAAGGATCCATAAACAAGAATAATGAAATCATGAAAAAGGAGGCAATAGAACCAATCTACACATATTATAATTGATTCAATTCAACAAAAGGGTTGTTGGAGAGGAGGAAACAACACATACCTCAAGAACTTACACCCATTGCACCACAACCAACAAAGGAAACGACCCCTGGAAAAATATCACACCACAGATCTAAAAGAGGAATAAGAGGAATCAACACCATGAATCAATGAATCTGATAATTCAATTACATGGTGTTACTATGATAAAATAAATGGATAATCAGAAAGGACTACTCGCCTAAATAGATGAGATCCACCTACCACAATGATCCAATGTTGAACGAATCAATCTAGATTGAGAATAGACTCCCAAAATCACTATAGAATCCTTCTAGGTCGATATAAAAAAGAGATTTGGTATAATGAAATGAAGCATCACTTGCACGACACCCAAGAATTCATTCTCGTGATAATTACATGATGTTTAGTCCTTTTACATTTTTTGTAATCCATAATGATCACATATTCTAGAAAACCCGTCACATTTTTAATTAAAACTGATATTTTATCATTACATGTTGTGTAACCATTAAACGGCATGTAATACTTTCACTTTGTGTTTACATTTCATGACCTATATCTAGAGATCAAATACACATCATGTAAACCCTTTACACATCATGTAATCACCCAATGTACAATAGAAAACTCCAAAACCAACTGGGGTGTCCTCTAAACCTAGGGAGAACCCCACAAATCCTACAACACATTTATACCTAGACTCCAATTAATTCAAACCAACACACATCCAAAAACTTTACGTCATTTTACCCTAATAAATTCTCTCCATCCTTATAATCCCTAAAATGCACCGAATAATGATTAAAACAAGTAAAGAGAATATAATTACCTGAAAGTGGGTAACAGGATGTTACAAACTCCCCACTATAAGATTTTTCATCCCCATGAAGTCATGTAGAAGAATGAATTCTGTTAAATAGGTGATTCCATTGATCCCTAATCAATGACTCGTGCTCCCAAGTCTTATGAGAATATGATATGTTCTTCAATAACACTCTGTCTAATGGAATTTACTTCCCATATAAGACTTTCACTTAAGATTCAACCATCTCAACAGGGTTCTCAAAAATGGAAACATATAGATATAACTTAATCTCTTCTGAACTCAGAACATGAGAGGGATCATGATGATATTTCATGAGCTACAATATGTGGAAAACATCACAAATTCCTATCAAATGATCTAGAATTTCCAACTGATAAGCAACCTACCCAAGCTGCTAAATGACCTCAAATGGTCTGACGTACCTCAGATCCAATTGTCCCTATTTTCCAAGTCGATGGTGACCCACCAAAGGAGAAACTTTCAAGAAAACCCAATCACCTATGAAGAACTCAAAACGATTAAATTGTTGATCCATATAATATTTTTTCAACTCTGATCTGGAACAATGCACAAACATATGTCCAGAATCCTCACAGACATATCCTGAACCAAACTTAGTCTAACCAAAGAAGCTTCTCCCACCTATGCCCAAAAAAGAGGTGACCTTCGCGGATGACCATATAAAGCCTCAAAAGTTCCATTCTTGATTCATTGATGATAACTATTATTATAAGAAAACTCAATCAGTCCTAAATGGATATCCCAAGATCCACCAAAATCCATGAAATAAGCACGAAGCATATCCTCCAAAATTCAAATAACACACTCCATATAACCATCATTCTGTGGATGACAAGTTTTAATCAATATGACCTGAGACCCCATCGCCTCTTGGGTAATTCTCTAGAAACTGAAATTAAACGTAGGATCCCTATTAGAAACAATGGTATAAGTAACCCCAAGTAACCTCACCACATCCTATACAAATAGATTACTTAGATCTTCAACTTTAGTGGTGTCCCTAATCAGAATGAAATGAAATAACTTTGTCAACTAATCAATCACCACCTAGATAGAAATCCTACCTTAGGGAGTCCATGGAAACCCAAAAACAAAGTCCATGGATACCTCATACAATTTCTAAATTGGCACCAAAAGAGGTTGGAGAGAACCAGAAAGCTTCAAATGCTCTACCTTTATCTATTGGCATGTGTAACAGAAAGAAACATAATTAGAAATGTCACACTTCATACTCAACCACCAGAATCACCATCTCATATCATAATAAATCTTCTTAGTGCATAGATAAATGGTCCACAAAGAAATATGATAATCAAAAAAATTGATATCCTTATATATATTGGGATGACATATCGTTCTCCAAAACAAAGAATATCATATGAATAGAGAGACCAACCAGAAACAGTCTCCCCGCCATATAAGGTTTCTCAAATTCCTATTAACTCAACATCCTACTATTGACTCTTCAGAATAGACTCAAGGATAGGTGATTATAACTAAACATTGTTCATAACCTCACCAAAAACATCATCTGGATCATCCATATGCAACTAATTAAAAGACCCTCTAAGGTTACACTCTTCATTTGATTCCAAAATAGCTTGTGATGGAACTATCCTACTAAGAGATTTTTCAACAACATTCCCCTTCCCCAAGGTGTAGGCAATGTCAAATTCAAACATCTGAAGGTATTCCACTCACTGCCTCTATTTAAGATTCAATTCTTTCTAAGAAAATATATAGCTTAAACTCTTATGGTCAGAAAAGATTATGAACCTTTCCCCAATAAGATAATTCTTCCAACACTTAAGTGCATCCATAACTATGTAAATCTCAAAAATCATGAGTGGGGTAATTCTTCTCATATGGAGAAGATTATTAGAACTATAAGCCTCCAAATGATCATCTTACATGAGAACGCAACCCAAAAAAGTTCTAGTTTCATCACATAAAACCACATATCATTTACTGGGCTCAATTAAGATTAGAATATAAGATGATGTCAATAGTTTTTTAATCTTTTCAAAAGAAGACTGGAAATTTGAATACCATGTGAATTTCACGCCTTTCCTAGTAAGAGAAATCAAAGGTGATGTCGACTTTGAAAAATCCTTGAGAAACCATTAGTAGTATCCAGAAATGCCAAGAAGGATCCAAATCTCAAAGAAAATTTTTGGATATTCCCATGAAAAAATAACCTTTATCTTCTTAAGATTAACTGATAATCTATGCTCAGAAATCACATTCCATAATAATTTAACTTCTTGAATCCATATGTTTCATTTCAAAAGTTTTCCATAAAAATATTGACTCCTAGGGATTTTTAAAACCGAACTAAGATGGTGATAATTCTTGGGATCAGATCTTGATTAAACCAAAATTTCATCTACGAAAACTACCACAAAAGTGTTGAGACACTAATGGAATATCTAATTCATCAAATCCATGAAAACTACATGAGAATCATTCAAGACAAATAGAATCACAAGATATTTTAAATGGACATACCTACTCCTGAAAGACATATTTGGTATATTAGACTTCTGAACTCTGAGATAAGGATAACCCGACCAAAGATCAATATTCAAAAACCAATTTTCCCCTTTAACTGATAAAAAAATCATCCAGATGATAAAAAGGATACTTTTTCTTCATTTTTACCCAATTAAACTTCTAATAGTCCTCACACAATCAGAACAAACCATCTTCCTTCTTGGAAAAGATCACTTGGGCTACCCGAGGAGAAACATTAGGGAAAAAAGAACCCTTTTTCACTTGGTCAACAAACTAAATCCTGATATATTTCAACTATTCTGGTGATAGATGATAAGAAGGTATTGATATTGGTTGAATCCCTATAACCTAGTAAATTGTGGACTCTACCACCTTGTTTAGAGTAATCATGAAGAAATGTTTTGGAAAAATATCAGGAAAACCTTGAACAATGATAGAAAGATTAACAACAGAAGAAACACCATCGAGATCAACTATGAAAGTAGACAACAAACTTCTGATCTATGGGTAAGAAGGTACTACACAACTAAACCTCAGATCTTACTCTCCCCGAAACAACTATGAGCTCCCATCATCCACAATAAATGGGACACGCTGATAATAAAAATCAATATCATATCTATGAGAAACAATACAATACTGATGATGACGTCAAACAGATCCAGATCAAGAAAAAGAAAATATAATACAAACTCTATGCCATCTATTTATAGCACACAATAAGGGCATTAAAACCCCTACTCTTTCCTCTTCATAATAGGTGTCTCTCACTCTATAACAAAGTGCATGATCTCTTTTTTAAATTTAAGCATGTCAATAAAATGGAAAGATATAAATGATTTCTAAGAACCAGTATCAAATAAATCCATCACAATTGAGGATGCAGTAATGATGGTACCTCTCACTATTATTGGACCCACATCTACCTCCACTAGAAACTCCTCTACTATGTGAACATGCTTCACTCCTAAGGCTTTTGGATAGATCCCTGTAATCTTTGAAGCATCTTACTATGCAATAATAGCCTTTGGATATAAAGATCACTGACCATATTGATGAGTATACATGGACTGATAGAAACCTTATAGATTACCATAATGCCAACAATTGTTACACATATTTTTTGGTGTAAGAAAATAACATCATGTGTGTCTGAACTTTACACACTAATAAAAATTCAAAGCCACACTACTAGTTGTAACTAGAGGTGCTGAGGAGCCCTACTACCGAGAACCACCTCTCCCACTCCTGCGATGATCCTACCACTTTCTCTATTTCTTCGGCACTCTACTGAATCTTCTACTTGGTGGAAGATAAAAGGATAAATATACAACCTTTTCTTCCATGTTCATATCTATCATCAGATCATTGACCACTGTATCCGCATGGGTCGAAATATTCATCATAAATACATGTGATCTGATATCTATTCACAAATCATGTAGGTACTTCTGAGCCTTTAGCTGCTATTTTTTTATAACCTTCGGTGGAAAAAAAGTTTAGAAAACCTATTGGTGTATACCAAAACTTCACACTCTCCCTACTGTAAATAGAGGAACACCAGATATTTATCCATCATTAATGACTTTGGACAAAACTACTAGAAGAAGAGAGTCTTAAAACCCTTCTAGTTCAAGCCCACATGATTATCATCCTATACCATGGAATCCCGCCACCTCTTGTTGGGACCCTCAAGTCAAAATTTCACACACTTTATCTTGATATTCTCATGAATTTCTAGGAAGATAAAGATCTGATGGATATTGTGTATCCAATCCTCCACATCTTGAGGTTCATTCATAAATTTAAAGTATGGTGTCTTATAATTAAAGAGCTCTTGTGATCGATCCCATTCTCCTACAGCTCCTGACTGTAGCTCAACAACTATTTTATGAACTTGTGGCACATTTTGGTCAATATCATGAACTTCTCTCATTATAACATCGATAAAGTTTTAATCCATTGGAGGATTCCCTTGAGAAGAATCAGATGAACCCTCTAAAGGAGCTTGCAGAACATGTCTCAAAGGCATACTGTTGCACACCAAAACAAACGAAATGACCAAACAGTAGAAAAATCTTATTTTAAACTAGAAAACCCATAAAAAATCGACATCAACTATAAGAACTCAAAATAAGAGACACACATCCCAATATCCCATGGTAACTTGAGTGTCATCACATCAAGAGTTTTCTAGGAACTCATTGAAATATACCTCCCAAGTCCTGAAAATATTATCTTCGGTCTAACAGACATCCTAAGACAAAGAATATTGAGGATAGACCACCTATGATACCAAAATGTAACAAACCGGCCTGAATACCCTCTCAAACTGGTACCTGTCTTGATACACCACATACCCAAAGGGAATTCTCGATCCCCACAGGCTGGTGACTAGAACCTGGGCATCGAACAACAACCAATGGGAATGATTTCACCCAACCTGAAGAAACAATATGGAATATATATATATATAATAGAGAAACCATCAGAAAAGATAAATATATTCTATAATATAAATAAAATATTTGAAACCAAAAAACTCAAAAGTAGAACAATCTATAAGTACAATTCCAACCATAAAGGACTAAAAAAATAGGAAAACCAACTAATCCAAGTGATAGCTTGGGAAAACTCACACCATATCACCATCTAGTGACCCCAACATAGTTAACAAAAAACCCCACCTCCACACAATAGTTTCTTTCCATCCCCTACATTAATATACATACAAAGTTCTACAAACCACCTAAGTAGTGAGCAGGGTGTGAGAGAATAGGATCAGTAGGATCCCACCCATGTGTTCTATAACAAGTCTCTATACAAATAATTCAAGTATGATCATTTCAAATAAAACATGGCATGATAAGAAGTAAATTTGTTTTTATCAAAATCATGGTAGACATTTTCTCTTTTACGAAAAATACAAAACAAGGGAAGGTATATTGATTTTAAATACAAAGAATGTATATCAAAAACCAAAGTAGTTCAAAGACAAAGAATGGGTAAATCATACCAAGGAACTCAACAGGTCAGGCTTGAAAACTACTTATACCACAAAAAATGACTAGTACATAACAATTCCCTAGAACACAGGCCTAGGGAGAAAATAAATATCCCATGATTGAACCTCCCTACAATATCAAAAAATTCCCTAACACAGTAGTCCTAGGGAAAAAAGAAAATCCCCATGATTAAATCCTCCTATGATAGTATAGATGATGTACCTAAGCTAAAACTTCCACCTATGTACCCAAGGATTCCCATGTACTGCATTTTATAAATAATTTCAATGATTTTAAAATACCCCTTTTTCCATTTACCAAAAACAAGGGAAACTCCAAATTTTACCAAAAATCTATTTAAACACACAAAATCATTCCAATTCATTTATAAATCATTTTATAAAAATAAAATCAATACAATTCATCCAAAACATGCTAGATATGGAACTGTCCAGGCAGAGACATCATTTCCATGTACTGTAGCAGTACTGTAGCAATACTGTAGCGGGTACTATAGCAGAACTGTGCAGTACTGTAGCAGGAAATGTAGCGGGAACTGTAGCAAGTACTATTTGGCACTGTAGCAGTCGGGAATATTCCCCAGTTTGGGCCTTCGGGCCACCGATTTGGTCCCCGAGTCCTTTCAGGCCTTCGGGCACCTCAAGGCCTTCGGGCCACCTTTAGTGCAGATGCAAACTAGACGACCTGCGAGGAACAAGCTCTATAAGGAGGATGAGCGAGGAGCTTTCACTAGAGCAGAATTTAAACGGATTGCAAGAATGAGAGGGTATGGCACCTGCCATCGGGACAAGCCTGTGCATGCATGGGAATGCCTAGCTGAACAGCCATGCGAAGGTGGAGAGAAGATTTCACGATGAAGATACTAGGGAGGAGTAGTTCCAAGTAGTTAGTCTGGGTTGTATGTAATGTTTGAAGCCTACGGGTAATGAATTCCTCTTAGGCCTACGGGGCATGTAATACTTACACCTATGGGCCTTGTAATGGTTCTACCTCACCCCTTGAAAGGTGGATTATCAAAAATCAATAAAAATGAAGGCCTTCAATCCATTAGAGGAGGAGGAACCACCTACTAAAAAAAATTGGGTTTTCCCACACACATGAAAGATCTACTAACAAGAAGAACACAAAAATGAAAAGAGAGGCCCTAAAACCAATCTATATATCTTATAATTCATTCAATTAGGAAAAAGGGTTAGTGTATAAGAGGAAACAATATATACCTCAAGAATTCACACCCACTGCACCGCAACCAACAAAGGAAATGACCCCCAAAATAAGATCGCGCTATGGATATAGAAGAGTAAAAAGAGGAATCATCACCAAGAATCAAAAAATATGATAATGTAATGCCACGGTGCTACCTCAATCAAAGCAATGAAGAATTATAATGGCCTACTCACTTGGAAAGATGATAACCAACTACCATGATGACCCAATACTGAACGGATCAATCCGTATTGAAAGGTGACTCCCAAAATCACCAGAGAAGCCTTCTAGGTCAAGAAAAAAATAGAAGTGGGAGAATGAAATGAAACATAACTCACATGGAAACCTAAAAGTCTTGCTCGCGATAATTACACGATGTGTAATACCTTTATATGTCATTTAATCCATGATGATCACATATGTCGGAAAACCCGTCATCTTTTTAATTAAAAATGATATTTTACCATTACACATTGTGTAACCATTACATAGTGTGTAATCCTTTAATGATATGTAAAAATTTCATGACTTTTGTTTGCAGATCAAATACACATCATATAACCCCTTTACATATCATGTAATAACCCAGTGTATAGAAAAAAACTCCAAAACCAACTAGGGAATCCTTCAAACTCATGGATAACCCCACAAAGCCTTCAACACATTTATATATATACTCCATTGATTTAAACCAACACACATACCTGAACTTTAGTTCATTTTCCCCAAGAAATTATCTCCATCCTTGGGAGTCCCAAGGTGCACCCAATAAAGATGAAATCAACTGAAGAGAAGTTAATTAACTAAAAATGGGTAATGGGATGTTACGATAACAATCACTATATAATGAATATATTATCAATGGTTATAGTGATTAATGATATTTTAAATATGATGGGATATAGAAATCCAAAATAATTAAATTAGTGCATGTGTTTAATATAAATACTTTACTTAATAATGAATTTATTCATTTAAAATGGGAATTTCATTTATAATATTTTGGGTCATTACATTCTTCCACCCTTAGGAAATTTCACCCTAAAATTTTCATTTTGTATAATAAAATATATGAGGTTACTTATGTTTCATCACATCTTATAGTTCCCAAGTTTCTTCCTCAAACTTATAGTTCAACCATAATACTTTGACCATGTGAGTTATCTTGTTTCATATAAAATTTTCTCTATGATCTAATACCTTCACTGGATTCTCCTTGTATAAAAGATCATTATTCAAGTGTACCACCTATGGATTCGGTACATGTTAGGGGTATGGTATGTACTTCCTTAAGAGGGATACATGGATCACATCATTTACTTGAGATAGGTTGTGTGGGAGTTCTAGTCAATAGGAAATAGCTCCAATGTGATCAAGGATCTCAAAGGGGTTGATATATCTTGGACTAAGTTTTCCCTTCTTCCCAAACCTCATGAATTTTTTCCACAATAATATATGAAGGAACACTTCATCTCAGACATTAAACTACATGTATTATTGATGATATTCTTCATATATTTTATTTTTTTATTTATGTGGATTTAATATAATGATAAATGGTTTGAACCTTCTCTATCATCTCTTGGATAAGTTCAGGTCCCATCATCTACCTATCTCCAACTTCTTCTCAGTATATTAGAGTCTAAAATATCTTCCCATATAAATCCTCATAAGGTGTCATTTTAATTCCATAATATAAATAGTTATTATATGATAACACCACTAGGGTAAGGTTCTAATAACAATATCCATGGAAATGCATTGAATAAGATCTTAGAATATCATTTTGATTTTTAATGGTTCTTTTAGACAATCCATTCGTTTGAGGGTGATAAGTAATACTGAATCACAAATTTGTATCCATAGCTTTCTAAAGGCTTCTCCATAACCTCAAGGTAAACCTTGGATATCAATAAAATATAATGGAGAGTTCCACTCCATACAGTCTTATCACTTATACTATATATATCTTGGTGGGTTTTTCAAGAGAGAAATATTCCTTGATAGCAATGAAATTCACTAAATTTTCAAGGTGATCGACTACTATCCAGATGATGTTGTTGCCTTTAGATGTCTTATGGAGTACTACAATGAAATACATGGTTATGTTTTAACATTTCAATAATATCATGTAATGGATTCATCATACCCCTAATAAACCTTGACTTGATGTCATAAAAAAGAATCGACATAAAAATTCTTCAATATCCCTCTTGGTTTTATCCCACCAGAAGTTTTTATTCAAATATTCATACATCTTAGTGATTCCTAGATTAATAGAGAAAGATGAGTTATTCACATCATCTAGAAGTTTCCTATTTATATATTTTTTTATGGGATACATATCTAAGTTCCAAATATTATAACTTCATATTCAAAAAAGTTAAACTATAGAATATTCACTACCATTTTATGTAACACCTCGTCATTATTTTAGGCCTCCTTGATCCTCTTAATAATGGATGGTTGATAATTTATTTTATAAATTTAGGATGAAGATCCTTTGATTATTACCATGTTCATCCATTTAATTTCTAAGAATATTGGATCCCTTTAAATCCCCATCATGGATAGGGTTATAGGATCCTTTCTACTCAAAGAATCTACCACTTTATTATCCTCCTCAGGATCAAAATAGATTGAACAATAGTATTCTTTCATCAACTATAACCACCTATGTTGTCACATATTGATCTCTTTTTCTGTGAATATATAGTTGAGTCTTTTATAATCTTTATACATGTCACAATTCTCCCCATAGAGATAATTACTCCAAATATTCAATGTGAAGATCAATGTATCCAATTCTAGATCATGTGTTGGGTAGTTCTACTCATGGATATTTAATTGGTGGGAATATATAGGCTATCACTTAGTCATATTGTAGGAGTATACAACCAAAGCCTTTTTTGGATGCATCATTGTAGATCACAAATCATTCCCCACTAATGGGTAATGTAAGCATAGGTTTAGTGATTAGACTCTTATTTAATACTTTAAATCTCTCATCATATTCATAATTCTAGAAAAAATTGACTCTCTTATTAGTTGAAAGGTTTGGTGGGTTTAAAAATCATGAGAAGTTTATCACAAATACATGGTAGTACCAAGTTAATCCAAGGAAACTACAAATTTTTATCATAGATATTGGTATGGGCCATCCTTCTATGGAATTGGTTTTTTATGGATCCATAGATATCCCTTTTTTAGTGATAACATTCTCCAAGAATGTTACTTTCCCCATCAAGAACATGCATTTACTATACTTTTCATTTAACTTTTCCTTTCACAGTGTATTTGGTACATCATTAAAATTCCCCCACATGTTCATCATTTATTTTTGGGTAGATAATAATATCATCTTCAAAGACTACCACAAATTTATTAAGGTAATCCCTAAAGACTCTATTCGTCAATTCCAAGAAGATGTCTAGATCATTAGTGAGTCCAAATGCAATCACTATGAACTCATATTCATTGTACCTTATATGAAAAGTAGTCTTGGGGATATCTTACTTATTCACAATTACTTGATAATATCTCAATCTAAGATCCACATTAGATAAGTACTGGTATTCACATAGCTTATCAAACAAGTAATAAATTTGTGGAAGATGATTCTTTTTCTTTATAATGATATTTTTAATCTCACGATGATCAATGCAGAGGCGCACTGACCCATACTTCTTATTGATGAAAAGGATTGATACACCCCATAGTGAAACACTTGGTCATATAAACACCTTATCCATATTCTCCAATAGTTTCTTCTTTATCTCATCAAGTTCTACAATGGAAATTCTATATGGAGAATTGAATATTATAAATGCTCTGATTATAAGTTCAATTGAGAACTCAAACTATCTTCTTGGAGGGAGATCGATAAATTCTTTAAGAAACACATCACTGTATTCCCTCATAATGGGTATGTCATCATGGATGATCATTTCCTTGGTCTCAATTATTTAATCTTGATATGCTTACACATAAGGAAATAATATAAATTCTTGATATGATGATTCCAAAAGAGATTCATCCTCTTCCTTGCACTTGTATAGAATTGGAGGGAAATTTTTGATACAAAGGCTGATTTACTTCTCTTTAAAATTTATGCTAGATTTATATAAGGAAATACAATCCATACCCATAATTGCATCAAATTCCACTAAAGGGATATCATAAGGTTTACCGGGAAATTTAACTCAAAAATATGGATAGGGGAGGAGTAATATACTTGGGATGCAATAATTGCCCCATTTTTTATCTTCATTGATAACCCAACTTCCATATTTTGAGGCGGTGTCTGAATTGTTCTATTAAAATTGAATGATATAAAATAATGTGTACAATCATGGGTGGTAAGCCTACCTTTCAATCTATGATTCTATTTATAATCATTTACTTCAACCAAAATAGACTTGTGGATGATAATTTTTAAACTATTGAATACATAACAAGGAAACTATGAACATTAAAGGTATGAATCATAAATGACATATCCCTTAACCTATTGATTTATAGGTTTAAATCTAAGTTATCCTTGATCTATTTCCTAACATAAAATCTTATGTGAATTCTTGTTCCCTTCATAATGGTTTATAGGGATCTTATCAGTTTACCAAATAATATCCCTTAAGATATTCAAACCAATTGTGTATCAAGGTCTCTTTTTCATTCACAAGGTGATGATAGATTCAATGCCTAATGTCATCTTTTCAGGATTATTACCCCTAGGTACAACTATGTCAAATCCACATCCACTTGAAGTATCCAGAAATGGATTTTATTTTATGGAAACCACTTACTATATACTTTACTATAATTTAGGGGTGTTTTACTATGTTTAGTCTTATCCTTAAGGCTTTCAAAGAGGTTTTCTAATCCTAATCCCCAAAATATGATGGTTTTAAATATTTTATAAGTCTAATATTCAAACTCATTAAAAGAATTCCATTGGTGATGTGGAAGTGAGTCATATTCATAAAGAAATCATTTTAAAACCTTAATATAAATATAGGTTTTGTATGATTCATTAAAAAATTAAAAAATTAATAAAATAACTTCAAAAACACATTGAATTAAAGGGGAAACTTAATTTTGGTCCTGGATACTCTTTATAATATTTATAACATCAATTTTTTACTTTTATGATTTCATAATACATAAGGTATATTTATACTATATTCAATTTTTACCCAAAAATTAGATTATCTTAGAAAATTATGAAAAAATCACCATTGGATAATTTTCATGTGTTAATTTCAAAAATAATATTTATTTTATAAAAATAATTCTTTAAATATGATAATTTACTTTATTAAATAAAAATACTCTATTATTGAAAAGATACTGGTTTTTATGATAATAAAAATTTTCTAGCCCTTATAAAGATTACATTGGACTTCATTAAATCATATTATCATTTTTATTTAAATAAATATTATTTAATAAGAATATTTTATTAAAATAAAATTTATTTAAAACATTCTTGAATTATCAAAAAGAGTGTCTTAATTGAAACTATAAATATATATTTCCTAAAATTACCATTATTATTTCTTCATATCAAAATCTAATTTTTATCAAACTCATTAATCATTTATAAAGTAATAATAAAAATGGATAAATATAATCATAATTTTATTAAAAATAAAATAAAAAAATTCATACTACTATGGTCTAAATACATAACCCCTTGTTACACCAGTGTATTACCTAAGGGTAAGGTGTGTGATGGTGACACTTTCTTGGGATGGTTCAGCAAACATGGTTTGGGTTGAGATCTAGATAAGCTTGAAATTATCCCATAAACAGTTTTACTAATTCTTTAGCTGTTGAATATTGGATTGGTATTGGTCAAGGGAAAATTATATTGATTCCATATCCCTTAAAATATTTGATAAATGGGATTTATAGGGTATGATCCTACTAGTTGATTCCATTACATATTTTGTCTTTGTAAATTATATTTTATCATAACCATTAATATTCTAATCATAACAGTCATTTTACAATATCTATATTATCAAAGTTTGTGATTATTAATGGCCTTATAAATCTAATAGGATATAATAGTTTAAAATATCCAAATTAGTTCATTTTTTTCTATAAATACAATACTTACTAAGGAATTTATTATTTTAAAAAGAGAATTTTATTTATAAAAGTTTGCGGAATTACAAGATTATTATAATTGTTCTATATCATATAGAATCAAGACCATATATTATTTATGTAGTGATTTTTTGTGATCAAAATTAAATTGATCAAAATGAATCATACATGTTTCCTGACAAGAAAATTCTTAAGTACATTAAAGGAACATAAAGTTATGATCTGAAGTATAAAATAAGTAAATAACTGAATCTTCAAAGTTTCACTGATTCTGATTTGTCTAGAGATTTCAATTATTAAGAATCAATATCAAGAGGAAAATTATTTTTAGCTGGCATTTTTTTCATCTAGTATAGTAATAAAAAATTTATGTTGCTTTGAGTATATATGAATTCAAGTATGTTTCTCCAACACATACTTGTACATAAATTTTATAAATGAATGTAAATATATAATATCTAAATGTGAAAATTGAAAGACTTTTGAAAATTACATGTGATCATAAAAGTTCCCTTGATATTTCAAAGAACCCATTACAGAACTCCAAATCCAAATATATTAATATCAAATATAATTTCATCAAGTAGAAAGTTGTTAATGGATATTTGAAGTTGGTGTACATTCCCATAAAATATCAGATTACTAATCTGTTAGACAAGGCTATGCTAAGGAAGTTATTTGAAGAGTTAAGGCTAGATCTTAAAGTTAAACTTTTACCTCTCTCTTAATAAAGTTATTGAAATACCCCTTTATACTTTTGATTCTATCAATAAAGGGAGAGAGAAGTAATAAACTCATAACTTTGTCTTTTTTACAAATGAATTTGTTGTTATTATAATAAGGGGGATAAAATTTATGGTGGGGAAGCATCAAAATTTATGGACACAAATTAATTTACACTAAGGGATGAAATTATATAAAAATTTTACTTTATCTCATAGTATGGTGTCATGAAATTTCTCTTTGATAAAGGTTATGAGTTGGATAAAAGTTACAAGTTGTTAATGTTGATAACAAATATGAAGGGGGGTATTGAAGAATCCAATAGAATTATTAAAGTGATAAAGATATTTTGTATTTATAATCAACACATTATAAAGAGTAAAGAATATTTTGAGTTAATTTGGAAGGTTATTTTCTAGATTTTACTTATCTAGATGATGTAATGTGATTCTATAGAAAGTTATATGTATTAAAGTTAGGCTGATGAATGATCATAAGTTCCAAAGGTCTATATTCGGATGAATAAGTTACTTAGTTTTGGAAGTTTTATGTAAAGAGGATAGTTCAGGTACCTAAATTTAGTTTGATTCATTCAGAAGTTATAGGTAACTACTTCATAGATGTGAAAAGTTATTTTCAAAAGATAAACTCAGTTGAGGATGTTTTGGATGTTGAATCGAGAAGTTAAATATGATGATTTTATAATGATCATTAAATGTAATTATTATTTAAATTAATTCATGATTCATGTTATGTACAAAAGTGGTAATTTCTGAAAGTTTTTTGTAAAATTTGATCGTATGTAGTCCTTTAAAAGTTAAGAAGGGAAAAAGCTATGTAGTTCAAAAGCAAAGAGGATCATAAGTTAGAAGGCCAATATAGAGTAATCGAAAGGTGAATTTGGAATATTTATAATTGGATATTAAGGATTCAATATATGCATCTACACTAAAGAAAATTCCATAATTTAAAGCTAAATAATTTTAGGTTTCCATAAATTGTGAATATCAAAAGCTACATGGTCTATATTATTTAATAGTATAGAGAAAAAAACAATTCTATAAGTTGAGTTACATGAAAGTCATGAATTTTAGAAAATTGCGATGAGTTATCCTTTAAAGTGTTTCAAGGTGATAGAATTCCATATTCAAAAGGTTTAGTATATAAATATAATGGATTTTATAAAGATAAGTTGGCTATGAAGAAGGTTTCAAAATAAGGTGGCGTGAAAATATGGAAAATTCATGCAAGTATGCCAGAATCTTATACTAGATAGGCACTACATAACTTATGGTTTAGTGAACTCATTGAAATTACTGATTGGAGGTAGCATGATTTTTTATGGTATTAAAAAAATTGAGAAGAACTAAGAGCTTTTTTTCATGTGAGTCTTATGTATATTGTTCCTTGCATGATATGATTTTTGTGATAATCATTTGCAAGAAAGAAATTGTGAAAATAAGAATAATTTAATGATATTGAAATGATAAAATATTATTATAATAATTTTTTCATGAATAAATATTCATATGAAGAACATTACTAATATAATTCTATCACATGCAGAATTTATAAGGATTAAACTTCCTAATAATGTGATATCAGGTAAAGAATGTAACACCCAAGCTTCAATTATAGTAAGTATGTTTTTATTTCTAAATTATAAAATTTTATAAATTTAAATTTATTAAATTATTTTAATTAATTAATTAATTAATTTAAAATTATCTTAGGGTGAATTTTGAAGATTTTTTAGAAATAGTTGATTTTTTGGGTGAATAGAAAAAAATATTGATTTTACAAAAATTATCACCTTTATGACATTATAATGAAACAAGAATAACTAGAAAGTTTATGAAACCTTTTCATATACCAAATACATATTTAATAATAAATATAATTCACATGAAAATATAATTTTTAACTTAGAAATATATGCTTAACATTTTGGAAATATAAGTAATGTTTCTAGTCAAATAAAAATTATTTTTATTTCTTCTCTCTTAATCAATTATTTACAAGGTTCATTTTGGTTTTCGTTTGTCTTTAATAAATAATAATTCTCTTTTTATTTAAAATATAATAATTAATTCCATTTTAATCAAAATTATACCTTATTTTTCTATAAAATTATTTTATGCTTAAAACAAACATTTTTCTAAAAAGTGTTTTTGTTGCGTTTTATGAACATATATTAAAAGTAATTTTTATGAATTATTAAAATTGAATCTCATAAAATGGATTCCATATTTTTAATTATAATAATTAATATTAGGTAATAAGGTTAAATTAATTTTTTCACAAAATGAATAGTAACCATGGTACATATTTATCACTTTAGTTAAGCATAAAATGAGTTAAAATGGTTAAAAATAAAGAGATAAGGCTTCAATATAACACAAAATACTTGATTAAATCTAATTAGTTGGTTATATTTCAACCTTAAACTTATCATATAGGAGTTTATAATAATTTAGATCCACTTTACTTGAGTAATACATTTATTATATAACAAAGATTCAAGTATTTACAAGTTTTCCACCCACCACACTTATAAAAGTGAACCATGTATCCTCTCTTATACACACTATATGATCCAATTATATAAACCAATGATTACTGAAATACCTTCCAAAAATCATTACCCGTGTTCAATACTCCTTGTTCATACTAAAATACCACTTCAAAAAGGATTAAGGTGTAAGATAATGGAGATTACCAAAAGAATTGGTATATGTTCTTACCAAGATTTTTAAAGTTACTTTCTTCTTAAACCTAATACAAATCATTAATAACCATATTAACATAATTACATAAGTATCTTAAACATACTCAGATTTTTTTATTTTAATGTTATATCCATATTCTATCTCCTTTCCATCCTACGGAAAATGGAAACATCACTCATGCGTATGTACAACCTGTCGTCTCCACACAATGGTGTTATTTGATTTTCATCACCTCTTTACTTGTATGGTTATAAAGATATAATTTATGAATATATATAATATTTATGATACAATTATGATTCTATAAATATAAATATCATCTACCTTTTTACCTATCTATCCTTTGGAAAATGATAACGTCGCACATACGTACGTTTGGACTACCACTTCCACAAAGCGACGTGATTCGTTTTTCTATTACCCCCATGCATGGTTGATTATAAAATTAAATATAATGAATAAAAATTATATTCTTTAAATTATTAAAAAATTTGAGATTATGGAACCATTTCATAATTCTTTTAACCATAGACAATATGCCAAAGTAATTTTGGAGAAATTTATTAAACAACATTAAGTGGTCGATGTATGAATGAACTATTCAATGAGTGGATTTAAAATTATTATAAAATGAAATTAAAAAATTAAATATTGATTAAATAGGTTATTAAAAAATAATTCAATAATTTTGAATTCATTATATAGTTGGATCAAACAAGTATTACTAAGTTGATACCCAAGGTAAGGGAATTCTATTGCAATCTCATTTTATTTCGGGATTATTTATGGTCAGATTTACTATGGAAAAATTATATGAATTGAATATCTTAAAACCCATATAAATTTTTATCATATGGTTATTTTTGGGTTTTACATGTTTATTTTAAATTTATTATCATGCTTGATAAAGAATTAACAAGTGAGTTACATGTAAGGTACTTTTAAAAAATCATATTTTAAAGTTTTTCTTACAACTCTTTTTATTCTATGTCAAGGTTATTTTAAATGTTTCAAGAATAATGTTATTTAAACTAAAATTATTATTTTAATTCATTTTCAACTATATTTTACTTTATTTACAAAGTTTTTAATGTAATATTATTTTCATTTTCTGAATGAGGTACTTTATAAATTTTTACCAAAAGTGTGAAAAGAATATTTATTTTAACATTTACCATACGAAAATAATTTCCCACTATCATGATCGATCTTTTATTTGAATATTCATTTAAAATTTTAATTGTTTATTTTCAAATCAAATATTTTTCTAAATATTATTGGAATTTTTATTTAAAATTTTATCAAAAGAAAATAGTATTATTTTATTAAAGGAATGAAAATAATTTTAAAAGTTATTTAGAACTTTATTGTTATAGAAAGTTACAAGGAATTTATTTTTAATATTTTAATTGTATTTTAATTTCTATTTTATAAATGATTGGTTTTACTAAAAACATTCATTTCTGATAAATTTATGGTCTTCTTTCATCCTTTATAGATTTATGGTTTTGTGGTCATTAACTTTCTCATGATCACATTCTCTATCACTCTCCATCATTTCATTAGACATTATTTTCTCCTATATATTAATTTTTAAGATTTAAGGATTTATACAAAATTATTTCCACCACTTTTATGTTGTCTCAGTTATACATAATTTTTATATATAGTATCAGTTGAAGGAAGTTTATTAAGAAATTTATTTCATTAAATAATGAATTTTATTTATTATTAATTCAATATGGATAAATATTGATTTATAAATAATTTTGAGAATGAATTATATTGATAATTTAATATATGATAAATGCATAAGACATATAATTGATGAGTGGGGCCTAGTTATAAATAGATCTTTGATGCATTGATAGGTCTCGTGATACAAAACAGCATGCATTCCATATTATATGGGTATCTATTTTACACAAACCCATTTATTAAGAATTTCTTGGTCAATACCATGATAGTAAGATTCATGATATCTTGGTTGAGGCCTTGATGTTAAGATCATTAATTTATACATTTGTGTATTTCATTTATTAAGAATTCAATTTTCATTATCCATGTGATTATTATGCTGATATTATCCATGAATGTACATTAAACTTAAGTTATTGATTGAATGACATGTGATTTGATTATTCACTATACCATATTGATTATGCCTTATTTACTTTAGAAAAATTCCACTACATGTAACACTTA
Source organism: Viscum album (assembly GCA_963277665.1). Classification (NCBI taxonomy): domain Eukaryota; kingdom Viridiplantae; phylum Streptophyta; class Magnoliopsida; order Santalales; family Viscaceae; genus Viscum; species Viscum album. Next base: position 640,669,502 of record OY728131.1, on the reverse strand, counting down.
CTGAGTATCTGATATCACCATTTTTTTGTTCTACTTTTCATGATATATAAAGAATGATATTTTGAATTATTTCAAGGATAAAAGAATTTTTTTCATGATATGTTTTTATATTTACAATGTAATATGGGAATCATGTATGTATCTAGTTATCCAGTATTTCTAAATTTTTTGATCCTTAATTATGTGATCTCTTTTATATTGTACCAATGTAATAAAGTAAACACCAGCTCTAAGTTATTGGAGTCATAGTCATTGAAAATAATTACCATAAGATAACAGGATTTGAGATTATAAAACATTTATATTCTGAATGTTGAGATACCAAATAGAGAAGATTCAGAAGATATAGAGTTGATTTTACCTAATACATAAGTTTTATAAATTGAGACTCTAGATAGTTAAGTTTTAGAAGTTGAATTTGTGAGTAGGAGTGGATTATGATTGTTTTAAAGGCTTAGAGGAAAAAAATTAGAATTTTCCTGGACCTAAAGTGATCTTTATTTCTTTTGTGTTAACTTGGAAATAGGTGGAACTGAAAAAAATGATGCCTTATCAGTTTTTATTAGATTTTTTTCCTATAACCTCCATTAATTAAATTTTTGTAAATGTTATTTAAAATATAAAGTTCGTTTATAAAGCCACCACTATTTTCTTGATTTAATCATAGTTTTAATAAAATTGCTACTACATCCTTTGAAAAAACCCCTAATTAACACCTCCCACCACCCCCACCCAAACCTAACAGCCCTGACCCTCCCCCACCCCACCACCACCACTCTGATCCCCCCTCCCTCGACGCTAACTAATGGATGCTAACCCCCCCCCCCCCCCCCACCAATTCTAACCCTCGACTCCCTCCCTCTTCAATGATCATCGACCACTGAGCCTTGTCGAACCCCAACCCCTTCCATCAATGTTGCATGCTAACCCCCGACCCCATCCCTCTTTGATGATCATCAACCACTGACCCCTGTCGACCCCAACCCCTTCTGTCAATGCTAACCGCTAACCCCCTGACACCCCCCACCCTCCCCTCCCTCAATGTCGTTCATGGTGATGCCCCTGAATATTTATTCTCCCCCATATGGTAACACCTCTTCCTAATTTCCCAGCGACCACCACCCCCAATGGTGAATGTTCCCTAACCCCTTCCCCACTACCTAATCCTCCTCTCTCTCTCTCCATGATTTTCCCTACTTATTTCTGAGTTTGATATTTCAAGGCTTGTATCTGCAACATTCACATTATTAGGTGCCTTATCCTCAACTTAGTGACCTTATTCTATGACATTTGACCCTTTTATTGTGACAGGTAATATTTATTCATTTATTTTGTTTATATTTTTCATGTTGAATTGAATCATTTCCATGTTAATTTTATCTTCTATTTAATGAAGAATCTACCCCCGTTAATGATGAAGTTGGGTGATTTTATAAATTGATTATACTTGTTTCAATAAAAATTTATATATTTATATTTTAATTTATAAGGATAAGGGTGACATTCTAATATATATGGATAAAATTTGGGTTAATTTATGTAGAAACACACCTCGGTGTTCCAAGGGTTTGGAAAATTTTTAGATTATGCATTTGTAAACCGATCATTGGATGGTAGAATAAAATTTAAGTTCCCTGGTTGTAAATTCAATCAATGGTTAAATATAAAATAAGTATATGAGTACTTCATATTGAAATAGTTTACCACTTGATATGTTTATTGGATTGTTCTTGGTGAATCGAATGTTATGTAAAGTAAAAATAATGAATATCCTATCAATGAAAAAAAAGTAACATGTCAGATAATAATTCAGTATGAAACTTGATAAATGGGGGATTTTTATTTTTATGATAAAATGTCCATTATTTAAATAGATCGACAGAACGTTCAGTTGATCCTGAGTAGGTTAATGTTTCTCAGAAGTTCAGTGACCAGAAAAAATTATTTTTATGAATTAGTTGAAGATCGACAATAATAATTGTATGAGGGGTGTGCCAAGTATTAGATGTTGTCTTTTCTACTTAATTTTTATCATATCAAGTGTCTTTGTGGAATTACTAACAAAGAATTTCATATGATTTTATATTTTCCTCATGATTCATTTATTAAAGCTAAGATCCCAATATCATTTTATGAGATGAATAAAATCATTAAAAAACTTAGATTTGATTATAAAAACATACATGTATTCCCTAATTATTGCATGATTTATTTGGGAGAAATAATAATAAAGAATAATTCATAATATTTCATATGAGTGGATGGAATTCAATGAGAATCAATGAGAGTATTGATTAATTCAACATCAGAAATAAGTATAAAAAGAAAACTCATTAAATGTTATTTCATTACTTTCCTCTGAAACCATGCTTGAAAAGATTATTCATGTTGTCTAAGAATGTATACAACAAGAATTGGAATGCCCAGAATAGTAAAAATTATGGATATATGAGACATCCAAATGATACAACATCATGGATGGTTTTTGATTAATTATATCTATATTTTTCTTTGGATCCTAGAAATGTACATTTTGTACTTTCTTCAGATGATTTTAACCATTTTGGAACTTTAAGTACTAATTATAGTATATGGTCAATTATTTTGATCTTCTATAAAATACATCCAAGGATGTGTATGAGGAAGAATTATTTCATTGTTTCGATGATTATTCCTAGAAATAAAATCTCTATAACTGACATTGATGTATACCTTAAACCACTAGTAAAATAATTGTGAGAATTATGGGATGATGGTGTGAAATTATATGATGCATAAATGAGAAAACTATACAAAATTCATCTAGCTTTAATGTGGAAAATTAGTGACTTTATTATACTATGAAACTTATACAGTTGGAAGACTCCGACTAGTTTGGCTATTCTGGTTTGTAATTTTTATTTTTAACTTCAACGATTACCTCATAATATAAAATGGTGTTTTATGTGTCATAATTTATTTCTTAATGCATCTCATAAATTCAGGTTTAACAAGAAAAAATTAAGTAAAGATATTTAATTGAGAAATTCACCGAAGGTTTTATATGGTTCAAAAATATTAGTACAATTAGTGAATGTCACTGTAGAATTTGGAAATTTTAATCAGTTTAAAGAATGTTGAAGGGTATGAGGTATAATCTCTGAAGAATCTAGACCCCCTGAAGGGACCGAAAGCCTTCTATTTTTATTCATTTTTTATAATCCCCATTTTAAATGTTGAAGGGGAACCCTTATATGGCCCATAGGCTTCGTGAAATTATATAACCCAAAGGTATTACAGAAATTCATCTAGACTATAACTACTTGGAACTTCCCCTCCCCAGCATCTACATCATGATGTCAACTCTCCACCTTTGCATGGTTGTTCAGCTATAAATCATGTACATAGATTCATAAGATAGTAATAATGGAAATTTTCATACCCCCTCATTCTTTCAAATCTGTTAACTCTTGCTCTAGTGAATGTGCCTGCTCTGAATCCTCATCTGGAGCCTGCTCCTTGTTGAGTCTACCTGGTACATTTTTTACACAACAAAATATGGACCAAAGGCCTTGAGGTGGCTCGAAGGCCTTACTAACCCGAAGTCCTGGGTTGATTGAAGTCCTTGAAAGACTCGAGGACCAAACCAGTGGCCCAAAGGATGAAATGGATAAATATTTATGGTTTATACAGTACCGAATAATACTTACTATAGTACTATTATAGTAACCTATAAATATTTCTCTACCTAGATTTGATTTAGGGTCTCATGGATGCACTTGGAGAGTCCTCACCAACCGGGTTGAGCCTCAAGTGTGCAACTGGAACATAATAGTAGAATAAAATGAGTATATTTTAAAACTTATTTATTAGAAGTTTAGTTAGATATGTCATAATCCTGAAATAATTCATATTGAGAAGAAAGTATGTGATAATGTAATATTTACATTTCTTAATGAGTAGGGTAAATCGAAGGATCACCATAATTCTTGTAAGGATTTTGATTCAATGAATATAAAGCATGGTTTTTGGAAAAATGAGAATATAAAGTATCCTTAGACTATTTTTCAATGATAAATCATGATAAATATATAATCCTTAAAACTTTAAATAATTTAAATTTGTCATATGATATTCAAGTAACATTTTAAAGTTTATTTACATAAAACAATGAAAGTTATATGGATTGAAAATTCATGAAAAAAATATTCTGATAGAGTAGTTTTTTCTATTATCATTTGATAATACATTACCTGAAAAACTAAATGTAGTTATAGTTGAATTTTTTACCTTATTTAGAGGGATTTTTGGAAACACTCTAAATCTAACTGAGGTTGATAAACTTTAGTAAAGAACTATTTTGACACTTTATCATTTGGAGATGTTATCTCTCCCTTCATTTTTCACTGTCATGATTCATTTGACTATTTATTTTGTTAAAGAATATAAATTCAGTAGACCATTACTTTATCAATGGATGTATTCAATTAAGAGGTGCATTAATATTTTTTATTTTCATTAATTAATTCAATTTTATTAAATAATTGTGTAAAAAAAATTAATATGTTTCTTGTTTTTTTTTCAACTGGTACTTAGGTTAGTTGAAATCATATGTGAGGAATAATACTTAACCAGAAGGCTCTATTACTGAAGGTTACATAGCCAAAGAGTGATTGACCTTCTATACTAGGTATTTGGATGTGATTGAGACTATATTCAATTTTTATGGATGTGTTGATGATATCTCTACTAAGTCTCATTTTGAAAACCATTCATCGATATTTCCAACTATTGGATGGCCAATTTGAAAGGGGTTAAATTTTACACTGACTGAATTGGAGTTACTAAAATTTCATAGATATGTGATACTCAATAGTATTATTCTAGATATATTTATTGAATAATTGAGATTAAAAACAAATAGAAAACTAAGGGTAAAGATTTAAATGGGATGGAATTAACAAAATTTGTTAATAAGTATATTTTCAAATGGTTCACCCATAGAGTAAGTATATGCTCATATTCATATTATTGAAAAGTATTTATTTTTTATATGTTAAAAGTAACACCATATATCTTATTGTCTAGATAATTAATATTGAGAATAGAGCTGAAATATAAAATGATTTTATGTTTTTGGTTCGATGTATGCTAAGGAAAACTAGAAAATTTGATGCCTAAAATATTTATGTCTTCAAGTTTCATATAATTTATTATGAATAAGACTTGAAAACTCAAAATAGTGGTGTATTTACACTTACATATGTGCGATACAATGGAAATATGATTGTCATAATAGAATTAAACTATCATGGTCAATTTTTAGTTGTCTTGTTCAAATACAAGTGGGTTAACATTGATAGGGGTATAATGAAAGATTCATTACATTTTACTTTGGTCAAATTCTTTTGTTTGGTCCATACATATGAGCATACAAATCATAATCCATTTATCTTTGGTTCACAAGTGAAGATGGTTTATTATGTGGATGATGAAATATATGAAAGTTAAAGTGTTGTGGTATACTTAAAATGAATATACTTGTATGATTTGGGCGATGAAGGAAAATTGGTACTTTGTGAAAGTGAACCTCATCAACCAAAAATCATTGAATAGTTTTTCCTAAAAATATTGAAATTATTGAAATTTAATTTGTGGGTGAAAATTAAGTACTCATCACAATGGAGGTTGATAATAATGAAGACAATGAAGATGGAGATAATATAATGTATAAATTGGTAATGAAACTATATTACAATTTCTCATATATATAAGTGTTTTGTATATATATACATTGTTCTATTTTTTCCTTTTTTGTAAAAATATTTTATTCTAAATTTATTTATACATTAAATATATTATGAACCATTTGAATTATAGTAATTACAATAACAAAAAAAATTTAAAGATCCTAGCCAATCAACATCTCAGAGAAAACCACCACTTCCATCAATTTCAGTACAGTCAGATTCAGTGGATATGAGTGATTCCACTATACTAGAGACTTCTAGTGAGTCATTAATTCCCCCAAATGTTATTAGTATCCCAACATATGATACACCTCTGGGGATGGATCAGTTGTTTACCTCTATATCTAGGAGATATTGGAGAGTTACCATTACTTGTGTATATTTCATTGTACAAAAAACTATATATTTAATTAATTATTTAATAAATTTTTCAAATTGATAAAGATAACAATAAAAATATATAAATATGAACATAGAAGATGTATGGTCCAGAAATACTTCAAGATTATCATTTTATTTGATGAGTTCGGGGTACCTACTAGGGATGCTGTTGGAATTTATAGATAGATTATTAGGTATCTTTCTTATGAGATGGTGTTCTTTCCCATTGATTATAAATATTAGAGTCATATTCCCAACACTTGTAAAAATGAGTTGTTAGAAAACCAAGAAAAGGTAATATTAATTTAATATTCATTGATAACTAATTTAAAAGGAATGAGTAAAATTATTAATATACTTATAAAGTGTTATGTTTTTTATTTCTAGATGTTTTTTCATTTTGATTTCCCTAACTTCGATTCATACCCATAGACTCCAAAAATTTTGAGTAAGAAATGGAGATATTTTAAATGGAGATTATGGAATGAGTTTGATGACACATCTCTAATCTCTTGATAAATGTATAAAAAGTTCTTGAAGGCATTCCTCGTGAGTAGTGGAAGATATTTTTTGATATTAACATATATGTATCTCATCTAGTAATTTTATATTTTATGGTATTTAATAACATAAATAAAATAAAATTATAATTTTTATTAATTTTTATATTTTTATAGGAATTAACTAAAAAATATTATGAATCAAGAAATAATTCATTCCTTATATCGTTGGGTCTCATAGTTTTTCTAGAAAAAAGAAGAATTTTGGTTGAATTTTATATATTATACTATATGTTATTTTATTATAAATAAAGGTTTTTTATAACTTATATATTTTTTTATAAAGGCTAATGAATTAGGTCACTTTGTTTGTTGGACAAATATGTGGCCTAATGTCCATAGGAAACTCGCTGGCATTTTTGTGAATAAACCTACTAGAGATGCTAGAGTACAAAATTTTCATTACTATTTAATGTTATTTAAGAACTATAGAAACATAGTAATAAAAAATAAATTATAACAACAAAAAATACTTAAACCCAATTAAATAGGGTTATATACATGGATTTAATAGTTCCAATTAGCTCTATTGGCACTGTTTGATCTATGTAGTCATCCCTATTCAATTTTTTTAAGTCATGTTTGTTGTTACAATTTATTATTAATTATTATGTTTTTATTGTAATGAAATAAAATTAAATAGAAATGGAAATTTTAATAATTATATAATATTATGAAGTTTAGTTAGTTTAAAAATCATTTTTAATATTGTTCTATTAATAAGTTAAAATTCAAGAATCCTGGGATGTGAACCCTTCACAATCATCATTGGTTTCCTAAAACGATACAACTACAATAGTTTTAAGGAAGGAGCATCCCAGGAATGTATGGGGGATTTTCTCTAGGACTACTCCATAAATTTTATTTGTTATGGAATCTTCAAAAATTATTATTACACCTAATGGGGGTTCGACCACTAATGTTAATCAGGAATCATGAAGAGAAATTTCAAGGTTGAAAGAAAAACTGAAAGAATATGACTCTTATAGGAAAACATGGGATCAATGGAGGTTGTCAATGGAAATTATTTATTTTATATATTTCAAAGGATGATAGGAATAATCCACAAGGAAATTTATAGACTTATAACCCATCTCATCGAGGTAAATTCCAAACTCAATCCATGACTGAAGAAACAGTTTTACAAGATATCAAAAGATTAAAAAACATGCGTCAAGAGGTAAAAACCTAGAAAAAAACATTGGATTTCTATAAAATCATAAGAAACTTACCATAGATTAATTTTTAAAATTTAGGAACCAATGACACATCAATCCAAGTTATGGTTTTCCCAAGATGTCCATAAACGTTTTTTAGTGTTTTAAAACACTAAAACATACATGTAACCTTTCAAATCCATAGAAAACAACCTCATATTGATGTGAAATCATGGTAAACCCATCATTTAATTATTTTTTATGTGTATGAGTATGAATATTTTTTATACAACAAGATTTTTTCTCATAATGACTTGATAACTAGTTTTAAAAGATATTAAAGTCTTTAAAAACATGCATCAGGGGGTCAAAACCAAGAAAACAACATCAGATGGTCACAAAATCATAGAACAATGACTGTAGATTTATTTTTAAAATATAAGAACCAAAAAAACATCAATATGAGTTATGGATTTATCAAGATTCCCATAAATATGTTTTTAGTGCTTAAAACACTAAAAACATGCATGTAATGGTCAAAACCATAAGAAATGACCTTGGATTGATGTGGAATCATGGTAAAACCACTGCAGAATTATTTTTTATGTGTACAAGAATAAATAACATTCTTATGACATGAAATGTTCTTGGAATGACTCAATAAACAGTTTTAAAAGATATCAATGTTTTTAAAAGTGCATTAAGGGGTCAAAATCAAGAAAATAGTGTCGTATGACCCTAAAATCATCAGAAAACAACCATAGATTTATTTTTGAAATGTAGGAATTGATTCCATTTCAAAATGAGTTATAGTTTTCTCAGTATGATCATAAATGCATTTTTAGTGCTTTAAAACACTATAACATGTGTGTAATTGTCAAACCTATAGGAAACAACATTGGATTAACATGGAATCATGGGAAACCCACCTTTGAATTATTTTTTATGTGTATGAGTATTCAACATGTACATATGACGTGTGGTGTCCTCATAGTGACTAAAAAACAATTTTAAAAGATATCAAATTCTTTAAAAATGTGTGTCGTAGGGAAAACCCAAGAAAATGGCATCATATGGATGTGAAATCAAAGTATGATCATCATCAATTCATTTTGAAATGTAGTAATGTAATCCACATCAATCCAAGTTATGGTTTTATTTTGATGTTTGTAAACATGTTTTTAGTGTTTTAAAACACTAAATCATGCTTGTAACTATCAAAAAAATAGAAAAAACCTAAGAATAATGTAAAATATTGGTAAAACCACTGTTGAATTATTCATGACATGTATGAGAAGACAACATGCCCATCCGGAATGCAGTGTTCTCGGAATGACTCAATAAGAAATTTTAAAGGATATTAAGGTATTTAAAAATGTGAATCAGGGGGTCAAAACTAATAAAATAGTGTTGTATGGTCAAAAAATAATTGGACAATGACTATAGATTGATTTTTGAAATATAGGAATTGATGTTACATAAATTCAAGTTATAGTTTTCTTAGGATGCTCGTAAATGAATTTTTAGTATTTTAAAACACTAAAATATGAATGTAATGATCAAAACAATAGGAAATGACCTCAGATTTATGTGGAATCATGAGAAACCATAGTTGAATTATTTTTTATGGGTAAGATAAGATAAAACATCCATATGATGTGCAGTGTTCTCAAAATGACTCAATAAACTATTTTAAAAGATATCAAAGTTTTAAAAACATCTATTTGGGGGTTAAAACCTAGAAAATGGAATCTTATGTCCATGAAATCATATAAAAATTATTTTATAATGATTATTTAAATTTATAAATTTACTCCACATAAATCTGAGTTATGGTTTTCTCGATATGGATGTAAACATGTTTTTAGTGGTTTAAAACTCTAAAACATGTACATGACAATCAAAAACATAAGAAACAACCTAATATTTATGTGGAATCATGGGAAACCCACCTTTGAATAATTTTTATGTGTATGAGAAGACTACATGTCCATTCGACATGTGGTGTTCTTGGAATGAATCAATAAATAGTTTTAAAAGATATTAAAGTCTTTAAAAGCGTGAGTTAGGGGGTCAAAACCAAGAAAATGGTGTTAGATGGCTTTGAAATCATAGAACATTGGTTATCAATTTATTTTTGAAATTTTGGAACCAATTCCATGTCAATATGAGTTACAATTTTTCTGGTATGTCTGTATATATGTTTTTAGTGTTTTGAAACACTAAAACATGTGAGCAATGGTTGAAAAAATATAAAATGACCTCATATTAATATAAAATAATGGGGAAACCATTGGTGAATTATTTTTGACATGTATTAGTATAAAGAATGTCCATCTGATGTGTGGTGTTCTCAAAATGACTCAATAACTATTTTAAAAGATATCAATGTCTTTAAAAATGTGTGTCAAGGGGTCAAAACCAAGAAAATTGTGTTAGATGTCCATGAAATCATAATACAATGACCATAGGTTAATTCTTGATATATTGGAACTAAATTCATGTCAATCATAGTTATAGTTTTCTTGGGATGTCCATAAATTCATTTTTAGTGTTTTAGAACACTAAAACATGTGTGTGGCGGTCAAAAACATAGGAAACGACCTTAGATTGATGGGAAATCATGATAAAACTATAGTTTAATTATTTTTTACATGTATTGGTATAAAATGTATTCATTTGATGTGAATTGTGCTCAGAATGACTCAATAAGTAGTTTTAAAAGATATCAAAAACTTTAAAATGTGCTCTAAGGTGTTAAACCTAAGAAAACAGAATCATGTGGCTATGAAATAATATTAAAATTGTCTTAGATTTATTTTTGAAATATAGGAACTAACATCATGTCAATTTGAGTTATAGTTTTCATAAGATTCATGTAAATTCATTTTTAGTGTTTTAAAACACTGGAACATTCATGTAATAGTCAAATCCATCAAAAACAAGCTCATATTAATGTGAAATCATGGGAATACCACCATTAAATTATTTTTTATGTGTAACGGCATACAATACATCCATATGATATGCATTATGCTCTAAATGACTCAATAAGTAGTTTTAAAATATATCAAAGTCTTTAAATACATGCATTGGGGGTAAAAACCAAGAAAACGTTTTCAAATGGCTATGAAGTCATAGGGAAATGACTATAGATTAATTTTTTAAATGTATCAACCGAAACCACATCAATATAAGTTATGGTTTTCTTGGGATTCCTGTAAACACATTTTAGTGTTTTTAAACACTAAAACATGTGTGTAATGGTCAAACCCATAGGAAATTACCTCTAATTGACATAAAAATGTGGGATAACCATCATTGAATTATTTTTTATGTGTAAAAATAGAAAACACATCTATATGATGTGTGGTGCGCTCAAAATGGCTCAATAAGTAGTTTTAAAAGATATCAAAGTCTTTAAAAACATATGTCAGGGGGTCAAAACCAATAAAATGGAATTGTACAGACATGAAATCATAGTAAAATTATTATAGATTTATTTTTGAAATATAGAAACTGAATCCATGTCAATTCAAGTTAGGGTTTGGTTGGGATTCCCGTAAAATCACTTTTAGTGTTTTAAATCACTAAAATGTGTGTGTAAAAGACAAAACTATAGGAAAGGACCTAAAATTAAAGTGGAATCATGGGAAAACCACTGATGAATTATTTTTGACATGTATGGGAATAAAACACATACATACAATGTGTAGTGTGCTTGGAATGACTTAATAAGAAGTTTTAAAAGATATCAAAGTCATTATAAATGTGTGTTAGGGGGTCAAAACCAAAAAAATAGCAATGAATGGATGTGAAATCATATTAAGGTGACCGTATATTTTTTTTTTGAAATATAGGAACTAACTCCATCTCAATACAAGTTTTATTTTTCTCAAGATGCCTTTAAATAGAATTTTAGTGTTTTAAAACACTAACATGTGTGTGTAATGGTTAAACCAATAGGAAACAACCTTAGATTGATGTGAAATCATGGGAAAACTACCATATAATTATTTTTGAAATATATTAAATGTTTTTATATCAAAGTCTTTAAAAAAATTATTGAGTAATTTCAATCCCATTGTACACCGGTTTAAAAAGTTATTAAATTTTTATATATTTATCCCTTTTGAGTTCCAAATGTTGAACCATAGCTTAAATAGGTAAGTTTATGTTTTAAAAGTGTTATTCATGATATATTATTTTTGTATGTTAAAATTTCCTCTATTTGATTAAAAAACAATAAATTTTATGTTCAAAATTCTAAATATATTTTTTTCCTATTCTCTTTCATATTTATTTTCTTAAATGTTCTGGTTTGTATTGTTGTTGATAGGTATTGGTATTATGTAGGAATTCAGTCGTTCTGATCCATGAAATTATTCAAAAGGTAGTCATGATGGTTTCTATGGTATGGTTAAATATTATCAATGATTTTACTATAATTCTAATTTATTATATTTAGTTCTTATTTCTATCTTTGTTTCCAGTTGATGACATGATGTGGTTGGTATTGCATATAATAGTTGTAGATATAGAGGTAGATGGATACAGAAGATTTCGTGGGAAGGATGTATTATCCATGGGTTTATAGTGGTTTTTATACATTTTTTATATTTCTATATTTATTACTGATGTAACGCCCCAATATTTTATGCTATGTCTCTTTTTAAATAAATTTAATCTCTTCGATAGCTTACATTACACGCAACACCCAACTTAAATGAACAATGAAATATTATTATGTGATCATTATAACCTAACCATTAAATTAGAAAGAAAAGATAGTAGTAACCAAATTATGAAATATATAATTTTTCAACTCATTTTTAATTTATTAATTAATAATTTGTGAATAAGCACTTAATTTTTAGTAAATTCACTTAATTCTTCAAAAATATGTTTTCTTCAAAAATGGTTTTCCTACTTTTATAAAACTATATTTTTATTTATATTAAAATAAACCTTTTTGATTTTAATTTGATATAAAAGTAACATAATTACTCTTTATATATTTATAATATAATTAATTACATTTTAATAATCCTTATACCTTATTTTGGTATAAGTATATTTTTCAGCTTAAAATCCATTTTTCAAGAAAACTATTTTTCGTTTCGTTTTGCATGATTAATTTTAAATTAAATTATAAAAACTATATATTTTGAATTTTAAAAAATTGATTACATATTTGGATTCATAAGAAACAAATTTATTAAATATTTCCCTCTTATTTTTGGCCAATATAAATAGTAACCTTGGTAATTTTTGTTACCATAGTAAAGGGTAAATTGGGTAATATAGGTTAAAAATAAAATGATAAGGACTAGAAAGTGACCCTAACACTTGATCCAATTTTATATTATAAGTAATTTTCATCCATATTTATTCAAGGTTTGTATATATGACCATTTTTTCATTGTGAAGTTATTATGACCCTTATAATATTTTATTTTAATAAAAGTCAAAGATGTCACATTCATGGTTTTAATAACTATGACATTTTTAATATACTGTTACCATGAATATATCTTTGACTATAAATGGTATTTTGAAATATAAAAAAAATAGCTTCATAATTTTAATTTATTTTTAATTCTTAGTGAATTAATAATTATCTTAAATGCTTGCACAACACTGATGCAATATTTATTTATTTAATGGAAAAAATAAATAAATGATATTAAAAATATTAAAATAAATATAATTTGAGATACTTACTCTCGTACACTAATTTTTTATAAGACCTTTACATATTAGGGATGTATTAAAATATTTGTTTTAACTTATCATGTTGTATTGATATGTTTAAAATTCAAAGTAACGAGTAGTGTAAAATTGGCATTAATTATATTTTAAAATAAATAATATTTTATTAAATGATATAAAAATTATAAAAATTTTAATAATAAATTGATTATGATATGGCTTAATATATCAAAAATAATCTATTTATGGGTATTTTGGCATTTTGTAGTAAAAATATTGACCCTTAAATAGTAAAATCTATGTTATCATCGTAAGAGTTAAAGAGGTTAAATAAGGGTTAAAACTAAATGATAATGGTGATAATGTTACCCAAACTTGTGTAAAAATTATTGGATGATATTATTTTAAACCATACTCATATTATACTCTAAATAAATCAATTTTTATCCATTTTTAATTGAAAATTAATTTATATTATTTTAATATTTTGAGAGTTTCCAAAAGTGCCCCTCACTTAAATTATAAAAGGGAACCTGTTTATTCACTTATTTACAGCACATTGAGCCATATATCTCAACCAAAACCTAACCATTTCTATTCCCATATTCATTATCCAAGTTCTAGAGGTTCTTTTATTCTAAAAATATCAACCCTTGTGCCCCTAAGAAGATATCTAAAGGAAGTTTTCTAAAGAAGAGGTAATCGTCTTTACTGACTCTTTCAAGTTTATTTCTTCTTATACTTAATATTTATGTGTTGTTTCCATGAAAAAATAATAAATACAGTATCATATATATAATTATATATTATTATGATTATTAAACATTCATATTCTATATTTTATTCATCCTATAAAAAATGAAAGCACTGTAGGTGCGGATGCACGACTTACCGTCTCCACGTAGCGGTGTAATTCATTTTTTATCACCACTTTACAAGGATGGTTATAATAATGGAAATAATGGATATATATGGAAATTATAACATTTTATTGATTCTGTAAAATTAATATATAACCCACTTCCTTACTTTTTCTCCCATTAATGGAATGATATTGTTGCTCGTGTATACGTACGTCATGTCATCTCCATGACGCAATGCGATTAATTTTCCATGTTCAATATTAAATAATTATTATAAAAATGTATATAATGAATAAATATGATATATATTACCTTAATATAATTATTTAGGTCATGTAATTATAACCTATTCACAGGAACTGAGACTTACACGACAAAACATTCATAGAAAAATGAGCAGTTAACACCTAAAACAAGGGTAATAACGAAATATTATTAACGAATGGGTGATAAGATGATATATGAGGATAATATATTATATAATAAATATTAATATGGTTATGGTATAAATTATTAACATGTTTTAAACCATTATACAATAGGTTAATGCATTTTCAATTGAAGTAAAGTGCAAGGTAAGGGATTTCTTAACTCAATTTTCATTCATAGGGTAAAACTTATATTTCATTGATTATGTCATGATAATGTTATGTGTGAAATAAATTTTGATTTTATTATGTTATATTTACACATGTTTTATGTTTATTTATAGTCGATATATATAATCTATTCATTTGATTAATGATATGATCTTTGTAAGGTACTTCATCTAAATTTCCTTTCATTGAGGTGCATTTTGATGTTATGAACCTATATTATTTTCTAAGGTGTATATAATGACCCTTTGAAAAGTTATATCATGAATTTATTTATTCTTATGATATTTGAAGTTTTTTTAAAGTTATTATTTCATGGGAATATTATTCAACTGATTATAAAGTGGTAATGGTTTATTTCACAATCTCATTATTATTTGAGATTGTTTAAGTCTCTATTGAGGAATGTTTATCTTCTATGTCCACGTTTTCTAAATATGTTTTCAAAAAATATTTTTATTTTATAAAATGATTTTTTAAATTCATTTTTATCCTTTTTTTAATTTTTAAAAAATGTTTTAAAAGTAATCTTTCCTTCATTTTCCAAACAAGTTACTTAATGAATTTTCTTATGAAAATGTGAAGAGAATGTTTTTTAACTTATAAGACATGAACATAATTTCCCACTATCATGAACCCTTAATGTTTTGAAGTTTAAATTAAAAGTTTACAAGGTTATTTTCATAGAAAACTATTTCTTTATTACATGTTTAGTTTTTTATATTTTTAAAAATTATTTCCAAAGTAAAAAAGGGCATTTTCTTCAAGAAATATTCCAGTAATATATTTAAAGTATTTTCATCTATATCAATATCCTTTGTTGAATATTATGTTGAAAATGTACTCTAATTATACCATTCATCATATTTCTTTTGATGTTTTATGATTAGTTTTATTGGGGAAGTATTGATATTCTGTATGACTAGTTCTTCCAATACAGACAGTTATTGATTTTGTTAAGTCATGTTGATTCGGTTGTATTATTTATTCATGTGAGGAATACATTGGAATTAGTAAGTGATGGGAACATTCCACTATACCCCCTCAAGGAATTGGTAGGTTTCATGAGACAAAATATATTGGGTTTTATCCAAGGGCGTATCCATTTATTTTTAAATGACTGGGACGAGGCCTCGACGGTAAGTTTCATATGTCTGGAATTATGCATTCCAACATTGTTTATTTAGTTATTGATATTCCATGTAGTTATTCTATTAGTAGAATATCCATTGTCAAGATACTTTCTCATGTGATTATTTATGTAGAATTACTTGATCATCATTTATTTTTAGTATCTTATGCTCAATTTTGATTAAATGGAATGCCATATTTATTATTCTTATGGATTCATAATAGCTCCCATTGGATTTAAACCTTAATGAGAATTTGAGCTCACATATTTATTATGTTTTATTTTTCACTAGGATACCAGGAAGTGTTTATTATTTTTTATATAGGGTTATTCTAAAGGGATGATATTGTTCTCAAAGAAAATACTTTGTGTATTTTATCTTTGAAATGTAATTTCAATTTCATGTATGTATGTATATAGATCTCCAAGACTACTAAACTATTCAGTCATTTGGGATGAAATTCCTTGTATCTTATGAAAATGTAATAAAGTAACCACCGAATCTAGGCTACTAGGATCGGGGTCCTTGCAGTTGGTATTAGAGTAATTTTAGTAGAAACCTTAGGAACTAGAGTTAGAAAAACATATATTTGAGAACAAAATTGTATGATATAATTTTGAAATATTCCTAAATAAACCAAGCTTGTGATTTAGATATTATTAATACCTAAATTTTCAATTTATGTTAATTGTTTCACAAGTTTTGATATTATACACTATGTTTCATAAGGCTATGATATAATCAAGTGTATTCCATTTTTTTTGAAATGGTACTTAGAGAAAGGAATGGAAACTGTATCAATTCATATAGGGATTTCCCTCCTATGTGAGATAATAAAGCTTGATTTGTAGCTGTAGTTGGAGCAGAACAAATTATAACTATATTGGGATAGCTGACTCAAGTTATGAGAAATAACCTTTCCCAAATAAAGGATCATAATGATCCACAACATGGTGTAAAAATTTTATACCACTTTATGAGTTAGCAACCTCTATCATTCAATGGGATTATGAATCCATTTGTAGCTAAGAAATAGATAAGTTCCTTGGAAAATACATTTATCGATTTGGGATGTAATGAAAGGGAGAATGTTTTCATGGTAGTTTATTTTCTCTTTAGGGATGCAGATCAATGGTGGTCATTGATTCAAAACACTAGGGATGAATGAGAAATAAAAAACATGAAATGGAAGGACTTTAAGGAACTTATCTTGGAAAAATATTTTCCCTGAGAAAAACAAGCGGATATGGAGAGACAATTCTTGAGTTGAGACAAAAGGAGGATGAGAATTTTAGTAATTATTAATTCAAATTACAAGTTTAGAAACACATGCTATGAACTACGTATGTAATCCAAAGAGATTGATTAATCATTTCTTCGATGGGCTTAAGCCAATTCTTCAAAGGGAACTAGTCTAACAAACTTTATCATCATATGAGTATATATTATCATGTTCTATCAATATAGAGAAATAATTCTCCAAGTATAATGACTTTGAAATGAAGCAAGAGAAGAATAGTATGGTATAGAAAAATATGGATAAAGGGAATACGGTAAATAATCATTTTACCACATGTGATAATTGTGGAAGAAACACCTTGGTATTTTCTTTAAGTGAATGTGATTTTACTATAAGTTTGGAGAGAAAGGCCACTAGGATCGTGATTTCAAAAGAAAAGCAATAATTTATCCCATGCTTCAACTATAAGGATATATGGAACTATGCATACAAATATCAAAATAATCAAGGGAATATATCTCAGAAGAAACAAAGGGATCAAGGTTAAGCTTATGTTGTTACTATAGTCGAATTGGAATAATTAAATTATTTCTGTTTTTAGATTCAAGAATTATGTTTTAAAATTATTTTATCATTGATATTCCAATTATAAGAATCATGAGATATATAAGTATTTGACTACAGTACTTATTCTTTAAGGATTTAGAATAATGGATTTTTTAATTAAGGTTTTTGTAATGTCTCTGTTCCTAAAGCCACCCAAAGGATCCCCATACCCAGTTGGTCGCATGGCCTCAAGCGCATTTCCCCGAACACCAGAGGTTTTCAACTAGTAGCGAGGGCCTTGGGTGTGATAGTGGGGAAACTATGCCCTCATTGGCAGAGTACACAACAGAAGTAAACAGATATACAATATCGGAAGCATTAATGATAACATACAACAGTAAACAGTGGAAGACTAGAAGTAATAACAACTGGAGCACATATATGAAATGATGCATGATACATATATCTAGGAAAATAGCCAAATGAGTCACAATAATGAATACAGTACTAATCCAAAGTAAAAAATAAAAATAAGTAAACAACTCCTCAGCATCGCAAGCCATAGCTTGGTCACATGCTCTCTAGCTCCACAGCAATCAAGTACCTGAAGTAGAAGGGCACTTTCCCTTATCTATACCTGCAGCAATATAATCTATTTGGGCCCAAAATCATGACCCAAATAGGGTGTGAGACTAAATCCCAGTAGGCAACCACCAAAATATCTCTTCCTAACATTCAGTGAGAATATAGCAGGTAATAAGAAAAAGTAAATAGTAAACAAGGAAGTACTCAGCAGTAACAATCCACAATTACAAGAATTTAATTCACAATCAAGTAAGCATCTAATAAAAGAATGTAACCCTCTGGGAATTACTCATAGCCTAACCCCTCTGTTTAAACTAAACAACACAAGCAAGCAGATAAACACAAACGGTAACCCTCTGGGAAGCATACACAGTCTAACCCCTCTGGTTCAGCTTAAGTATAGACTCTCTGAGGAAGAACTCACCATCAATTACCCCTATAGTCTTGTATCGGTACTAAAGGCACTCTGGGGAAGCACTCAACATTTCATTCCCCCTATGGCCCGTGTCGAGGAACTACAGACACCCCAAGGAAGCACTCAACGTCAATTCCCCTTGTGATCTCGCATCGTAAAATTATAAAGACACTCTGGAGAAGCCCTTACGTCCATTCTCACTATGGTGTACTAAACCAGGTTCTCACGGCCCTGTGTAAGTCAACAAGTATCACAAAGCTTAGCGGCCAAAGTAAACCTCAAAAACTACTTGGCTAATAGTCTACAGCATAACAGCATGTCAGAATACAGGATATCACTCCATCCTACAACACTAGGCATGGGAAACTGGCAATATCCTAACAGGCAAAGCTAGACCAAACGGTCATAAACAGTACAAGCATGGGAAAACATATCCATAGCATAGAAATTAACCCTATTCACATACAATTGACCTCTACTCAATCATACAAGTATAGAAGGCATTTAACAGGCCTAAAACAGTAAACATGCAATACCCCGTTCAAGGGTATTGGGTAAAATTGCACATAATACTCAAAGACTATCTACAGAAAGGCACAAACCACCTACCTCAGCATTGTGAGATCGATATACTTGAATCATAGGCCTTTAATTTATTTATAATGCCATAGATCTACAAAAAACATCTAAAATGTTCAACCAAAGATATTTCACGAGAGAGGATAAATCAAGGGATGGTGTTCTAGTAGAAGAGAGAACTCACTAATGTGATTCCAATGCAACAAATGGTGTTCGATTCAGAGGGCGGATTCTCAGTTAGGGGATCGAAAAAGATTTACGGTGTGAGGACGATATCAGACGAATTAGACCTAGAAGAAGGTGTTTTTTCCATCAGACGTGACCCCATTACGTTTAATGGAAAAAAAGAACATGATGTCTCTTTTATAAGTACACAGCGTGTACTTTCCCTTATCGGGCCCTACTTTAGACGGCCTCCAGGTCACCACACATGGCCGTGTGCATGGCCATTACACGGCCATAACCCGGCTACCCGTGGTAATTGAGTACACGACGTATACTCATAAAGTACATGGAGTGTACTTAAGAAATTTCCAGAAAGTTCTCTTTTTCCTCAAAAACACCAGTAAAGGGAAAACATACCTGAAAAGAAGATCTAGGTTCTTACAAACTTCCCCCTTAAATAAATTCGTCCCTTAATTTCCCTAGCAAGGTGATATAGAAGAAGAATCATCGAACAGCTTCGGCCACTGTGATTGTACATCGGCCTCCCTCTCCCAAGTCTCATCATGTACTCGCATGTGATGTCATAGCACTCATACCAAAGGAACAGGCTGACCATAGAGAACCTTCATACTTTGATCAAAAATACGGATAAGATTCTCCTCGAATGATGCATCCACCTCTAACTAAACTTCCTCAGGTTAGAAATATGATATGGGTATGAGAAGTGACTTCGAAGCTGAGAAACGTGGAAGACGTTGTGCATAGCCTGATACCTCTGAGGTAACTGTAACCAATAGTCCACCAGCCCAACTCTCTCCAACACCTCAAATGGCCCGGCGTACCTTGGTGAAATATTACCCTATCTTCTAATCCTTCTGTGTCCCAACCTCGGTGTTACACATAGGAAAACCTAATCTCCGACCTCGAACTCTAGAGGTCGTCTCTGTTGATCATCATAAGACTTTTGTTGAGACTGTGTGGTAGCCATCCTCTTTTGAATCAACTCTATCTACTCTATGGTCTCTTAGAAAAGATGAGGTCCCAGCAAAGCTGCCTCTCCTACCCCCATCCAACATAAGGGTGATCGGCATGGCCTACCGTACAAAGCATCATAAAGTTTCATCTGAATAGTTTCTTAAAAACTATTGTTGTAGGAAAACTCCACAAGTGGTATGTGTTTCTCCCAAAAACCTTTAAAATCTAGGATGCATGCTCGTAGCATATCCTCAAGCACTTGAATCGTATGCTCATACTATCCATCTATCTGGGGGGTGGTATGATGTACTCAAAAGTACCTGTGTACCCAAAGCCTTCTGAATCCCCTACTAGACCCGAGAAGTAAAATGTACATCCCTGTCTGAAACAATAGAGTGTGGAACCCCATGTAGACGTACAATCTCTCAGATTTACAACCTTCCCATCTCATCAACAATGAAGGTCTCCTTGATCGGCAAGAAGTGATCAACCTTTGTGAGTCTGTCAATGACAACCCAAACTACATTGTTCCCTCGAGGGGATCTCGGAACACCTATCATGAAATCCATAGCGACGTCATTCCACTTCCACTTGGGAATGGGTAACTGCTGCAAAATCCATGTTGGTCCCTGATGCTCCGCCTTTACCTGCGGACAGGTGGAACACCTCATAACGAAACCAGCAACATCTCTCTTTATACCTAGCCACCAATACTGACTGTGTAGATCACAATACATCTTGGTGATGCCAGGATGAACTGCCCAAACTAAGCAATGAAAGTCCCACATTAGCTCGTCGCGTATGTCTGCTGATACCCATACGCGACCCTAGAAACGAAAGATCTCATCCTTTCCTATGGTCTATCTAGAAATAGGGTCCCCTCCTGACACTCTTTCCTATAGGACTAGGCCTTCATAATCTGATAGCTACCTCATTCAAACTCGATCAAGAAGAGTAGAGGTAAAATCTATAGAAGAAAGAAACATCTGCCCATGTATGTCGTGCACCTCCAAATGCATCTCAGAGAACATAGCCATAAGCTTCCACTCAATGTTGGCCTCTCGAACTGCCTGTATCTAAGTCCTCCTGCTTAGTGCATCAGCCACTGTGTTGCCCTTTCCAGGCATATAGGCAAGCTCAAACTCAAAGTACTGAAGGTACTCAAACCACCTTCATTGTCTCAAATTGAAGTCACGCTAAGTGAAGATATACTTGAGACTTTTGTGGTCAGTGAAAACCACAAAATGTTATTCTGGAATATAATGTCTCCAACAGCGTAAAGCATGAACAACTATAGCCAACTCAAGATCGTGCGTCGGGTAATTCCTCTCATGTGTACTCAACTGCCGAGACCCGTACGCAATGACTCCATCTCCCTGCATAATCACACCTCCCAGCCCGATACTTGAAACATCATAGTAAATAGTATAGATCTTTCCCAGCTCTGGAAATACTAGTATCAGTGCTGAAGTTAACCTCCCTTTCAGCTCTTAAAAGGTTGACTCAAAAGAATATGACCACAAGAACGTTGCACCCTTCTTAGTCAGGCCCGTCATAGGTGCTGATAAACGTGAAAAGTCCTATGTGAAACGTATCTAGTATCCATACAGCCCTATAAACTTCGTACATCGAAGAAGTTCTTCAGCTGCTCCCAGGAAACTAATTCGCTCACTTTTCTGGGTCAACTGACACTCCTGTCTCTAAGATAACATGACCCAAGAAGTGAGTCCGGTCCATCCAAAAGTGTCATTTTGAGAGCTTATCATATAAATGATGCTCTCTCAATGTACTCATAATGATCTCAAGATGTGTGGCATGGTCGTGTCGAGTGTGTGAGTACACCAAGATATCGTCCATGAAGACTACCACGAAAGAATCCATGTATGGATGGAACACTCAGTTCATTAGTTCCATGAATACTGTAGGCGCGTTCGTGAGACCGAACGGCATACTTATGTACTCGTATAGACCATACATGCTCCAAAAGGCTGTAAGAGGTATATCGGATGGTCTAATGCGCAACTGATGGTAACCGGACCTCAAGTCAATCTTTAAGAACACTCGGGATCCTTGAAACTGGTCAAATAGATCATCAATCCTCAGGAATGGATATCAGTTCTTGACCGTCAACTGGTTTAACTTCCGATAGCCCATATAGAGTCTAAGGGTACCGTCTTCTTTCTTCTCAAACAGAATAGGCGAACCCCGAGGAGAAGTACTGGGTCGGATGAAACCCTTTTCCTACAACTCCTCCAACTGCTTCTTGAGCTCCTATAACTCTGGTGTATCCATCTTATAAGGAGGAATGGACACCAGTGTCGCTTTTGGCCCAAGATCAATAGGGAATTCCACCTCTCACTCAGGAGGAAAACCTGAAAAGTCCTCTGGAAAGACATCCCTAAAATAATCTACCACTGGAGGAAAGTTAATCTGTGAAGTCCCCTAGTCATCCAGATATGGACTATCAATCTAGGCTATAACTCCTCCTAAAACATGATTCTCGGGTCCCGCTCTGCTCTCCTAGACATCCCATTCGCCCTTGTGAAGAAAATATCTACGTTCTAGTGATGTGAAACTCACCCTACGGTGATAGAAATCAACAAATGCCTAGAAGGGAACTGACCAGTCCATTCCAAGAATGACATCATAGCCTGACATATATAGGACATAGAGGTCCCATAAGAAGTGACACCCACCAACCTCAAGAGGGAACTCCTTGCACTGATGTACACTAACCATTCTAGTCCCCAACGGAGTGTATAGCATCAAGATATCGAAAAAAGAAAATATGAAGAGCCCAAGGCTCTCCACAACAACAACAGATATAAATATATGGGAAGCCTCTATATCAAAAAGAGCAGAAGATAAGACTGAGGCAACTAGGATCGTACCTCGAACTGTAGAGGGTCTGAGATCCTGCTCCTGTTGGGTCCGCTCCACTACAAAGGGCTGGCCTAAACCGCGGCCCTATGACCCTGCCTGACCACTTTGAGCTAATCCACCCTGCTATCGCTGAAAGACTGGCGAATAACTACCATGTCCACAACCTCCACCTCGGCCTGAACAGCCAGAAGAACTCCAGTTCCCTGAATGATGAGAAACTGGTGGTGCTTCTCCTAAACAAGGAGTCATAGAAGAACCCATGTCACCAGCTACTAGTGAGAAGATCTAACAGAAGCATTGAAAATGACCCATCTTTCCACAAGATCAGCACTCCAATGGGTCTCTCTGACACTACGGCCTCATATTCCCAACCTTTCCACACTGGAAACATACCACCTAGATACCCAAAGGTGCATCCCACAAACTCGGATCACCATGTGTAGTATCCCTGCGGTGCTTCCTACTATCATCTGGAGAAGCACTGACTCTGGATGTAGAACCGCCCTGGTTCACAACTCTGGAATCCCTTAGGTTACACTCCATGATCAGAGCCTAGTTGACTACAGAAGTGATGAAAGTCAACCAGAAGATGTTCACCTGAGATTGGATGTCGTTCTTGAGACCATCCTTGAACTTCCTTGCTAGGAACAACCCATCTCCCCCTAGGAAGGGTGTAAAGCGCTGAAGATCGGTGAAACGGGAGGAATACTCCATAACAGAAAGAGTACCCTACTACAGACTCATGAACTCTCGAGATCGATCGGTCCTCAAGGTTTCTGGATAGAAGTAGTCATAGAAGATATGTTGGAACTCCTCCCAAGATATAACATGTTGTTATCCCACCTATGAGATCGCATCCCCTAATCTCTTGGTGTAATCCCATAGCATGTATGTAGAGAGCTTGACCCTCCTCTCTGGAGGCGTCTCCAGATGCTCGGAGATCATCAGCATGGCTTCTATCCATGACTCTACAGCCTGGGGTCCTCCATCCCCTGAAAAAGTGGGAGGATGTTACTGCTGAAAGACCCATGTCAATTCTTCCATCGACGTGGCAGGAGGTAGTGCTCCCTGGAAGTTCTGCATCATCCTCATAAATCCATCTCAGAATTGTGCATCAGCACCTATGTCTGAAATGACGTCTGGTTCCAAGACTAGCACAATTAGAGGATCTGCTGGTAGTCCCTGTTCAGCCATATCTGGTGTTTTATCACCGCCCTGTAACTGGCATACTACCGGAGGATGTCTCGGTGGCATAACTCTGCAAGGTCAAGTGCACACCTTATATCAAGATTAATAGGGACTGAAAACTAGAGGTGTAAGAAGGGAACAGAAGAAAGAGGGCATTTAAGATTTTCAAAACATGGCTACATGGCGTGTATAATTACTACACGGTGTGTTCCCTTAAACCTTTACATGGGCGTGTACTCCTTCCACAACTGGTCGTGTAACACCCCTTACACACGGCGTGTTGTCCATAACACAAAGAATGTAATTCAATTATCTTCCCCTTCTCGAGTCCTTCTACATGACTAAGCCAAACGGTTCTCCTAAAATGAAACTATATGACGTGTTGGTGCCAGACACGGCATGTACTTCACGAGCTTCCTCGAACTATGTTGTTAGTGACACGGCCGGACACATGGATCACATTAAATGGCGTGTTCCACATAGACACGGCATGTATAAGAAATGACTCCACCGACCCGTGTTGTTAGTGACAGGGCCGGCTACACGGGTTACACTACACGGCGTGTTCCAGGTGGACAGGGTGTGTAAAAGAAAAGGCTCAACCGACCCGTGTTGTTAGTCAAACGGCCAGTTATATGATCTTACAACACAGCGTGTACATATGGTACACGGCATGTGCTACCAAAGATTTCCAACCTCGTGTCTCTGCACACACAGTCTGAGACATGATTAGAGACTACACAACGTGTGCATACAGGACACGGCATGTACTTAAGAAAAAATGTTCCTCCCCAAACAAAAGGATACACGGCGTGTGTTCATAACTACATGGCGTGTATTCTGGGTTTTTCCGGATAGTAAGCCTTAGAACCTACTCCGGAACCCAGAAAAACACTGAAACGAACAATAAAGTGCCAAATTTTGATCTGTTAGGGCCTGTACTCCCCATGAATCAAATCTTGTCATTTTATACATGTCATAAACAATGATAACAAAGCAATGATCCACCAAATTCTAGTTTACAAGGGCCCATAACACCTCAAGAACAAAATTTTGGCATTCATTCAAACAAAACCTTACACAATCAATACCATATCAAAAGCAGGTATTCTATCAAGGAATCTATCACATAAGCATGCATAGCTAGCACAACATTTATCACAACAGCATGCAATCGCTAATACACCCTAAATAGAATGACAAGAATCCATGACATGTGATTTCTATCAATTGTATATATGACGCATGAGATGGCATACCCTCATCTCATCGGGTTGCAACAGAAATAGAACCTCAATAGCATCAACAATAATAGCACAAACATGTGTGTCACCCAATGGTAAAAATAAAATCAACAGTAAAATTTAAAAACCAGCAAAATTTCAATAAATGAGGTAAATTGGATTTTCCCTGTACACGAGTTAGATAATCCCGGGCACAACTTATTACCAAGTACCTATTCCATCCTATCTCTGGCTATAGGCTCCAGACAGTAAGTCAAGAAGAAAATAATTCCTTTGATACCACTTTATAACGTCCTGGTTCTGGAAGCCACCCAGAGAAGCCCCATACCCGGTTGGTCACATGGACTCAAGCGCATTTCCCCGAACACCAGAGTCTGCCGACTAACAGAGAGGGCTTTGGATGTGATAGTGGAGAAACTATGCCCTCATTAGAATAGTACACAGCGGAAGTAAATAGATATACAATAGCGGAAGCAGTAATGATAACATACAATAGTAAAAATCGGAAGACTAGAAGTAATAACAACTGGAGCACATATATAAAATGATGCATGATACATATGTCTAGGAAAACAGCCACACAAGTCAAAATTCTAAATATAGTACTAATCCAAAGTACAAAATAAAAACAAGTAAACAACTCCTCAACATTGCAAGTCATAGCTTGGTCTCATGCTCTCCAGCTTCATAGCAATCAAGTACCTGAAGTAGAAGGGAGTTTGCCCTTATCTATACCTGTAACAATATAATATGTTTGGGACCAAAAGCATGACCCAAACAGGATGTGAGACTAAATCCTAGTAGAAAACCACCAAAATATCTGTTCCTAACAGTCAGTGAGTATATAGCAGGTAATAAGAAAAAGGAAACAGTAACCAAGGAAGTACTCAACAGTAACAATCCACAGTTTGAAGCATTCAATTCACAATCAAGTAAACAGCTAATCAAAGAAGGTAACCCTCTAGGAATTACTCACAGCCTAACCCCTCTGGTTCAACTAAAAAACACAAGCAAGCAGCTAAACACAAACGGTAACCCTCTGGGAATCACACACAGTCTAACCCCTTTGGTTCAGCTTAAGTATAGACTCTATGAGGAAGCACTCACCGTCAATTCCCCCTATAGTCTCATATCGGTACTAAAGGAGCTCTGGGTAAGAACTCAATGTCTCATTCTCCCTGTGGCCTGCGTCGAGGAACTACAGACACTCTAAGGAAGCACTCAACGTCAATTCCCCATGTGGTCTCACATTGTAAAATTATAAAGACACTCTAGAGAATCTCTTGTGTTCATTCTCCCTATGGTCTACTACATCAGGTTCTCATGGCCCTATGTAATTCAACAAGTATCGCAAAGCATAGTGGCCAAAGTAAACCTCAAGAACTACTTGGCTAACAGTCAACAATATAACAACATGTCAGAATATAAGATATCACTCTATCCTACAACACTAGTCATGGGAAACTGGCAATAGCCTAACAGGAAAAGCTAGACCAAATGGTTATAAACAGAACAAGCATGGGAAAACACATACATAGCATAGAAATTAACCCTATTCACATACAATTGACCTCTATTCAAGCATAAAAGCATAGCAGGCATTTAACAGGGCTAAAATAGTAAACACGCAATACCCCGTTCAAGGGTATTAGGTACAATTGCACATAATACTCAAAGACTATATACGGAAAGGCACAAGACACTTACCTCGGTGTTGTGAGATGATATACTTGAATCTCAGGCCTTGAATTTCCTTAAAACACCATAGATCTACAAAAATGTCTAAAACATTCAACCAATGATATCTCACCAGAGAGGAGAAATAAAGGTATGGTGTTCTAGGAGAAGAGAGAACTCACCGATGTGATTCCAACGGAACCAGTGGTGTTCGATTCGGATGACAAATGCTCAGTCGGGGGCTCGATGAAGATTCGCGGTGTACGGATGCTCTCGGACGAATCAGACCTAGAAGAAGGTGTTTTTGTCCGTTAGACGTGACCCTGGTACATTTAATTAAAAAAAATAAAGTACAAGACGTGTATTTTATAAGTACACAACGTGTACTTGCCCTTATCGGGCCCCTCTTTAGGCGGCCTCCAGGTTACCACACACGGCCGTCTGCATGGCCATTACACGGCCAGCACCCGGCTACCTGTGGTAACCGAGTACACTGTGTGCACTCATAAAGTACACGGTGTGTACTTATGAAATTTCTAGAAAGTCCTCTTTTTTCCTCAAAAACACCAGAAAAGGGAAAACATACCTGAAAAGAATATTCAGGTTCTTATATTTTTAATGATGTCAAGGTATTCATATATTTGGTATGTGAGAATAATAGCTATAATATATTGTTTGGAGGATCTAATGTTAAGTTTATTTTGGAAATTTAGTGACCTTTCTTGTAAATTTTTTGACAAATGTCTTTTGGATATTATTTTTTTATGTTAAAGTGGGATTTATCATATTCGATAACATATTCTAACCATTTTGATTTTGGTAAATATTTAAATGGGGGAGGAATAATCTAAGGATATATTGATAAAAGTAATTCATTCATAAAAATTCATCTTGAATTTCATTCTCTTAGTGTGAGAAATGAAGTGGAGATAGATCAAAGCACAACTAAATGATGAGATTATGATTATGACCTGGGAATAAATCAAGTAAGTTTATTTTATTGATTGATTTACATAGATAGTAAAATAATTCATTAACTCTAGGAAAAGAATTTTGGAACAAAAAATGTTATCTGTTTACTTTTCTTACTGATAAATCAATGGTCTTTTAATCGATCACAGACTTACAGTTTTTTTATAGTTAAATTTCTAATGATCAAGTTTTCCATCACGCTCCATCAGAACTAGATAGTTAGATTTCTCTTACATGATAATATTTTCACTTCCTACTAATTCTATCCTATTCTAAATCCTAGTTTTATGGTGACCTTCGCATTTTCCTTTGCCTCTTTAAGAGAAAATTTTTATTAACCCTTCTTACGATGTGGGTTTCTCATAAAGGAATTTTCAAATATCAACCTTTGATTTTTGAAGTGAAATTTAAAATTGTGAGGACAAAATTTATTAAATTAGGATATAATTTAACACCTCAAGATTTTATGGTATGTCTCTTTTATATAAATTTAATCTATTCAATGGCTTATGTTGCACACAACACAGAGCTTAAACAAACAATGAAATATTATTATGTGATCATTATAACATAATTGTTAAATTGGTAGGATTGAATAGTATTAACCACATTATGAAACATATAATTTTACAACTCATTGTTAATTTGTTAATTATTTATTTTTTAATAATCACTTAATTTTTAGTAAAGCCATTTTATTATTCAGAAATGGTTTTCTTGCTTTTTATGAGTAAATATTAATCAATTTCTGGAACTTCTATCAAATCTATTTTATTAAAATAAAATAATTATTTAAATTATAATATTAAAATTATCTTAGAGTGAATTTTTGGGAATTTTCTAAAAAGATTGATTCTCCAGTGAATAGTGAAAAATACCATTTTTTATAAAACTATCATTTTCTTTATTTTAAAAACTATATTTATGATTTGAATTTGATATAAAAGTAAAATAAGTCATATTTAAATATTTATAATATAATTAATTAATATTTAATCATCCTTATACCTTATTTTGTTATAAGTGCATTTTTTGGGCTTAAAAATAAATTTTTCAAGAAAATTATTTTTCATTGTGTTTTGGAGGATTAATTTTAAATCAAATTATGCAACTCATGAATTTGAATTTTTAAAAATAGATTCCATATTTTCATTTATAATTTCCAAATTTATTAAATATTTCCCTTTTATTTTTATCAATATGAATAGTAACCTTTGTAATTTTTGTTACCATGGTAAAGGGTAAATTAGATAATATAGGTTAAAAATAAAATGATACAGAATCGAAAATGACCCTAAAACTTTCCTCAATTTTATTTAATGTGTAATTTATATCTATAAGTATTAATTTTTTGTATATATGACCATTTTTCCCATTAATAATTGATTATGACCCATGTAATATTTTATTTAAAGAAAATTTAAAGATATTGCATTCATGAATTTAATAACTATAAAATTTTTAATATAGTGTTATCTAAAAGATATATTTGATTATAAGTAGTATTTTTAAATATAAAATAATTATTTTCATTGTGTTAATTAATTTTTAATTTTAATTGAAGAATTAATTACCTTAAATTCTTACAGAACACTGATGTAGTAATTATTTTATTAATGGAAAAAACAAATAAATGATATTAAAAATATTAAAATAAATATAATTTGAGATACTTAATGTCATCCAGGAATTTTATAGATTATATTTACATAATATGTATGTATTGAAATATTTTTTTCTAATTTATCTAGTTGTATTGATATTTTTAAATGTTAAAGTAATGAATACTGTCAAAATTGACATTAATGATATTTTAAAATTAATAATATTTTATTAAATGATATAAAATTCCTAAAAATTCTAAATATATAAAATTTATTAGTATATAATTTAAAATTTAATTCTTAATCCATTTATGGGTATTTTTACATTTTATAGTAACAATATTGACCCTTAAAGAGTAAAATTCATGTTGTCATGATAAGAGTTGAAGGGGTTAAATAAGTGTTAAAACTAAATGATAAGGGTAATAATGTGACCTAAACTTATCTAAAAATTATTGGATTATATTATTTAGAAACATAATAATATTATATTTTAAATAACTCACTTTTTATCCAATTGAAAATTAATTTATATTATTTTAATATTTTGAGAGTTTCCAAAAGTGCCCCCCAGTTTGATTATAAAAGGACACCCCTTCCTTCACTTCTTTACACCACATTGAGCCATATATATTGACAAAACCATGAAAATTTTTATTTAAAACTTTATTATCCAGGTTATGAAGGTTATGGTATTCTCAAAATACCAAGCCTATTGTCCCTAAGAAGAGATGTAAAGGAAGTTCTCCGAAGAAGTTGTAATCATCTTTACCGACTCTTTCAAGTTTATTTCTTCTTCAAATTCCTATTTATGTGTTTTTTACATCCTAAAATAATAAATAAAATATCATATATATAATTATATTTTATTATTATTATTAAATATCCATATTATACCTTTTATTCATCCTGTGAAAAATGAAAGCATCGTACATGTGTGTGTACGACTTATCGTATCCATGTAGCGGTGTAATTCTTTTTTCATCACCAATTTATAATTATGGTTATAATATTAGAAATAATTTATATATATAGTACTTATGAAATGGTAATTATTCTTTAAAATTAATATATCAACCACTTACTTACATTTTCACCCATTAATGGAATGATATTGTCACTCATGAATATGTACGGCCTACCGTCTCCACAACGTGATGTGATTCATTTTCCATGTTAAAAATTATAGAATGATTATAAAAATGTATATAATGAATAAATATGATATCCATGACCTTAATATAATTTTTTATATTATTTAACTATATCCTATTCAAAATAACCGGGACTTACATGACAAAAAATGCATAGGAAAATGAAGCGGTTAACACTCGAAACAAGGGTAATAACAAAATATTATGAACAGACATGTGAAAAGATTATATAAGAGGATAATATATGATATAATAAATATTAATATGGATATTTTATTAATTAATGAAATCCTATAAACCATTATACAAGAAGTTAAAGCATGTTTAATTAAAGGAAAGTGCAAGGTAAAGGATTTCTTAACTCAATTTTCATTCACTGGGTTAATCTTCTATTTCATTGATTATTTCATGCTAAGGTTATGTGTGAAATTAATATTGATTATATTATGTTTTATTTCCAATTTTTACGTGTATTTTCAGTTTAAACACATAATATATTCATTGGATTAATGATATAATCTTTGTAAGGGACTATGTCTCAATTTCCTTTCATTGAGGCACAATTTGATGTTATAAACCTATTTTATTTTATGAGGTGTATATAATGCCCCTTTGATAGGTTATATCTTGAATTTATTTATTCTCATGATATTTGAATTTTTTTAAATGATATTATCTCATGGGAAATATGATTCAACTGATTACAAAGTGGTTAGGGTTTATTTCACAATCTCAATATTATTCGAAGTTGTTTAAGTTTAAGTATCTTCTAAGTAATACTTCCCTTCCATGTCCATGTTTTCTAAAAATGTTTTCAAAATTATTTTAATATTCTAAAATTATTTTTTAAAGTTTTTTTATCACCTTTTTCTTTTTAATTTTTTTTTAAGGAATCTTTCCGTTGTTTTCCAAACAAGGTACTTTATGACTTTTCTTACAAATATTTGATGAGAACATTTTTTTAACTTATATGGAATGAATGGAATTTCCAAAAATAATGTTACCTTAAAGTTTTAAATATTCCTTTACAAGTTTATAAGGTTATTTTCTAAGAAAATAATTTATTTATTACATACACAATTTTTAATTTTTCAAAATTATTTCCAAAGTAAAAAAAAGAGATTTTTCTCAAAAAAATATTCCATAGATATCTTTAAAGTATTTTCATATATGTCAACATACACTATTAAATATTATTTAAATAATTTACTTTAATGATAAAATTAATTATATTTATTTGTATGGTTTATGATCATTTAAATGGATAAGTATTGATAATACATATGACTAGTTCTTCCAATACGGATAGTTATTGATTTTGTTAAGTCATGTTGATTCAGTTTTATTATTTATTCATTTGAGGAATGAATTAGACTTAGTAAGTGATGATAGGGTCCCATTATAGCCCCTTGATGAATTGATAGGTATCATGATACAAAATAGACTATGTTTTTTTAAGGAATTATCCATTTATTTTTAGATTTCTTGGTTGAGGTCTTATCCATTTATTTTCAGATGTTTTGGTCGAGGCCTCAGTGGTAAGTTTTTGATATCTAGTATTATGCATTCCAACATTATGAATTTAGTTGTTTATATTACATGTGATTATTCAATTAGTATAATATCCATGGTTAAGTTTCATTCTTATGTTATTATTTATATTTCATTACTTGATCATCATTTATTTCTTCCATATTTTTCTCAAGCTTGATTAAATGGAATGCCATATTGATTTTTCTTTTTTATTTATAATAGATTCTATTGTATTTAACCCTTAATGATAATTTTATCTCACCCCTTTCTTATGTTTTATTTTTTCTTAGGATACAAGGAAGTGATTTATGATTGTTTATGAAGGTTTTTGCTAAGGGGTGATGGTGTTCTCAAATAAAATACTTTTGGTATTTTATATTTGAAATGTAATTTTAATTTCATGTAAGTATCTTGTTATCCAAGACTACTAAACTATTTGGTCCTTTGGGATGTGATTCCTTATATATTATGTAAAGGTAATAAAGTAACCACCGACTCTAGACTACTTTGTTCAAGTAATTTACAACTGAGGTTATGGGTTGACTTGTGGCTCTATATATATGAATGTGGGTGTATGATTGTGTTTGTATGATGAGTTTATTGTGTATTTATGGTTTAGTATATTATATGACTAAGTTTTTTATATGCATATTATTTTTTTTATTAAATATTTTTTAAAATAAAAAATTATTTAATCTATTTAGTATAGGTTTTTGATAACCATCACTAAATAGATTTTACGTTATCAATTTAGTGGTGGTTTTTTATAACAGTCAAAAAACATAACTGCCACTACAGTACTTAGCGGCAGTAATGTTAATTTCCACCATTTTATTTTCCAATATTTTTTATTTAAAAAAACCTCTGCTAACTGAATAAATAACCACCACTAAGTACCTAAAAAATGATACATACAAAAACCACTACTAAACTATAAAAATCACCGCTAAATTGTTGTCGACTATGAAATGTACAGAAGTTTTAGTAAATACTTCTAAACAATGTGGCGATGATTTAACCCGCCATGAAGACCAAATTTTTCTATAGTTTGGGAAAAAATATAAAAAAATCGATACATTGTTGTTGGGAAAAACTATTGGGTGAGGGATGGTACTTTCCCACACCACTTGTAATCTATGATTGATATTAGTGGGAAAATTTGTGTCTTGGTCTGGACTCAAACACAATAAGTATATATTCACCCATATTAGGATCTAACCTTATAAAAATTATTTTTACCTTATGATTATTTATTTTACTATTTCATATGGTTGAGAGTGTGGAATAACTATTTATAGGATCGAGACTCTAATAAGTCATGGAGGTTTATTTATAAAAATGAAATTTTGAAAGAGTGCCATTGATTAACAAAACCTACCCCCTCCCAGTGCTACATCATATTCTACATACTCGTGATTTATATTCATTGCAAGTTGATATAAGATAAGGTATCCCATGTATGTTTACATCTTCATAGTGTTATTATTTAGCCTTTGGCCTATTGGAGATGAAATTAGGGTGGAAAAATAATTTTACTATAGACTCAGGTGGGGTCCCAGTGGGCCGGGTCATGTCAACCCTTCAAAGATACAACCCCTTTTTCACAGTCATCATAATCCATCAAATAATAAATTCCATATGTATATATTTCATTACAAAAAGGGGTTATAACATAAAATATTTACATCATGTAATAAGACACATTGATTAATTAAATCGCTATTTTATCTTTTAAAATCCTTCTTAAAAATATTTCACCAAATTTTATAATTCATATCAAAACATCTCCTGAAAAAAAATTCAATTAATTCACTATAAAACTATTATTTACATTTTTATAATCACTTGGTGTAAAAAAATTATTAAACTGAATAATTTTTGGAATAAATATAAATATTTTGTTAATCCAAACATTATGAAAATAATCCATGAGTTTATATTTTTTAAATCAACTATAAGTCAAATCATCAATATAAAAATGACATAATAAAACCCCATTGTCCTTTTATTTAACACTTTGTGTGAAATAAAACATGTGTGTGAAATTTTATATACATAATCCATAAAAAACCTTTTAAATCCAAGGTAATTGATAAGTAAATTCAAGAAATAAATTTATAAAACTACCATTGATAATTTATATCAATATTTTATTAGTGAGAAATCACTTTTAAACATTCATGAATCCTTGGTTTCATCAAAGGAAGGGATATAGATAGAATCACCTACCCAAAATTAAATGAAACTTCAATTAATTCATTAAAAAGGGATAATTAGGGTTTAAAAGGGGGTCTATATCCTAACAACATCAAAACCCCATGAATTTATGGGGTTTTACTTAACATGATTAAGGTCGGTTTTCCTTGAAAATATTATTTTAGTTATATTTTAGTACTAATTAGAGGAAAATGAGTCATAATTAACTATAGGATAATAAAATATTTTATATTTTAGAATTTTTAAAGCATACAATTCCCCCAAAGTAAATTTAAACATAAACAATCTTAACTAAAAGTGAGATTGAAGAATTAACCCTTACCATTTTGGTAACTTTTGAATCATAAGACCCATGAAATAATAACTTCAAATGAAACATTAAATATAATTAACATAAGTATATTAATTATATAACATGTAAAAGGGTTAGTATTTACACCTCATAAAATAATATAGGAGCATAACATAACATATATCTCAAAGAAGATGATTTGATACAACAAATCCTGACCACTTTGGTAGCTTCGGAATCAAAACCCCTTGGATGAAATGATCTAAATTGTAACTTTAAATACCATTAATTAAGAAATATATATGATATAAAATGTAAAAGGGGTAGTATATACACCTCAAAAACATAAATATTTTCTATCATCAAACAAGTCTCAATAGAACAATATTGAGACGAAGAACCCTTACCTCAAGTCTCATCCGGTTTCGTATGCATTCAAACCTTGTATGTAATAAATAAAGATTTATTATTCATATGTAATTAAACCATATTTATTCTTATTATTCTATATATGGTTTAATTAAAACATATTATCACTCATTCATTTATAATCTTTCATTATCATCAACATTTTGTGTGTTAACTGCTTCGTTTTTCATGTGTGTTTTAGTTAGAAAGTTATAGACCTTGCACTTTGATCATGGTTCCATAATATTGAGAATATTAATCATATAATATTTTTCATATTTAATAATTATATACACTTTTATAAATATTCATATAAGTCTATGATGAAAAATTAATTACATCACTTCGTGGAGATGGTTGTTTGTATGTACGCAAGAGCGATGTTTCCACTTTTTGATGGATGGAATGAGGGAAAGGTAAATAATAATTCACCTTTAAAGACTAATTATTATATATTAAATATCATATATATTAATTATATTTATCCTTATTTTTATACATTTAAATTGGAAATGAAAACTGAAACGTGTCGCTTCATGGAGGTGGTAGTTCACACATACGCACGAGCGATGTTATCATTTCCCAACTGATGGAAAGGTAAGAAGTTAGATAAGATATTATAATTATATTAGAATAATTATTTCATAAATATCATATATAAAAATTAAATTTATATTAATTACTAACCATTAAATATGGTGATGTAAAATGAATCATATTGATACGTCTAGGTGGTAATTTACACGTACGTGCACGTGATACTTTCATTTCTCATTTGATGGAAAGCAGGTAGAAGAAGGTTTTTACATCAACATAATAATATATAATCATATGTGATACACTTATTTTATTATATTTTATTGGTTATTATCTAATTTAAGGCGTTTTAAGAAGAAGTAAAATGAAAATTATCGGTTAAGATGATTGCCTCCTCTTTGAAGAACCGCCTTTGGATCTCTTCTTAAGGACCCTAGGAGTGGTCTCTTAAGAATAAAAGAACCTATGGAATTTATATAATAAATTTAATAAGATTTACTTATAGGGTTTATTTGATCTAAGTTGATCAAGAATTGTGAGTAAGAGATGAGAGGTGGTATCCTTATATAAGAGAGGAGAGGTGGTGTCCTTATATAAGAGGGGATAGGGGAACCCTTGGAATTACTTAAAATATTAAATTAATATAAATTAATTTTTATTTTCATGTTGCTAAAAAATTGATATATTTATAAACTAGGATGAATAAATCTAAATTATCTCATGAAATAAAATTTTTACTAGTTGACGTGATGGTTTAACCCTTATCACTTGGTTTAACCCCCCCCCCCCCCCCCCCCCCCGCTAACAATTTTGAAGATTATAGTGATATCAAATTATTTTTCTCTTAAGGGGTCATGAAAGTTACTATAAAATAAAAGATGACCAATAAGTGGAAAATGGATAAAATTATATACCATATCCCATTAAAGTTTCCAATGATAATATTTTTAAAAAAAATTAAATCATTTAATAAAATATTATTTAACATAAAATAATATTACATACATTTCAGGACTATTCACATAATTGATGTTAAAAAATAATAAGATAGTAATTAAGTTAGAATATAAAGATTTATAACATCTCTATTATATTATATTTATCTAAAAAATTCATTTAACATCACAACTTAACCAAAAAATATTACTTTGTAAGTTTTTAAAATCATTTACTTGATTTTTCTATTACTTGAACAAGTACTATGTTGGTGTTTCATATGAATTTAAGGTAATTATTCCATCACTAAAAAATAAAAAATAAATTAATATTATAAAAACTATTATTTATTATTTCAAATAACCATTTATAACTTAATATAACTACTTTTTATCCCTAAAAATATTATAGTTATTTAAACAAAGAAAATAAAATTTTGGATTTATTCTTTACTTAAAATAATATTAAGGTCATTATCTAAGAAAATTAACACCAATTTTTCATATATTTGAATATTTTATGAGGATTTAAAAAATAAAGTAATACAATAGAAATAATTTAGGTGTTATAATAATTTTTAAAACCATATCACATTATTTTTAACCTTAATTAATCAATTTACCTTTGCTAGGTTGACAAATGATTACCATAGTTTTTATTTATAATGACCAGAAACAAAGTTGAAATATTTGAAAAATTTATAAATTCTGATTAAAAATATAGAATAAATTTTATCAAATTCAATATCTATAAGTGGCATAAATTAATTTTAAAATAAACCCAAAAATGTAATGAAAAATTATTTTTTCGGGAAAAAAATCATTTTTAAGTATAAAAACAATTATACCAAAATTAAGCATAATTTCCATTCAAATGAAATTAATTGGATTATGTTTAATAAAAAGGAACTAATTAAATTTTTAAATAAATTCAAAATAAAATTTAACTTAATAAATACTTGAGTGGAAAAAACAATTTTCAATAAAATGGTATTTTTCACTATTCGCTGAAAATTTAATCATTTCAAAAAATTTCAAAAATTTTAACTTAATATAATTTTGAGATGATTATATAAAAACTTATATCATTTTTATAATATATAATTTCTAAATTTTATATAAATAAATTATAATATTTCTCAAAAAAAGAAATAAAAATCATTTTTTGAAGAAAAATCATTTTTGAATCACAAAATGACTTCACTAAAAATTGAGTGATTATTTCTTAAGAATTAATCAATAAATTTTTATTAAATTGGACTAATAAACATATATTTAAAATTTTGTTTACTAATATTCATACCCACCAAATCAACAGTTAAATTATAATGGTAATATTTAAATAATAATATTTTTATATTATATCGCAATTTTCTTAAAGCTCAATGTGGTATGTCAAGAAATATAAGAAGTTTATTATTATTTTAATCTAAATTTTTAGGGTGTTACATTCTTTCCCACTTAAATAAATTCCATCCATGAAATTTTATCTTGGTTGTAAAAGGTTTAATATTTGAAAATACCTTTTTTGAAAACTCACATCATACAAAGGGATAATAAAACTTCCTTTGAAAAGAGAGGGTGGGAAGCATAGAGGTTAACTAAAATAACACATCATATAGTTACCAAATAATGAGAACATTGGACGGAATTTAAAATATATACATAGAGGTGAAAAATAAAATCTAAGTACAAATAGTTTTTGATAGATAACATAGTCATGATAAAGTTAATGAATACAAAACCATAAATTAGTTAGGGGTGAAAAGACAGTCAATTCATCAAAAATGAAGGTAAAAGAATAAAATTTTTATTTCAATATCCTTTAGGGATTATTTTACTATCAAGATATATAATATTAGAAAATATACTTTATTTATTTTCATTTCATTATCACAATTTTATCCATTGATTTTGCTTCAATAAATTTCCACTTTTATCTTATCTCTTACTCCAAGAAATGAATATTCAAGAAAAAAATTCAAACCTAAAGCACTAAAATAAAATTTCAACGGATTATAAGATCTATAAAATAATGAAATATCATTCTTTCTATCTCTATATATTTATAAAAACCAACATAGTTATAAAAGGTTACCCAATATGGATAAATATTTATATGATGAAATAATAAATTAATCTCTAAATCCATAATAATAACACCTAAAGTTCAACTTAAACCAATACATAAGTATTTTACCATGAGAATCCTCAAAAATATGTCTAATAAAATCT
Organism: Viscum album; assembly: GCA_963277665.1. NCBI lineage: Eukaryota > Viridiplantae > Streptophyta > Magnoliopsida > Santalales > Viscaceae > Viscum > Viscum album. The sequence goes on along the minus strand of OY728131.1, from coordinate 640,629,987 downwards.
AAAATCCAAAGATTTAGAAATAACATCACTAAATTTTAAAAAAAACTTAAAATTAATCCCTAAAAAACATAAAGTTTCTCATAATGTCACACACCAAACACATGAATACCATGATCATATATTCTCTTAAAACATGCTAATTATTTCCCAAAATAACCTGAATCACCATAAAACCTCAAGGAAAACTTAAATTCTTGCAAAATTTATCTCTAAAATTATTCCTTAAAGAAAATAAAATACTATCAAGTAAATTCCATAAATACAAAAATGAGTTAAACTTCATCAAAGATAACATAAACCAGTTTTTTATAAAGTCACTAATCAATTACAAGGTCATAAATACTATCAAATTTACTTTATAAATATCAATCATATCTTTATCCAAACTAAACACTATTATCTCAACATCAGCAACATATTAAGGTTTATTTATCCCTCAATCACGTGTTTTCCAAAAATATCACTGTAACACTTAATCATTTTTCTAGGTTATCAGAACCATTAAATATATCTTTTGAAAATCCTTAAATAAAAAGTACTATATAATAATACTTGAATTTTTTTATTATTATAACAAAAATATCATTAATAAAACAATTCTAAAACATAATTCTCAAATCTCAATACATAGACACTTCAATTATTAACATGGCATAGGCCCACCCTTGGTCTATGAGTTAGCCCTTAGATTTTGGCATTGACTCAAATAATTTCCAAGTTCCCCACACATAATACATTGAACTATAAATGATTCCTTGGAATATACTTTATTTCCCTCTATTGAACTCGTTATTATTTCTTATCAATTTTATGCTTTATACCCTTCTTTTCTATTCATAAAACATCTTCTTATTCATTTGATACATTTCCTTAGGTGCTTCTTCACACATTCTCGTCATGTAGGAAGCTGAATATTCTTTCCTCCATGGTCATTACAAAACTCCATTTTTATATTATTTGGTTAACTTGAAACTCACATATATTCAGGTTTATAATCATATATCAAGATATTTTGTTATAAATAATCACAAAATTTCATATTATAAATCTTATTTCATTTGTTTTCTCATGAGTACAATCATTAAATTTTCCAACACATTCAGTATTAATACAATTCCTTCTATTTTCTTTATAAACTTAGATACATAAAGTTTTAGTGTCTTTATAAACTTATATATATAAAAAATTGGTTCATAAAAAATATACATCATCCCCTACTAAGTTCTTCTCGTAAAAAAAATATACATCATCCCCCACTAAGTTCTTCTTATATAGCACCATTCTTGGGAATAACATACTAAAAACCTTTATTCATATCCTAGGGAATATAGAACACAATAAATGGTGAAAAAAAATACTCATTAAGGTTAAACATGGGAGATATCATTCAATGGTCATTTGTAAGAATAAAATGGGAACAAGGGTATGAGAACGTGATAATAACAATGAAAAATCTTACCCAACAATTCACAGATCATAATCATGAGTCATAGAATAAATTTTGTTAGTTCATAAGATATGAATCCTAAGAGAATCAAAATTAACGATCCATGAGAACATATCATAAGCATATTATCATATCATAAAAGAGTGTAATAAAGTGTGGCATGATCATAATCATAAAAATAATATATCAAGGATCACTTCCAAGACCATAATATATTAATGGGAATAAACTCAATGTGGAAAATTATTCCCAATCAATTCCAACATTTTCTTAAGAGTAACTTCCACCCGATTAACTTTATCATCATTACCCAATGCATTAAAGGCTACATAATTCCAGTCTCACCCATAACATATTCATAATTCATTCATATTTATACCATAAGTCCATAAAACATTCATCATATCATCATATCATAACATGGGGAAAATAAATGTGTTTCATAAATATATCATCATCATAATCATAAAAGCATCCATCGTGGCTTAATTGTCCCACGGAAAGAAGTGGGTTTCATGCCAATTTCCATATCATCATAAACCATCCAGAGAAAAAATATAGATGTTATCATAAGAACATATCCCTAGTATAGGATAATAAATATTAAAGGATGTTGAATTAGGTGAAAAAATACCTTAAAAAGAATATTTAAAATATTTCTTTAAAAACATAGAAAATATTTTTTTCTTTCAATATCTTTAAAACTAAAAATTTACTGAATATTGATAAAATTATTTTATTTTAAAATAACCATGGAAACTTTTAAAGTAATCTTAAAATTAAAGAATGTTCATGATAGTGGTAAAATCCTCTCAAGTTATGTATGTTAAAAAACATTATTTTCACACTTAGGTAAAAATTTAAAATGTGACAGATTCATAAAACAATAAAAAATTTACTTTTAAAAAAATTAAAAATTAAAAAATTGTAAAAAATGACTTAAAACAGTCATGTGATCATATAAAAGAACTTTCTTTAAAACATTTTATAAAATATGTGCATAGAACAAAAATATTCCCAATCAGAAGGATAAATAAGGTTGGTTTTCCTTAAAAGCATTCCTTCGGTTCTATTTGAGTACCAAAGAGATGAAAATGAGAAGAAAAAATGAAAACTTAAAAATTAACCATAGGATAATAAAATTTATGATATTTTATAAGAGTGAAATAATACAATTACCCTAAAGTAAATTTAAACAAAAATGATCCCAATTAAAAGTGAGATTGAAGAATTACCCCTTACCGCTTTGGTAACTTTTGAATCATAATATCCATGAAAGAATAAATTCAAATGAAACTTCAAATATCATGAAAATATGGATATTTTTTATATAAAATTTCAAAAGTTTAAATATTTACACCTCATAAAATAATATAGGTGCATATCATAACATTTGTCCCGAAGAAGATGGTCTAAGATGATAAATACTTTCCACCTTGGTAACTTTTGAAACAAAACCCATTCGATGAAATAATATCAATTATAACTTTAAATACCATAAATTAATAAGGATCCATCATATTATAAGTCAAATTTTCATTATATACACTATAAAAATATAAATAGGTTCACAACATAAAACATATCTCAAAGAAACAATATTGAGACAAAGAACTCTTACTTCAAGTCTTGTCCCACATCATATGCCTTCAAACCCCCTATATAATACATATATATTTATTATATGTAAAACCCTGAGATTTTATGAAATATTTTTTTCAAATAAATTTAATTTCTTTGATATCTTACGTTACACGCAACACCGATTTTAAACGAACCGCGATATATTATTAAAATATTTTTATGTGACACTTATCGCTTAGAAATTTGATTGGCGAGTGTGAATAAGACTAACTGAATTATGAAAAATTTATGGTTAAATATTCATAAAATTAATTCATTTTTATCAATTAAAAAATATATAAAACATTTTGAAAATAAAAAAGATGTTTTTTTCTTCTGAAAAAGCTATTTTTATAAGTGTAATGTGTTTTTAACTTAATAAATTAAATTAATCATTATTTTTGATTGATTTTAATGATATATATATATTATATATATATTCAATTAATTGTTTTAAAATTCATCTAATATTTTTATAATACATGAGATAAGAATCAAATCCAGTTTTATGCTGGAAAACAGTATTTTTCTAAAAGTAGTTTTCATCACGTTTTGTGAACTTCTTCTAAAATTAATTTATGAAAATTATTGGTTTTTAATTTGATAAAATGTATTAAATATTTGGAATTATGAGTTATAAATTTGGTAAATATTACCCTTTTATTTTTTTTCAATATGAATAGTAACAGTGATAAAATTTATCACCTCGGTAAATGGTAAATCATGTTAATCTAGATTAAAAATAAGTTATAAGGCCATAATTTTTTGTCTTAATTATTATTAGATGAATTTAATTACAACCTTATCACCATAGTATCAAAAATATTTTATTTAATGATCAATCATTTAGAAAAATTAATAATATAATATTTAAATAAAATAAAAATTCAAAATGTCACTCTCTTACTTTTAAATATATATATTATGTTTTCATATAGAAAAAAAATAAAGTGGTCAACGAATATAAATGGTAATTTTTTAAAAAATAAAATTATATTAATAAAGGTAATTTATTTATAATTTTATTTATTAGATAATTAAATTAAATTATTTTTCAACACTAATACAATGTTTATTTAATTAATAGAACAATAAGATAAATAATTTTAAAAATATAAAAATTAATATAATTTGTGTGATTTAGAGAGTTACATGAATTTTTTAAATAAATATAAATTATTTAGGTTTAAAAGGTTTAGATTCAAATTCAAATTTTTTGTTGATGTTATTTAAGTCAAATTAAATGAATAGTATCAAAATTGGCATTAATGATATTTTATAAAAATAATATTTTATTAAATTATTTTAAAATCATAAAAATATTGAAAGAGGACAAGATGGAAAATTTATGGCCTAAAACCTTTTCACTTGTCCATTTATGATCCAATTGTCACCTTATATATAAAATATTAACCCTTTAATAGTGAAAAAGACGTTATTGTGTCTAATGTTAAAATATGTTAACTAAGCAATTAAAACCAAATATAAGGTTTAAAACACCACTTAAAACTGTAAAAATTTTATTTTTTGATGATATTACAACCAAATACTATGTTATATTATAATACCTATCCTTTTTGAAACACTTTTCTAGAGAATTAATTTATTATAATTTAATATTTTAAGAAATTCAAAAAGTATCTCTCACCTCAATTATAAAAGGGAACCTCCTCCCCTCACTTCATCACAAATTTTGAGCCTTATATAATGACCATAACCCAAAGAAATACCTTATAAACTTCCCTATTCACATTATATAGGTGATGGTATTCCCAGAAACCAACTCTAGAGCCTTTAAGATGACATCTAAAGGAGTTGTTTCAAAGAAGAGGCAATCGCCTTAACAAATCACTTTTTTAAAATTATTTTTTTACCTCCTCTAAATATATTTTATTCATTATAAAATAATAAATTCAGTATTATAAATATACTTAATTTTTTTATAGTTATGTAACCACCTTCATTCACCCTCTTTACATCAAATGGGAAGTGAATGTATCTCTCGTGTGTACGTACGACTTACCGTCTCCACAAAGTAATACAATTCATTTTTCAACACCATTTTCATGGATGGTTATTATGATGATTTTAATGTATATATATTATATTTATTACATAATTATAATTCTAGAATAAAAATATCACATCTAACTTTTTACCATCCAATCTGTTGGGAAATGATAATGTCGCTCGTGCGTAAGCATGGACTACCACCTCCATGAAGCGATGTGATTCATTTTTCATTTCTATTTTACTTAGGTGGTAATAAGTCTATATTTAATAAATATATAATATATTTATTATATAATAATTATTCTATAAATCTAAATTATTATAAACCTTAATTTTGTTTCATCCATTGAAAAGTGAAAATGGTGTTTATACGTACTCATGGCCTACCGCCTCCATGAACGGTGTTATTCGTTTTTCTATATCTATATTTTATGAATGATTATAAATATTTATATAATGGATATATATATATGTGTGTGTGATATTAATATCATGTTTAAAATTCTAGAGATAATGGAACCATGATCAAAGTATAAGGACTAGAAATACAAAACTGAAATTCTCATGATAAATGAAATGGTTAACACCCAGAAATGATGATTTTAATAATAAATTAATAATAAATGGGTGTTAAAATGTTATAAAGGATGTTATATGATATTATAATTATGTTAATTATTATTATATATAAATATAATAAATTTAAATTTATTATACAGGAGGCTAGAGTTCTTTTGAATCAAGTCAAACTCTGGGTAAGGGATTTCTATCTCACTTTTGTTTCTATGAGACATGTGTCATATTCACTAATTATTTTTTCTATGTGGTTTATATAGTACCAATAAATTTATTTTATGATGATTATTATTAAATTTATGGGGATTTACATATCCATATAATTTTATTTATTTTCTGGGTCTTGTGATTCAAATGTTACCCAAGCGGTATGGGTTTTATGTCACAATCTCATTATTTATAGGGATTGTTTATGATTAAGTTTCCAATAATGAAATATTATGATCAAACTATCAATAAACTCTTGAATTTTATTCTCATATATTTTTTTCCTGAAAATACATGTTTTACTTTCATTTTCCTCACCTTAAGTACTCAAGAAACCAAAAATATGTTTTTAAGAAAAAACAACATTACTTCTCTATTCTCTCAAAAAACATTTTTATTCCATATCCATGTTTTATAAAAAATGGTTTTAAAAAATATTTTTAATATTCAACTATGATTGTTTAAATTCATTTATACCTATTATTTATTTATTTTTTTAAACTAAAAGGAAGCATCTTGTAGTTTTATAAATGAGGTGCTTTTGACTTTATAAAAAATATGAAAGGAATGTTTTATTTTAACTTATATAGAATGAACAAAATTTCTTGCTATCATGACCACTCAATACTATAAATATTACTTTATAAGTTTCCAATTCTATTTTCAAAGAAAATTGTTTTCACACTCTTTTTTGAATTTTGAATTTTTTAGAAGTGATTTTCAAAATGGAAAAGGTATTTTCCTTAAGGATGTTTTAATGATTTTTTAATGGTATTTCTATTCATCAAAGATAAAAATCCTTGATTTCACTTATGATTTACTAGAGATATGATCCAAGGATACCATACTTATTCTTTATATGAATGGATTTTTATTATGATAACAAGATATTTATGAAACATATTCCTTTCCAAAAGTTATGCTATAATGAATTGATAAAATTCTTATGAAACTCATTTCTTTTCCACATGTTATTCCATGATTAAATGTTTATGAAACCTATTTATTTTCATGTTTTATGATATGATTAATGATTAATGATCTTATGTCACACATCTGTATGATTTTCATTATGTGATGGTTGGGTTCGGAATTATATAGTCCTCCAATGCATTGGGTAAAGATAAATATTTCATGAGATAAAAAGGACTAAAATGGGGAGTGAATCTAGTTTAGTAAGGTGCTTTTTCGACTATAAAATTCATAGGAGTGAAACCTGACTACTATTATGGTTTTAGAAGTGAACCCAATCTACTACGATAGCCTTGGTAGATAACCTTGAATACTATGATTGTTTAGGGAGTGAAACCAATCCGCTATGATAGTCTTGGTAGTGATACTTGACTACTAAGGAAATGATTTTCTATGCTTATGTGTATTCTAAAAATATAAGTCTTATGTTAATGTTATTATATCATAACTCGTGATATTTGATTCCTTTATGATTTATGTCTTATGAACATAGAAATTTTACACCATGACTCAATTTTATGAACTTTTATATGTAGGTTGTGGTTTTCAATTGTTATGATCATGTTCTCATACTCTTATGATCATATTATGTTTAACTAATATTTTTTATCTCACTTGTTTACCCTTACCGAACATTAGAGATCACCTTTTCTTATGTTTTCTTTGACCAAGTTATGAAGAAAGGTATTATATATGATTTTTCTAAGAATTGTTCTAATTATTAAGAACTTAGTGGGAGAAGATTTAGTTTATTTATGAAACATTTGTTTACATATCCAAGTTTACAAAGGAACTAGACCTATATGATTCTATTATGGATCATTATGTTATATAAGTAATATTAATTTATTAATATTTGATATATATTTATGAAAATTATGGGTTGTTATAGTTGGTATTAGATCAAGGTTTAGTTAACCTTTGAATATAAGGGAGATGAAAAATTAATGAGAACCCTAGGGATAAGTCTTAGTATAGGATAACATACTAAAGTTTTGGTAATGATAATGAATGGACTTGGTTCAAACTAAGGTTTCATATATTTAAAATAATGTGACTTGATTTAGAAATCATATAAATTATTTCTAATGATTATGTGATTTTCCACTATGATTATTTTTGCTCCCACTATGATTTTTGGTTTTACTCAATGGATAAAACACAAAATTAATAACATTAATACTGAATTTGATGGAAAATAAAAAGATTTTCCTCTTGAGAAACCAAATTTTATAGGATCTAGAATGAAAATTTTTTTGTTATGCTCACACAACTTTCTCAAGCTACGAATCATATTGAAATTAAAAATGAGAAAAGGATGGAATAATGTTCTATTGAGTCCTTCATAAGGAAAATCCACCTTATTTTAATGGTTATTCTTATCCACTAGTTACTAAGAAATGGATCAGTGCCATGGAAAATATATTTTCTATTATCCGGTGTTTAGATCACAAAAAAAAACCATTTTGGTTATCTATAGTTTGGAAGGATAAGCGAATCAATATTGGACTCTTATCAAGAATATGAGGAAATAAGAATAAATTTAATCTATGGAGTGGGATGAGCTTAAGAGAATATTTTTCAATGAGTACTTTCCTTATATTCATTTTATAAAAATAGAGAAGAAATTCCTTGAGCTAAAATGGAAAGATAATGAATCTATTAGAACTCATGAGGTAAATTTTACAAGACTTGCGAGGTACGGTTTTGGTATTATCATCTAACCTGAAAGTAATGTTGATCGATTTTGTAGGGGTTTAAAACCAAGTCTCTGAAGGGAGTCAGCCATAAGAGACTTAATTATCTATGAATAAAACTTTCTATATACAACAAAGGTGAAAATCAAGATTTTAGTTACCTATCCATTCCAAAATTTTGATAAGAAAATAAAGATGAATTCAAACAAAATTATAAAAATTATGGAGAGAAGAAGATGTTATTTCCTTTATGCTTGAAGTGTGGAAGGAAACATAGAGGAAATTATCTTAACGAGACTATTAAATTTTTTAAGTTTGGAAAGTAAGTTCATCAGGAAATAAAATGTTGGAGTAATGGGAAGAAGTTAGATAATGATTCTAAAAGATAGAAAGCTCCATATAATGCACCACCCATACTCCAATGTTTAAAATATAAGGAGTGTAGGAATTATGATGACCAATACTCAAACCCAAATATTAATTATGATGATCAATTTCAACAACCTCTTAATCCTAGAGATAAATGGAAGTCTCATGAGATCATTATTTTTTATGAGGTTCATGATAATGACATCGTAAAAGGTATACTTACCGTCCACTCCAAAACTATTAATGTCTTATTTGACTTTGGTTATACCTTTTATTGTATATAAATAATTTTATAAGGTTATAAAAATTCTACCCCAATGATAATATGTTGTGTTATCATTGAAATACCTCAATGGTATGATGATCACATATCAACTCTATGATTTATCTACAGTTGAAGTTTGTGGGAATGCACTACCTGTAAAAAAATTATCTTTTGTATGGTTAAATTTGATGTTATCTTAAATATGGATTATCTTTATCTATATAAATCCCACATCAATTGTTGAGTAAGAGAAGTCACATTTTATATTCTAAACCAACCTATGACTGTTTATCAGTGCGATGATAAATATGAAATTTTTTTGGAAATAAAATCCATTTTATGGGTATTGAATCATATTCAAAGGGGTGTTTATCTTATATGGTTGGGTAGAAACTCAACATCAATGATATAACTATTGTGTAGGATTTTTTTTATGTATTTATAAAATAGTTTTCTAGAATTCCACTGAATTGTGAAGTTTATTTCTCAATATAATCCATACCTATTGTTATACTTGTTTTAAAGAATCTATATAAAATAGCCCGGATTGAGTTATAGGAATTGAAGAAAAACTATAGAAGAATATAGAAAAGGGATTCATTTAGTCAAGTGTGTCACCATGGAGGTGCACCAATTATTTTTATTAAGAAGAAGTATGGATCAATATGACTCTGTATTTATTATTGGGAACTTTAAAATATCACAATCATTAACAAGTATCTTCTACCTCATATTGATGACTTGTTTTATCAATTTTATAAAGCTCAATACTTTTATAATATTTATCTTCATTCTATATATCATCAATTCAGTTTCAAAAAGGAGGATATACCAAGAGATATTTTCGTACAAGGTATAAACACTATAAATTTATAGTTATTCCATTTAGTCTTATTAATTCCCCCACTATATTCGTAGATTTAATGAATAGAGTCTTTAGAGATTACATTGATTAGTTTATGGTATTCTTTATAGATTATGTTCTTATATATTCAAAGATAAAGTTATATCATGAAGATCATTTTAGAATTGTGCAAAAGACCCTGAGGAGGGAGAGGCTTTATAAAAAATTTCTAAGTGTGGATTTTGGATTTGGAAAGTTGCATTATTGGGTCACATAATCTCAAGTGAGGGTATATATCAATAGATCCTTTAAAGATATAAGTTATTGAATGGTGTACCTAACTAATCATTGTGACTAAGATCTATATATTTCATGGTTTGGATGGAAATTATCAATGATTTGTGTATAATTTATCTCAATTGTCTAATCTATTCACTAAGTTAACACAGAAGAGATCCAAGTTCCTTTGGATAGATGAATGTGAAGAAAAATTCAAGGAAATGAAGAGAAGTTTAGCCTGTTCACATGTACTTACTTTAACCTATAGTGGAGAAGTATTTGTAATCTATAGTGATGCATTAAAGAAGGGATTGGGATGAGTTTTCATGAAGAATGATATGGAGATATTTTATGCCTCATGCCAATTGAAGGTTCATGAGAAAAATTACCCAACTCATGATTTAGAGTAAGCTATGGTAATTTTTGCATTAAAGATATAGAGGAATTATCTTTAGGGATAAATGTGTGATATATATATAATGACCATGATACTTTAAAGTATATTTTCACATATAAATATTTGAATATACTCCAGAGAAGATGGTTAGAGATGATTAAAGATTATGACTGCTCAATACATTACCACATTGGGAAAGTGAACAGTGCATATACTCTAAGTCGAAAGGATCGTGATAGATTATCTATCATGAGGATCAAAAAAGATCCAATATTTCTATATTTAAAAATTATGGATCTTGAAATATTGAAGTAATGAGAGAAATATTATCCTTATAAAATGAGTGTTCAAACATCTATCTAAGTGAACATTAAATAAGCATAGAAAGAAGATGTAGATCTATTAAAGAAGGTGAGAAATTTTCATGTTTTTAACTTTGATTTTGATGGAATGATAAGGTTCAGGAACTATGTATGTGTTCCATCCATACTAGATTTTAAGGAGTTATTAGATGAGGCTCACAGTTCATCATTCTCTATTTATCTTGTAAGTATGAATATGTATAGAGATCTAAAAGAATATTTCTAGTGGTATAGCATTAAGAAAGATATTATTGAGTATGTATCTCAATATGTGTCTTGTAAAAAAGTTAAGGTTGAGAGATAAAAGTCTAAGTGGATTTTACAACTATTACCCATACCTGAATGGAAATGGGAAACCATCACCATGGAGTTTGTTGTCGGACTCCCCAAAACTTCTTAAAGGAACAATGTTATTTGGATTATAGTTTATCGCCTTACAAATTCAGTACACTTAATTTATATCAGAGAAGATTTATTTCTTGACCATATTTCTATAATTTATATTAAGGAAGTTTCAAGGTTGAATAGAGTACCATATTCTATTATATCTTATCAGGATATGAGGTTAACCTCAAAGTTTTGGAAAAGTCCTTAGTAAGATCTGGATACAGAGTTGAGTATCATCACTGCGTATCATCCTCATACATATGGTCATTATGAGAGAATAATTTAAAATATTCCTCTAATTGAGATCTTGTTCTAGGGATTTCAAAGGTTGTTGGGATCAAAATCTTCCTCTAATTAACTTTTCCTACAATAATAGCTTTCACTCGATCATTCATATGTATCCTTATGAAACCCTCTATAGAAGGAGGTGTATAATTCCAACATGTTGGGATGAAGTTATAGAGTGAAAGATATTTATACCTAATCTATTTGATCAAATATAAGATAAAGTTATAGTCATTTAATAGCGCATCCAGACAGCTTAGTCTTGATAGAAATGTTATACTGACAATCATCGACGTGATCTGGAATTTAAAATTGGTGAGAATTTTTTTCTGTGGATTTATCCTTGGATTAAGGTTATTATATTTAGAATGAAACTAAATATAATTCCTATGTATATTTTTCCTTTCAATATTCTTGATTGAGTAGGGATGGTAGTTTATCGCTTGGCACTTCCACCGAACCTCTCTCAAGTTCATGATGTGTTCCATGTATCTCCCTAGAGGAAGTACATACCTATGACACCATAAGAATTTAAAATATTTTCCTTTTGTAATAAATATAATTTTGTTTTTGGTATGATTTATACACAAAGTTAAACTTACGCTGCACACAACACTGAATTAGCTTGTGTTACACGCAAGAACAAGTTTTACTGCCTTTTATTGGAAAAACTATTTTAAAACCCAAATTTGACACTTTTATGAATTTTATTTTTAAAAATAAATATCAGTTTTGAATTCAAAATGTTGAAATTGTCTTAGGATTAATTTTTGGTATTTTTCTGAGAAACTTCATTTTTTGATGAATAGTGAAAATTACTATAATTTAGTTAAAAAATTCCTTTTAATTTAAATAATTATTAATGATAAATTATATTTTATATTTGTTTTAGTGTAATATTATATAAACTATACATCTATTTATACAATTAATCTCATTATAATCAATTTTAATATAAAATTTAATATACAAAACTTAACAAACATTTGACTGTTTTTCTACTTTAAAAACCTCTTATTTCGCCTAGTCTACGGGATTAGAGTTAATCTTGATTTTACCATTTATATGATTTTAATTCTGAAAATAATAGGTACATGGATGTAATTAGTCTAATATTTATGGTCTAATAAGATCAACTTAATTTTTTTACCAAAATTATTAGTGAATGTGATTAAAATTAATTACGGTGATTAAGGTACAATTAAGATTAATAAGGGACTAAACCTTAATATTAAAGACCAAAATGACCTTGGAAACTTTTATAAAATAAATTTTATGAAATTAATTTGACCATTTCCCCACTTTATTGGAAATATATGGGTTATTGGGATATCATTAAATGAAAGTGCCCTATATAAACTGTTAAGTAAGGAAATAAGACAAAAAGGGGAACTTTTTTACCTTTAACATTAATAAAATTTTGACATATGAAAACAAACATCATAATTTTGGTTGTACATATCATTTTTATTATATATTGGTTATTGTTATCATAATAAGTTATTAATAGTTTTTATAGATGGTTTGGTTACTTAAAATACTTAAGAAACGTCAATGTAGTGATTATTTAGTTAATAATTAAATAAAATAAATGATACTATAAATATTAAAAGTGTAGTTAATTGAAAGAATTATTGAATTTATTTATTTTTTAGATGAATATATCATGTTACACACATTTAAAGATAATATATTTTAATTCAAATGTAATATTGATATTTTAAAATTGATATTAAATAAATAATTTCAAAATTGATGTTATTGTTATTTTACAATAAATGAATCTTATTAAATGATTTAAAATTAATAAAAATAATATATTATTCCAAGTGATTTTTAATTATTAATTAATATTAAATATTTTCTATTAATGGAGCATTTAATCTTTTATAATTAACATTTTGACCCATATACTGTAAAAACATTGTTAGCACAGTTCGGTTTCAAGCAGCGTTTTAGCGTATCACATGCACTTGTTTTAAAATTAATTTCCAAAAAACATGGGAATTTTATTTTATAAATTAGATATAATATTAATAATTCAGTGGCTCTTTATTTTATAATAAATCTAAATTTAATTTATTCTTAATGGTTAAATTAATTATATTAGAAATCTAGATTCTTTAATAAAAACCAAAATGATCAAATTGGGGAATCTTAGAATAAGGAACCAAATTATTAAAATGCACATATTTTTGTATGGATGGTGTTTTTATAGACCATTATTATACTTTAATCTATTATTTTTCTATTTTGGAGGAACTTTAGGTAAGTTAAACCACCTATTATTGAATACCTTTTGGTATTTACAAAAGTGTCACTCCCCCCTCCACTATAAAAAGGAAAGCACTCTACCCCTTCCTTACAGCTCTAAAGAAAAATTTTCTCATAAAAACTCTATCAAAATACTCTCCAAACATCCCTCCCCTATACTTATAATCCACCACTTGGGAAGAAAACAATCCAATGAATCATTTGGAACAAACCAAAAGAAGTTACCTGATTAAGAGGTAACGCCTTCTCTCATGCTTTCTAGTTTCATTTCCATCATCCTCTCCCTATACTCTTATTATTATATGATTACATAATAACACCAGTATCCTAAATATACTAGGATGTCTTTATGATAAGTTTTATACTTACACTTACACACACCTTTGTCTAATGGGTAAAAAATATATTGTTTCTATATATGGTGAACCACTGCCTCCTGAAACGATTATTGTTCAATTATTTCATACCACCTATCATAGTGGCCATTATGATGGAAACTCTATTTGTATATGATATTTATGTTATTTATAATTTCTTATGATTATTTAATTTTTATTTATAACATTCCTTTATGTTTTCCAAGTTGTGTAAATACAATAATTTCGTTTAAGGAAGTGTGGACTACCGCCCCCTCAAAGTGATATGACGCGTTCATGCCATACATGGAAAGTATAAAGGATGGTTTTAATATACATATGTAACATATATAACATATATATTATATTTTAATTATAATATACATATGTATATTTTAGTTTTAATTATTTTAATACAACAAATAAATGAAAGTAGCGTTCATGCGTACGCACGGCCTACCGTCTCCATGAACAGTGCACTTCATTTATAATATCCAAATATTATGGACTATTATAAATACATATGTAATGAATATATAATATAATTTAGTCATGGTTTACATTATTTATATGATGAAACTGTGATATATTTAATAAAAACAACAAATAACAAGTCAATACATACTTGAGAAAACTAGGCAATTAACACCCGAAATATTTAAAATAATGAAAGAGTGTTAACAAACGGGTAATAAAATATTTTAAGAAGTTAATATATGGTATTATAAACATGAGTGTGGATATTTTATTAGTTATTAATATATTTTAAACCACTATATATTAGGTTAAATACCACACAACAAAAAGAAGGATAAGGTAAGAGATTTCGTCTCAATTTACTTTTCATTGAGACTTATTATTATTTATACACAAATTCAATTTTATTTTGTGTTTATACCTCCCTTGACAGGTTATATAATGAATCTAACTATTATCATTAAATTATAAGTTTCTTTTAATTCCCTATTAATTATGATTTTAAATGTTTCAATGTGGTATGGGATACATTGGAGTGTTTAAATATTATTTTTCCTCTGGAATGTTTTAATGTCAACAACCCTTATTGTTACTTGTCCTTATATGATATATTATTGATAAATCTATATTATTTAATAAATATGGATAATTTATATGGAGTAATAATTAGTTGATACATTATTAATTCTTTGGATAGGTAAGACACGGTATGGGGACCTGTTAATGAAATCCCCTCGATGTATTGGTAGTCTCATGAGATCAAATAGATGGCCAAAATAGATGGGTTTTTACCCGATAGCTAAACCGTCTTGTGGAAGGTCTTAAAGGTACTAGTTCCATATACCTAGGAAATATGGAATCCAATAATAAATATTTTCCCTCATTTATAATCTGTTATTATTTATCTAGGAGATTTTTCGTCGATATATCTATGGATTTATTTTATTTTTATTTTATTGATTAATGGCATGTGTTTCAGTTTCTTACCTTGAAATATTTTATTATTACTTATATTTTTGTTTAAATGGAAATATTTTTCAGTTATTTACCTTTATATATATATTTATTCATTATTTATTTCATTGTACTTACCCTTATTGAGCATTTGAGCTCACCCTTATTATGTTTCTTTGCCCAGGTTATGAAGAAGAGAACTTTGAATAAGCTTTCAAGGATGGATTTTATTTTAGTTTATTTTATATAATGTTTTATTATATTTTACCCATGTATTATGGGTATTATTTATATAATCTAGCTTTCTAAGATAGCTAAACCGAATAAACCTTCAAGATTTGTTTCCCTGTAATAATGTTAATGTAATGTAATAATGAATCGGCTCTGGGATTTTGGGGTTGGGGCATTAAAGTTGGTGTTAAAGGAAGATTAGTAACAACCTTAGAAACTAGATTTATAAAACATATATTAGGGAGCACAACCCTAAGATATAAATTGAGTATAATTATAGAAGAACATCCTAGAATTTTGGTAAGGTAGAGATTATATGGGTATTCCTGGAAATGCATCCCTGTCTGGATACTATAAGTGGATGTGGTTCTGGCATAGATGTACCTTGGAGTGAAAACTCTAAAAAGGTGTTTCAAGCCTAAATCAGGGTAACCTGATATATAAAAGTGGGTCTTACTACTTATCTGGTTTCACACTATTGAGGGATATGCTTTGGATAATTCACATTTTATTTACCCACCATTATGATGGATTTATTCCCCTAAAGTAACCAAATTATATGGTTCTAGGATTTATGATGCATAAATTTATGTTATGTTCTATAACATATTTAGAGTTATAAAATTTTCATGATTTTATAAGCTAATCCAGTATATACCATTATTTAGAAATGTTTCTAGTATAAGGAATGTGAACCTCACTGATGCACGTGATCCAAAGAATAAGAAAGATCAAATATTTCATGGTCTTAAGACAACATTTTAGAGGGATATTTTCACCCATGTATTCTCATCATATGATGAAATAGTATCATGTGTTAAAAAGATAAGTAAATAATTATCTAATTCTTATGGATTTTAATGGAAGAAAAGGATGGCATAGAAAAAGATGGATGAAGGGATAAAGGGAAAGAAGGATTTTTCTACATGTGATAACTGTGTAAATAATCACCCTAGTAAATGTTTGAAGGGAATGGGATGTTGTTATAAGTGTGGAGAAAAAGGAAAAAAAATTTGTGATTTTAAGGGTAAGAAAAAGGTTTTCAATGTAAAATGCTTCAACTGCAAGGATATGGGACACTATGTGAATCAATGTCTTAAGTGTCAAAGTAATATACCCCAAATGATGTTATTGGATTGTGATGAAGTTATGATACTTCCACAGATAAAGATAAATGATTAATATTCTTGTTCATGAATTATATAATTTTAATATTTTATCAGTGATGTACTGGTTATATGAATTATGAAATATGTAAGGATTGTACTACATTATTTTTTCAATAAAGATTTAAGATCATATGCTAAATGGGACTAAGAAAAGTTATTCATTATAAAGTTAAACTTTTTGGAAAACACATGATTGAGGGAAATAAACCCCTTAATATGTTCATGATGTTATGATAATGATGAAGAAATGATTTATTTGGACAAGTTATGACTACCTTGGAATTGATTAATGACTTGTCAACAAGTGGTCTATGCTATCATTCACGGAGGTTACAACACTTTTGGATTTAAGACATATATCCACTAACATGTTTCATACTTAAGGAATAACAAAGAATTAATGTTTCCAATATGGTTTTAGGGTAATTTGATTTATTACTATATTTCAAGAGGATATATGATAAATTTATTCACATGTTTAGAATGTAAAAAATTAGATTTGCTTCATGTTGATTAAAGGTTAATGATAAGTTTGATGGAATTATTTCTAATGTATTAGATCATAATCTTTTATAAAAGTTAAACATTTATGAAATGGTTTAAGTTGATCTTTAGACAAAGTTTTATATATTATTGTGTTACTTCACTATATGATTCATCATGTACTAAGAGATGAAGCATAAATATTTCAAGGCATAATCAAAGAAAAAGATTATGTTTATAGAGAAATATATTTACTTATATTCTTAGTGAGTTAAATAATTCCTCAACTCCAGAAAAAATGATATTTAAACCAAAAAAATTTCATAGTCCCTTTGTTTCCAATAAATTGAATGGCCTCATAGATCATCACAGATTTATGGCCTTATAATTATTAACTTTCTCCTAACCATGTTCTCCAACACTCTCCATCATAACTTGATGGTTAGATTTTTCTTTTGTATCCATGTTTCTATTTAAAACCTATTTTCTCCTAAAAGTGAACCTAGATACATGACCTGTGTACTTTTATTTCTCTCTTATTAACAAAATGTGATATTAACCCTTTTTACAATGTGGGTCTTTCAAAAATAGTTTATTTTCAATCCTTATATTACTAAGGTCAATTTTAAATTACGATAATGAAATTTAATTAAGGTGGGTATAATGTGACACCCAAAGTACTTACAATATTTTCCTTTTATAATAAATATAATTTTTTTTGGCATTATTTATACACAAAGTTAAACTTATGCTACACACAACACCAAATTAGTTTGCGCTACATGCAAGAACAATTTTTACTGCCTTTTATTAGAAAACCTATATTAAAAAGAAAAGTTGACACTTTTATGAATTTTTTCTTAAAAAAACATAATTATTTTATTCATAATTTCTAAATTAACTTAAGGTAAATTTTTGGTATTTTTTGAAAAACTTCATTTTTGATGAATAGTGAAAATTATTGTAATTTAGTTAAAAACAGCCTTTTTGTTTAAATAATTATTAATTCTAAATTATATTTTATATTTTTTTAGAGTTGAATTAGATCAATTATACATATATTTATACAATTAAGTTAATTATAATAAATTTTACTTTGAAATTGAATATAAAAACCTCACAAACATTTGAATGTTTTTCTACTTTAAAACCCCATTATTTCGCCGAGTCTGTGGGATTAGCGTTAATCTCAATTTAATCACATCTATGATTTGAATTTTGAAAATCAAACATACATGGATGTAATTATTATTATATTTTTGTTATAATAAGATCAACCTAATTTCTTTACCAAAATGATTAGTGAATGTTATTAAAATTAATTACGATGATTAATGTATGATTAAGCTTAATAAGGGACTAAACCTTAATATTAAGGACCAAAATGACCTGAAAATTTGTACAAAATCCATTGGTTGACAATAATTTTACAATTTCCCCAATTTTTATGAAATATATAGGTTATCGGGATATCATTAAATGGAAGTTCCCTTTATAAAATGTTAAGTAAGGAAAGAAGATGAAAGGAGAACTTTCTTTACCTTTAACATTAATAAAATTTTGAGATATGTAAAAAACATCATAATTTAGGTTATACATATAATTTTTTAATATATATGGGTTATTTTTATCATAATAAGTTATCAATAATTTTTAGAGATGGTTTAGTTACTTAAAATTCTTAAGAAACGTCAATGTAGTGATTATTTAGTTAATAATTAAATAAAATAAATGATACTATAAATATTAAAAGTGAAGTTAATTGATTTAATTATTGGATTTATTTATTTTTTTAAATGAATATATCATGTTACGCACATTTAAACCAAATTTATTTGAATTCAAATATAATATTGATATTTTAAAATTAACATTAAATAAATAATGTCAAAATTGACGTTATTGTTATTTTACAATAAATGAATCTTATTAAATGATTTAAAATTAATAAAAATACTATATTCTACCAAGTTATTTTAAAGTGTTAATAAATATTAAATATTGTCTATTAAAGGAGAATTTAATATTTTATAATTAACATATTCACCCATATACTATAAAAACATTGTTAACACGGTCTGGGTTCAAGTAGTGTTTTAGCGCGTCACATGAGCTTGTTTTAAAACTAATTTCCAAAACATGTTGTAATTTTATTTTATAAATTATATATAATATTAATATTTCATTGGATTTATATTTTATAATAAATATCCATTTAATTTATTCTTAATGGTTCAATTAATTAGATTAGAAATCTAGATTCTTTAATAAAAATAAAAATGATAAAATTGAGGAATCTTAGAATATAAGGGACCAATTTATTAAAATGTACATATTTTTGTGTGGATGATGTTTTTATTGACCATGATTCTCATTTAATCCATTATTTTTTCATTTTTTAGGAACTTTAGTTAATGTTGACCACCCATTATTGAATACCTTTTGGTATTTACAAAAGTGCCACTCCCCCCTCCACTATAAAAAGGTAAGCACTCTACCCCTTCCTCACGCCTCTCAATCCACATTGAATCATCCAAAATCTATCCAAATAGTCTACCAACATTCATCCCCTATACCTAGAATACTCCCATTGTGTATAAAACAATCTAAGGAAGCTCCTAGTGCAAACCAAAAGAATTTACCTGATTAAGAGG
Organism: Viscum album; assembly: GCA_963277665.1. Lineage (NCBI taxonomy): Eukaryota > Viridiplantae > Streptophyta > Magnoliopsida > Santalales > Viscaceae > Viscum > Viscum album. The sequence continues at coordinate 640,609,666 of OY728131.1, read as the reverse complement.
TAACGCCTTCTCTCATGCTTTCTGGTTTCATTTCCATTATCCACTCCCTATACTCTTATTATTATATTATTACATAAAAAATAGTATCCTAAATATACTAGGATTTTTTTATAATAATTTTTATACCTATACATACACACATATTTATCTAATGGATAATGAACATATTTTTTTGTCTACGGCAATCTACTACCTCCCGAAACGATGATTGTTCAATTTTCCCCTATCACCTTTCATGGTTTCCATTTTGATGGAAAATAAATTTTTATATGATATATATGTTATTCATAATGTCTTATTCTTCTGTAATTTTTATTTATAACATACCTTTATGCTTTCCAAGTTGTGTAAATATGATAATTTTGTTTGAGGAAGTGTGGACTACCGCCCCCTCAAAGCGATATGACTCGTTCATGCCATACACAGAAAGTATAAAGGATGGTTTTAATATAAATGTGTAACATATATAAAATATATATTATACTATAATTATAATATACATATGTATCATTTATTTTTAATTATTTTAATACAACAAAGAAGTGAAAGTAGTGTCCATGCGTATGTACGGCCTACCGTCTCCATGAACGGTACACTTCATTTCTAATCTCCAAATATTATGGACTATTATAAATACATATTTACTGAATATATAAGATAATGTATTCATGGTTTAAATTATAGATATGATTAAACCATGATATATTTAATAAAAACAACAAATAACAAGTCAAAACATACTTGAGAAAACTTGGCAATTAACACCTAAAATAGTTAAAATAATAAAAGAGTGTTAACAAACAGGTAATAAAATATTGTAAGAAGTTTATATATAGTATTATAAACATGAGTTTGGTTATGGTATTAGTTATTAAAATATTTTAAACCACTATAAATTAGGTTAAATATCACATAAAAAGTAAGGATAAGGCAATAGATTTCATATCAATTTACTTTTCATTGAGACTTTTTATTATTTATGCACCAATTCAATTTTATTTGGTGTTTATACCTCCCTTTATAGGTTATATCATGAATATAATTATTCTCATTACATTATAAGTTTCATTTAATTCACTATTAATTATTATTTAACTGTTTCAATGTGGTATGGTACACATTGGAGTGTTTAAATATTATTTTTCCTCGAGAATGTTTTAATGTCAACAACCCTTGTTGTTACTTATCCTCCTCTGAGGTATTATTGATAAATCCAAATTATTTAATAAATATGGATATTTTATAAGGTTAAATATTTATTTGATACATTATAAATGATATGGATAGGTAAGGCATGAGTTGGGGGCCGGTTAATGAAATCCCCTTGATGCATCGATAGTTTCATGAGACAAAATAGATGGCCAAAATAGATGGGTTTTTACCCGATAGCTAAACTGTCTTGTGAAAGGTATTGAAGGTATTGGTTCCATATACCTATGAAACATGGAATCCAATAATTAATAATTTACCTCATTTAGACTCAGATATTATTTATCCATGAGATCTTGCATCGACGTATCTATTGATTTATTTTATTTTCAGTTTATCAATTAATGATATGTGTTTCAGTTTCTTACCTTTCCATATTTGATTATGCCTTATATAGTTTTTTATATGAAAAGAGTTTTTAGTTATTTACCTTTACATATATATTTATTCAATATTTATTCCATTGTACTTACCCTTACTGAGCATTTCAGCTGACCCTTATTATTTTTCTTTCCCCAGGTTATGAAGAAGATAACTTTAAATAAGCTTTCAAGGATGGATTTTATTTCAGTTTATTGTGTAGTATGTTTTATTCTATTTTACCAATGTATTATGGGTATTATTTACATAATATTTCCTTCCAATAATGCTAAACTGAATGGACCTTTGGGATTTTTTTCCTTGTAATAATTTCGATGTAATGTAATAATGCATCAGCTCCGGGATTATGGGGTCGGGGCGTTACAATACTTGATCCATCACATGTAATGAACTCAAAGTTCATACCACTATAACTTTATATTTATTATAAATAGAAAATTTTAGATACTTGGGACCATATATAAAAAGTACTATAGAAAAATACTACTAACCTAGTGAAAGTTCTCTAGAGGAATTTGAAATTTGAAGAAGCTACTTGGGAACCTAAGAATGTAATGAAATAGAGATATCCTCCTTTGTTTATATCATAGTGATGAATTTTGAGGGAGAAATTCATTTTAAGGGGGTATAATATAATACCCTGAGATTTAATAAAAAAAATTTACAAATAAATTTAATTTCTTAGATGGTTTCTTTTACACACAACACTGAGTTTAAACGAACCACAATATACTATTAAAATATTATTATTATATAACACTTATGGTCTAGCTGTTAAATTGATGGGAATGAATAATAATAACTAAATTATGTAAAATTTATGGCTACATAGGTAATAAATGAATTCATTGTTATCAATAAATAAAAAATAAAAAAACATTTGAAAATAAAAAAAAGGATGTTTTTATGAAAAAACACTATTATTTATATGCACAATGTGCTTTTATCTTAATATATAAAATTAATCATTATTATTTAATGATTTTAATTAAATATTTATATTATATATTTAATAAAAAAACATTCATCTAATATTTTTACTATATATGATATTAGAATAAATAGAGTTTTATTCATAAAAACTATAATTTTCTAAAAGCAATTTTCATCACGTTTTAGAAACTTATTTTAAAATTAATTTCTGAACATTTATAGGTATTGAATTTGATAAAATTGATTCTATATTTATAATCATAATTTTTATTTTTTAAAATGGTTCTCTTTTATTTTTTGTTCAATATTAATAGTAATAATGGTAAAATTTATCACCTCGATAAAGTGTAAATTAGGTTAATCTAGGTTAAAACTAAGTGATAAGTCCAAAATATATCATCATAATTATTATTGGATGAATTTAATTGTAACCTTGTCACCTTATTCTTTAAACTTGTTTTTTAAATGGACACCTATCCATGAAAATGAACTATATAATATTTGAATCAAATAAAAAAATAAAATGACACTCTCTTACTTTAAAATATCTATTATGTGTATATGTAGTGAAAAAATTAAGTGGTGAATGAATCTAAATGGTAATTTTGTATAAAATGAAATTTTGTTCCTTATTTTAATTTATTTATAATTTCAATTTATTAAATAATTAACTTAAATTATTGTGCAATACTAATAAATTATTTATTCAATTAATAGAAAAACAAAATAAATTATTTTAAAAATATTAAAAGTAACATAATTTGAGTGAATTATAGATTTACACAAATTTTTTAGATAAATATAAAATATTATTGATTTTAAAAAGGTATATATTCTAATTAAAACTTTTTATTTATGTATTTTAAGTTCAATTAAATGAATAGTGTCAAAATTGACCTTAATGATATTTTATCAAAATATTATTTTATTAAATTATTTAAAAACAATTAAAATCTTTATAGAGGATAAGGAGAATAATATATGGTATAAAATTTTATCCCTTATCCATTTATGAACCAACTTTTACCTTATATGTAAAATTTTAACCCTTTAAGAGTGAAAAGGACATTGCTATGATTAGTGTTAAAATAGGTTAACTAAGGGGTTAAACTAAGAGATAAGGTTTAAAACACCAATTAAACCTATAAAAATTGTATTGGTTCATTTTATTTGAAGAAAATACTATCTTATATTTGAATATATTGAATTTTGGAAACATTTTTCTTGATAATAACTTTATTATAATTTAATCTTTTATGAAATTCCTAAAGTGCCCCTCACCTCAATTATAAAAAGGTGCCTTCTCCCCTCACTTAATCATACCTTTGGATCCTTCTAGATAGATCATATCCTGCCCAAATACCTTATAAACTTCATTATACACATTATATATGTTCTTTTATTCACAAAATACCAACTATAGGGCTGTTAAGAGGAGATCTAAAGGAGTTGTTTCAAAGAAGAGGTAATCGCCTTAACTGGTCACTTTCTTTTCAATTCTTATTTTACCTACTATAAAAAAATTTTATTCTTCATAAAATAATAAATTAAGTGTTATAAATATAATAACATGTTTTTATTGTTATTAAACCACCTTAATTGACCCTCTTTTCATCAAATGAGAAATAAAATTATCGCTCATGCGTACGTACGACTTACCGTCTCTACGTAGAAATATGATTCATTTTCCATCACCATATTGCATAGATGGTTATTATGATGGGTTTAATGTTTATATATGATATTTATAACATAATTATACTTCTATAATCAAAATATAACATTTTTATTCTTACCTTATAATCTTTTGGGAAATGATAACGTCGCTCATACGTAAGTGTGGACTGCCACCTCCACGAAGCGATGTGATTTATTTTTAATTTTTATTTTACTTGGATGGAAAAAAAATAGATATAATTAATATATATGATACATATTATATAATAATTATTATTTAAATTTTAATTATTATTTACCTTCCTTTCCTCAAATCCATTAAAAAGTGAAAACAGTGTTCATGCATGCATGTAGTCTACCATCTTCATGAACGGTGTAATTCATTTTTCTATCGCTATATTTTATGAATGATTATAAATATTTATATAATGGATATATATATATATATATATTGTATTTATATCATGATTAAAATTATATATATTATGTAACCATGATCAAACTACAAGTACCAGAAATACCAAACCAAAATTTTCATGATAAATGAAATAGTTAACACCCAAAAACGATGATTTTAATAAGGAATTAATAATAAATGGGTGTTGAGATGTTACAAAGTAAATTATATGATATTATAAGTATGTAAATTATTCTTATATATAATTATAATAAATTTAAATTTTTTATACAGGATGCTATATTTCTTTTTAAGCAAGTCAAACTCGACATAAGGGGTTTTCATCTCACTTTTGTTCTATGAGACACATATCATATTCACAGATTGTTTCTTTTATGTGGTGTATTTAATACCAATGAATATATTTTATGATTATTATTATGAAATATATTTGGATTTACATATCCATATAATTTTCTTTATTTCATGGGGATTGTGATTTAAATGTTACACAAGCGGAAAGGGTTTTATGTCACAATCTCATTTTTCATTGGGATTGTTTATGATTAAGTTTAAAATGATGAAATATTATGATATACCTATAAATAAACACATGAATTTTATTATCATATTTTTATTTCTTGAAAATACATATTTTCCTTTAATTTTCTTCAACTTAAGTACTCAAGAGACCAAAAATATGTTTTTAAGGAAAATTGAATTTATTTTTATCTTCGGTCAAAAAAACATTTTTCTATTATCCATATTTTAAAAAAATATTTTAAATAAGTTTTTTAATATTATAATATTATTTTTAAAATTAATTTTTACCCATGTTTTACTTTTAAAAAAAATTAAAAGGAATCTTCTTATCATTTTCTAAATGAAGAACTTTTTAACTTTTTAGAAAAATGTGAAAGGAATGTTTTCTTTTAACTTATACGGCCTGAAAGGAATTTCATTCCATCATGAGAACTCAATAATATAAATATTAATTTATAATATTCAAATTATATTTTAAAATAAAATTACTTTCACAATATTTTGTGATTTTTTAATTTTTAAAACTTGATTTTCAAAATTGAAAGGTAATTTTCCCCAAGAATGCTTTAATGATTTTGTAATGGTATTTATATTCATCAAAGATAACAACCCTTTATTTCACTTATCCTTTACTAATTAAATTACCCAAGGATACCATAATTATTATTTATCTAGATATTTTATGATTATTATGACAATACATATATGAAACTCGTTCCTTTCCATGGGTTATGCTGTGATAAACTGATGAAATTCTTATAAAACCTTTTTTTCATAGGCTATGACATGATGAAATGTTTATGAAACTAGTATATTTTCATGGGTTATGATATGATGAATTTTTTATGATATTATATAACACATCTATTTTATTTTCATTATGTGACAGATGGGCCTGGAATTATATATCCCTCCAATACATTAGGTAAAGATTGATATCTAATGGGATAAGGACTAGAATGGGGAGTGAACCTAGTTAAGTAAAGGAATTTGTCTACTATGATATTAATGGGAGTGAACCATTACTAATACAATGGTTTTTGGATTGAACTCAATCCACTATGATAGTTTTGGGAGTGAACCTTGACTACTATGATGGTTTGGGGAGTGAACTCATTCCACTATGATAGTCTTGACAATGAGCCTTAACTACTAAGGAAATGATTTTCTATGCTTATGTTTATACCATAAATATAAGTATTATATAAATTTAATGATATCATGGATCGTTTTATTTATTCCTTTATGATTCATGTCTTATTAACTGCCAATATTTACTCCATGATTGAAGTTTATGATCTATGGTATGCAAGGTTTGGTTTTAAAATGTTATGATCATGTTCTCATACCCTTATGCACATATTATGTTTAAGTGATCATTGTTATCTCTCTTATTTTCTCTTACTGAGCATCATATATCACCCTTTCTTATGCTTCCTTTCCCCAGGTTATAAAGAAATGAATTATGTATGATTTTTCTAATGATGGTACTAATTATAAAGTACTTAGTTAGAGAATATGTAGTTCATTTATGTACTAGTTTTTTATATATCCAAGAATACAAAGGCACTAGACCTATATGATTCTAGTGTAGATCATTATGTTATATAATTAATATTTATTTATTAATATGTGATATATATATATATATGAAAAGTATGGGTAGCTATAGTTTGTATCAGAGTAATATTTAGTTAAACTTTGGAAACTAAGATGAGAAAAATTTAGTAAAAACCCTTGGGATAAGTCTAAGTATAGTATAACATCATCAAGTTTTGGTAATGATCATGAATATACTAGGTTAAAACTAAGGTGTCATATATTTCAAAGAAGGTTTCTTGATTTAGATATCTTAAAAATGAGTTTTCATGATTCTATGATTTTCCACTATGATTATTATTTCTTATACTATGATTTTTGGTTTTAGTGAATGGCTCGAACTTAAAGGAATCATGTTAATGTTGAATAAAATAGAAAATGAAATGATTTTTTTCATAAGAAACCAAATTTTATGGGAGCGGAAATGAACAATCTCATTACTATTATCACGTAACATTCTCAATCTATTAATCATAATAAACTTCCAAATGAGAAAAGCAGGTAACAATGTTTTGTTGGGTTCTTCATGAGGCAACAACCACCATATCTTAATGGTTATGTTGATCCACTAGTTTATGAGAAATGGATTAGTAACATTGAAAAGATATTTTTTATTCTCTAGTGTTCAAATCATGAAAAATTCATTTTGATTGTCTATTATTTGGAAGTTGAAGTGAAATAATAGTAGACTCTTATCGAGAATATGAGGTAACAGGAAGAAATTGGCTCCATGGAGTGGGATGAGTTTAAGATATTATTTTTTAATAATGTATTTCCTCGTATTATATATATAAAAATTTAGAATGAATTGTTTGAGATAAAGTATAAGGATGATTAATTTATTGGTACCTATGAGGAAACTTTTACAGGATAAGTGAGGTATGCTTTTGGTATTATCATCCAACCTAAAAGAAAGGTTAATCGATTCTTAAGTGGATTAAAACCAAATATTTAAAGGGTGTTATCCATAATGTAATTCAATAGATATTAATAAATCATTCAATGTGCTATAATGGTGGAAAGGGAGATTGTATTTACCTATCCATCCTATAGTTTTGATAAGAAAAGAAAGATGGAATTCAAAGGAAATTATAAAAAACATGGAGAGAATAAGATTCAATATCCTTTATGCTTGCAGTGTGGATGTAAACATGGAGGAAATTTAATTAAGGATATAGGTAAATTTTTTAAGTGTTTAAAGGAAGGTCATTGAGCAATTAAATTATAAAGTGATGTGAATAAGTCAACTAATTACCTAAATAGATAAAAAACTTCATAGAATACACTTCCCATGCTTCAATGTTTCAAATTCAAGGATTATAGGCATTATTATAACTAGTTCTCCAACATAAAGTTTAATGAAAATGATCAACATCATCAACCTATTAATCCTATAGATAAAGGAAAATCTCATGAGATCACTATTTTTATGAGGGTCATGATAACGATGTGATGAAAGGTACACTTACCACCTACTCGAGAACTATTAATGTCTTATTTGACTCTAGTTATACCCACAATTTTATATATTAATAGTTTTATAAAGGTATAAAAATTAAACCCTAATGATTAGATATTGAATTATAATTGAACACCCCTAATGGTATGATGATCACATCTCAACTCTATGATTCTTCTCTGGTTGAATTTTTTAGGAATGTGCTTCCTGAAAATCTTACTATTATCCCTCTCATTGAATTTAATGTTATATTAGGCATGTATTTTCTTTATCTATATAAATCCCACATCAATTTCTAAGTAAGGGAAGTCACATTTTATATCCTAAACCAACCTATGATCATTTATCAATGTGATGATAAATATAATCTTCTGATAGAAATCATATCCATTGTATGGCCCTTGATTACTATTCAAAAGGAGTGTGTATCTATGGTGGTTGGAGAGAAAATCAATATAAAGGATATATATATATATTTTGGGAGTTTTTTTATGCCTTTATGAAATAATTTCCTAATATTCCACTGAATTGTGAATTTACTTCACAATAGAACTCATAACTGGTGCAATAACTATTTCAAAGACACCATATAAAATGGTCCTAATTGAGTTGTGGGAATTAAAGAAGAAACTCCAGGAGAATATTGAAATGGGATTTATTCATCCAAGTGTGTTACCTTGGGGTACACAAATTCTTTCTATTAAGAAGAAATGTAGATCAATGTGACTCTGTATTGATTATCAAGAACTTAACATTATCATAATTAAGAACAAGTATCCTCTACACTATATCGATGTCTTGTTTGATCAACTATGTGGAGATCAATACTTTTATAAGATTGAACTTCATTCTGTATATCATCAATTAAGGTTCAAGAAATAGGATATACCCAATACAACATTTTGTATAAGTTATGGACGCTACAAATTTATAGTGATTCCATTTGGTCTTACAAATTCCCCCGTTATCTTCATGGATTTAACGAATAAAGTCTTTTTAAATTACCTTGATCATTTTGTGATAGTTTTTATAGATTATATTCTTATATATTCAAAGTACAATGAAGGGTATGATGATCATTTGAGAATTTTGTTGAAGACATTGAAGAAGTATAAGATTTATGAAAAATTTACCAAGTGATAATTTTGGCTTAAGAAAGCTTTATTCTTGGGTCATATAATCTCAAGTGAGGGTATATTAGTAGATCCTTAAAAGATAGAAGTTATTGAATGTTCACCCAGACTAACCACTATGACTAAGATCCATATTTTTATTGGTTTGGATAGATATTATCATCACTTTATGGTGAATTTCTCTTTATTATCTAATTTACTTAGAAATTTAACATGAAAGGGAGTTAAGTTCATTTGGATAGATGAATGTGAATAAAATTTCAAGGAACTAAAGAGAAGGTTGGTCAATAAACCTATAATTAATTTACCTTAATTTGGAAAAGGGTTTGTAATCTATAGTGATGCATCGAATAAGGAATAATTATATGGTGATGGCTTATACCTCGCACCAATTTAAGGTTCATAAGAAAAATTACCCAATTCATGATTTTGATTTAGCTGTAGTGATTTTTTTATTAAAGATATTGAGGCATTATCTTTAAGGAGAAAGGTGTGATATATATTCTGATCATAAAATTTTAAATCATTTTTTACACAAAAAGAGTTAAATATACACTGGGGTTTTTTAACGTGAATGGCCCGAAGGCCTTATTTTTTATTTTATTATGGATAATCCCCCTTTTTAAGGGTTGAAGGGGAACCCGTACATGACCCATAGGCCCAAGGAATAAGTCCTGACATGACCCGCAATACATGACCCAAAGTCCCAGAGGCATACCATGCCCATTACATGACCCGTAGGCCCAGAGGCATAACATGCCCATTATATGAGTCAAAATGATAATGCTATATTATATATGAAGATGATTAAAAAAAATAAAATATTTATATATTTTCAAAGGATGGATCTTGAAATCTTTAAGTAAAGGGATAAATATTATATTTCTCAAATAAGTGTCTAACCATATGTATAAGTAAAGATTAAAGAGTTACGATAGGAAGATGTGGATCTACAAAACAAGGTGAGAAATTTTCTTGAGTTTAAACTCGATTATGATGGAATTATAAGGTTTAGGAACCATGTATGATCTTTATCCATACTATATTTGAAGAATGAGCTATTAGATGAGGCTCGAAATTCATCATTCTCTATTTGTAATGTAAGTACAATGATGTATAGAGATAGGGAATAATATTTCTGGTAGACAGAATGAAGAGATATATTGTTGAGTTTTTATATAGATGATTTTTATATAAACAAGTTATGATGAAGAGAAATAAGTCTAAGAAGATTTTACAACTGTTACCCATGATTGAATGGAAATTTAAAATTTTCACCAAGGACTATTTCATCAGACTCCCTAAAACTTATAAGGGGAACAATTTTATTTAGGTTGTAGTTTATTTCCTTAAAAAGTTATAAAATTTCATTACTATTAGATAAGATTTATCTCTTGACTAGTTTTCCAGAGTTTATATTCAGGAAATGGTAAGGTTTCATGTAGTACCACATTCTATTATATCTGATTAGGGTCTGACATTTAGCTCAAAGTTATGGTGAAGTCTTTAGCAGGCTCTAGATACAGAGTTGATTTTCAGAATTACATATCATCCTCAGATATATGGTTAGTCTGAGAGAAAAATTTAAAACTTATAGGATATACTGAGATCTTTTTTATGTATTTAAAATGTGGTTGAGATAAACACCTTCCTCTAGTTGATTTTTCCTGAAATAATAGCTTTCACTTGAGCATTCAGATGGATCCTTATGAATCCCTCTATAGAAATTAGTATATAATTCCAACATATTGGGATGAAGTTAGAGAGTGAAAGAAATTGGGACCTAATATAACTCATGAAATGGTAGAGAATTTTATAGTCATTCAATAGTACATCAGGATAGTATAGAGTTTATAGAAAATTTATGTTAGCAGTCATTGGTGTGATCTATAATTTGAAGTTGGTGAGAAGTTTTTTCTGTGAATTTCTCTATAGAATAAGGTTATCAGATTTTGAAAGAAGGTAAATATAATACCCAGTTATATTTTTACTTATTAGATTATTGTTTGATTAGGGATGGTACCTTATCACTTGGTGCTTCCACTTAAAATCTCTCAAGTTCATGATGTGTTCCATGTATCTCTTCTCAGGAAGTACATATATGATTAATCACATTTACCTAAATCGGAGGTTATACTATTGTAACCTAATATTTATTACAAATAAAAAAGGGTATAGATCTTGGAACATAGAGATAAATTACAATGGAACAAGACTACTCACTTGGTGAAACTTATCTGGAGGAATCAGAAATTTGAAGATGCTACTTGGAAACCTGAGGATGTAATGAAACTGAGATACCCTAATTTGTTCAATCATAGTGATGAATTTCAAGGGAGAAATTCATTTTAAGTGGGGTAGATTGTAACACCCCAAGATTTTATGTATATTTTTTAAAAATTAAACTAATTTCTTTGATAACTTGTGTTACATGCAATAATGAGTTTAAACAAACTGTGTTATACTATTAAAATATTATTATTATGTGATAGTTATAACCTAGATGTTATATTAGTAGGTATGAATAAGAATAAATTAATTATTAAAAACATATGGTTATGTATGTATAAAATGAATTCACTGTTATCAATAAATAAGAATAAAAATCATTTGAAAATTAAAAAAAAAAGACGTTTTTTCTAAAACAAACTATTTTTATATGTGCAATGTATTTTTATCTTAATAAATTAAATTAATAAATATTGGTGAATTTTTTAATGAAATTTATATATTATATATTCAATAAAAAAATTAATATTCATCAAATATTTTTACTATACAAGATAAAAGAATAAATCCATTTTTATGCTTAAAAACTGTATTTTTTCTAAAAGCGGTTTTCATCATGTTTTGTGAACTTATTTTAAAATTAATTTATTCTAATTATATGTATTGAATTTTATAAAATGGATTATATATTTTTAATTTTATGTTACAGATTTGGTAAATATTCTCTCTTTATTTTTGGTCAATATGAATTGTAACAATGGTGAAATTTATCACCTCGGTAAGGGGTAAATTGGGTTAATCTAGGATAAAACTAAGTTATAAGGCCATATTTTTTTATCGTAATTATTATTAGATGAATTTAATTTGAAACTTATCACTTTATTATTTAAATTGATCTGTTTAATGGACATTTTTCCAAGAAAATGACCTATATAATTTTTAAAGAAAACAAAGAAAACAAAATGTCACTTTCTTTCTTTTAAATATCTATTTTATGTTCATATATGGAAAAAAGAAAGTGGTGAAAAAATATAAATAGTAATTTTGTGAAAAATTAAATTATATACATGCTGTTAATTTATTTATATTTTTTAGTTATTAAATAATTACCTTAAATTTTTTTCTACGCCAATAAAGTATTTATTTAAATAATAGAAACATAAAATATATGATTTAAAAAATATTAAAAGTAATATAATTTGAGTGATTTATAGTGATAAAAAAAATTTAAATAAATATAAAATATTAGTTATGCATAAAAGATTTATATTTTAATTAAAACATTATATTTATGTCTTTTAGGGAAAATTAAATGAATAGTGTCAAAATTGACATTAATGATATTTTATCAAAATAATATTTTATTAAACTTTTTAAAAATTATAAAAATATTTAAAGAGAAAAATCTGGATAATATATGGTATAAATTTTATCCCTTTTCCATTTATGATCCAATTTTCACCTTATATGTAAAATTTTAACCCTTTAAGAGTGAAAAATGTGTTATCACGATTAATGTTAAAATAGGTTAAATAAGGAATTAAATCAAACTATAAGGTTTAAAACACCACTTAAACCTGTAAAAATTTTGTTTTTTGATGTTATTTAAACCCCATACTATCTTATATTCGAATACCTTTCCTTTTGGAAGAAATTTTCTTAATACTGACTTTATTGTAATTTAATCTTTTATGAAATTCCAAAAGTGCCCCTCAACACAATTATAAAAGGGGACCTTCTCCCCTCACTTCGTCACACATTTTGAGCATTTTATATCAACCTTTCCCATAAAAAATACCTTATAAACTTCCTTATACACATTATATAGGTTATGGTATTCTCAAAATACAAACTTTTGGGCCCTTGAGAGGAGATCTAAAGGAGTTGTTTCAAAGAAGAAGTAATCGCTTTAACAGATCATTTACTTTTTAATTCTTATTTTACCACCTATAAAACGGTTATATTATTCATAAAATAATAAATTATGTATCCTAAATATACTCAAATATGTTTAGGGTTATGAAACCACCATTATTCATCCTCTTTTCATCAAATGAGAAGTGAAAGTATCGTTTGTTTGTATATACGACTTACCATCTCCATGTAGCGATACAATTCATTTTTCACCACCATATTTCATGGATGAATTTTATGATGGTTTTAAGGTTTAAATATGATATTTATGATATAATTATACTTAAATAACCATAATATCACATCTTCCTTCTTACCTTCCAATCCATTGGGAAATGATAACATTGCTTATGTGTGTGTGTGGACTACCACCTCCACAAAGAGATATGATTAATTTTTTATTTATGTTTTACTTAGATGGTAATATGGATAGATTTAATGAATATATAAGATATATATTATATAATAATGATTATTTAAAGGTGAAATATTATTTACCTTTCTTCCATTTCATCCATTGAAAAGTGAAAACAGCATTCATGTGTATGTACATCTTACCGTCTCCATGAATGGTGTAATTCATTTTTCTGTATCTATATTTTATTAATGATTATAAATATATATATATATAATTGATATATATGTGTGTGATATTTATATCATGATTAAAAAAATTTAGATGATGGAACCATGATCAAAGAACAAGTACCTGAAATACCGAACCGAAATTCTCATGATATACAAAATAGTTAACACCTAAAAATAAGGATTTAAATAAGGATTTATTGACAAATGGGTGTTGAAATGTTATAAATGATAATATATGATATTATAATTACGTACATTATTCTTGTATATGATTATAATAAATTTTATTTTATTATATAGGAGGCTATAGCACTTTCAAAACAATTCAAACTCAGGGTATGGGATTTTCGTCTCACTTTTGTTTATGTGAGACACATGTCGTATTCACCACTTGTTTCTTTTAAATGGAGTATATAATTCCCATGAATATATTTTATGATGATTATTATGAAACTTATGGTTATTTACATATACATCTAAGTTTCTTCCCTTCATGTGGATTTCAATTCAAATGTCACCCAATAGGTAAGAGTTTTATGTCACAATCTCATTATTTATCAGGATTGTTTATGATTAAGTTTTTGATGATGAAATATTATGATATGACTCTTAAGAAACTCATGAATTTTCTTCTACTTTGGGTTTTTATTTAAAATACATGTTTTATTTTTATTTTACTCACATTAAGTACTCAAGAAACTGGAAATATTTTTTTAAGGAAAACTGATTTTATTTCTCTTCAATTAAAAAAAATTTCTTCCATATCCATGTTTACTAAAAATGTTTTAAAGAAGTTTTTTACTATTCTTATATGATTTTTTAAAGTCTTTTTTACCTATTTTTGACATTTAAAAAATGTTTTAAAAGAAATCTTCTTTTTATTTTCCAAATGAGTTACTTTTTGAATTTTTGAAAAAATGTGATATGAATGTTTTTTTTGACCAATTTTCCAAAATTTATCTTAAGGAAGTGATAATTTTTTATGTAGTACCACATTATATTGTATCTTATCAGGATATGAGGTTTACCTTGAAGTTATAGAGAAGTATTCAACAGGATCTGGATACAAAGTTGAGTTTCAGTACTACGTATCATCCCTAGACAGATGGTCACTCTGAGAGAACAATTCAAACCTTATAAGATATGTTGAGATCTTTTTCTATGGATTTAAAAAGTGGTTTGGATAAAATCCTTCCTCTATTTTATTTTTCCTACAATAATATCTTTCTATCGAGAATTTAGATAACTCCTTATGAATCCATCTATGGAAATAATTTTAGAACTCCAATATGCCAGGATTAATTTAGAGAGATATATCTATTGGGACATTATTTAATTGAGAAAATGGTAGAGAAATTTATATCCATTCAATAGCACATAAAGGTATCTCAAAGTTGATAGAAAATTTATGCTGAAGATTTTCATTATGATCTAGAATTTGAAGTTGGTGAGAAGGTGTTTTTATAAAATTATCCTTGGAATAAGATTATGAGATTTAGAAATAAGAGAAATTTATGTCCTAGGTATATTGTCCTTTTTAAGATTATTTCTCAAGTGGGGATGGTATCTTATCACTTGTATCTTCCAATAAACCTATCTCAAGTTCATGATGGGTTCCATGTATCCCTCCTGAGTAAGTATATACCTGATCTATCAGATATTCTGAACTTAGAGGTAATAATACTAGAACCTGATATTTATTATAAAGAATAGATGATAGAGATCTTGGATTATAGAGATAAATTAAAATGGAATAATTCTACTAACCTGGTGAAAGTTCTTTGGAGGAATTAGAAATTCAAAGAAGCTACTTGGTAACCCGAGGATGTAATAAAACAAAGATATCCTCTTTTATTTGTATCAGAGTGATGAATTTCGAGGGTGAATTTCATTTTAAGGGGGGTATAATATAACACCCATAGATTTTATGAAATATTTTTTTTCAAATAACTTTAATTTCCTCAATAGTTTGTGTTACACACAACGTCAAGTTTAAAGGAACCGTGATATACTATTAAAATATAATTTTTATATAAAAGTTATTAATTATCCATTGGATTAGAGGGTATGAATAGGATTAACTAAATTATGAAAATTTTATGGTTATATATATATATATATAATTAATTCATTATTATCAATAAATAAAAAAATCATTTGAAAATAAAAAAAATGTTTTTTCTGAAAAAAAAAACTATTTTTATAAGCGTAATGTGTTTCTATATTAAAATTTAAATTAATCACTATTGGTGAATGATTTTAATGAAATGTATATATATATATATTATATTCAATTAAATTTTTTAATATTCATCAAATATATTTACTATAAATGAGATAAGAATCAATCCACCTTTATACTTAAAAACTGTATTTTTCTAAAAGCGATTTTCATCAAAATTTATGAACTTATTTTAAAATTAATTTCTACCGCTTATCAGTATTTAATTTGATAAAATGTATTCCATATTTGGAATCAGGAAGTTAAAATTTTCTAAGTAGGCCCCTTTATTTTTTTCAATATGAATAGTAGTAGTGGTAAAATTTATCACCTCAATAAAGGGTAAACTTGGTTAATCTAATTTAAAACTAAGTGATAAGGATATAATTTTTCATCCTAATTCTTATTGGATGAATTTAATTTGACCATTATCACCTTATACTCAAAAATTATTTGTTTAATGGACACTTTTTCATGAAAATGACCTATATAATATTTAAAATAAAGAAAAAACAAAATGTCACTCTCTTACTTTTAATTATCGATTATGTTTTCATATAAGGGAAAAAGAAAGCAGTGAATGAATATAAATGGTAATTTTGTGAAAAATGAAATTATATTTTTTATGGTAATTTATTTATAATTTTTAGTGATTAAATAATTACCAAAATTGTGTGTACAATACTAATATAATATTTATTAAATTAATAGAAAAATAAAATAAATTATTTAAATAAATAAAAGTAATATAATTTGAGTCATTTATAGTGTTACATGAATATTTAAGATAAATATAAAATGTTAGTGATGTTTAAAAGGTTTATATTCAAATTTTAACTTTTTCTTTATGTCTTTCAAGTCAAATTAAATGAATACTGTCAAAATTGACATTAATGGTATTTATTAAAATAATATTTTATTAAATACCTAGCCTTTTGGAAGAATGTTTCTTGAGAATGACTACTCTAATTTAATCTTTTAAGAAATTCCAAATGTGCCCCTCACCTCAATTATAAAAGGGTGCCTCCTACCCTCACTCCATCACACCTTTTGAGCCTTATAGCTCGACCATACACTACAAAAATACCTTATAAACTTCTTTATCCACAACCTATAGATTTTTTTATTCCCAAAAGACCAACTCTATGTCCCTTAAGAGGAGATGTAAAGGAGTTATTTCAAAGAATAGGTAATCGCCTTAACCAGTCACATTATTTTTAGTTATTATTTTAAATACAATAAATCTATTATATTATTCATAAAATAATAAATTTAGTATCCTAAATACACTTAACTATTTTTATGGTTATGAAACCACCTTAATTTAACCTCTTTACATCTAATGGGAAGTGAAAGTATCGCTCATTCATACGTATAGCTTACCGTCTCCATTTAAGAATACAATTTATTTTCCACCACCATATTTCTTGGATGATTATTATAATGGGTTTAATATTTATATATGATGTTTATAACATAGTTATACTTTTTTATTAATAATATAATTTATAGCTTCTTACCTTCTAATCCATTGGGAAATGATAATGTTTCTCGTGTGTACGTGTGGACTGTCGCCTCCACGAAATGATGTGATTCATTTTTCATTTCCTTTTTACATAGATGGTAATAAGGATAGATTTAATGAATATATAAGATATATATGATATAATAATGATTATGTAAATATGAATTATTATTTACCTTTATTTTATTATATCTATCGAAAAGTGAAAACATCGTTCTGCATATGTCGGCCTACCATCTCCATGAATAGTGTAATTCATTTTTTTGTCTATATACTTTACAAATTATTCTAAATATGGTTATAATGGATATATATATATATATATATATTATATTTATATCATTATTAACATTATATATATTATGGAACCATGATGAAAGTATAAGGACTGGAAATACCAAACCAAAATTCTTATGATAAACAAAACAGTTAACACCTGAAAATGACGATTTTAATAAGGAATATTTGATAAATGGGTGTTTAAATGTTATAAGGGGTAATATATGATATTATAAGTATATAATTTATTCTTTTATAAAAGTATAATAAATTTAAATTTATAATATAGGAGTCTTGAGTGCTTTTGAAGTAATTCAAACTCGAGGTAAAGGGTTTTTGTCTCATTTTTGTTTCTGTGAGACACATGTCATATTCACCACTTGTTTCTTTTATGTGGTATATATACTTCACATGAATATATTTTATGATTCTTCTTATGAAATTTATGGGCATTTTCCTATAATTCGTCTTTATTTTATTTTATAAAAACCACTTTAAGGTTTAGTAGGAACCGCACATTTCAAAGTTTAAATATAGCAACATAGAGGATCCAAATTAAAATTTTTAAACAGACATCAACCAAATCCACATATTCAAAATTTAAAATAATACCTCAATCACAATACCACCAAACACCTCAATATTAGAGAGTTTCATGATCCACCTCCTTTATCGAGGTATGACACATCGAGTCGACAGTCATCCCAATCAGTGAATTGTCATCATCATCAACACACCAATGTCATCAACAATGCTAATGGCCACAACCAGAACCACTGTTGATGAACCTTCTCAACGGTAATTAAAAACTAGAACATCCACCAACTTCTCTGTCAAACCAAACTATTTGAAAAATAAACTCCTTCTAGAACAAAACAAAAGACCTTGAATCACACGCGTCAGCCAAAGTCACATTGCATGCCATCATCCTTATGAGACACCACCATCATAGTCACTACCCAATTACCACCGAATTTGATAGTCAGAACAAAATAAGACCTTATCAACCTTTTCATTGTCTTTCCACCATAGTTGACAAAAATATCCAACATCGTCATCCCATAGTTGGATTGGAAACCTCAATAGTGAACCACATCCAAAACCATAACCTTTTGAAGGGATAGAGCCAACGTAGTTCGATATGCCTTGAACCCCATAAACTGATCAAATATCACATCCAAAAACTTCCTCAATAATGAGTCAAAAACTTCTCTAAAACCTCCTATTCATACCTCCATCCTCCTCAATCCTTGAAACTAGAGTTGCATTACCACCAGACTCAAATAAGTAATAAATATCGAAGGAAACCTTTAGATCCACCAAACCATATCCATAAACCGCAATGTAAATTTTAAAAATAAGGAAATACTTGACTCTGATCCAATTATTTCTCAAACACATCAAACAAAAATGAGGACACCAACATTCTAATGATTATCACAATCAAATTAGGACCATCACAACTCATATTGAATCCAACACTGTATGTACTTCCTAGAAAATTGCTTAATGATCGAATGCACACCCCAAAGGCTCCTTTAAACCACCACAGTAGACTAACTGGGAGATAAGTGAAGGAATGGGAAGTTAGAGTAGTGTTTGAAGTGGACTAGGGCCTTAAGAAAGAAACTCATCCACGTATAGACCACCAACCCCAACTATCGAAGCCACTTCTGAGTGAAAAAAACACCTAAAACAATACCAAAGAAACAACTACCATGAAATAGGGCACTGAGAAAGGAAAAGACTGGATGTAAGCCGTGCTCCTGGGAAACCAATGCAACTCGACCCACACTTACCAAACCTCCTCGATAATACCTTTTCACTATACTATAATGGGGTCAGAAACACGAAAAATGGAAGGAAAGAGCATAAGAAGATCTGATGAGGGATTTAATAGGAATAATTACCACAAAAGGAGTCGAATAAGAGTGATAGAGTTTGGTAAAATAATAACAAAGGAGAGATAATGAGGGAAAATGGAAGGGAGAAGAGGGAAGGGAAAAAGGAATGAGGGAGGAAAGGGGGTAGGCCTTTGAGAGTGCTGAGAGAGAGAATCCACTCATAGTACTCCCCCTGATGTTAATGAACACCCCATTAAATATCCTTCTAATTTTATTTATCTCATGGGGATTATCATTCAAATATTACCCAAGCGATACGGATTTTATATTAGAATCTCATTGTTTATCAGGATTGTTTCTGATTATGTTTCTGATTATTATATCTTATAATCTACCTCTCAAGAAACTCATGAACTTTATTCTCCTATGGTTTTTTCTAGAAAATACATGTTTTTCTTTCATTTTTCTTCCCTTGATTACTCAGGAGACCAAAAATATGTTTTTAAGGAAAATTGACTCTATTTCTCTCTTCGATTGAAAAAAATATATTCCATATACATGTTTTCTAAAAAAATTAAAAAGGTTTTTAATATTCTAATATGATTGTTTAGAATCATTTTTACCCAGGTTTTAATTTTTAAAAAATGGTTTAAAATTAATCTTCTTGTCAACAAGGTACTTTTTCACTATTTATAAAAATGTGAAAGGAAGTTTTTCTTTTAACTTATATAGAATGAACAGAATTTTATACCATCATGAACACTAAATATTATAAAGCATCCTTTATAAGTTTCCAATGATATTTTCAAAGAAAATTATTTTTAAAATATTTTGGAAATTTTTAGTTTTATTAAATTGATTTTAAAAAAGGAAATTTTTCTTTCCTCACAATTTTTTTAATGGTATTACAATAGTATTTATATTCATCAAATAAAACAAATCTTGATTTTAATTATTATTTACTAGGAATATGATCCCAGGATATAATCCTTATTATTTACCTAGATGGTTTATGATTATGATGACAATATTTTAATTAAAATTTTTCCTTTATATGGTTTATTCTATGATTAATTGATGAAATTATTATGAAACCTATTTCTTTTCTATGATTCATGCGATGATGAAATGTTTATGAAACCATTTTATTATCATGGGTTATGATATGATGAATGTATTATGATATTGTGGCACATATCTGTATGATTTTAATTATGTGATGGGTGAGCCTGGAATTATATTTACCTCCAATGAATTGGTTAAAGATAGATATATCATGAGATAAATATGACTGGAATCGGGAGTGAACTAGTTCAGTAAGGAATTATGTCCACTATGATAGTCATGGGAGTGAACCATGAGTACTATGATGGTTTGGAGAGTGGACCCAATCCACTATTATAGTATTTGGAGTGAACCTTGACTACTATGATGTTTTGGGTAGTGAACCCAATCCACTATGATAGTATTTTCAATGATACTTGACTTCTAAGAAAAATATTTTCTATACTTTTTTGTATGCCAAAAATATAAGTCTTATACTGATGTTATGCTCTTATAGCTCATGTTCTTTGATTACTTTATGATTCATATCTTATGAAATGATAATATTTATTCCATGAATCATTTTTATGATCTTTGATATGAAAGTTATAGTTTTAAAATGTTAAGATCATGTTCTCATGCCCTTGTTCTCATATTATTTTTAAGAAGTCATTGTTATCTCCCTTGTTTACCCTTACTGAGCATCAAATCTTACTCTTTCTTAAGTTTACTTTAATAAGGTTATGAATAAAGGTATTAGTTATGATTTTTATAATAAGTTTTATAATTATGAAGAACTTAGTGATAGAATATGTCATTTATTTATGAACAAATTGTTTATGTATCAAAGTTTCCAAAGGCACTAGACTTATACAATTCTAGTGCGGGTCATTATATTATGTAATGAATATTAATCTATTAAGATGTGATATATATATATATATATGAAAATCTTGGGTCTCTATAAAATTTTCATGCCAAAAACATTGAAATTGTCTTTTAACAGGTCATAAGATCCATAAAAGGATGATAATTCATTCCTCCTATCACTAGATATTTAACAAAACCAAAATGGTCATCATAGGTTACCCAATATGGATAAATATTCATATGATGAAATAACACATTCACCTATTAAATTATAACAATAACACCCAAAGTTCAAATTAAACCGTTTTATAAGTAGTTGACCTTAAGACTCCTCCAAAATTAGTTTTACCAAATTCAAAACCCAAAAGTCTAGAAATAAGGTCACTAAATCTCCAAATTCACCTTAACATTAATCCCAAAACAACATAAAGTATCTCATGATGTCACACACCAAACACGTGAATACCATGATCATATATTCTCTTAAACCATGCTAATACTTTCCCAAAATAACCTGAATCACCATAAAACCTCAATGGAAATATAAATACTTCCAAAAATTAACTCTATAATTATTCCTTAAATTAAATAATAGACTATCAAATATATTCCATAAATCTAAAAATATAGTAAACTTCATAAAAGATAATATAAACCGCTTTGTCGTCAAATCACTAATCAATTCCAAGGTCATAAATACTATTTGATATAATTTAAAAATATTAATAATCTCTTTATCCCAACTAAACACTATTATCTCAACATTAAGAAAATTTTAAGGGTTAACTATCCCTCAATCATGTGTTTTCCAAAAATATCACCTTACTACTAAATAGTTTTTCTAGGTTATTAGTGAATTCAATATATGTTTGAAAATTCTTAAAGAAAAACTATTGTAGAAAAATCCTTAGATGATTCATGATTCTTTGACCATAATATCATTTATAAAACACTTATACAAAATAATTCATGAATCCCAATACACAAACACTTCAATACTTCCACTTCAAGGATTAACATGGCATATGCCCTTCCTTTGTCTAAGAGTTATCCCTTGGATTAGGGTATTGACTCGGATAATTCCCAATTTCCCCAAACATAAAACATTTAACTATAAATGGTACCTTAGAATATACTTTGTATCCCACCATTTAACTCTTCATTTTTCCTTAGCAATTTGATTTTTTATGCCATTATTTTTCATAAATAAAACATTTTCTCGTTCCTTTAATACATTTCCCTGGGTGCTTCTTCCAAAATTATCGACATGTATGAAGAAAAATATTATTTCCTCTATGTTCTTCATAAAAATATATTTTTATCTTATTTGGTTCATTCATAAAATTGACTATTTTTAGGATTTTAATCATATATCAAGATAGACGGTTAGGAATAGTCACAAGGTTTCACATTCCATCTTCCATTTCATTTGGTTTCTCATTAATACAATCAATCCATTATTCGTTAAATTTAGTATTAACATGATTCATTTTGGTTCCAACCATTGAATATATAAGGACCCAGCCTTATTACATACATAATCTTGAATTTATTCAAAAAAACACTTCCTTTTACATTGAGGATCTTTTCAAGTTTAGAGATTTAGATAATTGGGACATAATACATTCATAACATTACACATTATTATAGAGTGGATACCATAAAAACAGTTTCCATTTTTTTTTAATATAAAACATTAAAACTTAAACATGACTCCTTGACAATTATTCAACATTTAACATGGCTTCCATCTTTGTATTAATCATCCATTAACTTGTGAAAATCATTTAAAAACTTGGGATGAGCACAAAATCTCAGTAAGGGATGAAAAATAAGAAAAGATCACATTAGACCATGAATACTTGTAACGTATGAAATCATTTTCAAATACATAATTATCACCTATATATATATACTTACCTTGTGAAACATGAGATTTAAACAATACACAAGAACATAAGTATAACCATAAAGGTATATTGGGGCATTACTTACATAATGTTGTAACCATCACAGCTACCTTATAATTTTTAACCCTCGCGGCTACCTTACAATTTGTGTAACCATCGTAGTTACACTTGGAGTAACCATACAGTCGACCTCCAACTTACACATACCCAATGCATTGGATGGAAATATAGGTCCAACCCTTCATCATAAATAATTCCCAAGAACCAGAACATAATCATACAACATGAATAATAGTATAAAAACATTGCTTTTTAATTTTGTAAAACATAATTTTAAAAGAGGATTTTAAAAGGAAAATCCCCTTACATGAATCATATAATTGAAGAGAGACTTAATAGAGTGGATGGAATATGTATATACACTATAAATAGACATAATTCAACATAATATAAACAATACCCATCACACAAAAAAATTTAATACCACATAAAAAATGAAGTAGAGGGTTAACCCAAAGAATGGAAATCGGGTTAAGAATTCCCTTACCTCGGGCTTGACTTACTTCAAACTTGTTTAAACTTCCTCTTGATCTATTCTCCTTGAGATCCTTCTTAAGGGCTTTGGTTTTGGTCTTTTGGTGAGATAAGAAGCTCTAGGACATGGGGAAGATCCTTGGGAGGAGTATTTGGCATAACTTAGGTATGGCTCAAGGCTTGAGAGGTGTGGGAAGAAGAGGAGAGTGAGGGTGGTATTTATAGTAGAGGAGAGGGGGTATTTTTTTCATTATTTTAATCATTATTGTAATATTTCTCACAAGACTATGAATAGTCATAATTCATGTGACCCCAAATAGTAATAATGGAATGTGAGTTCGAACCAAGTGTCCTTACATCACTTATGATGTCATAAATAGTGTATTTTGCTGACAATTTGATTATACGGTATTTTATCGTATTTCATTATTCATCAAAAATTATTGAATTTTAGAAAATTCCCAAAAATTCACCCTTACCATTTTTCGACGTGTATAATTTAAAAATGAAGTCCATTTTTTGAAAATAATTTTCTAAATATTATTAATTTAATTTTTAAGTAAAAGCATACTTAATTCAAAAATTAATAATTCTAATTCTATAACTACTTCTATATCATAATGAAAAATTAACCAAGATGTTATTATCTTAAAACCTTAAGAAAATAAAATAATAATAAAATTTACTATTCATTAGGGTATGTTACTATTCACCAAAAAAACAAGTTGGTCTCAAAAGACTCCAAATAACATACTGAACACAATTGCAGATGACCATTTTTTGAAATTCAAAACATAAAAGAAATAAAATTATGATTAAAGGATACTTATAAATATCCACCTTAAACAAAATTTCAAGCATTTCAATTTATTTTTAGAAAACCTTGGGGTGTTACATTATCCCCACCTTCTATAAATTATGTCATCACAATTTTATTTACTTATTAAACAAGTGAGGTTACCTTTCCCTCATATCATTTTCAGACTCCCATGTTGTTTATTCAACCATGTGGTTTCTCCACAAAACCTTTACCTGGTGGATTACCTTATTCCGTAATACATGTTCCCTTTGATCAAGAATCTGAACTGATTTCTCTTCATCATAAAGGTTTTCTTCTAGCTGAACTGCTTCTAGGCTCAAGACATGCGATGAATCTAGCACATACTTTCTCAACATAGAAACATGAAAAACATTGTGTACCTGATACAAACTCAGAGGCAAAGCTACTTGTTATGCAATTGTTCCAACTTTCTCCAAGATTTCAAAAGGACCGATGAACCGTGGACTTAACTTCCCTTTCTTATCGAAATGCGTCACACTTTTCCAAGGAGAGATTTTAAGGAAAACATGGTCACCTACCTCAAGAGAGAAGTCTTTCCTTCTGTTATTTGTATAACTTTTCTGCCTGCTCTAAGCTATCCTCATGTGTTGCTGGATCATCCTCATTTTCTCAGCCACTTCTTCTACTAATTCTATCCCCATAAACTTTCTTTCACTGACTTCATCCCAAAACGCTGGAGTCTGACACCGCTTCTCATACAAGGCCTCAAAAGGTGTCATCTGAATACTGGAATGAAAACTATTATTATAAGAAAATTCAACTAAAGAAATATGTTGATCCCAACTTCCCTGATAGTCCATTGAATAAGCTCGAAGCATATCTTCTAAAGTTTGAATTGTTTGTTCTGACTGCCCATCTGATTGAGGATGAAAAGATGTATTGAAATTTAACTCTATGCCCAACGACTTCTGAAGTCCCTTCTAAAAGTTATAAGTAAACCTGGGATCTCGGTCGGATACAATGGAAATAGGAACTCCATGTAACCTGAAAATCTCCTTGAGGTACAATCGAGAAATCTGATCCAAAGTCATTGTATCTCGAATAGAAAGAAAATGTGAAGACTTTGTTAGTCGATCATTAATAACTCAAATAGCATTGTTACCTCGAGAAGTCCTTGGTAGTCCCACCACAAAGTCCATGGATACAATCTCCCATTTACACGCTGGCACTGGAAAAGGCTGAAGCATCCCCTTCGGTAACTGCCACTCTAATTTAACCTGTTGACATGTCAAACGTTTCATGGTAAAATCAGAAATATCTCTTTTCATTCCATCCCACCAATAATACTCTTTAATGTCTATGTACATCTTAGTACTTCCAGGATGAACTGAAAATGGAGAACTATGGGATTTACACAATAATTCTTTCTTCAACTAGGAATCACAAGGCACACACAACCTTTTACCAAATCTTAAAACACATTCTTTATCAAGGTTAATTTCTGGAAACTTACCCACTTTAACCAATTCTACCTTTTTCTATAGCTCACGGTCTTCCTTCTGTGGTCGCTTAATTCTGTCTGATAACGATGACTACACTAAAACCTGAAACAAAACAGATGTAGTCCCTACACCAACAACTTCTAATCCAAAATTCATCAAATCATTAATCAAGGGATCTTGTTTCAAACGTAACATGGTTAATGATGCATGATGTTTTCGACTCAAGGAATCTGCTACTTTGTTTTCTTTTCCAGGATGGTAATTAATCGTCCAATCATAATCCTTTATCAGTTCAAGCCATATTCTCTACCTCATGTTTAATTCCTTCTGAGTGAATATATACTTCAGACTTTTATGGTCAGTATATATTTGACATTTGGCTCTGTGTAAATGATGCCTCCAAATTTTCAAAGCAAAAACAACAGCTTCCAATTCCAAGTCATGGGTGGGATAATTTAACTCATGAGGTT
This sequence comes from Viscum album, assembly GCA_963277665.1. Classification (NCBI taxonomy): domain Eukaryota; kingdom Viridiplantae; phylum Streptophyta; class Magnoliopsida; order Santalales; family Viscaceae; genus Viscum; species Viscum album. The sequence goes on along the minus strand of OY728131.1, from coordinate 640,582,624 downwards.
TTAGTTGTCTTGAAGCATAAGAAATTACCTAATCATTCTACATCAAAACACAACCAAGTCCCTTCAACGAAGCATCACTGTAGACGATAAAATCACCATTTCGGGAAGCCAAGGCCAAAACTGGAACATTTACCAATCTATTCTTCAGTTCCTGAAAACAAACATCACATTCCTCTGTCCAAAAAAATTTAACACCTTTCCATGTTAACTTAGTTATCGGGCTAGATAACCGTGCAAAGTTCTTAACAAACCGTCTGTAATAACCTTCTAACCCAAGAAAACTATGAATTTCGATAACATTTGTGGGTCTTCTCCATTCATCAACTACTTTTGTTTTGGCAGGATCAACTGTTATTCCATCCTTATTTATAATGTTCCCAAGAAAAGAAATTTGTTACAACCAAAAATCACACTTTATAAATTTTCCATACAGTTTCTTTTCTTTTAAAGTTTTCAAAACAACCCTTAGATGTTTTTCATGCTCCTCTTTATTTTTATAAAATACCAGAATTTCATCAATAAATACAACCACAAACTTATCCAAGAACTCGTGAAATTCTCTATTCATAAGATTCATGAATACAGTAGGTGCATTAGTTAATCCAAATGGCATAACAACGAATTCATAATGCCCATATCTAGTACGAAAGGCTATTTTCGGGATTTCATCCTCCTTCACCTTCAGCTGATGGTATCCAGATCTCAAGTCAATCTTGGAAAAGTACTGAGCTCCCTGCAGCTGATCAAACAAGTCATTGATATAAGGCAAAGGATACTTGTTTTTAATAGTGATGTTATTAAAAGCTCTATAATCAATGCAAAGTCTCATGGAACCATCTTTCTTTTTAACAAACAAAACAGGAGCTCCCTATAGTGAAGTGCTAGGGCGAATGAAGCCTTTATCAAGAAAATCCTGCAACTTATTTTTCAATTCAAGAAGTTCTATTTTATCCATACAATATGGGGTTTTGAAATTGTCTTAGAATTAGGAACTAAGCCAATTGTGAATTCGACTTCCTGATCAGGTATGACACCAGGTAACTCATCGGAAAAAACATCAAGGTATTCATTTACCACTAGCACATCATTAATCTGAACAGTTCCCTTTTTTTCAACAAGATGAGCAAGATAACTTTCATTTCCATCTTTCAATAGTTTCTCAGCTTCTTGATATGTTATCAATTGTATGGGTTATTTCTTGTATACAAACTGAAAATCTCTCTGAAAAACAAATTCTTTAGTTCTACAGTCAATCGTAGCATGATAAACAGAAATCCAATCCATTACCAGAATAACATCAAACTCAACTAAGGGTAAAACAACAAGGTTTGTAGGTAAAGTCTTTCCACAGACCACAATGTAAAGATTCTTATAATTTCTCTTTGCTATAAAATTCCCCCCTTGTGTTTTAACAACAAGTTCGGGTCTCATTTGTTGAGGTGATATTTCCAATTTACCAGAAAATTTCTTAGAGATGAAGGAATGTGTAGACCCAGTATCAAACAAAACTTTAGAAAAATCTGAGTGAACAAACAAAGTACCTGATACAACTTCATTGGATGGCCCGACATCTACTGACGTAGTCGCAAAGTATCTCACTACACCTTTCTGCTTGTAGTCTGTCTTCTTTTCATCATTTGGATCTCTCTTTGGGTAGGCATTTGCATAATGACCCATCTCACCACATTTAAAACACTTTACAGTCTGCTTATCATGATTAGTCTTTGGATCATTTTCGTCATAATCTCGGGCCATATGTCCAAACTTACCACATTTAAAACACTTCCCAGTTTTTCTAATACATTCCCCAGGGTGATTCTTGCCACACTTTTCACAAACTGGAAATTGGATTTTCTTACCATCAGATTTCTTTGGTTGATTATTACCCATTTCTTGCCATCTAGACCTCTTATTCTCTTTGTTTCCAAAATGCACATGATCATCAGCAAACTCCATCTCTACCCTCTCAGCACATCGGACAAGTTTCTCATAACTTTTGAATTCACAGGAGGCCAACGCCCTTTGATACCTTGGCTTCAATCCTCAGTAAAAGCGGTTGATTTTGCTATCAAGATCCAGAATAAGATTTAGAGCATACCTCACCAGTCGGGTGAATTTCTCTTCATACACAGCCACTGAATCTTCCTCCTTCTGTTTCAATTAAAGGAATTTCTTCTCCATTCTAAGCAGCACCACCTTAGGAAAATATTTTTCAAGGAAAATACTTTTAAATTCATCCCACTCTAAGGCATCAAAATCCTCTCTACCCCTGATATTCCTTACCATTGACCACCACTGATCAGCTTCCCCTTCAAAATGATAAATGGAAAGACTTACATTTTGATTGTCTGAATATCCCATAACATCAAATATCTTTTCAAGGATTTTGATCCATCCTTCAGCTGTTACAGGGTCAGAAGATCCATTGAATGCAGGAGGATGTTGTCTCATAAAATGTTCCACTACTGTCATGTTTCATTGTGGTACCTCTGGTTGTTCTCTTGCATGGATGCCACCACCATTTATTGCCTGTGTTAGCTGATCCATTACTGTCACAAACTGCTCAGTTCCAATCCCTACCATTCTGGGATATAGTTCCAGAAGGATGTCATTTTGTCGGTGCCTCTCCTCTTCAGCACCCCTTTTCCTTCTGCGGACAACCATTCTGAACAAACATGTCTTAGATGAATTAACATGGTAATCTTTAAATTCTATAGCATTTGAAATTAAACATAGAGTGAAAATATTTTATGGTATTATATTAACATCACCCTAACCCCTAAAGTTATCTAAACCATCCTCAGATACCAACTATAAGGACCCGACCTTATTACATACATAATCTTAAATTTATTCAAGAAAACACTTATGTTTACATTGAGGATCTTTTCAAGTTTAGATCTTTAGAGAATTGGGACATAATAAATTCATAACATTACACATTATTACAGAGTGGATACCATAAAAACAGTTTCCATTTTTTTCAAAATATAAAACATTAAAATTTAAACATGACTCCTTGACAATTCTTCAACATTTAACATGGATTCCTTCTTTGTCGTAATCATCCATTAACCTATGAAAATCATTTAAAAACTTTGGATGAGCACAAAAGCTCAGTTGGGGATGAAAAAGAAGAAAAGAGCACATTAGACCATGAATACTTGTAACGTATGAAATCATTTTCAAATACATACTTATCACCTGTATATATATACTTACTTTTTGAAACATGAGATTTAAACAATACACAAGAACATAAGTATAACCATAAAGGTATCTTGGGGCATTAAATACATAATTTTGTAACCATCACAGCTAACTTATAATTTGTAACCCTCACGGCTACCTTACAATTTGTGTAACCATCGTAGTTACACTTGGAGTAACCATACGGCCGACCTCCAACTTACACATACTCAATGCATTGGAGGGAAATATAGGTCCCACCCTTCATCATATATAATTCCCAAGAACCATAACATAATCATACAACATGAATAATAGCATAAAAACATTTCTTTTGAATTTTGTAAAAAAAAAAATTAAAAGAGGATTTTAAAAGTAAAATCCCCTTACATGAATCATATAATTGAAGAGATACTTAATAGAGTGGATGGAATATGTATATACACTTTCAATAGGAATAATTCAACATAATATAAACAATACCCATCACACAAAAAAATTTAATACCACATAAAAAATGAATTATAAGGTTAACCCAAAGAATGGAAATAGGGTTAAGAATCCCCTTACCTCGGGCTTGACTTACTTCAAACTTGTTTAAACTTCCTCTTAATCTCTTCTCTTTGAGATCCTTCTTAAGGGATTTGGTTTTGGTCTTTTGGTGAGACCAGAAGCTCTAGGACATGGGGAAGAGCCTTGGGAGGAGTATTGGGCAGAACTTAGGTATGGATCAAGGCTTGAGAGGTGTGGGAAGAAGAGGGGAGTGAGGGTGGTATTTATAGTGGAGGAGAGAAGGTATTTTTTCATTATTTTAATCATTATTATAATATTTTTCACAAGACTATGAATAGTCTTGATTAATGTGACCCCAAATAGTAATAATGGCATGTGAGTTCGAACCAAGTGGCCTTACATCACTTATGATGTCATAAATTGTGTATTTTACTGATAATTTGATTATACGGTATTTTATCGTATTTCACTATTCATCGAAAATTCTTGAATTTCAGAAAATTCCAAAAAATTCACCCTTAAAATTTTTTGACATGTAGAATTCAAAAATAAAGTCCATTTTTTGAAAATAATTTTCTAAATATTATTAATTTAATTTTTAAATAAAAGCATACTTAATTCAAAAATTAATAATTCTAATTTTATAACTACTTCTATATCATAATGAAAAATTAACCAAGATGTTATTATATTAAAACCTTAAGAAAATAAAATAATAATAAAATTTATTATTCATTATGGTCATATTACTATTCATTAGGTTATGTTACTATTCACCAAAAAACAAGTTGGTCTCAAAAGACTCCAAATAACCTACCGAACACAATTGCAGATGACCATTTTTTGAAATTCAAAACATAAAAGAAATAAAATTATGCTTAAAGGATACTTATAAATATCTACCTTAAACAAATTTCAATCATTTCAATTTATTTTTAGAAAACCTTGGGGTGTTACAGAATAAAACCAAAAATCATAGTTTAATAAATAATAATCATACTGAGAAACCATATTATCATGAAAATAATTTAAAATAATTCTAAATTAGGACACTTTATTTTCAATCTATAACACCTTATGTTTAACCTAGGACATATATGGTCATAATCTATTCAAATTTATCATAATGGTTCATAAATAAAATTTTAATTAACCCAAGCATATCCCCTAGAAGTTTCTAGAAAGGAGTGTAGTCTTAAGCCTACTCATCATGCACCAGAGATGATCAATTTAATACTCAGTCCTCCCCTTTCAAGGTTGTTACCCCCAGATGCATCTATTTCATAGCCACATCCACTTGCTAGTATCCAAATATAGATTCATTTTCTAGTAAAACCACAATCCTTTCTTTACCATAACTTAGGATTTTATCCTGTACTTAGGATAATCTTAAGGGTTATTGTTAAAATTTAATCATAATAATTTACAAAAATAACTAAAACATACTCTGATACCAATTGAGACAACCAAAGAATTTCATAAAAAAATATTACATCATTTTAGATGAATATTCATTACCTATCATTATAATATCTAATAGAACCGTAGAGGTTTAGTGTCTTTAGAAACTTGGATACATCAAAAACTAGTTCATTAAAAAATCTACATTATCTCCCACTATGTTATTCACATATATTACCCTTCCTAGGAATAACATACATAAAACCATTATTCATATCTTGGAGGATTATGAACATAATAAAGGGTGAGAGTATAGTCTTAGTAAGGGTAAACATGGGAGATATCAGTCAATGATCATTTTTAAGTATAACATGATCATAAGACTTTTAGAACATTATAATAAAAATAGATTATCATGCCCAAGAATTTATAGATCATAATTATGATTCATGGAATAAATCTTGGTTATTTATAAGACATGAATCATAAGAGAATCAAAAATCATGATCCATGAGAATGTATTATAAGCATATGATCATGTCATAAAATTGTGGAATAAAGTGTGGAATAATAACAATCATAGAAATCCTATTTCAAGGATCACTTGAAATACCATCATAGTTTAGTGGAAATAAAGTCATTATGGAAAATCCTACTAATCTAATTACAACATTCTCTTAGGAGTAACTTAAACCTAGTTAACTCCTCCATCATTACCTAATGAACTAGAGGGATATATAATTTCAGGCCTAACCATTACATAATCATAATCCATTCATTTGTATTCCAAAATATCATAAAACAGTAATCATATCATCATAGAATAACCCATGTAAAATAAGTTGGTTTTGTAAATATCTTATTATCATAATCATAGAATCATTCAGTGCGGATTAATCAACACGTGGAAATAAAATGGGCTTCATGAGAATTTCCACATCATCTTAAACCATTTTGAGAAATAATATATATGGTATCATAATAATATATCCCAATTAGATCACAATAAACATCAAATTATTTTGACTTAGATGGAAAATTCCTTTAAAATAAAATTTAAAACATTTCTTTGAAAACATGGAAAATATCATTTTCTTTCGATATCTTTAATACTAAAAAATACGAGAATATTTAGAAAATTATTTTTTTTGAAAATAACCATGTAAATTTTTAAATTAATCCCTAAATCGGATAAATTTAATGATGGAAATAAAATATTCTCATGTCAAGTATGTTAAAAAACATTCTTTTCACACTTTGGTAAAAAGTTAAAAAGTGAATCATTCATAAAATTATATGAATATTCTATTTAAAATATTTTTTAAAATGTAAAAAAATAGTTAAAAATGAATTAAAATAATCATTGGATCATATAAATTAACTTCTGAAAAACATTTCCAACCACCCGGAAAAATGAGGTCGGTTTTCCTTAAAAACGTTCATTTTATTATCCTTGAGTATCAGAGAGAGGAGAATGAGAATAAAATATGAAAACTTTATAATTAACTAGAAGAGGAGAAAACATATGATATTTTAGAATATTTAAAGTATATAATTCCACCAAAGTAAATTTAAACATAAATGATCCCAATTAAAAGTGAGATTGAAGAATTAACCCTTACCGTATTGGAAAGTTTTGAATCATAAGACCCATGAGATAATAACATCATATGAAACTTTAAATATAATTAATATAATCATATTAATGGTATAAAATTTCAAATGGGTAGTTATTTACACTTCATAAAATAATATAAGTGCATAATAAAACATATGTCTTGAAGAAGATGATTTGAGATGATAAATCCTTACCACTTTGGTAACTTCAGAATCAAAACCCCTTGGATGAAATAATATCAATTATAATTTTAAATACCATGAATTAAGAAGGATAAATTATATAACATTTCAAATGGATGTTATATGCACATAAAAAACACAAATTCGTGTGTAACATCATACATGTCTCAAAGAAACAATATTGTGACAAAGAACCCTTACCTAGAGTCTCGTCCTGGTTCATATATGTTCAAAAATACTATATAATAAATATAGATTTATAATACATATATTCATAAACCATATTAATACTTATTATTCTAAAAAAATTAATTATAACATCTTATCACCTATTCATTTACAATCTTTCATCATCATCATCATTTTTGGTGTTAACTTCTTCGTTTTTTATGTATATTTTGGTTCAACGGTTATGGTATTTTCAATTTTATCATGGTTAAATCATCTTAAAAATATTAATCATGTCATATGTAACATTTTTAGTTATTATATAAACTTTTATAACCATTCATATAAATCAGTGATGAAAAATTAATTACATAACATCAAAGAGATAGTAGTCAGTACACATGCATGAGTGATGTTTCCACTTTTTGATGGATGGAATGAAAGAAAGGTAAATAATAATTCACATTTACATAATTAATATTATTTATAAAATATAATATATATTCTTTTTATTTATCCTTATTACCTTCCATGTAAATAGGAAATGAAAACTTAATCACATCACTTCGTGGGGGTGGTAGTTCACACATATGCACAAGTGACATTATCGTTTCCCAACGGATGGGAAGGTAATAATATAGATAAGATATTATAATTATAGAAGAATAATTATTTCAAATATATCATATATAAATATTAAATATATTATAATAACCAACCATGAAATATGGTGACATAAAATGAATCATATTGCTATGTGGAGGTGGCAGTCCACACGTACGCATATGTGATACTTTCATTTCCCATTTGATGTAAAGAAGGTTGAAAAGGGTTATTAAATAAATATAATAACATATCATAATAATAGAGATGCTTATTTTATTATATTTGAATAGTTTTGACATAATTTAAGGAGGTGGAAGAAGAAGTAAACTGAAAATTATCTTTTAATATGATTACCTCCTCTTTAAAGAACCTCATTGGGATATCACATTAAGGACCCTAGGGATAGTATTTTAAAAATTATATAACCTATATAATGTTTTTAAGTATTTTAAGAATAGATTTTGGTAGGGTTTTTTCAAGCTAAGTGGCTCAACAAGTGTGAGTAAAAGAGGATAGGTGGTGTCCTTATATAAGAGAGGAGAGGGGCACCATTGGAATTGCGTAAAGTATTAAATTAATATAATTAAATTTTAATATTAAAGTGTCTAAAAATTGATATTTTTCAAATTTGGGATGAATATAAGTTTAAATAATATCATTAAATAAAATTGGTATTGATTTAGATGATGATTTCACCCTTATCTCTTACTTGTAATCCTCCATTAACACTTTTGATGATTATTGTGATATCAAAGACATTTACACTTTAAGGGGTCAAGAAAGTTACTATAAAAGGAAAAATGACTCATAAGTGGAAAAAGGTTTAAATTATATATCATATCTGATTAAAATTTCCAAATATAATATTTTTATGAATTTTTAATTATTTCATAAAATATTGTTTTAGATAAAATACTATTAAAGTCATTTTCAGTACTATTCACATAATTGACTTTAAAAAATATCAATATAGTAATTTAGTTCAAATATAAACTTGTAAAAAATCACTAATACATTATATGTATCCAAAAAATTCATGTAATACCATAAATCACCCAAAAAATATTACTTCGTAATTTTTTTAAAAAAATTACTTAATTTTTCTACTGCTTAAACAAGCACTATGTCGATATTGCATAAGTATTTAAGGTAATTATTTAATCACTAAAAATTAAAAAAAACAACATGATAAAAAAATTCTTGAATATTTTAAATAACCATTTAGAAACAAACATAACCCCCTTTTATCCCTATGGAAAAATATTAGAGTTATAAAAACAAATAGAGTAACATTTTGGGTTTATTCTTTAATTAAAATAATATTAAATTCATTATCAAAGAAAAATGGCATCAAGTTTCTATATATTTGAATATTAGATGATAATAAAAAACTAAAATTGTCTAATAGAAATAAGTAATATGTTATATATATTTTTAAAGTCTTATCACATTATTTTTAACCTTAATTATTTACCCTTACTATGGTGAAAAATATTTACCACAATTACTATTCATAATGACTAAAAATAAAGTTGACCTATTTAATAAATTTGGAAATTTTTATTTAAAATATTTAATCAATTTTATAAAATTCAATCCCTATAAGGGGTAGAAATTTATTTTAAAATAAACCCAAAAACCCAATGAAAAATGGTTTTTCATAAAAAAAACTTTTTTAAGTATAAAAATGTTTTTATACAAAAATTAAGTATAATTTTGATTACAATTACATTAACTAGAAACAATTTAATCAAAATTAACTAATTAAATTTTAAAATCAATTCAAAAAAATGGGACTTTTAAATACTTGAAATAAAATGAAATTTTTCTATAAAATTGGTATTTTTTCACAATTCACTGAAAAATTAATCTTTTCAAAAAAATCTTAAAATTTCACCTTAAGATAATTTTTATGTTATTATTTTAAAAATAATATTATAATAGACTTAATCCTTCTATAATTTCCCTTTTTATGGTTCTAAAGCTCACAGTACTTAGAGAAATCCTAGAGAAGGTTTGGTGGAGTTTGGGAGATAGAATCTTGAAAAAGAAGAAGCTCATGACATGAACTATAAATTCATAATGTGATAGTTTAGTTCATAGACTGAATAGGAATTCATAGCCTAGGTTGAGAATTTCTCGGGGTGTGATTCACAATTTTTATTAATGGATGAGGAGTTAGATTTCTTGAATCTGTCTCTGAAAACTCATGACATGAATGTGTAGTTAACAATATGAATTAATTCTAGTTTTGGTGAATCTGGGTAATGAATTTTCCCATGGGTGTTAAATTCGGGAAATTCATGACATAAAGGACCCATTCGCACCATGAAATTATGTTTGGTATAATTCCTATAAATCCTTCCACACCGTCAGTTTCTCCCAAAACCTCTCATTCTCTCCCAACCCTAGACATCCAGAGGTGCTTCTTTAAGGTTTTTTTAATCTATTTTGAAATTGATCAATCCTCAGCTTCTATTTTTTTATATGTGGTGATCTGTGGTGATTTTTTTTTTCTTGTGATTTATTCTCAAATTGTTCTTGTTCCTCTCTTTCTATCTTTCCATGTTATGGCAGTTGACCTTCTTCATTCTTATAGTTTTATTTTTATGTTTGTCACTGTGGTTATGGCATGGAGTCCTCAGAGGCTTTAGATTCCTTATAGGAGAGGAGATCATAGGTTCATGTTGTTGTTCTATTCTATTTTCAGTAATGTTAAAATCATTGAGGTAGGGGATCTGTTGATTCTCTTATTATTTTATGTGAAATCATTAAGTAATCATACTTTATCTATTTTGGTGATGGTGGAATTAACATTAATAAATAATAAACTAGAATAATGAAAAGAAATGGTTTATAGTTGTAGTAATTGAATGTGTTTCCATCGTGATAATGGTTTTCCTTTTATTTTACTATATAGTGTGATATTTATATTTATGATTTGTTTATCATGTTTTTTATTTTATGGATTAGCATGTTTAATTTTATGAAAATGGTTAAATAACATAAATATCTTAATGATTGGTTATCTAAAGAATTAAAGAGGCAAGTTTATTAAATCTATTGATTCTTATAATTTGATGAAAATAAAATTATGCATGATGCATGTTTAATTGAATTGTTATTAAATATGTTATGGAATTTTATTAAGAACATGAAGATGGAAATTGATGTTATTAATAATAATAAAGAGGCATGTTAGTGGAATTGTTCTTCCTTAAATTTTTCTAAAACTGGAAGTTATGCTTTAGAGTATGTTTAAATAATTTATACCTTTTAATAGTTGATGCATTGGGTTACCCATAGTTGTAACCTAATATTAATGGATTGGTTAATACAAGATGGTAATAAAATTTAATGTTTGATAATGATAAATGTTTGGGACTTAGGACACTTGTTTTCATGTGAAGGCTAGATGCCTTATTTTTAGATCTGAGATTCCATGTTGTCTCTGCTTGTTTTTTGTTACTTTATGTGTTGCTCTAGATGTAATTCTTACTATGCAACATGATGTGACCTTGATATGGATGATGGTTGATGAGATAAGGGTGGGGGCCATGTTTGTGGTAGAAGTTGATGTTTATGATGGTGGGATGCATGGTGATAGTCATGGTGGTGTTGGGGATGGCAATGGGATTGATGGACTGGGTTGAAGCTAGGATTTCCCACTATTGTGATGGAAGTTGAATAATTTCTTGATAATGTTCTAATTTAAAGGATGGATATCCAAGTTTCTTTTTTACATGCATTCCTTTCTCTGCTGCTTAAGGTGTCTGGTTGTGCTTGTTTTATGCATCTCTTTTATGGTAGCTTAGGATGTTTCATAGGGTATTCGGAATTATGGAATGATAATGATTAATAAATGTTTTAACCCATGGGGTTAGTGCTTTAATGGAATGAAAATTTTTATAATCATGTAGAACCATGGAATCGGTTGGATTATACTTGGAGGGCAAGAACTTTAGTTGGTTATTAGTGAAATGTGAATGGAATAATGTTAATTAATGGCTAGTGAATTCATTAATGTAAAGTGAAATATTAAAAGGAAGTAATTAATTAAATTAATTCCTATTGAATTATTGTGTACTTATAAGATACTTAGTCCTTAGCAATGTAAGTTGGGTGTCTGAGAAACGATAGCTATAGTTGATCCTAAAACTAGGTTAATGCTCATATTGTGGTTATGAACTATATTATATCATATATATGATGAGATAGTTTTTATGCATAAATTTTAAAATTTTAATTGATTAATACCTTTGGTTTTTAATTGATAATGTTCATTTTTTAATTAATAATAATCAATTTTGGGTAATTTTTATATTTTATTGCATTTTTTGAAATAGAAATAAATATATGGAAAATATATGCTTTAAAATGTTTATATTTTTCTAAGTATTTTTTGTATTGGTCTAGGTAAAAAATTGGGCATCATGGATATCCCTCAACCAATGGACGAAAATCCACTTAGTAGCCCAATAAGGGTCATCGACCAAGATATCCATAGGGAAGTTCGACTATATCGTAGAGGATCATAGATAGGGAAAGGTGAGGGAATGAGCATAGGAGGGCACCAGTACATGGGAGGGAAGTTTGTGCGACAACGGGAGGAAGTCCTCATCAGTGTGGGGCAGCACTGACGACATCGGGGGTCCTTTTCCCCCATCCATCTTAACAACCATATAAGGGGATCAGTTTACTTAAATATCATATCCACCATAAATATTTTCTATATGGGATGTTCTATATTCCTTGGGTACTCTACACTTACAGAAACTGCGTCATCTCAGGCCCACTCACATTTCATCTCCCTCACAAAGAAACTGCACCTGAGTTGCACTGCAAGCCATCACCACTGCACCATGGTCCTCCATAGCTAAAGAAGAGAGATCCAGTCGCCACTTGATATTTTAGCTTCACTACGACGCAACTATTTGTATGCAGTGTAGTGACCTGTGGAGCCTAGACTAGTGAATGTGGTGTTGTTCCGTGGCCTTGCTGCTACATTGTATCCCTATTGGCTGGATATTAAAGAGAATGAGCTATATCGTAGATGAAGGGTTTTGTAATGGTCACATGTAGTTTTAAATGGGGGTGATGAAGTTGTGTTGTGGTCCCTTGTAGTTCAAAATGGTGGAGACGAAGTTTTGTCATGGTTGAACCTATAGTGTTATAGCCAGAGCTGAGTGAAATAAGGTTTTGGCATAGTAGATCACCAATGCATCAGGGATAGTTATGATAATTTGATGAATAAGAGTATATATGGAATAGGGTATCCACTACAATGTGGATGTGCTGATAATAGAAGAGTTGGGTATTTTAGGAAGAGGAGAGGTTGCAGGTGCAGTCAGTGGGATACATCGTGGCCATACAAGCCATACAACAAGAAGAGGAAATTGTGTTGTAAGGGTTTTCACCAACACTATATAGTTTAGAGATTCTAGAAATTTAAATATTGGATACCTTCATTCTATACACATTCTAGTGTCTGATCTTCGGGGGATAAAAGAATAAACGTGTGCACAAGGGACTCACCAAACAAATATAAGTTCAAATACTCCACAATGTAGAGAGGGAAGTTACAAATATAAAAGACATATATAGAATCTAAAATACCCCATATATCATGGATAATAATACTTATTCAAGGAATTTTTTAGCTGTGTCAAATAGTATAATTAAAATAGAGGGATAAGAAGAATTTAAAATTGAAAAACTGAGAGAATTTTCTATAAATAAGAGTTTGTTGTTGCTGTGAAAAAGGGACCCTAGGGACTGAGAACCCATATTTCCATAAAACTAGGGGAGGACTACTACTAGAGTAGGAAGATGACATAGGAGGAAGAGTAGAATAATTCTATCTAGCATTTGAATCAAGAGTTGAGGAGAAGTTTCATATTCAACCTTGATGTTTCATAGCCAGTGATTTATTTTCTATTTCTCTTTTTTATCTTATAATTTTGAGTTCCTATGTTGATTTTGAAATTAATACAAGTATATTTACATTATTTCGTGATATATTTATTTTAGATCTAATTTTCTATTGCCCCTTCCATAGTTATTAATTATTTTCATAATCATGAGAGTAGTTATGAGTAATAAGGAGTTTTCGGAGGGGATGAGTTTGATAAAAGGGATGAACACCTAAACCAATGAGTTCATCTTATAAATAGTGCCACTTTGACATTATCAAAACCATATCCTATAATTGTATAGTGAAAGTGATATAATTTATAGGATGAACCTCAATGTGGTATAGGGGAATATGAGAGAGAGTGTTGACCTTAACTATGCCTTCCATTTTAAGATTAAACATCATGAACCCAAATTGGTTCTAGGAAACCTTGAGAAAGAATCTGACTAGTTTAGGTAGTTTTAGTTGATGTTGAAGATAAAAACTAGTTACCCATATAATTCTCATGGATAATGAATTTGATCCATTCCATGAGTTAAGAAAAATCATCCCTGAATTCATTCTCCCCTATTTTCGCCCTAATTTTTATTTTTGAGTTAATATCATCACATCTCTCAAAGTATTTTCAGTAATTTTATTTTAGTAATAACTAAAATCATTGAAACTATTTATTTTTATAACCATTTTCCTCATGGTATCGACTTCTTACTTACCACTACTCTACTCTTTGTAGTTAATGTAATTTGGGATTTATAAATTTATAAATTTGATATGACTGGAAGATTTAACAATATATTATGGATGTGTCAAATTTCTAGCACCATTTCCATGGAGTAATCAGTTTACAAATTTATTAGTTAGACAAGTATCCCCCCCCACTTTTCTATTTTATGATTTTAAATTAGGTTCTTTAATTCTTATTTTCTTTTTTTATGCGCTGAGTATTTTTGGTTTGTGATATCATGAATAAACATGAAGGAACACATACAATTGGAGATTGAGCTACCAAAAAACTCACAACATATTGAATATTAGAAGAGGAAAATTCAACACCAAGTACAGGAGCATCAAGGAAACCCAAGATTACCACAACTATTCCCAAGTTTGGAATAGGCACTCCTCAGCATGGAGATTAAGTTCAAGGATGGATTGAAACTATTGGAGAGCATGACCAATGTGGATGAGGTATAAAAGGAGGATAATGAGGAAAAATAATAATTAATACTAAAAGAGGAGGATGAACTCTCCACTTCTGAAAATAAACATCAAGAGGAGGAGGAATATATCAGAGTTGTTGGGATTTTTAATGATACAATAAAGTTGTCAGAGGATGAATATCTAGGATTTGATGAAAAATAATCCCCCCCAACACCATTTGACATAGAGCATACCAAAGAAGAATAAAAAGAGGAATAATAGGGGTATTAGGTTTGGGAATACTTTGGTTTATTTATTATATGCTCACACTTTTCTAGATTCCGATTACCCCCTCATGTTGTCAAAAAAGAAGAAGAAGAAAGGGTGTGTGTTGCACATGAGTAGCTAAGTGAATAATTTTAAGAAGTGAAGCCACTAAAAGAGGTAAAATAGGAGTGGTACATAGTTTGGACAGACCATAAACTTCTATTCTGATCATTGGGGTTTTCCACCATTGATAACACTCCACCAAGTGAGAATCTAAGCATAAATAGGAGGAAAATTAGAAGAGGTACACTGGATACTGAACAAAGACAGAGTTGGTATAATATAAGATGATTGGATCTATACCCTATTCATATTACATTATATAATGAGTTAAGGTCAATCTTAATGTCATTAATAAAATTTATTTATGTGAGGAAACCTGTTTTTTTATCTTTTTCTTTATTACGACTGTAGTTTATAATCTAGGGCACCATCCCATAATTTTTTTGAACTTTAATTACATAAACCTTGAACTTCTACTATTTTTATTTCTATTTTAGATCCATGAATCACAATTAATTAAGGGAAAAATTAAGAATAGCTTCAAAGACAAATGGTAGTAATCTTTAAATTAGTTATTTATTTTCACTCCCCTATTTTTCATATTCTATTTTGAAAAATGCATGCCCACACTTAGATTAGTTATTTACTTTTGATAAATGACACTTATAATTTTTAAAAACCACATGATTTCATGTTGTAATTTTCAAATTAATATAATTAAATAATTAATATGGGGATATTAGATGATTATAGTGAAATATATGAATTTGAAATTCAATGAATCGTGTTTTTCCTTTTAGTCACATGTAGGTGAAAATTTCCTTCCATCATTCAAGATTTGAATTTCATAAATTCTTGTTGATTAATTTATTGTTTTTACACATGCCATTAGTGTTTGACTTAGATCATATGCTCCCATTCCTAAGAGGTTTCTAGACTAAATTTTTTCAATCATTCTTAGTTTATTTCTTGAGAGAACTTGGGATATGTTACCTACTAATATTTAAATTTGAGCTTTTCAAAATAATGATTATAAAAAATTCACTATGAATATGATTGAGGCATTTTATTGACTCAGCCACTATCCTTGAGACCCACCTTACATTAATCATACTTCTATCCCTTAGATACCATTAATTTCCTTTAATAGGAATGAGGCACAATACAATCCAACTATATCTATTACCTCCTTTGTTCTAATATTTTGTATGACTTTCAAAGTTCAAGTGTGAGGGATGTAACATCCCAAACCTGGTTCACTCATAAGTAACCAAATTCGGTTGTCCACATGGTCTTATGTGTACCTCCCCATACACCATAGGTTGTTTACTAGCAGTGAGGGTCTATGATGGTATAGTGGGGATTCTATACCCTCATGATCAGAGTGTAGTACAGTAGATTAATGAATAATAATAGCATAAACATAATAAATAATCAACAATGAAAGTAAAAAATCCAAATAAAATAAACAAATAGAATAAATATCTAGATTCATATATATAATGATAATAATATCATGATGTTGTACAAAAATAAATAGGCATACATAGCAACAATCATACAATATAGTACATGTACAACAAAAGAACAAAAGACTAAAAGTTATCTCTAAGAATCACAAGCCTAAGATCGATCTTGTAAACCCAAGATCTCATACCAAACTCAATAAATCATCCATGACTGGTCACTTTCCCTTGTCCCTACCTATATCCATGAAGTCCATTTGGGTACCAAATAGTGGCCCAAACAGAGTGTGATATATACTCAGTAGGCCACCACCAATAGTGTCTATAACAAAATCAACATGTGGTTAAAAACTATGATTGTGTGCTGGTATAACATGTAAATAAGATAGGGATATAAAAATGTTATTGGTATTATATAATAATGATTTATAGAGGTAACCACTAGCTTTGGCATTCTCAACATACATATAAAGTGTCAGAAATACATGGGTCAAGACCCAAGGTGAAAGACCAAGGCATCCTCCTAGAGACCATGGAAATCATCCAAGGTTAGCTCAGAATAATGTAGAACTACATGGGCTAATAACCTAGGTCCCATGTTCATGAATTCCTAATATCTAAAGATATAAATTTATGGGTCATATGTTCCATACCTTGATCCCCCTTCTTGATTCCATTATGGTAATCAAAGTTTGTGTCATTTCGATAAACAAAGTTGGTTCCATACTGATAATCAGAGTCGATACCATACCAAATTACCCATAATCATTGTTATATTTTGATTCCCAATATCAAGTAGGTAATATAAAAGATCATGAGGTAATTTTAGTGTTTATTCCCAAGTCCAATCATCCATATAAAAAGGTGCATTCCTAGAGATCATCCATATCTTTACAATGCCATCATTTATACCATCAATTTAACCAATTTGTTCACATTTGATTTTATGTCGAAGAGATAATCAACCCTTTAATATATCATTTAATTTACAAAAGGCTTCCACTAATAAGTGGAAATATCACACACACCTAAGGGGTGGTTTTATTTTAGGTCTAGATAATGAACCCACCATGGAGGTGGTTCAGGTTGAGGTTGACAACCTCCAACCAAGATAAAATTCTATGAGTGCTTCAAATTCAAGTTCAATAATTATTTTAAGACATTAATAAATTTATGGGGAAACATTTAGAAGGTCCATTGTGTGGCACAATAGTGATAATTTGTTAAACAACATGACTTTTAGGGAAACGGTATAGACCACCTAGCTTATGGTGTTAGAAAAACCCTCATCTGGTATCAGCTTCTGATTTAAGCTAGAACGGAATAAATCATCTAAATATACAAATACCATGAAAATAGAAAATATTATCTTATGAAGATATAGTGTCGATGATGGAAAGTTAAACCAATAAAGGAAGGAAAAGGAATGAAGTACTTATCATTAGATAACTGATATGATGAACGAAGGTCTGATCGGAGTCTAGATGAGGGAGAAACCTCAATTACTAGGAAGAATCCATGGGATAGCTCTCATAGGAGATGGTGGTGTTGTGTTTGGAGAGGAGGGAAAAAGAGTGTGAGAGTTAATAATAAATGATGGGTAAAAAATAAATTTCACCCAACTTTAAAGATGTTCACGGTTTGGACGTACAATTTTCCAAACCATGCGCTAACTACTTTTTGTCACTATCCAAGGGAGTCGGCCCCTCACACAGTTAGGCACATGGTTAGACTAACCATGCACATCCCATGAAAAAACCCCTCTAAAAATTTTCTAAAATTTCTTACATGGTCATGTGGCTTAGGGTGAGCAGTTGACAAACTATTCTACACCCTCTATGGCCCTCATAGTTGAGGTCCATGATTACCACTAACTATACACTAAGCATGCACCTCAGTTTTTTTTTTCAAAAACTGGGTATCCAGGCTCCGAAAAAGCCCTGAACACACCCATACACTTGATAAATCCTTTAAGAATTTTCATAAGGATAAAACTAAATATTAAAAGTTAAATTTAAAGGTTTTTTACCTTCGAGAAAAACTATGGTGTTACAGCCTCCCCACTTAAGACAACTCATCCCCAAGTTGTTATTCTGAGGGTGGAAAAGAATCGTCTGAAAACAACTTTGGTCACTAAGCATGCATATAGGACTCTCACTCTCAGGTCATATCCTGTATGTGGTCATGATTCCATAGAACCCATACCAGAGGAACTTTCCTTCCATGGAGAGTCTTCATGCACTGGTCCACAACACAAATAGGATGCTCCTTAAAGGATGAATCTACCGCCAACTCAATTTTGTATGGATAAAGAATGTGAGATGGGTCTGAATAGTAATGATGTAGTTAGGAAACATTGAAATATATCTTGCATGGCCCTATATCTCTAATGGAGTGCTATCCAATAAGCCACCAGTTTGACCCTCTCTAAATCCTCAAAAGTTCCAACAAAATGTGGGGACAAATTACCTTGATTCCTAAACCATCGATGCCCTAGTCCGTTTGAAATGTAAAAGATTACTTGATCCCTAGCCTTGAACTCTAGTGGTCATTGATGATAGTTGGTATAAAATTTATTCCAATACTGAGTTGTATCTAATCACTTCCTGATAAACTGAACCTTCTCCGAGGTCTCTTGAATGAAATGAGGTCCAAGTAGCGCTACCTCCCCTACCTCCAGTTGGCATAGAGATTAGCGGCATGGACTACCATGTAAATACTCATAAGGATCCATTTGTATTGTTTCCTAAAATTTGTTATTGTAAGTGAACCTAGATATAGGTATATGTTTTTTACAAGAACCCCCAAAATCAAGGATCTATGCTCTGAGCATGTCCTCTAACACTTGTATTCTCTTTTCAGACCACCCATCACTCTAAGGATAGTATGCTTTACTCAAAAGTACTTTTTTACCTAACGCCCTCTCCAATCCTTTCCATAACTAAGAAGTGAAACGAGCATCTCTATATGATACAATATTCTAAGTAACTCCATGAATTATTATAATCTCTTTGATATAGAGACTTCCAAGATAATCTACTAAAAAGTTATCCTTAATTGGTAAAAAGTGAGTGACCTTCATGTGTCTGTCGACGATCAGCCATACAACATTATTTCCTCAATGGGATCTTTGTATTCCATTCACAAGATCTATGGTGACATCATCCCATTTACACTATGGAATGGGAAATGAATATAAAATCTCTTCTAGTCCCTGGTATTCCACCTTCACCTGCTAATAGGTGTAAAATTGAGTAATAAATCTATCTATCTACCTTTTCATCCCCAGCTACCAATATTGGTGTCGTAAATCACAATAAATCTTAGTGAGACCAAGATATATTGATAAAGTATAGGTGTGATATTCTCATCCTAGATCCTCTCGCATATCTCCATGATCCCAGATGCATCCATGAATGTGCAATATATCATCCTTATCAACGATCCAAACTGGAGGTAGGTCCTCACCTAAAACACTCTCCCTTAGGACTAAACCTTTGGGATCTGAAAGTTTTCTCATATTCACTCTCTTCATAACTGAAGTGTCTGCTTCAAAAAATGTAATTATAGGTTGTATATGATTCTATTGGACCTCTAAGTGTATCTCATAAAATATGGCCATAATATTCCACTCACTACTGGCGTCATGAACTAAATATTTCTGAGTCCTCCGGCTCATAGCATTAGTTGCAACATTTCCTTTACCAGTCATATAGCCAAGATCAAAGTTGAATGATGTCACAACCCATCCCCCGAGGCCCGTACCGTGACTACCCCAAGCCCGCCTTCCATAGGCCAGGGGTTGGTGACTAGTACCGAATGGCGTATTCCCTAAAATGGGAAGGCATTGCCTTTAAACCTATACAGACACATGGTCCAAGAACACAACAAGAAGAAATTGTGAAGTAAACTGCTGTAGTAAAAGTGTACTGAAAGTAAAGGGGCCGGTATACAAGCCCAGATGTAAAAGTACAAATACAAATAAAAAATAAAAAATAGATAAAAGGTGAAAAGAAGCTCCTAGATCATCCCCACGATTCCTACCTGAAGGGTTTGTACAACTCATGATCAGTAGTCCTTGCATCGCGTCACACCAAATGATCCACCCCGGATCCCACCTGAAGGGTAGGTACAGCTCACGATCAGTAGTCCCTACGTCGTGTCACACCAAATGGTCCACCTCTGAGCACAATCTAGTCCTAGATCCCTCATCCTTGATAAATGTTGTACATCATCTACACAAGACACAACAAGGTGTGGGTGAAGCCCGTGCAGGGGTGAGTATAACGATACTCAGTAGGGACCCCGAGACCCTGTAGGTCTCCTAAATTTCCACAATGGAAAAACCACAAAGCAAGATATCAACTCTACTTAGGTCTATACCCATACATATACCTAAGTTATCAAGATATACTCATCTCATATATGAGGGAAGTATACCAC
Organism: Viscum album; assembly: GCA_963277665.1. Classification (NCBI taxonomy): domain Eukaryota; kingdom Viridiplantae; phylum Streptophyta; class Magnoliopsida; order Santalales; family Viscaceae; genus Viscum; species Viscum album. The sequence goes on along the minus strand of OY728131.1, from coordinate 640,561,657 downwards.
AAAGGTAACACCATAAAGGTAGAAGTACCACATAGGTAACACCACGAATATAGAAGTACCACACAGGTAAAATTACCACACAGGTATCACCACAAAGATAGTACCACTAAGGTAAAAGTACTACAAATGTATCACCATGAAGATAGTACCACGAAGGTAAAAGTACCACACAGGTATCACCACGAAGATAGTACCACGAAGGTAAAAGTACCACACAGGTATCACCACGAAGATATTACCACGAAGGTAAAAGTACCACACAAGTATCACCACGAAGATAATACCATGAAGGTAAAAGTACCATACAGGTATCACCACGAAGATATTACCACGAAGGTAAAAGTACCACACCGGTATCACCACGAAGATAGTACCACGAAGGTAAAAGTACTACACAGGTATCACCACGAAGATAGTACCACGAAGGTAAAAGTACCACACAGGTAAAGGAATCAGCTCACACTAGGTATACAACTCTGAGAAACAGGATTTTTTATTCCGACCCACACAGGATCGCTATGAAATTTTATAGCCATCCATAGGATTCTCTAGGGATAATAACAAGTAACATCCCTAGTCACAATGTTGAACACCTCGGATGTTGGATAACTCCTCCTCTATGGAGTACAGTGAGTCGGTCGTGTCACGCAGAGGTGATTCCCACTAACCTTGGACTGCTAAGGTACTCCTCTTGTCGAGTATCGTGGGTCTTCCACGTCACACAGAGGCACTCCCCATATTGGGTCTGTCGCGTCACATAGAGGCGCTCCCCCTCGTGACCTGCTGAGGTACCCTTCCTGTCGAGTACCGTGGGTCTGTCGCGTCACACATAGGTGCTCCCCACCTTGGGTCTACCACGTCACACAGAGGCACTCCCCACTGGGCCTGTCGAGTCACTCCGATTCGAAATGGTCAGCATTCGTCAAGTCTCGGCCAGTCGTAGGGATCCATACATAGCGCGCTTGGGAGAACTTCTACCCAATCCATCTATCATACCACAACCACCCCGAAGTCCCATGAAGAAGTATCTAAAAGGTTCTTCACTTCATAAGGGACCCAATGCAACATATGGAGCGTCAATAGGATGCTCGGTCTATAAGTTATTATTGTTTCTGCTCCAAGGGATTGATTGGATTCGGGGTCCGATCCAACCTGGCCATACTCCAACCTTATCCAAAACTCAATTAGAGTATACCAAAAGGACCGTATCGATCCAAGGATTCTATCACCATAGACGGTTCGTCAAACAGACACCCGGTTCTCAAGATATGTCCAGAAAGGCGTATCTGGGTCCTTAATGGGCTCGAGTCCGGTCCGACCCGGCCTGGGCCGTCTCGACCTGGTTGGGGTCGACCCAACCCGGTTATGGTCCGGCCCTGATGGGATGGGACTTGGTGGGCCCGGTCCACTAGACCGCGAATGGCGTGGCCCGCTGCGGCGCATCCCGCTGGGCGCGGCTTGGTGGTGGGGCCCACTGGAGCGGCCCACGGTGCGGCCCGTGGTTGGGTGGTCCACCATGTGGTGGGTCCTCCCTAGCCCCAACCTTGAGGGGAGGCTCCCCCCGGTATTCCAAACGGACCGATGGACGTTTGGTCACCCTACTGGCACGCGGGACCGCTCAGCGTGCCGCGGACGGTCGGAACGGTCGGCTGGTTCGCCTCCCAATGGTGTGGATGCGTGCCACTATCCACCTGCAGCTGGTCGGGTGTTGGTCGTGGTTTAACCTCCGCTACTGCCAAGTGGTCGCGACCTCCTGCTCTGGCGGTGCAGACGTGTGCCGCCGCTTTACCACGCAGTCGGCCGCCACCCTGCCCCACCGCGACCAACGGGATGCAGCCTCCTTCTCAACTGGCGGTGCAAACATGCGCTGCCCCACCTTCCTCGCGGTCAGTTGGGTGTCGGCTGCTGCTTTCTTCCGTGAGCCATTGCAACTTCATTCTAAGACCGAAAAATAAAACGATCACATATTCGCGATCCTTGGGTCAAGGGCTCTGTGTCCATATGTCGTGCTCAATAAAATATTGTGTTTCCAACATCATTAAATATTTGGTGTTGAAGAACGCATGAAGAATGCTCAGAAAATCAAAGATAAGAGGCAAGGTATATGCGCGGGATAATGTCCATGTTATTCTGGCTATATTTTTTGTGAAACCAGAATATAAAGAATCGATAAATAAATTCAAACATATTAAAACAAATCCCTACCTCAATTTTCCGATAGAGGTGGCGCGAGGAATAAGACGAAGTCGTTGAAGATTGACGTCGGCGTTCGTCACCCCCGCAAGACTCTCCAAGTTCATTCCTCATTCTTCAATTCCGGAAGTCGTTCTTCGTTGGAGGGTCTCCTTTTTTGGAGAAATTTCTTTCCAACTCTCCAAATCTCTCATCCTTTTCCAACGATTCTCTCGTGAGAGGTGTGGTTCCAAAATAAATAAGCTTAAGAAATAATTTAATTAGAGTTTTTACATTAATTAAATTAAGTTGGCACATTTAATTTCGGGGAGAAACCAAGAGTCAGCCCATAATAAAGAGGGATTTCAAGGGTCGGGTGGTCCTCACCACTAATTTTAAATGGGAGGTTTCAAGATCGGGTGGTCACTACCTCTAAACTCAAAAATGGTTGTTTCAAACAAAATAAAATAAAAGTTGTTTTATTTTATTTTATTTTATTTTTATTCTCCCACAAAAATCCAAAAAACCAACTTCTACCCTCGACCTACTGAGGTCGAGGTGAAGGTATCCTTAAGAGAATATCGGTTCTGCGAGTTCAACGGTGTTCTTGGATTTCAATTCCAAGTAACGGTTCAAAAGTTTCTAAACGCCGCTCGCGTGTTTACTGAACGTACCCAAAAAAAAGTTCAGAAAATTATTATCAGTCACCCTCGACCCGCGCCGGTCAAGGTTAGGATTTACCTAGGTGAAAAACACCCCAACGAACCCAATGGTACTCTCGGATTTCTAATCCAAGTTACAGTTTAAAAGTTATGAATTTTACAATAAAATAATTGTCACTTAATTATTTTATTTACACCCAAAAAACTAACTTTCACTGGTGGCCCATGCCGGCCAATTTTAGTATCTTCCTAAAGAAATTATATCCTCATGAGTTCAGCGGTGGTCTCAGATTTTTAATCTGAGTTACCTTTTTTGAGTTATAAGCATTTGAATAATAAAATAACTTTATTTAATTATTTTATTTACGGTTATTTCATTTTTGGGTTTTCTCACACGAGGCCCACACCGACTAAACCTAAGTCGTGCCTAGGGTAAACTCGCCATACTGAGTGCAAAGGTGCCCTCGGATTTCTAATTTAGGTAATCGTTAAAGAGTTATTCAACTTTTTCAGAAAAACCGCTTGGGTGCATTAATTAAAGCTTAACAAAATTTTGACAGTTCATTCTAGGCACTCTGGGCCTCGGAATTGTGCACCGTCAGATTTCATGGTCTCGAAATAATTCCATATAATTAAAAAAATTATACGGAAATTATGGGACATTAAAAATGACTATAGGAATTCAACACATATTCATTACCTCATATTTAAATCATGATATGTAAATATATACCTGAGGATTTTTTGGTAAATGTACACCACAAAATGCTCTCCCAGTAAGTAATTCCTCTAAAAACAAAAGGTATGAACCAAATTTGCTTTCTCAAGATTATACATTAGGTAATTCCTCTCATATATCCTCAATTGAAGAGACTCGTACGACATGACTCAATCTCCCTACAAAATAACTTATCCTAGTATAATGTTTGATGCATCACAATAAATAGTATAGATTTTTCCTGGCTCTAGCATAATCAGGATCAACACTAAAGTCAGACTCCCTTTCAAATCCTGAAAAAATTTCTTGCATGCTTAAGACCACATAAACTTCACATCCCCCTTTTTAGTCAAGTCCATGAGTGGTGCTTTTAGGTGTGAAAGTTATTGAATGAATCACCAATAATATTCAAACATCCCCAAGAAACTCCATATGTCAAAGACGTTCTTGGGATGCTTCCAGGAAAAAAAACTCTCATCTTCTCTAGGTCAACTGATACTCCTATCTTTGATATAATTTGACCCAAGAAGTGAACCTTATCAATACAAAAGTGGGATTTGGTGAGATTAATTAAAGACTAGTTCTCTCTCAGTGTATTCAATATGATCTCAATATATTTGGAATGATTGTATCGAGTGCGAGAATACACCAAGATATCATCCATGAATACTACCACAAATGAATCCACATATAGGTGGAAAACCTAATTCATTAGGTTCATAAAGACTACGGGAACATTCGTGAGACCGAATGGCATAGCAAGATACTCATAAAGGCCAAATATTCTATAAATGGCTATACGTGGTATATCAGAAGTCCTAAAACATACCTGATGATAGCCCAACCTCAAATAAATATTTGAGATAACCTAAGCTCCTCAGATATGATCAAAGAGGTCATCGATGTGAGGTTGTAGATACCAGTTCTTCATAGTAAGCTGATTCAACTTTTGTTAATCCATGAAAATCCTGGGAGTACTAACTATCTTTTTGGTGAAAAGGATAGGTGAACCCCATGAGGAAGTATCAGGTCATATGAAACCCTTAGCTTCCAAATCCTCTAGCTGTCTCTTGAGTTCCTAAAACTCTGTATTATCCATCATATAAGGAGGTATAGAGACTTATTCTACTCATAGAACTATCTCAATAGAAATATTTACCTCCCTCATGGGAGGTATCCAAGAAATGTTTTCAGGGGAGACGTCCCTAAAATAATCCACTACCAGAGAAAAAATATATTTTTCACATTCCCTTTTCATTCATAAAAAGGATAGAAATCTAGGATATCACCCCACCCATCCCACAATGCCCGGGTCAATCTCTAATGGATTGGATGTCCCATTCACCCTTATGCATATACTAACCACCATTAGGTCACTTTAAGTACACCCTTTGAAAATATAAATTAACATATTCATGGTAATGAACTAACCATTTAATTATAATAATGATGTCAAATCATTTCATCTTTAGAGGTCTCATAAGAAATGATAATTTTGAACCTCAAGGGTACACTCCTTAGATTGGTGTGCAATTTCTGACCGTACTCCCAACGGAATATAAATCATAATCACTCCACAAAAATACTAAATTTTTAGTTAAATAACCTTCATAATTTCCATATAAATAAAGAAGTGGGAAGCACATATATCAAATAAAATAGACACCAAGGTAGATGATACTAAAGTCATACCTTGAACCGTAAATGGACCTATGATTTGGTCCTCAGGTATCAAATGTGCTACATATATTTATCCCAATCCACGACCTTGATATACAACATGGATTCCCTGAGCAGGCCCACTCTACTGGTGTTGTGAATCTGGTGTCTAGTTCCCATATCCATGACTATCCCCTCATCCTAATCAATGTGTATCTCTTTAACTCTCCACCTGATGTGAAGCTATTGATCATACTCTATAACATAGAGTTAATGCAGATCCCCTATCAATGGCCACTGGAGAGAAAGTTCTGTAAAACCATTGTAGATGGCCCATTCTTTTATAGGCTTGGAACTCAACTAGGTCTCTCTCAAACTAAGGTTTCATGTTCCCATAACTCCCACACTGATGACAAAATGCATAATTAGTAGTATGTATAATCTGACTGGTATTTCCCCCAGAAGAGGTCTTGAAGTGATGCTTTCTGCCACCAGAAACTACACAACTCGGTTGAGAAGCTGGACCACTCTGATCTGTACCTCCATCTTCTCTCAGGTTATATTCATTAATAAGGTCCTAGTTTACTATTTCAAACATGATATTCAACCATAATATATTTGGCAAAGATTGAATAGGATTCATGATCCCATCCTCAAAGCGTCTTGCACTAGACAGCTCATCACCTATATAGGTAGTTTCAAAGCACTAAATCTCTGTAAAGTGATCAGAATAATCCATAACAAACATAGCACCCTATTCTAGTTTCAAAAAGTCTCTATCTCAATCATCCCTCAAAGTCTCATAGAAAAAGTATTCATAGAATCTATATTGGAAATCCCTCTAAATCATTTCCCAGTATTGATCTTCCTAGTTCAGGACATCCCACCAATGTTTGGTAGATCCACAAAGAATATACATCATGAACTTGAACCTCCTTTATGGAGTCATCTCCAGATTATCAAAAATGAATAAAATGGTATCAATCCATAACTCAGTAGCCTGGGGCCCACCCTCCCCTGAGAAAGTAGGGGGATACTACTATTGAAACTCCTACGTTAACTCTTCCAAAGAGGGGGCAGGTCGCATATTTCTCTATATCGATCATACTAGTCATATGAAACCCTATCAAAACAGATCATTGTAACCTAGATCAGGTTTTGTAGGTGGTTTTGCATGTGGAACTATAGGAGGCAACACTGGTAGCTCAGGGACCACCACCTCTGGAGCATGGTCATCACCACCTTCTTGATGCATGAATCGAAGACTTTATGGTAGAATAGATCTAAAAATATGAATCACGTGCCTTATATAAGGTTTAATAATGATAAATATTGAAGATATATATAAGAAAAAGACAAGTACAAGCCTTCTTATAAAAGATTCACACCCCTCTACATTCTCGTAAATCCAGGTCTAAGTGATGTATAAGACCATGGTGAAACACTAGAGATATTTCCTACTACCCACTACTAAGGTTGAGTCAGGGTCAAGTTCTCTATCCCACACTAAATTTCATAGTATATGGTGGGTCATTTTCAAGTTATAGGGGATAGCACCCTTTAAGTTTCAATTGGAATCACCATTTAATAGCAACCATATTTGAATTTATATTTGATAATCCTTGAATTTACACCATAGACTAGTTAGATGAAGTAACATTCTTAATTTATAGAAGTATATGCTTTATAAATTAAAATCGGTAGTTCATTTAATTATATCCATACCTTTACATCCAATAACATAATATAATAGGTCGTATAAGATGATTTTACTAGATGAATCATCATTCCCAATTTATATAGGTACATTCACTATTTAAATTACAATTTTCATTAATGTATTTGAAATAAACTAAAGTTTTAGTCAATGTATTCCTGGTTACATAGCTCAAACATGTGATAATTGGTTGGTTAAGGTTCCACCATTAAGCTGTATGAGGAAACACCATTTAGGTTGATGAAGACACGTTAATTGATCTAATTATTTTATCCCTTTATGAAACATTAGCATAATTTCAATATATAACTATAAAGCCACTAATAATATGCAGTAAGAAATGCATGCAATAAGTAAACATGGCATGGAATAATACATGACATATCATGTCATCAAGTTCCTATATTAATGCATGAGACACTACCTCCTTGCCATGTTAGGACAAGGATAAATGTAAAATCCATATCAATAATAATATGTGTCACATATCATGTGTGTCACCCAATGGTGAAATCAATACAACTATAATAAGAAAAATTCAGAATAACAATTCCCATCCAAGATAATTTTTCTTTTTACCTGTGCATGGGTTAGATACTTCTAAGCATAGTCTCATCACCAAATTCCAACACATTCTTATTCTACTGTCAACCAACCCAAAACAGCAAGACAAAATAAAAAATGATTTGATACCAATTTATAATAGATTATAGTTGTCCACATGGCATCAAGAGTGCCTCTATGTATGTAAGAGTCTATCGAATAGCAGCGAGGGTCTATGATGGTATAGTGGGGATACTATACCCTCATGAAAACAGAGTATCATGGTGTTATAATGAATAATAATAGTGGAAATATAATAAATAATCAAAATCGGAAATTCAACATCCATATATAATAAACACATAGAAAAAATATTAAAATTCATATATACAATGATGATGATGTCATGATTTTATACAAAAAGAAACATGCATACAATATAATACATGTACAACAAAAGAACAAAATACCAAAAGATATCTCCAAGCATCATGATCCTAGGCTCGGTCCTATGCACCCAAGATCCCATACCAAACTCAATCAAGAATCCATGGCCATACACTTTCCCTTTTCCCTTCCTACATCCATGATGTCTATTTAGGTACTAAAAAGTGTCCTAAACATGGTGTGATATGTACTCAGCAGTCCACTTCCAATGGTGTCTATAACAAATCCAGGTTATGTTTAAAACTATGATCGTGTGAAGGTATAACATATAAATAATATAATGTTATAAAAAGGTGATTTTCATTACATAAGAATAAAATATGTAGTTAACTACTATCTTTGGCATATGCCTCATACATATAAAGTATTAGAAATATATGGGTCAGGACCCATGGTGAAAGACCATGGTATCCTCAAGAATGAGGAACTCATCCAAGGTTAGCTTGGAATAATGTAGACCTACATGGACCAAGAACCTAGGTCCCATGGATATAGAATCCTAATATCCGAATATATAAATATAGGGTTTGTAGGTTTCATACCTTTATCCCCCTTCTCAGTGCCATACTGATAATCAAAGTCAGTGTTATACCGATAATCAAAGGCGATGCCATACTGATAATCAAATTTGGCGCCATACCGATAATCAAAGTCGGTTACATAGATAATTACCCATAATTGGTTACATATTGTGATTTCCAATGTCAACTAGGTAATATAAAAGGTCAATAGGTAATGTTAGTGTCCATTCCCAAGTGCAACCATCCATATAAAAAGGTAAAATCCTAGAGATCATCTGTCTATTTACAATGCCATCATTTACACCATCCATTTAACCACTTGTTCATATTTTATATTATTCCAAAAATATAATAAACCCTTTAATATATCATTTAATTTATAAATGGATTCCACTAATAGGTGACAAGCTCACACACACTTGAGGGGGTGGTTAAATTTTAGGGTTAGATAATGAACCCACCATGAAGGTGGTTCAGGTTGAGGTTGATAACCTCTAACTAAGGAAAGGTGCTATGAGGGATTAAAATTAAATTTCAATAATTAATTTAAGACATTACTCAATTTATGTGGAAACATTCAAAAGTTCTGACATGTGGCTCAATGATGATAATTTATTAAACAACATGAAATTTAGGGAAAAGGTATAAACCACATGCCTTATGGAATTAGACAAAACCACATCCAGTATTGGATTTCGATTTGAGCTAGAACGAAATAAATAGTATAAATATACAAATACCCTGAAAATAGGTTATATTATATTGCATGTATATGGTTATAAATATTGTGAGGTAAATTGAGAAAGGAAGGTAAAGGAATGAAGGACATACAGTTAGCTAACCAACGTGATGAATGATGGTCCAATTAGAGTATGGATGAGGAAGAAACATCAATGAAAAGTAAGAATCCATGAGAGAGATATCACAGAATATGGTGGTGTTGTGAGTGTAGAGTATGGAAAATAGGGTTAGGGTTAATAAAAAGGATGGTAAAAAGTAATTTTTCCCAAATTTAAATAGGTGCACGGTTTGGCAGCATGGTTTTCCAATTCGTGTGCCAATCATGCGCCAGCATTGTCCAAGGGATCCACCCAATCACATGGTTAAGTGCACGATTATACTAACCATGTGCAACCCATGAAAAACTCCTCTACAACATGTTTTCAATTTCCTACATATCCATGCATCCTAGGGTGCATGGTTTGACAAACCATGTGACACCCTCTATAGCCCACACAGTTGAGATGTATGGTTAGCACTAATCATGCACTAACTATGTTCCTCGGCTGTTTTTCCCAAAAACTGGGGCTTTAGGCTCTGAAAAAATCTTGAATTCACCTGTAACCTTTATCAAACCATTAGTCATTTCTATAAGTATAAAACTAAATATTAAAACTAAAATTTAAATCTTCCATATCTTAGATAAAAACTAGGGTGTTACAAGGTAAAATAATTTCATGGAAAAAGGGACATGCCATCTTTAAGGGAAAATGTTTTGGGTGTTTTATTGTGTTATGAGAGAAGGTACATGTCATCATTATTTGTATTCGTTTCTACCCATCTAGAAAAAAATATGAAAAGAACAAAAAATGGGTTGAGTTTTGGAGGGTCAAAAATCACCACCATTTGAAAAATTATTTTTATCATTTGGGGTTGGGAGATAGATATCAGAATTTTGATGGCTCAATTTTTGAATGATTGAGAAAAAAAAGAAGAATAATTGGGGGTATCTCATTATTTGTGCATTCATTTTTCATGTCCTTACTTGATATTGGGATGTGTGGGAGTTATCACATTTTGGAGAGGAGAATTTCATTGGAATTTAATTTGATTATCATGTATTATACTTTAGATATTAACCACCTTTTGAGCCTTGAATTTTATCTATCAATTTCCAAAAATCATTCAGCCTCATAATAATTTGATCCTTATTACAAATTCATCTTTATTTTTAGTGATTTGTGTCTCTACTAATTAGAGAAATTAGATCTTATTCAAGTTAATAAGTTTGGTGAATATACTCAAGGTATGAAAAAAACTTCACATTTATATTTTACCTTTATTGATTAGAGAAGAAAAAATTGGTGAGTTAGATCATTATTGGCATGTTAATAATGATTAATTAAGAATCTTGAATGAAATATAGAAGAGGATCTATCATTTTTCATGGGAAAATCAAATACATTGTGTCCAGTGAGGATTTGATTTCATTTTACTTGCATGACACTTGAAAATTATCTCTCACCCATTGATAATTATTTAGTTTTATTACATTTTTAATTTTGAATATTGGTATCATGGGGGTTTCCTTTTTAATTCATAGTGGAGATGCATGCTTTTGTAAAATAAATTTTTAAGTGTGGGGGATTTGATGATCTAGTTTTTATGCATAAATTTTAAAATTTTAATTCATTAATTCCACTGGTTTTTAATTGATAATTACCATTTTTTAATTAATAATAATAAATTTTGGGTAATTTTTATATTTTATGATATTTTAAAAAAAATAAGAAAATTCATGTTTTACTATGTTTATATTTTCTAATTATTTTTTTATTGGCCTAGGTAAAAAAAATTCTGACATGGCTAGCCCTCAACCAGAAGATAATAAGCCACTTAGTAGGCCAACAAGAGTCATTGTACAAGTTATCTATAGGGAAGGTAATCCATGTAGAAGAAGATTAAATATAGGGAAGGGTACAAGCATGGGTACAGGAGTGAACATGCACATAGGAGGATAGTCTATGCGGCAGTGGGAGGAAGGCCTCACTGACGTGGGGTGGAACTGGTAACGTTGAGGGTCATTTAACCCCCATTTATCTTAAAAACATATAAGGGAAGAATAATAATTAAATATAGGAGCTAGATCATAGATATTTTTGAAGTGGTATGTGCTTTATTTCCCAGGTTTTGTGCACTTATAGAAACGGCATCATCCCAAGGTTGCTCGCATGTTATCTCCCTCACAAAGAAGTAGCGCATGAGCTGTTCCACAAGCCTATGCCCATGCATTGTGGTCTTCCATGGCCAAAGAAAAGAACTCAGGTCACCATTAGAGATTTTATCTTTACTACATTGCAACCATATCTATTTGGCGTAGTGACCTAGGGAGTTCTAAATGGTGAAGATGGTGTTGTGTTGTGGTCGCACAGCTACATCCTATCCCTGTTGATCAGATATTAAAGATAAAAATTTATATCATGGATGAAGGGTTGTGTTGGGGTCCCCTATAGTTCAAAATGGGGAAGATTAATTTTATTCTTTGTTTAACCTATAGTGTCATGGATAAAGTTTAGATAAATGAGGTTGTGGCATAGTAGATCACCACTACACTGTTCCACAATTAAAGGAGAATGTTGAGAGAAAAGTTACAAATACAAAAGACACATATAGAATTAGAAATACCCCCTCTCCCTCATGGATAATAAGACTCATTCAAGGGATTTTTTTATTGAGTCAAAGAGGAGAATTAAAATAGAGGGAGACAAAAAAATTGAAATTGAAAAACTAAGAGAATTATCTATAAATAATATCTTGTTGCTGCTATAAAAAAGGGGTCCTAATAACTGAGAGTCCATATTTCAATATAGATAGTGGAGGAATACTTATAGATTAGGAAAATAATGTAGGAGGAAAATGGGATAATTTTATCTGGCATCTGAAGTGAGATTGGAGGAGAAGGGTCATATTCAAACTTGATTATGAATAGCTAGGAATTTATTTTCTATTTCTCTTTTTCATCCTATAATTCTGAATTACTAAATTGATTGAAAAATTAATTTATGTATGTTGTCATTATTTCATGACATATTTATTTTAGATCTAACTTTTGACTCCCCCTTCCTCAGTTCATAATTATTTTCATAATTTTGAGAGTAGATATGAGCCGCAAGGACCAATGGTAGTGGGTGAGTTTAATAAAAGGGGTGAACTCTTAAACCAATGATTTAATATTATAAATAGTATCACTTTGACATTATCAAAACCATATCCTCTAATTTTATGGTGAAAGTGATGGCTTATAGAGGATGAACCTCAATGTGGTAGCAAGGAGTGGGAGATCGAGAATCAAACTTAACTCTTCCTTCCATTTTATGATTTAACATCACAAGAATAAAATTTTTTATAGGGAACCTTGATAAAGGAGTTGGATGATTTAGGTATTTCTAGTTGATGTTGATAAGTAAAACTAGTTTCCCCAATAATTCTCAAGACTAATGAATCTAATCTATTTAATGAGTTAAGAAAAATCATCCCTGAATTCATTCTCCCCTATTTTTGTCCTAATTTTCATTTTTGAGTTAGTCCCATCACATCTCTCAAAGTATTTTAGGTAATTTTAATTTAATAATTCATGAAATCATTGAAACTATTGAGTTATATAACCTTTTTCCTCATGGGATCAACCCTACACTTACCACTAATATACTCTTTATATTTAGTGTAATTTTGGTTTTATAAATTTCAAAATTTGATATGAATGGAGGATTTAACAACATATTATGGGTGCATTGGTATGTTTTGTGATTTAATAAAATACCCTACCCATGTTGATAAGGTGACTGGATCCCAAGAGACTCTAGGAGGGTATTTTTCCTAATATCTAGGTTGGAAAGGAATAGATGGTTGACTACCCCATCTGGCCCATCTCTCTTATCCCGGTAGTATTATATACCGATATGCATAGTGGTTATCTTTACCCATATGCGTGTGTAGAGGGATTTAATGGTTTTTGGTTATTTCACACACATGTATCTATATATATAGTATCATATGGATTATTATAGGTATGATGTGTGTGTATTATGATGGATTAAGGTATAATACATGACATACATGCTATGGTGGCTCCCAAAAACTACTTGGTTACTATCTGAAGATGTGGAATGGGATGACATGATGATGTGATGCATGGTGTACATGGTATATTATGATAACATGATGTGATCCATGAGATTAATTTTTTTATACTTAGCCTAGGTGTCTTCAGGTTGACTTAATTTTGAAGAGAGATGCCTCAAGATGTGCGACATTGGGGAAAAACAACAAACCAGTAGGTAATTGGTAGCAGGGTACCTTCTTTTGATACTATATTATATGTTCAATTTTATGTGATACTTGGTGAGAGATATTCATGGTGAGGATATTAACTTATTATACCTGTTTAGGTAACTAGTTATCCTCACAATTTTTTTTTGGGGATTTAATATGATTTCTTTATCTTTTACATGAGAAGCTTTGGGGAGAATCCTACTGAGTATATGTGTTATTCTCACCCTATGTATATATATCTACTTTTTTAGGTCTACAGGAGTTGTTTGGTGATCAAGATAGACTTTACTAATTCATGGTTTGTTCATGAGTTTTTTGGGATTTTTTGGTTGTTGTTGAGGATTAAATTTTGATAATTTTAGTTTTATTTATATATGTTCAGTTGTATGGAATCACATGGATGTATTAGGGATATTTTATTTTTTATCTTGAGTAAGATTTTTATAGTGGTTTCTATCTTATCTCTCTCATTTATCCTATCTTAGAGGGTAATACCTACCATCTGTGAGTATGTTATATCCTTAGTGCTTATCGCCAACTCATGGCTTATTAGAGAAGGGATTCATACATCATTATATCTCTTCTCTCATTGTCAACTCAATAGGGGTACCTTTGGGGGAGGGGATTATTAAATAGTGGTATCAAAGGTTCAAGTTAAGGGATAGAATGGAGTTTGGAGGTAGGAACAGGAGAGAACTGTATGGTTAGTAGGGAAGCAGTGTCAGGTGAACTTAGTAATAAATGTAAATAAGGGATATTGGATTTTACATAGGCATTTAGGTCCCCTATTATCTGTTTCATAGACCTTTAAGTTTACTAATCCTAGATGGGTGATATTGGTTGTAGGGTAGAAACCTAGGAAATGATCATGCATCATTCTTCTTTTAACATTAGTTTGAAATGTGTAGACCTTGGTATTAGGTTGAACCTTGAATAAATAAATAATTAATTAATCTTAAATATTATATATTCCATATTTATGATTCCCTGGTAGTTTTTTATTTTATAATTATGGCTCCAGGTTGAAGTCCTCATCAGATTCATACTACAGATGTTCAGAGGGATGTGTCAGCAGATTATCATAGAGTAGAGGTGTAGAGACCCAAAGCTTGACGTACATATACATTACATTACTTTTGCGGAATATTTAATACATAAAAAAAACAGACACCAAAGGACCGTAATAGTTTAGTGTCTTTGGAAACTTGGAATATAAAATTCTAATCATGTTGAAAGATCTTTAACATCTCCCATAATGATCTTCCACTTTTTTTTCTTACCTAAAACCTTTATTTATATCCTGGGGAAAAGAAAAAATAAAAAGGGTGAGCTCAAATGCTCATTAAGGGTAAACATAGATAACATTTAACAATCCATAATCATTTGAATGCAAAAACTTTAACATAAAATCTAAACATCAAAATCTTGAGCAAAGACATAAATCTTGGAAGTATGTAAGGCATATATCATAAAGGAATATAAATCATGATAAAATAGCATGGGAATAAAACATGTGATGGTGGAAACCATTAAGCACATGATATGATTTCCATAGTAGCCAAGGCATTGCTGCCAAGACCATCTTAGTGGACAAAGTCCTTTTCTGAATCGAGTTCACTCCTCGTTCCAGTCCTGTATTACTGAACTGGATTAACTTACCGTTCCAGCCATGTCTATCTCATGAGATATAAATCTTTACCCAATGCATTGGAGGGAGATATAGGTCCCACCCATCTCATAATTAAATCATTCTTTCGTGTGCCACAAAATCATAAATCATACATCATAGCATAACCCATGTAATAGAATGGGATTCTTAAACATCATGCCATCATAACATAATCCATTTAAAAAAATGGATATCATTTCATCATAAGAATAATAAAACAATGTAAATAATGGAGACATTATACTTGAAACATAAACATATTAAATAATGTCATTTTAGATGGAAAATAGTTTTGATAAAACACTTGAAATGAATTCTTGAGGAAAATATCCTTTCTTCTTCAAAATCATTTTCTTTTCACAAAATGCCATGAAATTTTAAAAGAAAAGGGTTTTTTTGAAAATAATCATGAAATCTTGTAGAGGAAGCTTCATGAAAATGAGGTGTTATGAAACCATAAAAATCCTTTCATGTCGTATAAGTTAAAAAACATTATTCTCGTACTTTTGCCGGAAAAGTCAAAAAAGCACCTCGTAACGTAAACAAAAGAAAGATTCCTTACATACCATGTAGTAAAAGTAAAAAATGGGTAAAAAGTACTTTAAACGTACATGAAACAATTTTTAGAAAATAGGGACATGGATGATAAATATAACCCTAGTAAATACTTACGAATAAACAATCTCGGATAAAAATGAGATTGGAAAAGTTATCCATTACCTTAGGTCTGATATGCTTCGTACGTATCCGAACCTCCTGTATAATTATTTAAATAATGTCATTGACTTATTAAAGAATCATATTAATTGTTATGATATCATATATGGTTTACTTATGACTTTATATTACCCGTTATTTTGTAAATTCAATGTAAAAGCAGCGATTTGGGTAAAATCATTTCATTTATCGTACGTGTTTCGACTTGTTGTTCTTGATATTATTACTTATATACTGATTTAAATAATTCCAGAATGTAAAACATTATTTATATATAATATACATTCAGCATATACATATATATATGATAGATTGATAAATGGAATGAAATACACCGTTCATGGAGACGGTAGGTCGTACGTACGCATGAACGTTGTTTTCGTTTCCTTATTGAATTGAATGGAATTAAGTAGATGACATACATACATATATATATAAATAAATCCAGTATCATTTTTATTTCATATATTTCATTATTATTAATTATATATACTTTATAATCATTCATGAATGGTTAACATGGAGAATGAATCTCATCGCGTCGTGGAGACGGTAGTCCGTACGTACGCACAAGCGATGATATCATTCTCATGATCGTGGAATTATATTTAAGTGTATGTATAATATTTCAGAATCAATATAAATTTACAATAATAATATATAGTTATTTATTTAAACCATTATACCCATCCAAGTAAGGTGGTGGTCGAAAACAGATTACACCACGGCGTGGAGACGGTATTCCGTACGTACGCACGCGCGGTGATTTCATTTTCCGTAGTATGGATAGAAGGTGAAATAAGATTGTTTCATATTTATAATAACATATAATTATATAAGTAATACTAATTTTATTACTTTATAATGATACAACTAAAGAAGAATAAGTATAAGAAGAAAGAAACTTGAGAAAATCGGAAGAAGAGATTACCTCTTCTTCGACGCACCTCCTTTAAGCTTCTTCTTAAGGAAGTAGACTTGGTCTTTTGAGAAGACAAAAACATCCAGAATCTTTATAGGGAAGTGGAGAAGAGAAATGGGCAGTGGTTGTCCGAGCTTCAAGGCTCAAAAGGGTGTTAAGAGAAGAGGGAAGGGGTGCCCTTTTTATAAGGGAGGAGAGGGGCACCTTTGGAAAACTTAAAATATTATTTTATAATAAAGTCATATTCTGTTTTTAATAGCTCCAAATTGATTTATTTCTAAGATAAGGTAGGGATGGGTCAAAATCCTCTCAACCAATAGATTTTAGACAGGTTTGGGTCATTATATTAACCTTATCTCTTAGTTTTAACTCTTAGTTAATTAGATTGACATTTACCATGTCACTTTGTATTTTTATATTATATAGTTAATAAACTAACCATATACATCCAAGCGACCCCCAAGTGGTCCATTAATGATACACCTATCATTATATAAGTATATTGGTCGAAACTTAGATTTTTAGTAATATAATAACAATTAATAAGATAATATTTGTTTTAAAAACTATTTTATATCAATTTTGACACTATTTGGTAATGGATTTTTGTGAAAATCATAACAGCATGATTAGTTCGAACAAAGTTAAAGTTAATTAATTCAATAATAACATGTCATATTAACCTATAAAATTAGTTTAATTCATAAAAAGTCTCAAATTACATTTATTTGGGTATTTATAACATCAATTATTTTAATATTTCATTATTTAGGTAATTACTGCATCACCATTGTGTCATAAATAACTTAGATTATTTAATGTCTAAAAATTATAAATAAAATAAAATTAGGTAGGAAATATTTTTAGCTTTCTAATGAATATTTATAGTCGAATTTATCTTATGTATAACCCTATATTAAAAATGATTTAGTTATTAAACTTTGATTTTAACTATTTTAACTCTTCTTTAAATAAAATAATATTAAATGTCCTAATCTAATCCAAGTGGACCTAAATGGTCATATTTTATTCCTAAGGTTGTTTTTGGTTGAATTAAACTTATCCAATAGAATTAGGACATGTGTTAGGGTAATAATAATATCATTTTTACCCTTAATTACCCAATTTACATTTAACCGTGGTAAATAAAAGTAAAAAGTTACTATTCACCAAAAATTATTTTCATCTCATTGAACCACATTTTAGTCCTTGATATTAACTGTGTCTCTCAGATTTTCGAAATTCCACTCACAGAAGCGGTAAAATTAAGTTTTATGTGAATTTCCAAATTCTCCTAGGAGGTGGGTAAAAGACGGTGAAAAGTTCAATAAAATTTTTATATATCTAAAATTATTATAAAATAACTCCAATGAATTACATTAAACTTAAATAGATATTATGTATCAATTTTTACCTAAAATAAATTTAAATAAAATAAATAATTATTTAAATAAAAAGTCGGTTTTTAAATAGTAACCCAATGTTTTCACTATTCATCAAAAATTGAAAGTTTTCATAAAAATACCAAAAATTCACCCGAGGAAAATTTCGATATTCCGAATCCAAAAATGAAGTCCATTTTGAAAGATAAAATTTATAAAATTTCAAAAAGTGGGTATTACTATTCATAACGGCTAGTTCATAATAATATTATAATAATATCTTGTTTAGTGAAACTCGGTATTGCGTACTACACACGCTATCGAGGAAGGTCTTGATTGCGTGTAATGCAAGCCAAGTCAGGGTTGCGTGTAGTGAAAGCTTTGTTTGGTGTTGCATATAACATAATCAAAACTTATTTCATTTATACATTAAACAAAATCTATACTTAATGTTGCGTAGAATAGTTTCTACAAAACAAACTTGAAATTGTGTGTAACACGAGCCAAGAATAGTGTTGCGTATACTGCAAGCTAATACGGTGTTGCGTATAGTACAAGCTAATCTTGGTGTAGTGTATAATAGAACACATCAAAGAAATTAAAAATAATATATCTCATAAAATCTCGGGTTGTTACAAGAGGTCGACAACGAAGAAATATGGAATACACTCAAACAGTTTCAGTAAAAAAAATTCAAAAGTATGAGGGATCTGTCTTAGACTCTGTGATGGAGGAACGGTTATAGTAGGAGGAAATATCCTTCATTTTGATCTATGATTGGAAGGATCATTTGTTTTTTTTGGTGGTGATGATGTTGCATGAAGTAGTGAGGTAGTGGTGGTTCTTGTTCCTCAGGGATCGTGAGGAGTCAGTTATCTCATGGAAGAATTTCTGAGACCAGTTCTAAGTAGAATTTATTTCTTCGACCATAAAGTTTTCTAGTCTCCAAGATATTCTTACCCTTCGATGGAGGAGTTCAAGTGTGCAGGAGTTTGGGATCCATTTTTGGACCCTTATTCATTTTGCTTTGGACCTATTAACATATGATGAGGACAGGGTAAGGAATTTTTAAGAGGACGTGAATCCAAAGATTCAGAACCAAGTCACCTCATTTATATTGTCGAAATATCTCAAGATACTACCAATATCAGAGGTTATTGAGAGGATATAATCCAAAAAATATATCATCATGAGAGGGGAGTTTTCAGGATTCCTCACATAGAAGATATATGGTATTGGTTTCCTATTTTCTTGGGCAAAATAGATTTTGGATTTCCAAGGGTATGTCTTAGCCCTTATCATCTCAGTTCTTTGGGTGTGGCATCCCTCAATCCCCTGCTAAGGGATCTGATGTATGTCTTTATATAGATGTCAAGGTTATCAGTGGTGAGAGTCTCTGGAATTTCTGAGCAGGCAACATCCATAAGATGTTCCAACTCATGTTCCTTAGTTGAGGCAGTTTTAACTGAATCCGAATTAGGGTGCTTCATCTTTGGATCAATAGAGAGAATATGGGGAAAGTAGAGGATAACCCATAGATCCTCCTTTCCCTTAAATAGTAGAGCATGACCATGGTGGTGGTATCCATCAGGGTCAAAGAGGCTATGGATCATGTCTTGTTCATCTATGTGCTTTGGATTTGATAGATCTATGTGATCTATACATCATTCTAAGTACCCTTTTCTTGTTTTATACTTAGTTTTATTCATTTTTTGATTCAATAGATACACACTCCTTCATATCACCTAATTTATTTCATGCTTTGGGACTTGAGGTGGAGTGGATTCTAATTCCCTTAGATGTAAATATGCCAGTTAGAGGTTGAGATTATCTATACAAAGTATGTAGAGACTGTGATCTAGTCTTGGGGTAGCACCACTATTGGTGAGACTTCATATGTTTACAGATACATCCATACAATAATATCCTCAGCATGGAATTTCTATGTTTAGTGTAGGTTATTGTAGATTACTTTAGAAGTCAGATCTTGTTCTATGATTTTGATGGAGAGCCTGTAGTTTTTTTTGGGTGAGTGAGAACCTTGAATGGGTCAGAGGCATGTTTCTTCCTTATCTTCCTTAATGGATGAGATGATTTTGAGTTCATCAAATGTTCAGTTGATGGTGTTTACCAAGGTTGTAGAATAGTACTATGATGTCTAACCTGAGGAGGCTATGGTGTTACCCCCTCAATGGGAGATCAAGTTTGGGATATAGCTACAACTAGGTTCTTCTGCAATCTTAATGTCTCTATATAGATGGAACCTTCTGATTTTTAAGAGACACAGGTATAGATCGATGATCTTTTACAGTGAGGTTTTGTTTAGCTGAGTGTGTCCTTAGCGTGCTCTAGTTATGTTTGTGAAGAAGGCTAATGGTAGTCTATGTATATATTATCATCACTTGAATTAGGTGACAATGAGGAATTGATATCCTCTTCTATAGATTGGTGATTTATTCAATCATATGAAAGGATCTAGTTGGTTCTTGAATATATATCTATGGTTGGGATATCATCATATGTGGGTAAAGTATGAGGATATAATAAATACTATTTTTCGATGTCATTTTATGGATTAATTTTTTTTTGTGATGTCATTTAGTGTGATGAAATATCTGGCTATTTTTATGGGTTTGATGAAAACAGTGTTCAAATATTTCCTAAATCGGTTCATGATGGTTTTTATCGATGACATCCTTATGTACTCTGCGTCTAAAGAGGAGTACGTAAAGAATCTATGTACCATTTTGATACTTCATCATCATCATCAATTATTCAAGAATCTATCAAAGTGTGAGTTCTAGGATTGTGAAGTTTGTTTCTTGAGTTATATCATGTAATGGTAAGGTGTGTTTTTGGATCCTTTGAAGATCAAGGAAATAATTTCTTAGGCATCCCCCAAGATAGTTATAGAGGTGCAGAGTTTTCTTGGTCTTACAGGCTATTATAAGAGGTTTATAGCTGATTTATCTCAAGTTGTGACTCCTCTAATAACCTTTAATAGAAAGGATTGTGTGCTCTTATGGACTTATTAGTGTCATCCATCTTTCGAGTACCTAAAGGAGAATTTGGTTAGTTATTTGGTTCTTCATTTTATAGAAGAGGGAGTTCAGTTCAAGGTTTTATGTTATGTTTTACATCTTGGTTTGGGATATGTTATGATGTAGAAGATATTAGTTGTTTATTATGGGTCTCAGTAGTTACATCCTCGTGAGAATATCTATATCACCCATGATCTTGAGTTGGAAGAAAACATGTTTTCCTTGAATTTGTGGTGACATTACCTCGATGGCGAGCGGTTTTTGGTTTTTACCAATCATAAGAGACTGAAGTATGTATTCAGTATGACCTAAACTTGAGACAGTGATAGTGTATGGAATTCGTATAGGATTAAAACTTTGTGATTTCATATACACTATACAATGGTAATGTTGTAGCTGATGCACTGAGCAAGAAGTCACTTAGTGATATTGTGCATGAATCTAGATATTTATGGATACCGATTGAAAAGACCTCAATGATGCTTCTTGATATGAGAGAGGTTGGTGGAATAGGTTAACTTTTTCATATGATGGTGTAGTCATCTTTGGTGTAGTAGGTGAAGGAGACCCAGCTGGGGAATTCTGAGGTGAAGGTCTAGAGATACTGAGTTTCCTTTGGTGATGTCCCTGATGGTTGGTCTGAGGATGAGCAACACCAGGTGTTGTTCTTGGGGAGGCTTTTTGTTTCTTTAGTGCTGCATGAAGTGATTCTCTATGATTTCCATGGATCTCCCTTGGCTATATATCTTGGTGTTAAAAATATGTACCAAGCTCTAAGAGGTTAATTTTTTTGGCCTCATTTGAAGCATTTACTTATAGATTTTGTGACTCGATGTTTGGTCTACCAGAAGGTGAAGGCTGAGAACCATGTTCCTTGTGGTTTTCTCCAGCCATTGTATGTTACTCACAAAAAGTGGGAGTACATCTCTATAGACTTAGTTAATATTTTACATCGATCTCATGGAGTCTTGGATGTTATATGGGTGATAGTGGACCATTTGACCATTCTTAGCAATCAAGGAGTCAAGCTCAGTTGAGGTTTTATTGAAGTAGTTCCTAAAAGAGGTGGTGAGACTCCATGGAGTCCCAAGGGTGATAATATTAGATTGTGATATTTATTTTACCTATAGGGTGTGGATAGGTCTCCCAAATTATTTTGTCTCTCAGTTATGTCTTATCACTACTTTTCATCTACAGATGTATGGTCAAACAAAGTATACTATCCAGACTCATGAATAATTTTTTCGTGCTTGTGTCTTAGATTTTATAGGTTCTTGGATGAGGCACATTCCTTAGTTTGAGTTTTATTACAATAATATTTTTCACTCCATCATTGGTATGAAATTGTTTGAATCTTTTTATGATCAAACTTTCCATTCTCCATTATGCTGGACTAGGGTTGAGAGAGTCAGTAATTCCCAGGCTGGAACTAGTGTAGATTATAATAGAGTTGGTTCAAGTGATTATCAAGAGGATGAAATCAGTGAAGGATCATCATAAGTCCTATGTTGATCATAGGAGGATAAATCTAGAGTTCTATGTTGTAGACTATACATTCCTGAAGGTGTATCCTCTTTGTGTGCAGTGAAGGTTTAGTCATGGGAGTAAACTTTATCCCCATTTTCTTAGGTCTTTTGAGGTGATAACTCATGTTGGGGTTATTGAGCATCGAATATCACTTCCATTTTGGATGATATGGATACATGATGTCTTGCATGTGTCACAGCTTTTTTGTTATGTTCATGATGACTCTCATTTCATTTATTGGGGTGATGTCAACTTTGATGATGATTTGACCTTTGATAAGTGACTTGTGGAGATCTAGGATTTCAAGGAGAAGGTGTTTCATGGGTGTTATTTTCCATTAGATCATGTCCTTTGGTGGTATGGTGGCATGGAGGATAGTACCTGGGAACATGAGTTATAGGTGTGTGCTCAGTTTCTCGAGTTGTTTAATGTTTAGATCTTCTTTTTCTACAATGCTTGTTTTGTTGTTATTAACCTTTATCAGGTTTATGAGGTAGTTTTCTCTTCTATGATTCCTTGTTTGTGTCTTTTATCTTATTTTAAATGTATCTCCCCTAGAGAGTGTTTAGGATCTGGTTGTTGGTGTTATGTATTTTTTTCACTTTGTTCCTCTGAGTGAGGTGATTGAGCTCCTATGATAGGGAGATTATTGAGAGGTAACTCACAAGGTGGTTGTTCGGGTGACATCTTGTCATGACCCCCTCTCCACAAAGTGTACCCCTCCTGGGTCGGAAATGCAAGAAGGGAGATAATGACCCCCGAGTCCCGCCTCCAGTAGGCCCCGGGTTGGCAACTAGCACTGAGGGTATAGTAACACACAAAATGGGAGGCATTACCCTCTAAAAGAACACATGCGGAAGAGAGAGATAAGATAGACACCAATCAACTCCAACTCATACTACAATATAAATGAAAACCCAACTACAAATATGAAATTTCATGCAGAAGTAATACAACCGAAAGGGGAAAACTGCAAGTACCCAAAAGAAAGTAAAAAACAACAGCAACCACTAGCCCGAACAACTCCTGCAACCCCAAGCTAGTAAAAACCAGCTAGATCTCCAACCTGCTCAAAGTGGCCTAAAAAACAGTTTATATATACATATGGTGAGTATAATAGTATACTCAGTAGGATCCTCCCCAAATCCTCTCTTTCAAAAATATAGAAAGCATGCTAAAGCACAGTGAACAACAAGTGAAACTAACTTTTCACCTAAACAGGTATACTAAGTTCCCAACATCACCATGGCTACTCTCACCAAGTAACACATACAAGAATATATCATATAATAATGAATATCAAGGGTACCCCGCTACCACTTCCCCACTAGTTTTCCTCTTTGCCCCAACGTCGCACATCCTGAGCATCTCTCTTCAAAAAGGCTTGCCCGCAGACACCTGGGCCAAGCACCAAAATATGCACCTCATGCAAAAAAACCACCACATCCATACACCAAGGTAACCAGGTAGTTTCTGGGAGCCACCACAGCTCGCATAACGTGTATCATACATCGGGTATTATACCTCAAGACATTATATCCCATACACCGAGTAAGGATCCTCAATCCATCACAGCCTATACATGTTACACCTATAGTAGTACATAGAAAACTATATCCCTAATATATGTGGGTGAATAACCATAAGCCATTATAGCCCTCTACACACATATATGAGGAAAACTAACCAATGTTTCTGCCAGCACCAATAACTACCAAGAGAAGAGAGCGGGGCCAAAGGGGGTAGTCATCCATCCATCCTCCCACCGGAATGTTGGTGAAAACACCCCCCCAGGGCTCAGAATCCTTGGGGTGTCAGTTGACCTTACTAATAGAGTGGAGTAGCGTATAGAAACACAAAAAGTACAGGATATATTATATCTCACAACCACACTGTGGGCATTACCTAGTCTTAGACACAACTGCAGCTAACGTATCTCAGACTCCGGGATGCTACTTCTAAGACCAGGTATCCTATAAGCACACAACCATTTAAAGAGATTTATTAGATTACTTCATTCCCTTTTTATCAGTTCCATTGTACGTTAATTAATTCTTTAAACATTAATTAACCATGAACAATTCCACATTAAATTTCATTAGCATCACACCCAAAGTCAATTGTTCCTTCAAAATTACAACCTCATCATTATGTTCTAGTAACTCCATCCCCACCATTTATTCAATTATTCATTATAGAATTACTTTCCCACATTCCCAAGCATTCTATAAAAATATTCTATGCAACTAAACACAAGGGGGCTCAACACGGTGAGTAGATGTACTACCCGTTGAGTCTTTACCGCTTATAGAAAGAGCATATGCCCATCCTTGAGAAGATAAACACGGAAAGCATGTAGCATACCCCGTCTGTCTTCGACTCTTTCGGAATAAGGGTAAGTAAGAACAGTTGCCTTGAGAAGTGTGGAAAATTAAAAGAGATAAACAACCAATAAAAAATCCACAAGCATCCAACAATCACATCCATCCCATTCCATAATCCTTGGTGTCCTCCTCGACACACACATGCATAAACCGATGCATCTCGCCACTCTAGGCATCATCTGCTACCATAACAAAAAGCCTCCATGCCCCCACATATCACAACAGCCATCCAGGATCACATCACAGCACAAATAGCAGGAAAACAAACACCACATTAATTGGGATCTTGTCCCTTTAACAATCAAGAGGGTAACTCAAAACCCTTTAAGGAATTATAAAACAATCAGTTCTTTAATCCATCTTGAATTAACAGATTTATTATTCTTAGGTTCCAAATTCAGGAAACCTAATCAGTAATCTATCACAAATAATTAAACATGCTTACTGCGCCAATTTGATTAACATCGAATTACAACTAGAACCAGATTAGTTTACATGCCTATTTATCTTTATCCAAATAGTTATCAATTAATCTCGGTTTACGTTCTTTACCAATTTCCATCAAGAACAAACAACTAATAAAAGCAAGCATAGATATCACACTATCTAACAAAACAAGAGTCAATAACATACGATCGATGTCAGTTTATTTATCCGGTTAAAATATTTATTATTTCAATTCCATTTTCATCTAGTGGGATTAAACATGATAACAATACAGTTGCACTTAAAAGAAAATAGAAGCAATGAATCCCTTACCTCGAAGAGTTCTTGACGTTCTTTATCCACACAATGGGTCACGATCCTCCTCTCATGATAATTGCATCCACCCGAGGATGCCACGATACGACAGCACCAACCAAACCCCAAGAAAAACCCCATTAGAAGCATGGAGATTACATGCTATAACATGGAAAGGAGAAATAATAGGAGATGATCCCCAAAGGAATAACTATAAAACATACCTTATATCGAAGATTGACCGATATAGCTCGGTTGCATCAAAATAGAGCGGAACCAATCCGAGGAGTAAAGTTTGATTGTGAAACTCCTATGGGAAGGATTGAAAGGTTCTAGCATCTCATAGCCGAGAACAAAGAGGAAGAATAAGGGAGGATGATATCTTGTCCCTTTAGAAGATTTAATGGGGCGACGATTTAAGATATGCTTAATTCCCCATTAAATGCGGATCACATTAACCCACATGGTTTGACCAAGTAAAAACATCCTGAGCCATAGAAATAATTAATATAGAATTTATGGTCTTTGAATCATCCGTCTTAATTTCAGGGTTGCAACGTCACAGACGGTTCTCCATTCCAACACCGTGTGAGGGAGATATGTTGGATACAAGATCCCGTAATATTATTATTATTATTATTGGGTGTTTTGTGGACCTGATCCACGAACCATAATTTAATATCTAACATTAGACTTGAATCGATCGTATTAATGACAGGATCACATCGCCACTGACGAGAAGTCAATCGAACGTCGCACGCGGGAGTTATGGCGGGTCCAAGATTTAATAATATTATTAAATCTATTAATTCACGAGCGTTTCGGGTACCCGGTCCAAAAATCTAAAAAAGACATCCAATATTGGACTCATAAATTCTGTCTCAAAGTCTGGGTCACATTTCCGCTGACGGTTCGTGAAACCGAGGTCGCACGAGGAAGATACCGTCAAAATTCAGTTTTCCCAACGAAAATTATAATTAAATTATTATATTATTTAATTTAATTTAATTTAATTAATTAAATTCTCACATTAAAAATCCATGCACAAATCTCTCCAATTTGGTGCGCATCACCCCATTCCACCTTGATTGATTTCCTTTTTTTCTTTTATTATTTCTCCATTTTATTCTCACATTCTCTCTCCAATCTCTTTCCAATCTTCCACAATTTTCACCCACTCCACCAAAAGTGGCACCTCCCCTTGCCTTTAATCCATGTCCATCATTAATGTTCTGATTTAATCCCATTAAATTATTTTACCATGGTTATTCTCATATTAAATTAAAACCATTCCATTTAATTAATCACCCACTAAAAGCCACTATTACCATTATTATTTAATATAATAGTAATAAATCCTCTTTCAATTTCATCAATGGGTCGCCATCATTGTCATTAATAATTATTATTATTATTGACACCCATTATTATCTTATAATTACTCCCTCTCTCCCATCAATTAAATCTTTCTCCCACAATACTCACGCGGCCTCTTCCTAAGCCTAATTTTCACAAAGTAATAGACCGGTGAGGTCCGGGCCATTACATCAGATACCTCTCAAAACATTATCGTCCTCGAGAATTCAAAACCAACCTAAAGAGACAAAAAAAGAAACCGGGTCTGAACAACCACCCATCGAGATACCTCTCAAAAGAGATAAATCCACAAAAGCAACAAAATAAATTCATAAATAAAACATGAAAGGTCTAACCACAAAGGGAACATCATTACATGAAAAGAGTTAAACATCAAACAACTCTGGGTACTGCGCACGTATCTGTGACTCACATTCCCAGGTACTCTCCTCCATTCCACCGTGTCACCACAAGACACGAACTAAGGGGATAGAATGCCCACGCAACACCTTCTCCTTGCGGTCTTGGATCTCCACAAGTCACTCCTCGAAGGTTGCATCATCATCAACATCGATCTCTCCGCAATTGATGAGGTGAGAGTTATCATGAAGATAAAGACGGAGTTGTGATACATTGAAAACATCATGTATCTGACTCATCTTTGGGGTAAGTGCTACTTGATACGCCACAGCTCCAACATGATCTAACACCTCGAAAGGCCCAACAAACCGGGGAGAAAGCTTACTTCCACGACCAAACCTTCATTGCCCACGACGGGGAGTCACCTTCAGAAACACATGATCCCCAAAATTAAACTCTAAGGGCCTCCTTATTTGATCATCATATGATTTCTGACGATCTTGCGCTGTATTCATCCTCTCATGAATCACCTGAACCATCCTTATTGTATTCTGCACTTGTTCTAGTCCGAGAATTTTTGACTCTCCGACCCCAGTCTAGCACAACGGAGAATGGAAAGGTCGGCCATACAAGGCTTCAAACGGCGCCATACCGATGGTGGAGTGAAAACTATTATTGTAAGAGAACTCCACCAAGGGTAAGTGACTCATCCATGAACCTCCAAAATCAAGAACACAAGAGTGTAACATGACTTCAAGAGTATGGATGGTTCGCTCTGTCTGACCATCCGTTTGAGGGTGAAAAGTAGTTCTAAGGCATAGTTGAGAACCAAAAGCATGTTGGAGACCTCTCCACACCCTGGAGGTAAAATGAGGATCTCGATCAGAAATTATTGTCCTAGGGACTCCATGAAGTCTCACCACCTCCTCTAGATACTGCCTCGACAAAACTTCCACTGAGCTCGACTCCTTGATCGCTATGAAGTCAGCCGATTTTGTTAAACGATCCACTACCACCCAAATAGCATCATGTCCTCCTGGAGCTCAAGGTAAAACTGTAACAAAGTCCATTTAGATGACCTCCCACTTCCACTTAGGAATCTCTAATGGCTAGATAAGACCACCAGGAACACGGTGTTCGGCCTTCACCTTCTAGAAGACTAAACATTGAGACACAAACTCTGCAACCGCACGCTTCAACCCAGGCCACCAAAACTAACTCCTCAAGGATCAGTACATCTTTTTCATGCCAGGATGTACTACTAAGGGTTAACTATGGAACTCTCTGAGAATCGTCTTGCGCATCGTCAAGGGAACAAAAAGACTTCTATGATACAACACTAGGTGTTGTTCTTCCTTCGACCAACCATCAGGGGCCTCACCACAAACAACTCGGTCTCTCCAGACCTCCACATCAAGATCCCCCAACTGGGACTCTTCCACCTTCTGCACCAGGGATGACTATACCGTCATCTGAAAAAGACAACCTCTACCCCTAACTTCTACCATATCAATATGCAATGCTGACAGTTATTCCATTACTCTCTAGGAATCACCGGATTCATGCGCAGCATCACTACGTGACTTTCAGCTCAATGAATCGGCTACAACATTCCCTTTTCCAGTTGTATATGATATTTCGAAGTCGTATTCCTGTAAAAACTCCATCCACCGATGTTGTCGTAAGTTCAAGTCACTCTGGGAGAAAACATACCTCAAACACTTATGATCAGTGAAAACCACAAAGCACTCACCAATGAGGTAATGTCTCCACAACTTCAAAGAAAACACCACGGATTCCAACTCAAGATCATGGGTGGAATAGTTGTGTTCATGGGGACGCAACTACCGAGACCCATAAGAAACAACTGACCTCTGCTGCATGAGAACACAGCCTAACCCCATACGTGAAGCATCGCAGAAAACATCAAACTGGACTCCCTCAGCTGGAAGACAAAGGACTGGAGCACTTACTAACTTCTCCTTTAGATACTAGAATGTTTCCTGACACTGATCAATCCATATGAATGCCTAATATTTCCTAGTCAAATCTGTCAGTGGAGTCGCAACTCGTGAAAAATTGGATACAAACCTCATGTAGTAGCCTACGAGACCAAAGAAACTTCACACTTCTGACACTGTCTTGGGGGCTTCCCAAGACACAACTGCTTCTATCTTCGATGGATCCACAACTAATCCCTGTTGGGACACAACATGCCCTAAGAAACAGACTTCTCGAGCACAAAACTCACACTAAGGAAACTTCCCGAACAGCTGATGTTGGTGAAGAACTCTCAAAACGGCTTGTAGATGCTCTGCATGCTCCTCTTCAGATGTGGAGTACACAAGGATGTCATCGATGAAAACTACCATGAACTTGTACAGGAACTCATGGAACACGGAATTCATCAATCCCATGAATACAGCTGGAGCATTCGTCACGCCAAATGGAATTATAACGAACTCATAATGCCCATGATGACAACAGAAAGTAGTCTTCGGGATATCCTCATCCTTCACATGCATCTGATGATATTCTGACTGCAAGTCGATCTTTGAGAACCAACTTTCACCCTTCAGTTGATCGAATAAATCATCAATTCGAGGAAGAGGATAGAAATTATTTATTGTCACTTTGTTTAAGCGATGATAATCGACACACAACCGCAAACTGTCATCAGCCTTCTTCACGAACAAAACTGGTGCACCCCATGGTGACACACTTGGCCGAACAAAACCGCACTACAACAGACCATCAAGTTGTATACATAGCTCTCATAACTCAGAAGGGGTCATCCTATATGGAGACATATAGATAATAGATACTCCTAACTGTAGCTCATTCCCAAACTCGATCTCTCGTTGAGGGGGTAATACTACAACTTCTTCTGGAAAGACATCAGGGTACTCCTCTACGACCCTAGGAAACGCCAACTGTTGAACCTCTGAAGAACTTAGAATCATATCAGCCATCATGGATGATAAGGACGGAACATGCCTATGACCCATCCGAGGATCTCGCTCACCAACAAACACCACTTACTCTCCATCCTCACCAATGAAGACAACCTTTTTCCTAAAGCAATCCATGATATCCTGCACCGAATACAACCAATCCATGCCGAGGATGACATAATATGGTTGTATTCATAAACATAGTAAATCTCCCCAAGAGATGTGTTTCCCCAACACTAGCTCACAGTCTCTACATACTTCAAACAAGTCATCTCGACCTCCAACTAGCGTAGTCAATGCCAAGGGCACTGGAATCCTCTCTACCTCAAGTCCCAAAGCATGGACAAGGGTAGGTGATATGAAGGAGTGTGTGGCTCCAGAATCAAACAAGGCATACACCAAGGTAGAAAAAATGCAAAGGGTACCTTGAACGATGTTTGGCTTTCCTGGAGATGGCAACGCTAGAGCATGAAGCTAACCACGACCTCCTCTACAGCCTCTCTGACCCTGATGACGACCACCACCATGGTCGCGCTCTAATCTTTAAGGATGGGGAGCGTCAAGGGGTTTTCCTCTACCTGCCCCATCTACCCTCTTCTAATCTAATGCTGGTGAAACTGGATGCTGCTGCCTCGGATGGAACTGTCTCAATGAAGGAACCTAGAGCGTAGAGCCTGGTGCGCGATGACCGCTCTAAAAGGTCGGGAACTCCCGCTGCTTATGGCCATGACCACCACAAGAAAAACAAGAGCCTGATCCCTTGCCATAAGTCGGAGAGTTGTTGCCTCTGGAGAAACGAGATGTGAAGGGCTGGGACCTACCCCAGACTGAACAGAAACTCTTCTGACCTGAAAGCCGGGAACCCCGGACCACAGCTCTACTTCATGAGGAATCATGCTGATTCCCCTCTCGTGATAATCTGGTCCAGGCCAAAGTCCTCTCAACAACCTCTTCCCTCTCCAGTACCTCAAGATATTTTTTCAGCATAAATGGGGTGACCTGGAACTGGATCTCTGGACGCAAAGCCTCCTCAAAATACCTTGCCCTGACCTCCTCATTTGGCAGTAGGTCTGAAGCATATCGTAAAAGGTTCCTAAAACGGATACCACACTCTCAAACACTGTATCTCCCCTATCGAAGGGTAAGAAGCTCCTGGTGACTGGATGCCTTTGTAGTCGAAGAAAGAAACTTGACTCTAAACTTATCTCGGAACTCTTCCCATGAGATCGCTGACTCCTCACGATCCCCGAGGAACAAGGACCACCACTGCCTCGCTTCTCCGCACATCATTGTCGCAACCAAGGACACCCAGTGATCCTTGTGAGCAAGAATCGAACTAAAGCCAATATCGACCTCCTCTAACCAGTCTTCCGTGACTGCATCTAAAACAGAGCCCTCATACTTCTGCATACTCTGGCACTGAAAGTCTCGGAGTTTCTTCCTCTAAGTTTCATCGTCGTCAACCTCTACCCTGCGGTGGTCTGCTGGAATAGCCTGCTGGACATTTTCTGTGCAAATCTAATGAGGACATCGACCTAAATCCATACCTATAAAATAACAACCGTTAGAGTTCCTAAACCTGTAATATGGAAGACTCAACATTAATTAATTAATTGTTTTATTTTATTCATTTTAGGTTAACCTATCCCAAGGTCTACCCATTCAAACATAGGCACAAATAAGAATGATTCATGATCCTTTCCTAGGTCTCTACCCTGCAACTAGTATCACCGTGTTTAGTAGTCATTGTAAACTTAAAGGTACGCACATCAGATCATAGGGGGCCTTAAATGCCTATGTCTCAGCCGGTCTCCAGTGTTTACCTCACTTGCTAAACATGAATGACATTGTTTCCCTACCAACCCATGAAACCTCACTTGTGCCCAAATCCAAACTCCATCCTATCCCTCAAACAGACCTCTGATACCACTCTATCATGACCCCCTCCCCACAAAGTTTACCCCTCCTAGGCCGGCAATGCGAGAAGGGAGATAATGACCCCCCGAGTCTCGCCTTCAGTAGGCCCTGGGTTGGTGACTAGCACCGAGGGTATAGTAACACACAAAATGGGAGGAATTACCCTCTAAGAGAACACATGCGGAAGAGAGAGATAAGATAGACACCAATCAAATCCAACTTAGACTGCAATATAAACAAAAACCCAAGTACACATATGAAATGTCATGCAGAAGTACTACAACCAAAAGGGGAAAAACATCAAGTACCCAAAAGAAAGTAAAAAAAACAGTAACCACCAGCCCGAACAGATCCTGCAAACTCAACCTAGTAGAAACTATCTTGATCTCCAACCTGCTCCAAGTAACCTGAAAACAGTTTATATATACATAGGGTGAGTATAACAGTATACTCAGTAGGATCCTCTCTAAACCCTCTCGTGCAAAAGTATAGGAAGCATGCTAAAGTACAGTGAACAACAAGTGAAACTAACTCATCACCTAAATAGGTATACTAAGTTCCCAACCTCAACATGGATACTCTCACCAAGTAACACATATAATAATATATCATATAATAATGAATATCAAGGGTACCCCACTACCACTTCCCCACTGGTTTGCCGCTTTGCCCCAACGTCGCATGTCCTGGGCATCTATCTCCAAAAAGTCTTGCCTGCAGACACCTGGGCGAATCACCATAATATGCACCTTGTGCAACAAAACCACCATGTCCACACACCAAGGTAACCAGGTAGTTTCTGGGAGCCACCACAGCTCACATAACGTGTGTCATTCGTTGGGTATTATACCTCAAGCCATTACAGCCCATACACCGAGTAAGGATCCTCAAGACGTCATAGCCTATACACGTTACACCTATAGTAGTACATAGAAAACTATATCCAGAATATATGTGGGTGAATAACCACAAGCCATTAAATCCCTCTACATACATATATGGGGAAAACTAACCAATGTGCCTGCCAGCACCAGTAACTACCAAGAGAAGTGAGCGGGGCCAAAGTGGGTAGTCAACCATCCATCCTCCCACCAGAATGTTGGGGAAAACACCCCTCAGGGCTCAGAATCCCCGGGGTGTCAGTTTCCCTTACTAACAGGGTGGAGTAGCGTATAGAAACAAAAAAAAGTACAGGATATATTATATCTCACAACCACACTATGGTCATTACCTAGTCTTAGACACAACTGCAGCTAACGTCTCTTAGACTCTGGGTTGCTACTTCTAAGACCAGGTATCCTATAAGCACAAAACCATTTAAAGAGCTTTATTAGATTACTTCATTCCCTTTTTATCAGTTTCATTGTATGTTAATTAATTCTTTAAACATTAATTAACCATGAACAATTCCACATTAAATTTCATTAGCATCACACCCAAAGTCAATTGTTCCTTCAAAATTACAACCTCATCATTATGTTATAGAAACTCCATCCCCAACATTTATTCAATTATTCATTATATAATTACTTTACCACATTCCCAGGCATTCTAGAAAAACATTCTATACTACTAAACACAAGGGGGGTCAACACGTTGAGTAGATGTACTACCCGTTGAGTCTTTGTCGCTTATAGCAAGAGCATATACCCATCCTTCCTTGAGAATCTAAACACGGAAAGCACGTGGCATACCCCGGGTGTCTTCGCCACTTCTGGAAGAAGGGTAAGTAAGACCAGCTGTCTTGAGAAGTGGGGAAAAGTAAAATAGATAAAAAACCAATCAAAAATCACCAAGCATCCAATAATCGCATCTATCCCATTCCATCATCCCTGGTGTCCTCCCCGAAACCCACATGCATAAACCGATGCATCTCGCCACTCTAGGCGACATCTGCTGCCACAACCAAAAGCCTTCATGCCCTCACATATCACAATAGCCATCCAGGATCACATCACAGCACAAACAGCAGGAAAACAAACACCACATTAATTGGGCTCTTGGCCCTTTAATAATCAAGAGGGTAACTCAGAACCCTTTAAGGAATTATCAAACAATCGGTTCTTTAATCCATCTTGAATTAACAGATTTATTATTCGTAGGTTCCAAATTCGGGAAACCTAATTATTAAGCTATCACAAATAATTAGACATGCTTACTGCACCAATTTGATTAACATCAAATTACAACTAGAACCAGATTAGTTTACATGCCTCTTTATCTTTAGCCAAACAATTACCAATTAATCCCGGTTTACGTTATTTACCGATTTCCATCAAGAACAAATAGCTAAGCAAAGAAAGCATAGATATCACACTATCTAGCAAAACAAGAGTCAATAACATACGATCGATATCAATTTATTTATCCGGTTAAAATATTTATTATTTCAATTCCATTTTCATCCAGTGTGATTAAACATGCTAATAATATAGTTTCACTTAAAAGAAAATAGAAGAAACAAATCCCCTACCTAGAAGAGTTCTTGACGTTATTTATCCACACAATGGGTCACGGTCCTCCTCTCGCGACAACTGCATCCACCCGAGGATGCCACGGTACGACAGCACCAACCAAACCACAAGAAAAACCCCATTATAAGCATGGATATTACATGCTATAACATGTAAAGTAGAAATAGGATGAGATGATCCCCAAAGGAATGACTATAAAACATACCTTATATCGAAGATTGACTTATATAGCTCGGTTGCATCAAAATAGAGCGGATCCAATCCGAGGAGTAAAGTTTGATTATGCAACTCCTATAGGAAGGATTGAAAGGTTCTAGTGTCTCATATCCTAGAACAAAGAGGAAGAACAAGGGAGGATGATATCTTGTCCCTTTTGAAGATTTAATGGGGTGATGGCTTAAGATATGCTTAATTCCCCATTAAATGCGGATCGCATTAACCCACATGGTTTGACCAAGTAAAACATCCCAAGCCATAGGAATAATTAATATAGGATTTATGTTCTTTTAATCATCTGTCTTAATTTCAGGGTTGCAACGTCACAGACGGTTCGCCATTCCAACACCGTATGAGGGAGATATATTGGATACAAGATCCCATAATAATATTATTATTATTATTATTGGGTGTTTCGTAGACCCAAGCCACAAACCATAATTTAATATCCAACATTATACTTGAATCTATCGTATTAATGAGAGGATCACATCGCCACTGACGAGAATTCAATCGGACGTCACACACAGGATTTATGGTGGGTCGAAGATTTAATAATAATATTAAATCTATTAATTCACGAGTGTTTTTGGTACCCGATCTGAAAACCTAAAAAAGACATCCAATATTGGACTCATAAATTCTGTCTCGAAGTCTAGGTCACACTACCGCTGACGGTTCGTGAAACCGAGGTCGCACGAGGAAGATACCATCAAAATTCAGTTTTCCCAACAAAAATAATAATTACATTATTATATTATTTAATTTAATTTAATTTAATTCCTTAAATTCTCACATTCAAAATTCACGCACAAATCTCTCCAATTTGGTGTGCATCACCCCATTCCACCTTGATTGATTTCCTTTTTTTGCTTTTATTATTTCTCCATTTTATTCTCACATTCTCTCTCCAATCGCTTTCCAATCTTCCATGATTTTCACCCACTCCACCAAAAGTGGCGCCTCCCCTTGCCTTTACTCCATGTCCATCATTAATGTTCTAATTTAATCCCATTAAATTATTTTACCATGGTTATTCTCATATTAAATTAAAACCATTCCATTTAATTAATCACCCACTAAAAGCCACCATTACCATTATTATTTAATATAATAGTAATAAATCCTCTTTCAATTTCATCAATGGGTCTCCATCATTATCATTAATAATTATTATTATTATTGACACCCATTATTATCTTATAATTACTCCCTCTCTCCCATCAATTAAATCCTTATCCCATGATACTCACGCGGCCTCTTCCTAACCCTAATTTTCACAAATTAATGGACTGGAGAGGTCCGGGCCATTACACATCTTTTCTTTTCCTTGTCTATGGGTGTAGTTTTAAATTTTTAAGGATGAGAATTATTTGAGAGGTATCTGATTCAAGGTCCTAAATCCTTTTATCCCATACATTTGTGTGGTTTTTAAGCTCATGGTTCTTAGAGGAAGCCTAGAGAAGGTTCGGTGGAGTTTTTGAGTTAGAATCTAGATGTAGAAGAAGTTCACAACATGAACTATAAATTCATTGCATGAGAGTTCGGTTCATGGACTGAATAGGAATTTACAGCCTGGGTAGAAAAGTACATGGGGTGTGATTCATGACATGTACAATATATTCACAACTTGAATAGATGGGGAGTCAGATTTCCTGAATCTTTCTCCAAAAAACTCATGATGTGAATGTGTAGTTCACAATGTGAATTAATCATAGGTTTGGTGGATTTGGGAGACATGTTTATTGATGAGTTTTAAATTTGGTACATTCATGATGCTAATGTCCCATTCATACCATGAAATTATGATTGGAAGAATACTTATAAAGAATTTCATGCCCTTAGTTTCTCCCATAACCTTTTATTCTATCCTAAACTAAGGTGACCATAGGTGCTTCTTTGGGGTGTTTTGAATCCCTTTAGAAAGGAATTGATCCCTAGATTCCTGTGTTTAGTCTATGGTGATCCAAGGTGATTTTTTCCTCTTTATCTTTTGGTTTCTTCTCTAGTCAATCTCATTCCTCCCATTATATCTTTTCATGTTATGGTAGTTGATATCCTTCATTATTATAGAGTTATTTTGATAATTGTGGTGCGGCATCCTCGAAGGGTTGTAGATTTCTTATGGGAGAGGATATTAGAGATCTGTGTTGTTGTTTTGTTCTCATTTGAGGAATATTGAAAGCATTCAAGTAAGGGATTATTTTCTTATCCTATTACTTTATATTCAGTTATAAATTAATCATGCTTTATCTCTTTGAGTGATGATGGAATTAACCTTAATAAAAAATAAATTGGGATAATGAAAAGAAATGGTTTGTGGTTGTAGCGATCACATGTGTTTCTACTGTGATAATGGTTTGCCTCTTTTTTTACTAGATAGTGTGTTATATATGTTTATTATTATTTTAGTATGTTTTTTAATATATGGTTTAGAATGTTTAATTTTTTAAAATGGTTAAATAATTCAAAAACATAAATGATTGTTTGGCTAAAAAATTAAAGAGGTGTGTTTATCGAATATGTTGATTCTTATAATTTGATGAAAATAAAATGATGTATGATGCATGTTTAATTTAATTATTATTCCATATATTAATGGAATTAGATAAATAATGTGAATTTATAAATGCTTTTTATTGATAATAATAAATAGGAATGTTGATTTAATTATTCTTCGTTAATGTTTATTGAAACTGGAAGTTATGTTTTAGAGTATGTTTAGATAATTTATAACTTTTATTAGATAATGAATTAGGTTAAACATGGTTGTAACCTATGATTAATGAATTAGTTAATTCAATATGGTAATAAAACTAGTTATTTGATAAAGATAAATGTTTGGAGATGTGCAAGACTATTTGCATGTGAAAGTTGGATGCCTTTTTTTAGGGCATAGATTTCATGTTGACTATGTTTGTTGTTTACTTTCTTTTGTGTTTTTTTGGATGTGAGACCTGTTGTGTGACATGATGTGATCCTAGGATGGATGATGGTTAATGATATATGGGTAGGGAGGCCTGGGTTTATGGTAGAAGTTGACGCTTATGATGGTAAGAATCATGGTGATATGCATGGTGGTGTCAGGGAGGGAACCCGGATTGATGGAATGAGTTGTAGTATTTCACATTATTGTGCTAGAATATGGATCCTTTCTTGATAATTTTTTTATTTAAAGGGAAAATGTTAGGGTTTCTTATTTACCTACATTCCTTTCCCCGCTGCTTGAGCCATCTATTTGTGCTTGACTTATGCATCTCTTTTATGGTAGATTAAGATATTTACTAGAGTACCTAGAATTATACAATGATATTGATTATTAAATGTTTTAACCCATGGGGTTGGTGCTTGAATAGAATGAAAAATATTGATAATCTTGTGGAACCATGGAATTGATTAAATTATTCCTAGAGGGAATGGACTTCAGTTGTTTGTTAGTGAAATATGAATGGAATGATTTTAATTAATGGGTGGTTAACTAATTAATGTAAAGTGAAATGTTAAAATTAAATAATTAAATAAATAAATTATTCTTGAATGTTTGTGTTCTTATAAGATACCTAGTCCTTAACAGTGGTAGTCGGGTGTCTGAGTGATGATAGTAGCAATTTTTCCAAAGACTAGGTTAATGCCCATAGTGTGGTTATAATCTATATTATATCTTATATGTTTTTTTATTTCATATGCTACCTCACCCATGTTGGTAGGGATACCGAATCCCAGTGGACTCTGAGAGGGTGTTTTCTTTAACATTTAGGTTGGCAATGAACTAATGAGTGACTACCCCCTTTAGTACCACTGATTATCCACTGAAAGAGGCTAATATTAATTTTTTATATTATAATATTCATGTTATTTATTAATCATAAACACCATTTTTAGTGCATTTTACACTTTGAACATTATTTCATATTATAATTGTAATTCCTTCTTAAAGTGAACTATTACATGGTACATTTTTTAACACCATATAAAATACCCAATAATCTTGATTTTATTTTAATATTTAATTTTCATGTTCCTAATTACATTGGGAACAATTAATACTTTTTAAGTACTTGAATATTCACATTGGAAGACCACCAAAATGGGCTTTCATGGCAACACATTCTAGGAAAAGTAAACTGGACGACATCCCAATAAAGAGACTGTAGCGGCCAATATCCAAGCCCAATGATTCTCAAAATTTAACTGAAGATAGAGGAAATCATGTGGAATATTTCATCCAATAGTTAAAATATCTAATTCGGATGTTTTAATGGATTTTCATGCAGACCAAGTTGAAAATAAAATTTTGGGCCAGATTCTGCAACCCAGAAAAACATCCCACCATTTCAACCATGTCTAGAAATTAAAAAATACATTTGGGATGAAATTTTACATAGATTTATAATAAATCTAGAGATTCATTTTTCTATTCTATGTCTCACTCCAATTCTGTCATCTATAAGGTAATCTAGGATCCTCTGTTTGGTGGATGCAAGCTAGCTGCAACTTCGGGTCAAGGGTGGAAAAGTCTCATGTCCTTTACTTTCCACCACCCTAGTCCTACCATAATCAAGTGGGATACTTTGTACTATTGGTGGATTTACCCAAGCCTCTTTAAATTCTTATTTAAGTTAGTTCTGGTGGAGGAGTTTATCATCTTTGGTGTTTTCATTCATTGTAATGTTATGCTGCGTTTTTGTTTTCTCAAGTTTGTATTTCACATGTAAGTTGTTCTAATTCATCTTAGTTTCTTAATAAAAGTTCTTCTTCTCCTATTTTTCTATTCTTATTCATATCTCTTTGATACCTTTGGCACAATGTTTGAAGTTATTCACACCAAACCTTGTGAAATTATCACACAACGGTGGAGTGATCGTTATTTCATTGTCTTTTTTTTACTTCTTCAATTCCTCTCTCATGAGTCTACTTCCCGCTTACATTGAAACCATAGCATCAATGGAGGGATAACCCGCTTATGGGTTGATACAAGGAATTATAAAGGGGGTAGATTTGATGTTATTTCTCACTTCATTAATGTCTAATCACTTCTTTTAATTGATAATTTTTTTTGAAGATCTTTAAACTCCTTCGTCCTTGTTGAATTTAAGGCCACACACTTCAAGTTCTAATATGAACCTTTACCTTGGAGTGCTCACAACTTTGATCCTTTAAGTGTATAGGTGATTATTATTATGTTTTTTTGGTATTAAACCCGTAAGTGATGAATTTTTTTGATCTTCTTATGAATACATCTCAAATATAAGAAATTTAAATCATTAAGAAAGAATTCATCCAATCCACCCCCAAGCGATAACCTAGGATCAACTCATTATTTTAATTTTAATTCACATAGACCTGTTAGAGTTCACTTAAATACATCTAAAATAAACCCAAGTTGTCCACTTCATAGCCAAAAACAATCCATAGAATGTACGTGTCTGTAGATTACTTCTTAGGTCTCTGAGGATTCAACAACCCAAGCTAAACTACAAGCGACCGCTTAACCCTAAAATCTTGGGTAAATTTGGGAGAGACCACCCACTCTCTTCTCCTAGTAGTATTTTTTGTTGGTATTCATGGTGATTATCTTTCCTCATATGTGTGTGTAGAGATCTGTAATGGATTTATTTCACACACATGTATCTCCATATATAGTATCCTATAGATTATTATATGTTTGACATGTATGATATGTGATGGATTGAGGTATAATACACAACTTATGGGTAGTAGTGGATCCCACAAACTAATCAGTTATTATTTGTAGATGTGGAATGGGATGACATGATGATGTGATGCATGGGGTGAATGGTATGTTATGATGAGATGATATGATACACATGATGGATGTTTTGATACTTATCCCAGGTGTCTTCGGGTTGGATTACTTTTAGAGAGAGACGACTCGAGACATGTGATGTTGGGGAGGAATAGAAAACAAGTGGGAAAGTGGTAGTGATGTACCTTATTTTGATATTATATTATATGTTCTCTTGTATGTGATACTTGGTGAGAGATAGCCATAGTGAAGTTGGGAATATAGTATACATGTTTAGGTGATGAGTTAGCTTCACTTATTTTTCTTTGGGATTTAGAATACTTTCTTTATCTTTAGGATGAGATTCTATAGGAAGGATCCTACTTATTATACTTTTTATGCTCACCCTATGTAGATATATCTATTTTTTCATGTCTTCAAGAGTTGGTTAGTGATCAAGCTAGACTTTACTAGCTCTTAGGTTGTTCAAGAGTTGTTTAGTCTTTCATGGTCACTATTGAGGATTTCCTTTTGGTTCTTCTAGTTTTCTTTATAGATTTCACTAATATAGATCTCACTATATCTAGCACTAACTTTTATCAGCACTAAATAAAAATCCCTGATAAATGGGGTGTTTATTAGCGCTAACAAGAAGCGTTGATAAATGTAACTTTTATCAATACTAAAAAACACTGATAAAATGGTACCCTTTTTAGCACTTTTTTTAGCATTGTTAAATGTCACAATGACTAATTTAATTTATATATACATATTTATATATTTTAAAATAATATTTATATTATAATAGGTATATATATGTAAATATGATATATGAACATGATTTATATAACTTTTAATAAAAAATTATTACCAATCTTATTTTCATAATTTTATATATAAACAATTATCAAATTTATATTAGTCAATAAAAATGTTTAATAGTATATTTATATACATTAATCACAAAATGTGTATGTAATTAATATTAATATGATATATTAATATTTTATTTATAAAATTATATAAATATATAAATGAATATATTTATTTAAATATGTGATTCAAATTTGAATCTATATATTTATATTCATATTAAATAATTTAAAATATAATAATATATATATTTATGTATATGTATGCATGTGTATGTATGTGTATTTATGTGTATGTTTGTATGTGCATGTGTATATATGTGTTGTGTGTGTGTGTGTTTTGTGTATGTGTATGTGTATGTTTATGTGTGTACGTGTATGTGTGTGTGTGTGTGTGTGTGTGTGCATATACGTGTATGTGTGTGGGGGTGTACATGCATGTGTGTTTGTGTGTGACACCTGTATATGTGTATGCATATGTGTACGTATGTTTATGTGGCATGTGTATCTTTATATAGTATGTGTATGTATGAACACGTGTATGTAATATTGTATTTATGTGTATGTGTATGCAGATGCATGTATGCATATGCATGTGTATGTGTATGTGTATGTGTATGTGTATGTGTATGTGTATGTGTATGTGTATGTGTATGTGTATGTGTATGTGTATGTGTATGTGTATGTGTATGTGTATGTGTATGTGTATGTGTATGTGTATGTGTATGTGTATGTGTATGTGTATGTGTATGTGTATGTGTATGTGTATGTGTATGTGTATGTGTATGTGTATGTGTATGTGTATGTGTATGTGTATGTGTATGTGTATGTGTATGTGTATGTGTATGTTTATGTGTATGTGTATGTGTATGTGTATGTGTATGTGTATGTGTATGTGTATGTGTATGTGTATGTGTATGTGTATGTGTATGTGTATGTGTATGTGTATGTGTATGTGTATGTGTATGTGTATGTGTATGTGTATGTGTATGTGTATGTGTATGTGTATGTGTATGTGTATGTTTATGTGTATGTGTATGTGTATGTGTATGTGTATGTGTATGTGTATGTGTATGTGTATGTGTATGTGTATGTGTATGTGTATGTGTATGTGTATGTGTATCTGTATGTGTATGTGTATGTGTATGTGTATGTGTATGTGTATTTATATATGTGTATGTGTATGTGTATTTATATATGTGTATGTGTATGTGTATGTGTATGTGTATGTGTATGTGTATCTGTATGTGTATGTGTATGTGTATGTGTATGTGTATGTGTATGTGTGTGTGTGTGTGTGTATGTGTATGTGTATGTGTATGTGTATGTGTATGTGTATGTGTATGTGTATGTGTATGTGTATGTGTATGTGTATGTGTATGTGTATTTATATATGTGTATATGTATTTATATATGTGTATGTGTATTTATATATGTGTATGTGTATTTATATATGTGTATGTGTATTTATATATGTGTATGTGGATGTGTATGTGGATGTGTATGTGTATGTGTATGTGTATGTGTATGTGTATGTGTATGTGTATGTGTATGTGTATGTGTATGTGTATGTGTATGTGTATGTGTATGTGTATGTGTATGTGTATGTGTATGTGTATGTGTATGTGTATGTGTATGTGTATGTGTATGTGTATGTGTATGTGTATGTGTATGTGTATGTGTATGTGTATGTGTATGTGTATGTGTATGTGTATGTGTATGTGTATGTGTATGTGTATGTGTATGTGTATGTGTATGTGTATGTGTATGTGTATGTGTATGTGTATGTGTATGTGTATGTGTATGTGTATGTGTATGTGTATGTGTATGTGTATGTGTATGTGTATGTGTATGTGTATGTGTATGTGTATGTGTATGTGTATGTGTATGTGTATGTGTATGTGTATGTGTATGTGTATGTGTATGTGTATGTGTATGTGTATGTGTATGTGGATGTGGATGTGTATGTGTAGGTGGATGTGGATGTGGATGTGTATGTGCATGTGTATGTGGATGTGTATGTGTATGTGTATGTGCATGTGTACGTGCATGTGTATGTGTATATGTATGTGTATGCATGTTTATGTAGTATGTGTATATATGAGTATGTATGTGCATGCACGTGTATGTAATTGTTTATATGTGTACGCGTATACATACATGTATGTATATGTGTATGTATATGCATATGCATGTGGATATGTATGTGTATGTGTATGTGTATGTTCATTTTTATGTGTATGTGTATGTGTATGTATATGTATATATGTGTACGTGTATGTGCATTTATTTGTAGATATGCATGTCTATGAGTATGTATGTGTGTATGTGCATCTGTTTACCCTTACATAACTTTGTTTTCCCTTATTTAACTTCTATTTACGCTTACATAACTTTAGTTTACCCTTACATAACTTTGTTTTACC
This sequence comes from Viscum album, assembly GCA_963277665.1. Lineage (NCBI taxonomy): Eukaryota > Viridiplantae > Streptophyta > Magnoliopsida > Santalales > Viscaceae > Viscum > Viscum album. The sequence goes on along the minus strand of OY728131.1, from coordinate 640,517,462 downwards.
CCTATTTAACTTCTTTTTACCCTTATATAATTTTAGTTTACCCTTAACTTATGTTTACCCTTACATATTTTCTTTTTTATTTTTATAATTTCATGCATTTTTAATTAACTATCATTTTAAATAACAATGTTTTATTTGATTTAATTTTATATTATTAAACAATGAGATCGCGTTTAATTTAATTTAATCATTAATTATTTATGTAGTTAATTATGGTATTGTATTAAATTCATTTTTTAATATATGAAAAGTAAATTTATTTAAATGATTTTTCATATGTTTTACTTAATCAATCAAATCATGTAATCATATTTATTTTAATTTATTCATTCTGAATATATGTGTGTGTATTTAATTTAATTTAATTTAATTTAATTTAATTTAATTTAATCATTAATATTTTTGTATAGTCAATATAATTCATTTTTAATAATCTGGTTATTTATATAATTAATATTATCTATTTATTCATTTCAATAATTTTTTATGTATTTGTAGTTCATGTAATTAATTTTATGAATTCAGTTTTTAAAATATTTTTGTACTTTATTCAATTTTATTTATTTATTTTTAATATTCTTTCAATTAATATCATTTATTCATTTTTCATATTTATTAAAAAAAATGGATTTTTTCATTTTTTTATATTTACTTATACATAATTATTTACTAAGTTTTAATATTTTTAATATGACTTTAATTTATATGATTAATATTTATTCAATTTTACTTATTAAGTGGTAATATTTTTAAAATGTTTGACATTTATATAATTAATTTATTTAAAAGAAATTTTTAATATTTCCTTCATTTTTGTATGCATTTACAATTCATGTAAATAATCTTATAAATTATGCATAATTATTTACTAAGTTTTCAAATTCCTAATATGTTTTAAATTTATATGATTAATTTTTATTCAATTTTATTTATTTAGTTGTAATGTTTTTAAAATGTTTGAAATTTATATAACTAAATTTTTTAAATATGTTTTTTAACATTTTTTTTTTTATTTTTGTAGGTGTTTATAATCCATTTAATTAATCTTACGAATTCATTTTTTAAAAATTGTTTTGTTATCTAATAAATTTTATTTATTAGTTTTTAATGTTATTTATGTCAATATTATTTATTCATTTTTAATGTTTATTATTTTTTATATTTTTTTGGAATTCAAGAAATTTATAATATTTATTTATACATGTTTATTTACTACGTGTTAGTATTTTCAATATTTTTGTAATTTATATGAATAATATTTATTCATTTTTGTTTATTTAGTTTTAACATTTTTAATACGTTTGAAATTTAAATAATTTAATTATTTATATGGTTAATATTTTTGTACTTTTATCCATTCTTAATATTTATTTATACATGTTTATTTGTTGTCATTTGATGTTTTTAATATGGTACATGTAATTTATATAATTAATGTGTATTCATTTTCATTTTAACATATATTCATTTTTAATTATTTTAATAGTCTATATAATTGATAACATTTATTCATTTTTTTAATGTTTTTGCAATTTATTTATTTTTTGAATTATTAAATTTCACTCTTTTTTAACATTCATTCATTTAATATCATTTATTCACTTATAGTGTTAAATTTTTTAACTTTTTTGTAATTTATTCATTTTTAATATTTATTTATACATATTTATTCTTTAAATTTTTTTTAATATGGTTGTAATGTACGTATTTAACATGTATTCATCTTCATTTTAATATATATTCATTTTAAAAAAATAATTTTTATAATTAACAAAACTTATCCATTTTTTTACAATTTTTAAAGTTTATTCATTTTTAATTATTCAATTTTACTCATTTTTAACATTCGGGCATTTAAGAATATATATTCATTAATAATTTTAATTATTTTTTACTTTTTTATACTTTATTCATTTTTAATATATATTCGTTTAATGTTTTTATATTTTATTTTTAATAATTTTTATCGATGCTTAAAAAGAACTAATAAATATTTGTTTTTGTGAGTGCTAAAATAATAAGTGCTGAAAAAGATAAGTTTTATCATCACTTATTATTTTAGCACTGATAAAACTCATCTTTATCAGTACTTTTTGGAAAGCGATGATAAAACTCTTCCCGGTCTTATAAATTCAACCCCAATAGAACTCAACTCATTCTCATCATTCAAGCTCTCACAAAACTTGACCTCTGTCGTCGCTTCCCCTCGAACATCTCGGATGAATTGACCCTATCAAGACCTAATATATGTGATTCTTTCTATGCCTCGTTATTTGATACTGCATTGTTTCCCCATTTTTAGTTCTTCTTTCTCCATGCACCATACCTCCCTCATTCTCCTATTGTAGTGGCTTGACCTAGCTTAAATGATTGAGATCATGTGGTTTGTGATTACCTAGGTTTGATGCAGTTAATTCCTCCATGTCACTTTGTTTGGCCATGATTTCTAAAAGGGTTTGGATGCTCATGTTTGGTTGTTATTAATTGTTCAAGTTTGGCAGTGTATTTTTTTGGTTTTTCTTCACAAATTTCGACCTTAAGGGTTTGGATACTCATGTTTTTTATCATGATATTTTCTAATTGAAAATTGTTTATAAAATAATTTTATTATAAATTTTCTCATAATAAAATTATCCATATAAAAATGATGATGCCCTCCATGAACATTGAAAATAGTAGATTTTCAGTGTATAATACATCTCAAATGAAGTACATAAAGGTCTCTAGATCCAATAGGTGTTTCATACTTAACTAAGATGGCATCATGTAGTGTTTAGTGGCAATTTTATTTCATTATCCTCATCAAAAATTGATTTTGATGGTTATAGTCATCAGTAATCGGTTATCAAGAAATAAAATAACTTTTCAACACATATAATTTTTAAAGGTTTCTCACCGCAAACATCATTATCATTCACAATTTCATCCTATCTGATAACCATTAATAATTTTTTGAGTGGAAATTGTTGATCTCTATGTTTTGCAATAGATGAAAATTTAATTAGATTCTTTGTAACTTTATAAATATCACATATTCCCTTCCTTCAATGATTTCCACCACTACAAAACAATCTCAATACACATCATTCGACTCTTATTATCTTAGAATAATAGATTCATGTAGTTTAAATGGTTTTTTAAGAATGCTCCAATACTTATTGCCTCTTTTGGGGTGTGTATAACCCTTCAATTACCATTGGTTGTTTCTTTTCTTATTACCCTTGTGTAAAATGATAACTTATTAGGAATCATCATCAATAACATTTAAATGTTGATATTTCTTTAACTTTAGTAGTCCAATATGATCATTATTATTCAATTAATATTACAATCTTCCAAATTGAAGACAACACGTTCTAACAAGTTGTTGACGTAATGATAATTTATATCAAATATGATGACTATATGTGTGTATATATAAAGAATTACCTTTTAGGGTTCCAAGATCATACTTTTTATATGTTTATTTATTTTTATAAATATGAATATTACTAAATCAATGAGCATGGATATGAATAAAAAATTGATAAATGTCAATTGTATTACAAAAGAGTATGAGTATGGGGTGAAAGTTTTCATCAAGTTTGAAAAAAGATCATGCATATGACCCTTCTAAAATCTTTTGTCTGTGTTTATGTTATTTTTATTCAAGACTAATTAGTTTAAAGGAGTTATAAGAACACTTGATCTATCATGGAATAAATCAAAGTTAAGAATGTTGGACTAAACATAAGGAAGAACTGAATGTAGCCAGTGATTGGGATAACACTGCATTTCATGGATCATCTGATATGATTATAAGTGTAAAAAATGATGAAAACCATATTGAGGATATGATTACAGGTGTGAATGATGATAAATATCATATTAAGGAAATGATAATGGTAGTGGAAGATGAAATTTTTGATTGCCCAAAACTATTTCAGAAGCTAAAGAGTTGTTCAAAGATCTCATTATATGTTTCATGTACTAAATATACAACATTGTCAACCTTACTAAAGCTATATAATATAAAATCTATAAATGGATGGAGTAACACTAGCTTTATTAAATTACTTGATCTCTTGAATGATATGATACCAAAATATAATGATCTTATTTACTGAATATATGATGCTAAACAAATTCTATGTTCAATGGGTGTGATCTCTGAAAGAATACATTTCAGTCCAAATTATTTTATAATATTTCACAAGGACTATGAATCAATTAGAAAATTCCCAAATTTTGGTGTGTCTCGATACAAGAAATATGAATTGTGTACTTTAAAATTTATATGCTACTTTCCAATCATTCCAATGTTTAGGTGACTATATACAAGTGATGAGACTGTAAGGAAATTGGCGTAGCACACAAATATAAGAAATCAATATGGGAAACTTCATCACCCAAAAAAATCTCCTTAGTGGAAGAAAGATGACCACAAGTATCCTGAATTTGGAAACAAACTAAGAAACCTTTATCTTGCATTGTCTATAGATGTAGTGAATCCTTTTGTTTTACAAAGCAGCACACAATACATGGCTGGTTATGTTGGTAAATTATAACTTTTCCACTATGGTTATGCATGATGAAAAAATATATTATGTTTTCTATACTTATATATATACCAAAACAACTGAGTAATTACATTGATATTTATTTAGCTACATTGATCAAAGATTTGAAATTAATGTGGGATTCAGTTGTAATGTTATATGGTTATTATAGAAATGAATATTTCATACTGAAATCCATGTTGTACGGTGTGATAAATGAATTCCCTTCTTATGAAAATTTTTTAGGATATAACATTAAAGGAACTCAAGGGTGTCCCATTTGTGAAAAAGTTACACACTCAGTTAGGTTGAAACATTCATCAAATACTGTGTTTCTAGGACATCATAGATTTCTACCCTGACGAAAAAAATACCGATCTTGGGCAACATCATTTGATGTGAATTTATAAGAACATACAACATCATATCCACTATCAGGTTATCAAATATTTGAGAAAGTAAAATATATGGACACTGATTTTGGTAAACCTTCTTTCAAAAACCATACAAAAACCAATTATAAAAAGAGATTAGTTTTTTTTTTTGAATTATTGTATTGGAATTGTTTGTGCATCAGAAATTTTCTTGATGCCATTCATGTGGAAAAAATGTATATTATGATGTCATTAGCATGTTACTAAATGAACCTGGAAAAAAGGATGGAATTAAGGCTCAGGTGGACATGATTTATATGGAGATATGTGAAGATTTGGTGCCACTGAAGGGTGAAATACAAACTTTTCTTCCTCCAACTGCTTACACTCTTTCCAAGAAGAAGAGATGTCAGTTTTGAAACTTTCTGAATGATGTAAAGGTTCTATAGGGGAATTAATAAAATATAAATAATATCATTTCAATGAATGATTTAAAGTTAAAGGGCCTGAAATCAAATGATTTTCATATTTTGATGTAAGATCTAATGCCTTTAGATTTATGTTGAATTTTTCCTAAGAATGGTTGTTATACATTAACCAACCTATATTTATTTTTCAAATCTATATATATTAAATTTATAGACCCAATAAAATTTTTAACTATGGAAAAGGAAATTATTGTCATGTTATATGAATTGGATATGTTATTCCCACTTTCATCCTTTGATATTAAGGTTCACTTGATGGTTCACTTAGTTAGAGATATCTAGCTATGTGGTCTTATACATTATAGATGGATGTAACCTATTGAATGATATATGAATATTTTGAAAGGGTATGTTAAAAATCAATTTTGACCAAATGGTTTTACTACATAGTGATATATTATTGAGGAAACTGTTGAATTATGTACTAACTACCTATTTGACATGGAAATCATTGGTCTACCAAAATATCACCACATCGAGCGACTTGTGGGTGAATGAATTTTCAAAATAGATGTTATGATGGTTACTATTATAGAGAGGGAGTAGGCTCACCTTTACATTTTACATAATAGTTTATAGGTTGTGTTATATTTTAAAACATAAAAAGTAAATCTTAGGCATTTGAATCCATCAAGGACTGAAAGATGTATATCAGATACACATAATCAATAAATTATAATATATTTTCAAGACTATGTTTTTAAGGAGTCAACTGCAAATATGAATTCAATTTCTGAATGAATTCAATGGATATACAGAGAACCAAGTGTTCATATATTATCATATAATGGTTATATATTCTATACAAAGTAACATGATGAATACGGTACCATAAAAAATAGTATAGTTACAATTATGGTTGATGAAATGAATTTATCTTGTATCAAGGAAAAAAATCCAATTTATGTGAATATGTCATACTTTGGCATTATCGAATAGATACAGGAGTTGGATTATACAACATTACAAGTATCGATTTTTCAATGAAAAATGGGTGATAATAGGATTTTAGTTAAAATCAATGAATTGGGATTCAGGAAAGTGGATTTAGTAAGTAATGGTGTGAGGAAAAACCATTTATAATGTCATCACAGGTAGTACAAGTATTTTATGTTCCATATCTTGCAAAAAAAAGTGGTCAATTATTCTATTATAGACTAAAACCACTGAAGGGTTAGATGTTAATTCAACTAAGTATGAACCTTTTGTTGGGATGTTACAATCAATTCACGATATTCCCAATGTTTATGGGGTCTTTGTAGAGACCCGAAGCTTGACGTACATGGACATTACATTACATTTGCGGAATACTTAGTACATAACAAAAACACACACACAAGGATCGTAATAGTTTAGTGTCTTTGGAAACTCGGAACGTAATCTTCTAATCGTGGTGAAAGATCTTCAATATCTCCCATAAAGATCTTCCCTTTTTTTACCTAAAACCTTTCTTTATATCCTGGGGAAAAGAAAACATAAAAGGGTGAGATCAAATGCTCAGTAAGGGTATACAAAAGAAAAATCAATCACATCATATTCATAAGAACATAACTTTTGGAAATCTTAACCTACAAAAGAGAGCATAATTTCATAACATGGGATAAATCATGGCAGTGAAATGTAATCACAATAATCATAACTTAAAACATGAAACATTGTGGCATTCACACATAATCATAGAGAATCATTTCTTGTTAGTCAAGACTCATTGCCAAGACTATCTTAGTGGACAAAGTCCCTTTCTGAATCGAGTAACCCTCGTTTCAGTCCTGTTTCACTGAACTGGTATAACCTACCATTCTAGCCATGTCTATCTCATGAGATATAAAATCTTTACCCAATGCATTGGAGGGAGATATAGGTCCCACCCATCTCATAATGATACCATTCTTATGTGTTCCACAAAATCATAAATCATACATCATTTCATAACCCATGTAGTAAAAATGGGATTCGTAAACATTGTGACATCATAAAACAATTCATATAAGATAAAGGAATTCATAAAAATAATTCCATCACAACATAACCAAATCAATGTAATAATAGGGATATAAATAGAACCCTATTTTATCTTAGATGGAAAATAATTTTGATAAAATACTTGAAATGAATTCTTGAGGAAAATATCCTTTCTTCTTCAAAATCAATTTCTTTTCACAAAACGTCATGAAATTTTAAAAGAAAGAGATTTTATTGAAAATATTCATGAAATATTTTGGAGGAAGCTTCATTAAAATAAGGCTTTATAAAACCGTAAAAATCCATTCGTGCCGTATAAGTTAAAAAAAACATTCTTCTCGTACTTTTGTCGGAAAAGTCAAAAAGTACCTCGTACGAAAACGACAAAAGATTCCTTTCATATATTTTACAAAAAACTCACCGAAGGGTAAAATTGGATATAAACTATTTTAGAAGGATGGAAATAATATTACATATTGAGGGAACATGGATGTGGATGATAAAATACACCCCAGTAATTACCAAAGTAAAAACAATCTCGGATAAAAGTGAGATTGTGATTTTTCCCTTACCTTGGGTCTGATTTGCTTCGTAAGTGTCCGAACCTCCTGTATAATGATTTAAATAATGTCATTTACTTATTACAGAATCATATTCATTTTTATGATATCATATATGGTTCACTTATGACTTTATATTACCCGTTCTTTTGTAAATTCCATGTTAAAGAGTGTTTTGGGTAAAATTGTTTCATTTGTCGTCCGTGTTTTGACTTGTAATTATTCATATGATTACTTAGATCATGATTACTTAATTCCAGAACATAAAACATGATTTATATATATATATATATTCAGGATATACATATATATAATAAATCAGTAAATGGAAAGAAATACACCGTTCATGGAGACGGTAGTCCGTACGTACGCATGAACGCTGTTTTCGTTTCCTTATTGAATTGAATGGAATTAAGTAGATGACATACATATAAATATAAATAAATCCAGTATCATTATTATGTCACATATTTCATTAGTACTTATTATATATACTTTATAGTAATTCATGAATGGTTAATCATTGAGAATGAATCTCATCGCGTCGTGGAGACGGTAGTCCGTACGTACGCACGAGCGATGATATCGTTCCCCTGGTCGTGGAATTGTGTTGAAGTGTATGTAGACTATTTCAGTATCAATATCACTTTATAATAATCATATATAGTTACTCATTACACCTTTATACCCATCCAATTAAGGTGGTGGCGGAAAATAGATTACACCACGACGTGGAGAGGGTATTCCGTACGTACGCACACGCGGTGATTTCCTTTTTCCGTAGGATGGATATAAGGTTAATTAGAGTTGTTTCATATTTATAATAACATATCAGTATATAAGAAATACTGATGTTATTACTTTATCATGAAACAACTAAAGAAGAAGAAGTTGAAGAAGAAAGAAGTTGAAAAAGATCGGTAATGGATATTACCTCTTTTTGATGCGCCTTTTCTTAGCCTCCACTTAAAGAACTAAGGATGGTCTTTGAAGAATACCAAGACCTCTAGGATGATACTAGGGAAGTGGAGAAGGTATTTTGGCATGGTTTGTCCGAGCTTTAGTGCTCAAATTGGTGTGAGGAGGAGGGGGAGGAGGTGTCCTTTTATAAGGGAGGAGAGGGGCACCTTAGGAATACCTCAAAATATTATTTTATATTAAAGTCAAAATCGGTTTATAATGGTTCCAAAGGGTCTTATTTCGAAGTTAAAGTGGGTATGGGTTGAAATCCTATCAACCAATAAGATTTAGACAAGTTTAGGTTATTATTTTAACCTTATCAATTAGATTTAACTCTAAGTTAAATAATTTAACTTTTACCGTGACTTTTTGTTTTCTTACACTATATGGTTAATACACTTACTATAACATGACAAACGAACCCCAAGTTGTTTATTATTAATATATATATCCTTATCTAAGTCATTTGGCCGAAACTTAGATTTTTAGGAATAAAATAACAATTAATAATATAATATTTGATTTAAAAACTATTTTGTGTCAATTTTGACACTATTTGATATATGATTTTTGTGAAAGTCATAACAGAATTATATGTTCGAACCAAGTTGATTAAATCAACACTAATATATCATAGTAACCTAGAAAATTAGTGGAATTCATAAAAAGTCTCAAATTACATTTATTTTGGTGTTTATAACATCAATTATGTCAATATTTCATTAATAAGATAATTACTGCATCATCATTGTGTCATAAATAAATTAAATTATTTAATGTCTAAAAAGTACAAATAAAATACCATTATATAGGAAATCTTTTTAGATTTCTAATTAATATTTATAGTCGAATTTATCTTATGTATAAACCCATATTAAAAATGTTTTAGTTATTAAACTTTGATTTTAACTATTTTAACTATTCATTAAATAAAATAATATTAAATGTCATAATCTAATCCAAGTGGACCTAAATGGTCATATTATATTCATAAGGTTGTTTTTGGTCGAATTACACTTATCCAATAGAATTAGGACTTGTGTTAGGGTAATAGTAAAATCATATTTACCCTTAGTTACCCTATTTACTATTAATCGTGGTAAAAAAAAGTAAAAAGTTACTATTCACCAAAAATTATTTTCATCTCATTGAACCACATTTTAGTCCTTGATATTAACCGTGTCTGTCAGATTTTCGAAATTCCATTCACAGAAGCGGTAAAATTAAGTTTTATGCAAAATTCAGTTTTTAACCTACCACTTAGTGGTTTCACTATTCATCAAAAATTGAAAATTTTCAGAAAAGTATCAAAATTTCACCCTAGGCTATAATTGATATTCTGAATTAAAAAATGATTTCTATTTTACAAAATTCCCAACATATAAGTTGCATTAATTAATTTTATAATTAATTTCCGCTGTCACAACAAATAGCGTGTTTTTAAGAGATAATAACTATCAAAAGATTAACATTTGTTTATGTCTGGTGTAAATGTGAAATTACATCCAATGACCAACATTGTATTGAATTGTAAAAATATATTCTAGATATACTTTAAAACCACTCAAATTAATAATTTATCACTATTAATTATTTCGATTAAAAAAGTTGTTTTTAATTAAAATTTAGTAATTTTCACTATTCATCAGAATATTAAAGTTATCCGAAAAGTACCAAAATTTCACCCTAAGCTAATTTCGATATTCCGAATCCAAAAATGAATTCCTTTTTGAAAAATAGAATTTACAAAATTTCAAAAAGTGGTTATTACTATTCATAACGGTTAGTTTTAATAATATTTTAATAGCATATCGTTGTTTAGTAAAACTCGGTATTGCGTACTACACACGCTATCAAGGAAGGTCTTGATTGCGTGTAATGAAAGGCAAGTCAAGGATGCGTGTTGTGAAAGCTCCTTTTGGTGTAGCATACAACACAAGACATTAATGAAATTAAAAAGAATATTTTTCATAAAATCTCGGGGTGTTACATTCTACCCCCCTTAAAATGAATTTCGCCCTCGAAATTCGTCGGGGTTATAAATTGTTTACTATTCGAAAGTTTCTTTAATCGAAACCCACATTGTAAAAAGGAATACCAAAACCAATATTTAAAAACAAAAGTATGAAACGTAACGGTTACCCAAATAAACTAATCACTGGGTTTCCACATAGGTGAAAATATGGATATGGAAGAGAAATCTAACCATAATGTTCTGATGGAGAGTGGTAGAGAACATGGCTATGGAAAAGCCAACAATCACAAATCCATAAATTTTTGACGATCTAAGGTACCATCTGATTAATCAGATATAAGAGCACTAGGACAACATTTTTGGTTTTCAAGATCGTTTCCCTAAAGTTAAAGAATTTGAATTAGAATAAATACTTACTTTATTTTGGTACAATCTCACTGTTGTTCGTGCCTTGAACAATTTCCACTTCATCTCTTAAATAAATAAAGTTGAATTTGTTATTCGTGAAGTGTTAGCAGATCATGTGATAGAATGATGGGTCATTCCATCTGTCTCAAACAAAAGGTTAGAAAAAGTTATTAAATATACATAAGTCATTCTATAGTGAGATTAATCATATATGGTTCCTAAAATGGACTTATACTTCATATATCATACTGCTTAATATAATAAAACTAGTTTCTACTAAACAGGGACTTCCTGTAGGCCAGTGGTAGGCGATAAAGGCCAGTCGCACTTCGGTTGTGGGTTCGATTTCCACAGCCTTGTCCGACGCGATGGGCTGTCGCCCATCCTGCAGGTTGTCCTTTTTCTAAAACTACATTACTATAACATCACATAAATAATATCAAAAAAAAGTTCTATCCTTAAACAATACTAACTTATGTCCAACATAATCCATTCCAACCTTTAGGCTTATCCATAATACTGCAGTCCAATCTCATAACATAGTGAAAACGATTACCAGAGATTTAACACCATCGTCGATCCCCATATATCATAAGATAGGTTTTGTTGGTCACATTCCAAACATTCAAAGTCCTTAATCGTGTATTCTCTTGAATACCTTAGTGAAAACAAGAATGCAGTTAAAAGTTAACACTTTCCACATACCAAAATCCTCAAAATTCTATATACTCAAACCATGATATCACTTAGTCCTTATATCAATCATGAGCTCATGAATACTGTTAAACATTTCGTTTTCTCGTTTTCCCTTCATTATGCGCATATCATCTTATTTCCAAAAATATCTCAATCACTTTTAATACCACATTAGACCAACACATAAATATTCCAATACATTATGATACAACATTATTTTGGAATCCCATTACATAAATACTTAATCATTCCACCACATCGTTGTCATATTCAACATCGCCAATAGTGATTGCATGTGACTTCCCTTTATCCTTTGCCTTAAGCGGTTGCTCATGTCGATCATCACTAACCCTTGGATTAGGGCATTTATTGGCATAATGTCCCATCTCCTTGCACTTGAAGCATTGAAGTGTTGGTGGTGCATTCTCTGCAGTGTTTTCTTTATTCACATCATTAAAAACCCTTTTTCCATTACCTCGACACTCAGCTGCTCGATGACCTTCTTTTCCACACTTAAAACATTTTCTAGTCCCTTTAAGACAATCTCCACCATGCTTCTTTCCACACTTTGAGCATAAGGAAACATTCATCTTCTTTTCACCATTATTCTGAGAATTCTCCTTGAACTCCATCTTTCGTTTCTTGTCAAAACCATGAGATGGATATGTAACACCAACTTCCATTTCTACCTTGATAGCACAACGCACAATTTCTTCATAGCTACTGAAGTCTCTTATAGCTAATCCCCTTCTAAGACTTGGTTTTAAGCCACTGAAAAATCGATCAACTTTACTTTCAGGTTGGATGATAATGCCAGATGCATGCCTTGCAAGTCTTGTAAAATTCGCTTCATATATACCAACAGATTCATCATCCTTTTGATTTAGTTCAAGAAACTCCTTTTCCATCTTTGTTCGAAGAATACGAGGGAAGTACTTACTGAAAAACAAGTTCTTGAACTCATCCCATTCCATGGACTCAATTTCATCTCTTGGCCTCGTATTCTTGATAAGATTCTACCATTGATCAGCTTCACCTTCCAAACGATATACTGCTAAGATGACTTTATCATGTTCAGAACATTGAAGAACTGAAAATATCTTTTCAGTGGTACTGATCCATTGTTCAGCAACAAGTGGATCGGAAGACCCATTGAAAGAAGGTGGACGTTGCCTCATGAAGGACTCAATAGAATATTGTTCCCTTCTCTGTTCATTTGGAAGTCCAGAATGATTCATAGCTTGTGTAAGTATAGAAATAAGATTTTGCACTCTATCTCCCATAACATTTGTTTGTTCAGGAGGGCAATCATTGCATTGTCCATTGCATTGATCAACACGGTTCCTTCGGGTTCCAGCCATCGTCTAAAACCCAAAAAGAATAGTGTGAGAGGCAAAAATCATGCTAGGGAAAACAACATTGTAAAGGGGGAGTATCCTCAATATCTAACTTCTTAGGTTAAATTCTAAGATCATTACCGTAGTAATAGGACTGTATCCTATACGTATACTTATCCTTAGGGACATCCCTAGGCAAACCTTATAAATATCTCTAGGGATTTCACTAAAGTTCTCGCATCCTAGTTTCCAAAGGTTGACTAAACCTTTCCTCTGATACCAACTGTAGAGACCCGAAGCTTGACATACATGGACATTACATTACATTTGCGGAATACTTAGTACATAAAAAAAACACACACACAAGTATCGTAATAGTTTAGTGTCTTTGGAAACTCGGAACGTAATCTTCTAATCGTGGTGAAAGATCTTCAATATCTCCCATAAAGATCTTCCCTTTTTTTACCTAAAACCTTTCTTTATATCCTGGGGAAAAGAAAACATAAAAGGGTGAGCTCAAATGCTCAGTAAGGGTATACAAAAGAAAAATCAATCACATCATATTCATAAGAACATAACTTTTGGAAATCTTAACCTGCAAAAGAGAGCATAATTTCATAACATGGGATAAATCATGGAAGTGAAATGTAATCACAATAATCATAACTTAAAACATGAAGCATTGTGGCATTCACACATAATCATAGAGAATCATTTCTTGTTAGTCAAGACTCATTGCCAAGACTATCTTAGTGGACAAAGTCCCTTTATGAATCGAGTAACCCTCGTTTCAGTCCTGTTTCACTGAACCGGTATAACCTACCATTCCAGCCATGTCTATCTCATGAGATATAAAATCTTTACCCAATTCATTGGAGGGAGATATAGGTCCCACCCATCTCATAATGATACCATTCTTATGTGTGCCACAAAATCATAAATCATACATCATTTCATAACCCATGTAGTAAAAATGGGATTCGTAAACATCGTGACATCATAAAACAATTCATATAAGATAAAGGAATTCATAAAAATAATTCCATCACAACATAACCAAATCAATGTAATAATAGGGATAGAAATAAAACCCTATGTTATCTTAGATGGAAAATAATTTTGATAAAATACTTGAAATGAATTTTTGAGGAAAATATCCTTTCTTCTTCAAAATCAATTTCTTTTCACAAAACGTCATGAAATTTTAAAAGAAAGAGATTTTATTGAAAATAGTCATGAAATATTTTGGAGGAAGCTTCATGAAAATAAGGCTTTATAAAACCGTAAAAATCCGTTCGTTCCGTATAAGTTAAAAAAACATTCTTCTCGTACTTTTGTCGGAAAAGTCAAAAAGTACCTCGTACAAAAACGACAAAAGATTCATTTCATATATTTTACAAAAAACTCACCGAAGGGTAAAATTGGATATAAACTATTGTATAAGGATTGAAATAATATTACATATTTAGGGAACATGGATTTGGATGATAAAATACACCCCAGTAATTACCAAAGTAAAAACAATCTCGGATAAAAGTGAGATTGTGATTTTTCCCTTACCTTAGGTCTGATTTGCTTCGTAAGTGTCCGAACCTCCTGTATAATGATTTAAATAATGTCACTTACTTATTACAGAATCATATTCATTGTTATGATATCATATATGGTTCACTTATGACTTTATATTACCCGTTCTTTTGTAAATTCCATGTTAAAGAGTGTTTTGGGTAAAATTGTTTCATTTGTCGTTCGTGTTTTGACTTGTAATTATTCATATGATTAATTAGATCATGATTACTTAATTCCAGAACATAAAACATGATTTATATATATATATATATATTCAGGATATACATATATATAATAAATCAGTAAATGGAAAGAAATACACCGTTCATGGAGACGGTAGTCCGTACGTACGCATGAACGCTGTTTTCGTTTCCTTATTGAATTGAATGGAATTAAGTAGATGACATACATATAAATATAAATAAATCCAGTATCATTATTATGTCACATATTTCATTAGTACTTATTATGTATACTTTATAGTCATTCATGAATGGTTAATCATTGAGAATGAATCTCATCGCGTCGTGGAGACGGTAGTCCGTACGTACGCACGAGCGATGATATCATTCCCATGGTTGTGGAATTGTGTTTAAGTGTATGTAGACTATTTCAGTATCAATATCACTTTATAATAATCATATATAGTTACTCATTACACCTTTATACCCATCCAATTAAGGTGGTGGCGGAAAATAGATTACACCACGGCGTGGAGACGGTATTCCGTACGTACGCACGCGCGGTGATTTCCTTTTTCCGTAGGATGGATAGAAGGTTAATTAGAGTTGTTTCATATTTATAATAACATATCAGTATATAAGAAATACTGATTTTATTACTTTATCATGAAACAACTAAAGAAGAAGAAGTTGAAGAAGAAAGAAGTTGAAAAATATCGGTAATGGATATTACCTCTTTTTGACGCGCCTTTTCTTAGCCTCCACTTAAAGAACTAAGGATGGTCTTTGAAGAATACCAGGACCTATAGGATGATACTAGGGAAGTGTAGAAGGGATTTTGGCAGGGGTTGGCCGAGCTTGAGTGCTCAAATTGGTGTGAGGAGGAGGGGGAGGAGGTGTCCTTTTATAAGGGAGGAGAGGGGCACCTTAGGAATACCTCAAAATATTATTTTATATTAAAGTCAAAATCGGTTTATAATGGTTCCAAAGGGTCTTATTTCGAAGGTAAAGTGGGGATGGGTCGAAATCCTATCAACCAATAAGATTTAGACAAGTTTAGGTTATTATTTTAACCTTATCAATTAGATTTAACTCTAAGTTAAATAATTTAACTTTTACTGTGACTTTTTGTTTTCTTACACTATATGGTTAATACACTTACTATAACATGACAAACGAACCCCAAGTTGTTTATTATTAATATATATATCCTTATCTAAGTCATTTGGTCGAACCTTAGATTTTTAGGAATAAAATAACAATTAATAATATAATATTTGATTTAAAAACTATTTTGTGTCAATTTTGACACTATTTGATATATGATTTTTGTGAAAGTCATAACAGAATTATATGTTCGAAACAAGTTGATTAAATCAACACTAATATATCATAGTAACCTAGAAAATTAGTGGAATTCATAAAAAGTCTCAAATTATATTTATTTTTGTGTTTATAACATCAATTATGTCAATATTTCATTAATAAGATAATTACTGCATCATCATTGTGTCATAAATAAATTAAATTATTTAATGTCTAAAAAGTACAAATAAAATACCATTATATAGGAAATCTTTTTATCTTTCTAATGAATATTTATAGTCGAATTTATCTTATGTATAACCCCATATTAAAAATGTTTTAGTTATTAAACTTTGATTTTAACTATTTTAACTATTCATTAAATAAAATAATATTAAATGTCATAATCTAATCCAAGTGGACCTAAATGGTCATATTATATTCATAAGGTTGTTTTTGGTCGAATTACACTTATCCAATAGAATTAGGACTTGTGTTAGGGTAATAGTAAAATCATATTTACCCTTAGTTACCCTATTTACTATTAATCGTGGTAAAAAAAAGTAAAAAGTTACTATTCACCAAAAATTATTTTCATCTCATTGAACCACATTTTAGTCCTTGATATTAACCTTGTCTGTCCGATTTTCGAAATTCCATTCACAGAAGCGGTAAAATTAAGTTTAATGCAAAATTCAGTTTTTAACCTACCACTTAGTGGTTTCACTATTCATCAAAAATTGAAAGTTTTCAGAAAAGTATCAAAATTTCACCCTAGGCTATAATTGATATTCCGAATTCAAAAATGATTTCTATTTTACAAAATTCCCAACATATAAGTTGCATTAATTAATTTTACAATTAATTTCCGCTGTCACAACAAATAGCGTGTTTTTAAGAGATAATAACTATCAAAAGATTAACATTTGTTTATGTCTGGTGTAAATGTGAAATTACATCCAATGACCAACATTGTATTGAATTGTAAAAATATATTCTAGATATACTTTAAAACCACTCAAATTAATAATTTATCACTATTAATTATTTCGATTAAAAAAGTTGTTTTTAATTAAAATTTAGTAATTTTCACTATTCATCAGAATATGAAAGTTATCCGAAAAGTACCAAAATTTCACCCTAAGCTAATTTCGATATTCTGAATCCAAAAATGAAGTCCATTTTGAAAAATAGAATTTAAAAAATTTCAAAAAGTGGTTATTACTATTCATAACGGTTAGTTTTAATAATATTTTAATAGCATATCGTTGTTTAGTAAAACTCGGTATTGCGTACTACACACGCTATCAAGGAAGGTCGTGATTGCGTGTAATGAAAGGCAAGTCAAGGATGCGTGTTGTGCAAGCTCCTTTTGGTGTAGCGTACAACACAAGACATTAATGAAATTAAAAATAATATTTTTCATAAAATCTCGGGGTGTTACAGTCTTTTATGTGATAGGATACCACAATGTGGGGATTTGGATACTCGATAGAGGGGTCAAATATTTTTAACCTTTAAAGAAAAAAAAGAGAGAGTTCAATAATCAGGAAATATTTTTTTGTAATATATTTTGTGTTACATCATATTATTATATATTCAATACTTCATTTATGTAATCTAAATTAAATGTTCAAACAATTATGAAAATAATGGATTCTATACATGTTGATGGTCCCAATCCTGAGAAACAATAGGTTTCTCAACATAATGATGCTCCCAATGTAGAGGAATAATAAGTTTCTCTATATGTTGATGCTACTAATCCTAAGGAACCACATATTGAGGATGTTGAAGATGAGTAAATGGTAAAAGGTGGAAAACCTATGTCCTAGAAAAAATAATATCATCATAGTGAGACGGTTTTAACAAAAAAAATTTAAGGCGGGGAGCAGAGGCATAAAATTGGAGGTTTGATGGAATGCAGATAACCAGTCTGTTAACCCCAACAATTCCATTTTCATTAGTTACATTGAGATCACCACTCGAATTCTCATTTCAATTGATGTAAATACATGGCATAATGTTGTGTCTATGGTTAAGTCACTAATTTGGGAAGATATTAGTGTAACATTATGATATACATTCTTTATTTTACTAAAAAAAATGATGAAACATTAATTTGATCTTTATCATCCCATGTATAGTGAATTTATATAAGGTGACTACCAAGTAAAATTTGTATTAATGGTCATTGGAAAGGATCATAGAGGCTTTCAATAATTCTTATGAAGCATCATATCAGGGATCCTAAAGGGAAAGTAAAAACGTACCCACCATATATGTATGCACACATGATAAACCCAAGAAACATAGAATTCATTTATTGGTCATTGTGAGGAGGAATTTTTTGAGGTACATTATGATTGGTAATACATTACTTGAAAATACGTGTATTAATCACTTTGGTAAATAATTTTTATTTTTCAAAATAAACACTGAGTGTTGAAAATTAGAAGCGTCCAACAAAACTAACATACCCCTACTGTAAACCAAGGATGGTGTATAATTAACTTGAAAAAATATGGTATTTATTTTAAATCTACAATAATACTTTTATGTGTTATGAAACAATAATATAATTATGTTCCTTTTTTTACATACAGAATGATGAATAAAAATATAAATCCCCTTCTATCCCATATCATGTGTTATGGAAGGAAGCTCGTGTAAATAAATATGGAATATTAATAGAAAAAACATAAAAAGTATAGAAAACATGTGTAAGTATAACATAATATAATTTTGTTTTGCTTTAAATCAGTATTACATAACAATGATTACTTATTTTCCTATATTTTTTATTCATTTTAGTGATAAGAATCATCATTGATTGTACCTAATGAATGACTATTTTCTATGTCCTTAAAGTGGATAGAATAATATAGTCATGTAATAGGTTTGAGTTTCACAGTGTATCCCTAGACATATTTTAAGAAAAGAAATTCACATGGGGATAAAGATAAGAAAATGGTTGAGAGGAAGACATGAATAGATACTCTAGAATAAAAACTTAATTGGTAGTTTGAGTTGTTATATAATGTTATGGGAAGGTATCAAAGAGAAGAAACGACACAACAACAACCACTACATCGAGATCCCCCACCCCTCACCTAGATTTAAGGAATTGCATTCCTCTAAAAGGTATTCCTTACCAAAGGTAATCAATGTTTCCATAACTGTTTCTATAAAATGTGAATTAGGCAGACACAAATACCTTTCTTGCATTGATATTCTACAGAGTGAAAATGATTGTGATTTATATCTATCAGTACCCACCCATATCCTTGTTGTTATGGGTATAATTTATAATATCCAAGGATATATTATACATAATAAACAACTTCCAAAAGGTCATGTGAGAGTGGGGATTCACATATCTCATGAGTTAGGCACCAAGCTACCTATTCTCCTTGACGATCTGGATGTTCACATGGTCAAACTTGCTATTAGATATTTTTTAGCATGGTTATTTGATCTTGTAAAAATATTTTTTTACAAGTATATATTACTTTCCATGTAAAGACCCGTAAAATTCAAGGAAATTTTTTTCTTAATTTCCTTTGGAATTTTACAAGAACGCAGTTTTTGACGGCACCTGATTCTGAGGCCCGGTGTGCCCAGAATCATTTTCCGAAGTTTGCCTCGAGGTACGTTCAGTGAACGAACGAGCGGGTTTTTCTAACTTTTGAACCGGTGCTCGGAATCAAATTCTGAGGGCACCGATGGAATCGCAGCGCCGGTATTTTCTTAGAAACGCCTTTTTCGGAGTTGCGTTTGCTCGGGTGTGGGTTTTAATTTTTGGGGTTAAGTTAAGAAATAAAATAAAAGTGGAGCGACACTTTATTTTATTTCACTTAAAGCCACTTAAGCCAGGTTAAGCGGATAAGGTGGGACCCACGATATCCTACCCACTTGGTAGGATATTTGTGAGGTGGGGCCCGCACGAACCCCACCATTTCTTTCCCTCTAAGTAACGCACCCACGAAAACCACTTTTAAAAAAAGTCAACCGGTGCGTTTTCTTAAAAACTAAACGCCCCTATTAATTGGGCAGTTAAGTCGTTACAATTAATTCATCGAATTATTTTTTCGTTTCTTAACTTTGAATTTCTAATTTTTGGTATCAGGAATAAAATAAGACCAACACTTTTTTTACTTGAGGATTGCTTGTTGGGAGGATTTGGAGAAACTCTAAAGCTTGAAGATCTTCATCCTCCTTCGTTGAAGAATGCGAAGAACGCGAATAACGCACCGTCGCCGACGAAGAACATCGGCCTTCGATGAAGGGAGACGAAGAACGCCGAACCCTCAGAGATCGATGACGCGACGCCGTGTACTGCGATGCCGACGATCCTCCTTCCGCGACGTTTCTTCCGCGACGTTCCTTCCCCGCGAAAATCTTCGATCAACAACCGATTGAGGTAGGGGATTGCGGTTCTTTTAATTCATTTGTAAATTATATCCTCAACATGGGTTTAATTGGTGCAATTAAATCTGTGTGATTTTAATCCTCGGATTTTGACTACGTGACGCCGTGTACCACGAAGACAGTGATGCCCCTTCCATGACGCGACGATCCTCTTCTTCCGCGATGGTTAATTCTGCGACGAACTCACGTTCGACGACAACGTTGAGGTAGGGGTTTTTGTTCATTTTAATCTATGTGATTATATCCGCGGTTTGTTTAAATATTTGTTGTGAGACTTTTAAAACCACTAACGCGGTGGGTGAGGACCAAAAAACAAGTCCGAACCCACCGTCCTTTCGTTCTTGGTGTGCGAATTGGTGGGCAACAACAAAGTAAGCCGCACGGGCGATGTGAGGTCCTCGTAGTGAAGGACGGACCCCGGGAGGGCCATTGGCGAAGACGGCACGCAATTCCGACCACCGAAACTCGTCCGGTGGTCCGCGGAGCAGCCCGCCGGCGCGCCTCGCCAGCACGGCGGCGCTGGCAGGGCGCGGTCCCACGACCGCACGGGACCGGAGGGAGACGGGACGCAGTAGTCGTCCACATCCGCTGGCAAGGGAGGCCCCACGCGGGGCCACGGCTCCTTCACGCGGGGGCAGCGCGCCCCCCGCTTCGCTCGGCCGTAACGGCCGAGCCGACCCGCTGGCCACCTAGCCAGCGCCAGCCGAGCCTCGCCAGCCGGGCCGGGTCGCGCCATCTGGGTCGGACGCGGACCCGGGTCGGGTCGACCCAGGGGGGTTGGGCCGGGTCGGTCCGGGCCCAGACCCCCGTTTTCGGACCACTTTCGGTCTTTTGCTCATAACTTGAGCTACAGGACATCGATCAATGCACCGTCAGTTGAGATGTGATCCATGGATCGAGACAGTCGTTTCGGTATATTACACTCAAGGTTTCAGAGAACTTTTGGTTCGGCCGGGTTGGTTCGTACATGAAACCAACCGGGCCCTCGGAGCGGAAATGCTCATAACTTGAGCTCCGACCGTCGGATTGACGTGCCGTCGACTTTGATGGATTTCTCTAAGTGAGACGAATCTTTTGGCTTACTCCGCCTGAGGTTTGGATGCAGGTGGAGTACGATCGGGTTGGTTTTAACTTAAAAACCAACCGGGCCCCTGGGACGAAAAAGCCAATAACTCTCAGACCGGGCGTCCGATTGACGCGCTGTCTGCGACGTTGAGTTCCTGTTGACAATACAGAACTTTTGGATACATCAACTCTGGACTATGTGTCAGTTGATGTATCAGCCTCTCGGCTCGTGGAGCAGACCCTCCCGAACGAGCTTGTTGTGTGCGGGAACCCTAGAGCTGGCTGCATCTGCGACGACGACGATGACTGTACAGAGATCCTCAGTGGATTTGACGGTGATGACTACAACACTCAGCGATCCTACGTGGATCAGTGCTACAGATCCTATGTGGGTCCGATCCTGTGTGGTTCAGTGCTCAGCGGTCCTGTGTGGGCCAGTGCCTACAGATCTTGTGTGGGTCTGATCCTGTGTGAGTCTTTGCGGGGGTTAGTTACCTATCGATCCTTTGTGGGTCAGATCCTTTGTGGGTCACAGCGAGGGTTAGTTACCTATCGATCCTATGTGGCTCAGAACCTTTGTGGGTCATTGCGGGGGTTAGTTACCTATCGATCATGTGTGGGTCAGATCCTTTGTGGGTCATTGCAGGGGTTAGTACCTATCGATCCTTTGTGGGTCCGACGGCATAGATGAATCAGTGGATATATCTGATCGTCTCTATCGTCATAAGAAGGAGTATACCTTTGTGAGCTGAAATCCTGTTTTTCTTTCCTGTGTGGACTGGGTTGTACTTGGGCTCGGATGTTGGAGCCGAATGAGAATTGATGACTTAGGTATATTTATGGGCATATACCTAAGCAGGGTCGAATGTTACTTCGTGATTGTATCTTTCCTTTGTGGATTATCCTTTGTGGATTCTGGGAGACCTTCGGGGGTCTCGGGGTCCCTACTGAGTAGATTATACTCACCCCTACACGGGCTATGACCGCACTACGTTGTGTTGGTTACAGATGACAGACAGTGCTGATCGTGGTTGAGGCTTGCGGAGCAGGACGGTACCTGGAGGTGGACCACTGGGCAGACGTACTCAAAGCGGTCGGCTAGACCTGAGGATCAGTGGAGGATATCTGTACCCACCCTTCAGGTGGGAGTTCCAGTGGATGGCTCGAGGCTGCAGCTTTACTTTTAGTTGTTGTTTTCCCTTTCTAGTTGTACTTTACTTTCAGTTTGGGTTTGTATTCTGGCCCACTTACTTTTCCACACTTGCTTGTATCAGCTTTTACTTAGTGTTTACTTCTACTACTTGCTTGCTCTGTGGTGTATGTTTACTTTACAAAGTCAATGCCTTCCCTTTTTACCGGGATTTACGACTTGGTGCTAGTCGCCAGCCCCTGGCCTATGGAAGGTGGGCTTGGGGTAGTCACGGCACCGGCCCCGAGGACGGGTCGTGACAAATTGGTATCAGAGGAGTTCGGTTCTACCGCAGAACTCAGGACTCTAATCTTTTTCTATGTGAAGTAATATTGTTAAGAGTATGGAGTGTGGTTATCAGTCCAGGGAGTCCAGTGTTGGTGCAGGGGCCGACGTATCCGTACACCAGGACCCTGACTTCTGATTTCTGACTTAATGCACGAAAACATTGATTGCATGTGTGTTTCAAGTTTTCTTTGTGATTACTTTATGAAAGCTCACCAGGTATACTGTTTGACCATGACGCACCTGTTTCTTTCAGGATGTCCCCACGATGGCAGCCAGCTAGGGTTCTGAGAGTTGTGCGTGACGATAGCCCACCGAGCGATGAGGCCTCGGTACAGGGCCCTTTGACAGCAGAGGCACCGGTGGTACCACTACCCGCCGAGCCACCGATGCTACCAGCCCCGGTCGCTGATGATGCACGTCTCCTTAGTGCATTGCACGAGTTCCAGTGCTAGCGACTGCCCAGGTTTTGTGGGGAGAGATACCCCCAGGCAACTGAGGACTGGCTGGACGCAGTCGTATGGGTTTTCAGATTAGTGAGGACACCAGCAGACCTCGTGGTGATCCTCGCAGTGAGCCTACTACACGCGGCAGTGGGCCGATGGTGGATCTTGATGCTCCAGGTGCACGATGAGGCATCTCTCCTCTGGACGGACTTTGAGAGCCTCTTCCACTCAGAGTTCGTCCCAACCACCCTATGTGCGGTGCGCATCCAGGAGCTTCTTCAGCTACGGCAGGGCAGCTTGACAGTCGCCAAGTACTCGGCGAGATTTACCGATCTCTCGCGCTACTCGACAGAGATGGTACGGAACCCATTCTTCCGGGCCCGGGCCTTTGAGCAGGGATTTAGACATGAGATCAGGCCATCAATGATCTCCCTCAGCATTCCGACCCAGGCAAGAGTACTGGAGTGAGCCCTTATGATCTAGAGCTTTCTTGCTGAGCCTTCTTCAGTAGCGAGACCTACCGCGGGGCGGCACGTAGCAGAGTCTTCTGTAGCAAGTAGTTGACGGATGACTCATGGGTCCAGGCAGACCAGACCCTCAGGCAGACGACCTCAGGACACTAGCTCAGCAGTACGGGGCACACAGCGCGGAGCCAGTCTTTCGAGAGGCAGACAGTGCTACACATGCGGCGGGCAGGACCACATGGCTCGTGACTGCCCGACCCACCGTGCTGAGGAGCAGCAGACGGTTGAGGGGCCACCCAGTCAGAGGCAGAGGGTTGACCGTGGTGGTCCACAGGGAGCAGGCGGACGAGGCAGAGGAGCTGGCCGAGTAGCCGGTGGTGGGCGACGCTTTGAGGCTCTACCACCACCACCACCAAGAGGTCCACCCCGGCCACAGGGAGCTGGCGGGAAGAGACAGGCACAGCTCCAGGCAGCGGAGGCCTACGACCACGGCGCGTCCGAGATGATTCGAGGTACTATCTGTGTCTATTCCACCCTTGCTACAGTTCTTATAGACACAGGAGCGAGTCATTCTTTTATAGCCGCTGCCCTTGTTCGGAGCTCGGAGATTCCGACAGAGCCGTTGGCTCGATCCTTACAGCTAGAGACTCCTACGGGAGCATACTCGACGATTACGCACTGGTGCCGGCAGTGTGAGCTTACTCTAGGAGGCGAGAGCTTCGGATGGGATCTTCTTGTAGCGGCTTCGAGGCCTTATGTCGTCATCTTGGGCATGGATTGGTTATCTACAGTCCATGCTCAGACTGACTATATTAGGCGCAAGGTGCGATGTGTTCGCACCGACGGGAGCAGGTTCACCTTCACCAGTGAGAAGGGAGCCTTCGCAGCAGAGGATGGACTTCCGTAGAGGAGAGGACAGCCCATCACTCATCAGTTGGCTAACCTTATCCTAGGAGCAGTTGACGTGCGGAGTCCTAGTTTTCCTACAGTGGTGGATCAGTATGCGGACGTTTTTCCCGACGACGTTCCAGAACTACCTCCTCGTAGAGAGGTAGACTTTTATATTGATCTGTACCTCGGGACAGCCCCGATATCCACCCCAGCATATCGGATGGCTCCCGCCGAGCTTTGAGATCTACGGGTACAGTTGGAGGACTTCCAGGGAAAGGGTTTCATCTGACCCGGTGTTTCACCCTGGGCTTCCCAGATATTGTTCGCTAAGAAGGTGGACGGGAGCTTGCGACTTTGTGTCGACTATCATCGCCAGAACTATGTGACAGTGAGGAACAAGTATCTGCTACCGAGTATTGATGACCTCTTCGATCAGCTCAAGGGAGCACGGTGGTTCTCAAAAATAGACCTCAGGTCAGGCTATCATCAACTCAGAGTTCCGGACGAGGACGTGCAGAAGATGGCCTTCAGATGTTGGTATGGCCACTATGAGTTCTTGGTTATGCCATTTGGTGTAACCAATGCTCCAGCGGTGTTCATGGGCCTCATGAATAGGATCTTCTAGCCATACCTTGATCGATTTGTCGTGGTCTTCATCGACGACATTTTGATATAATCGACGACTAAGGAGGAGCACGCCTACCACTTGCGGGTTGTACTAGACACACTCCGAGAGCCCCAGCTTTATGGAAAGCTCTTGAAGTGTCAGTTCTGGATACGTGAGGTCCACTTCTTAGGACATGTCATCTCTGAGGCGGGAGTTGCAGTGGATCCTGCGAAGATCGAGGCAGTGCTAGCTTGGGAGCCACCCAGGAGCGTGACGGAGGTGTGGAGTTTCTTGGGACTAGATGGATACTATCGGAGATTTGTACTAGACTTATCCAGAGTTTCGGCACCACTCTCATCTCTTACGAACAAGGGGAAACCCTTTGTGTGGTCAGACAGATGTCAGCAGAGCTTCCAGGAGCTGAGACAGAGATTGACCAGCGCACATATCTTGAGGTTTCCGGAGGAGGGAGTAGGGTACGTAGTCTACTGCGATGCATCAGGGACCGGACTCAGATGTGTCCTAATGTAGGAGTGGGTAGTGATCGCCTATGGATCACATCAGTTGAGGCTGCATTAGCAGAACTACGCTACCCATGACCTGGAGTTAGCAGTAGTGGTCTTCGCTCTGAAGACATGGTGGCACTACCTGATGGGCAAGCGCTTTACAGTCTTTTCTGACCATCAGAGTCTCAGGTACATCTTCTCTCAGAAGGACCTGAACCTAAGACAGCGGTGATGGCTCGAGTTCCTCCAGGACTATGACTTTGAGATAGTCTATACTCCTAGGAAGGGGAACGTAGTAGCCGATGCTCTCAGCAGAAGGACGGTCATTCAGCTACTTGAGGAGGCGACAGAGCAGCTAGCCGCTTTGCATATATCCTTCATGGATAGAGATGGGGCATCCTTCCTTCAGTCTCTCACAGTCACCCCTCCACTACTGCAGCAGGTTGGAGAGGCACAGCGTGGGGACGCTGACTGTGAGACGCGGCGTGCGCAGATGTCCTCAGGACAGGCACCTGATGGTTTCTCCTTTGGATCAGAGCATGACATCCTTTCTAGAGGACGTACCTTGGTACCAGTTACTTTACGGGAGGAGGTGTTGGGAGAGTTTCACACTTCTCCCTTGGCGGTACATCCTGCAGTGGCGAAGATGTACCAGGATCTCAGACGACAGCACTGGTGGCCGGGCATGAAGAAGGTTGTGGCAGAGTTCGTTTCTCGATGCCTCACTTGCCAGCAGGTGAAGGCAGAGCATCAGGTACCAGCAGGCTTGGTACAGCCCTTGGAGGTCCCGGATTGGAAGTGTGACGGGATATCTATGGACTTCGTGACTGGACTTACACGCACTTCCAGAGGTCACGACTCCATTTGGGTGATTGTCGACCGACTCACCAAGTCGGATCACTTCTTACCCATCAGAGAGCAGGGCTCAGTGGAGATATTGGGACGTCTCTATGTTCAGGAGATTGTATGACTTCACGGTGTGCCATCATCTATCGTCTCTGATCGGGATTCTCGCTTTACTTCCTGACTTTGGAAGGGGTTGCAGGAGGCGTTCGGGACACAGCTACGTCTGAGCACCGCCTTTCACCCTCAGACAGATGGTCAGATGGAGAAGACCATACAGACTCTTGAGGACATGCTCCGCGCATGTGTCCTCGACTTTGGTCGTAGCTGGGAGGACCACCTACCCTTGGTGGAGTTTGCATACAACAAAAGCTACCACTCCACCATCGGGATAGCACCATACGAGGCGTTTTACGGCCGACCTTTCAGATCTCCTTTGTGCTAGACAGACCCTGGGGAGTTAGTACTTGTGGGACCGGAGATGGTCCAGGCCACGACAGAGAAGGTCCAGGTCATCCAGGAGCGGATGAGGACAGCTCAGAGCCGGCAGAAGTCTTATGCTGACAGGTGGCGGAGGCCACTAGAGTTCGAGGATGGCGACCACGTCTTCTTGTGTGTCTCACCTCGACATGGATTACGGAGATTTGGCTGAGGCGGAAAGTTGTCTTCACGCTTCATCGGACCATTCCAGGTCCTCAGTAGGTTTGGCGAGGTGGCTTATCGCTTGGCTCTACCACCTCAGTTGCACTAGGTGCACGACGTTTTCCACGTATCTCAGCTGAGGAGATACGTGCACGACCCGTCGCATATCATTGACCATGGGGAGCTAGACATTGATGTTGGGGCGACGTTTGCGGAGGTCCTGGTGGATATTGAGGATCGACAGAAGTGGGTCCTACGTGGATGGTCGATTCCTCTAGTGCGCATCAGATGGCAGCACGGGAACCTCCAGGAGAGCACTTGGGAGCGGGAGGCTCAGATGCGTGCTCAGTACCCACATTTGATTCCCTAGTTTATGATGTATCTTTACGGGGACATAAAGCTCTAAGGTGGGAGTGATGTAAAGACCCGTAAAATTCAAGGAAATTTTATTCTTAATTTTCTTTGGAATTTTACAAGAACGCAGTTTCTGACGGCACCTGATTCCGAGGCCCGGTGTGCCCAGAATCATTTTCCGAAGTTTGGCTCGGGTACGTTCAGTGAACGAACGAGCTGGTTTTTCTAACTTTTGAACCGGTGCTTGGAATCGAATTCCGAGGGCACCGATGGAATCGCAGCGCCGGTATTTTCTTAGAAATGACTTTTCCAGAGTTACGTTTTCTCAGGTGTGGGTTTTAATTTTTGGGGTTAAGTTAAGAAATAAAATAAAAGTGGTGCGACACTTTATTTTATTTCACTTAAAGACACTTCAAGACACTTAAGCCAGGTTAAGAGGATAAGGTGGGACCCACGATATCCTACCCACTTGGTAGGATATTTGTGAGGTAGGGCCTGCACGAACCCCACCATTTCTTTCCCTCTAAGTAACACACCCGCGAAAACCTCTTTTAAACAAAGTCAACCGGTGTGTTTTCTTAAATACTAAACGCCCCTATTAATTGGGCAGTTAAATCGTTACAATTAATTCATCGAATTAATTGTTCATTTCTTAAATTTGAATTTCTAATTGTTGGCATCCGGAATAAAATAAGACCAACACTTGTTTTACTTGAGGATTGCTTGTTGGGAGGATTTGGAGAAACTCTAAAGCTTGAAGATCTTCATCCTCCTTCGTTGAAGAACACGAAGAACACATCGTCGCCGACGAAGAACGCTGGCCTTCGACAAAGGGCGACAAAGAATGTCGAACCCTCGGAGATCGACGATGCGACGTCGTGTACCGCGACGCTAACGATCCTCCTTCCGCAACGTTTCTTCCGCGACGTTCCTTCCCCGCAACAATCTTCGATCAACAACCGATTGAGGTAGGGGATTGCGGTTGTTTTAATTCCTTTGTGAATTATATCCTCAACATGGGTTTAATTGGTGCAATTAAATCTGGGTAATTTTAATCCTCGGAGTTTGACTACGCGACGCCGTGTACCGCGACGACAGCGACGCCCCTTCCGCGACGCGACGATCCTCTTCTTCCACGATGGTCAATTCCGCGATGAACTCACATTCGACGACAACGTTGAGGTAGGGGTTTTTGTTCATTTTAATCTATGTGATTATATCTGCGGTTTGTTTAAATATTTGTTGTGAGACTTTTAAAACCACTAACGTGGTGGGTGCGGACCAACAAATAAGTCTGAACCCACCGTCCTTTCGTTCTTGGTGTGCAGATTGGTGGGCAACAACAAAGTAAGTCTCACGGGTGATGTGAGGTCCTCGAAGTGAAGGATGGACCCCAGGAGGGCCATTGGCGAAGACGACACGCAACTCCGACCACCGGAACTCGTCTGGTGGTCTGCGGAGCAGCCCGGCGCGCCGCCGGAAGGAGCCGTCGCGGCTTCAGCCGCGGCGGCAGGGCGAGGTCCCATGACCGCGCGGGACCGGAGGGGGACGGGACGCGGCAGCCAGCCGCGTCCGCTGGCAAGGGCGGCCCCACGCGGGGTCGCGGCTCCTTCACGCGGGGGCAGCGCGCCCCCCGCTTTGCTCGACCGTAACAGCCGAGCCGACTCGCTGGCCACCCGGCCAGCGCCATCCGGGCCGCGCCGGCCGGGCCGGGTCGCACCATCTACATCGGACCCGGACCTGGGTCATGTCGACCCAGTTCGGGCCGACCCAGGGGGGTTGGGTCGGGTCGGTCTGGGCCCAGACCCCCCGTTTTCGGACCTCTTTCGGTCTTTTGTTCATAACTTGAGTTACGGGCCACCGATCGACGCACCGTCAGTTGAGATGCGATCCTTGGATCGAGACGGTCGTTTCGGTATATTACACTCAAGGTTTCGGAGAACTTTGGGTTCGGCCAGGTTGGTTCGTACACGAAACCAACTGGGCCCTCGGAGCGGAAACACTCATAACTTGAGCTCCGGACGTCCGATTGACGTGCCGTCGATTTTGATGGATTCCTCTAAGTGAGACGGATCTTTTGGATTACTCCGCTGGAGGTTTGGAGGTAGGTGGAGTACGATCAGGTTGGTTTTAACTTAAAAACCAACCGGGCCCCTGGGACAAAAAAGCCAATAACTCTCAGACCGGGCGTCCGATTGACGCGCCGTCTGCGACGTTGAGTTCCTGTTGGCGATACGGAACTTTTGGATACATCAACTCTGGACTATGTGTCAGTTGATGTATCAGCCTCTTGGCTCATGGAGCAGACCCTCCCGAACGAGCTTGATGTGTGCGAGAACCCTAGAGCTGGCTGCATCTGCGACGACGACGATGATTGTACAGAGATCCTCAGTGGATTCGACGGCGACGACTACAGCACTCAGCGATCCTACGTGGATCAGTGCTACAGATCTTGTGTGGGTCTGATCCTGTGTGGGTCAGCGCTTAGCGGTCCTGTGTGGGCCAGCGCCTACAGAACTTGTGTGGGTCTGATCCTGTGTGGGTCTTTGCGGGGGTTAGTTACCTATCGATCCTTTGTGGGTCAGATCCTTTGTGGGTCATTTTGGGGGTTAGTTACCTATCGATCCTGTGTGGGTCAGATCCTGTGTGGGTCAGATCCTTTGTGGGTCATTGCGGGGGTTAGTTACCTATTGATCCTGTGTGGGTCAGATCCTTTGTGGGTCATTGCGGGGGTTAGTACCTATCGATCCTTTGTGGGTCCGACGACATAGATGAATCAGTGGATATATCTGATCGTCTCTATCGTCATAAGAAGAAGTATACCTATGTGAGCTGAAATCTTGTTTTTCTTTCCTGTGTGGATTGGGTTGTACTTGGGCTCGGATGTTGGAGCCGAACGAGAATTGATGACTTAGGTATATGTATGGGCATATACCTAAGCAGGGTCGAATGTTACTTCGTGATTGTATCTTTCCTTTGTGGATTATCCTTTGTGGATTCTGGGAGACCTTTGGGGGTCTCAGGGTCCCTACTGAGTATCTTATACTCACCCCTGCACGGGCTATGCCCGCACTACATTATGTTGGTTGCAGACAACTGACAACGCTGATCGTGGTTGAGGCTTGCGGAGCAGGACGGTACCTGGAGGTGGACCACTGGGCGGACCTACTCGGAGCGGTCGGCTGGACCCGAGGATCAGTGGAGGCTATTTGTACCCACCCTTCAGGTGGGAGTTCCAGTGGACGGCTCGAGGCTGCAGCTTTACTTTCAGTTGTTGTTTTCCCTTTCCAGTTGTACTTTACTTTCAGTTTGGGTTTGTATTCTGGCCCACTTACTTTTCCGCACTTGCTTGTATCAGCTTTTACTTAGTGTTTACTTCTACTGCTTGCTTGCTCTGTGGTGTTTGTTTACTTTACAAAGGCAATGCCTTCCCTTTTTACTGGGATTTACGCCTTGGTGCTAGTTGCCAGCCCCTTACCTATGGAACGCGGGCTTGGGGTAGTCACGGCACGGGCCTCGAGGACGGGTCGTGACATTCCAATTTATTTTTTATACAATTCCTTTAATAATTAATAAAAAAGGCTTGAACTAATGAATGTTATTAAAGAGAGAGAAAGGGAAGGGGAAATAGAATGTCGAATCAAAACAATCTAAAGAATAAACCAATTGATCAAAAAGACCTTCATAAAGTACATTTTCGCCACTACTTTAACTTCATAATTTACTAATATTACAAGTTAACTTGGATACAATATTCAAAATTGGTGATACAACCATAATTGATTTTAAAGAACAAATGTATGAAGAGTCCATTACAAACTTTCTTGGTCTTGAGGATGTAGATAAAATCCTCATGCATGAATGACTAAGAGTCTTAGTTATAAATGTATAAATGAGGTGTGTTTTCATGATTTTTTTGACCAATAGTTGATCTAATATATTAATTACAGTTAAATACTAATCACATTTTTTTGTAGGCATATATATATCAATACTATTTGAAGGGAAAACCTGGTGAACAAAAATTTGGAATCATTAGTCATCACATTACTTCTACATGAAAAAGATCATTGAAAGAAAAGGAATATTCATTAATAGTTGATAAACTAGATGCAATGTTTGAAAACAAACTTATATATGAAATAATCTTCTTAATACCCATGATATAGGGGTAAAACTCTATAATTTAACCATATAAAATATATTTTCATTTCTTTCATTACTTATTCCTTTTTTTCTAGGTAGCGTTGGTTACTGATAGAGATAATATTTTCAGCATTTTCTATATTTATTTTAATGAGTTAATACCTTCAAATTTAATAATTTGAGTTGATTTTCATCATTTTTGGATTTTTGGTGTGTTTTGGGCTAAAATGTGAAATTTTATTAATTATGTAATTTTAATAGATTTTTATCACTTTAGTATTTCGAGCATAAATTTTAAAATATTTATTCAATTATATTGATTCTTTTTTTAGGATTATATTTTTTGTGGGATTCAACTTCTTCTTCTATACCTAGAGCTAATTCAAAATCCCACAATCCCAAAAAAACAACCATGTTGAAAAATCTTTATGGATGATAGAATGGACCCCACCTTAGTAAATGAGGAATAACTCAGGATAAGACCTCCAAATGAGGTGATTCTAGGTGGATTTGAAATCAAACTCAAATTCATGTGTGAACATTAAATTTCATGTAGATATTTTCTCATTATTATAGCTATTTAATGCATCTAAGTGGAATAATATTTAGGGTATCCTCTTCCAGAATAATTATGATTCATTAATTAGGTCATAACTTCTTGTATACATGTCCAACTACTTTTAAATTTATGGGGTTAAGAAAAAAATCAACTTTAAACAACTTATAATAAGTAACCTTGGTAATTTTTTACCATTTGGTGGGAAGAACATGAGCTATCTTATGGAGGGAATATTCTGGAGGAGAAATTTTATGTTATTTATTTTATCTCTTTTCTTTTTATTAGTTTTATAATTTATTCTTCCCCCTTATTCTCTGATATCCTTTACATGGAGGGGTAAAATTCTGAGTGATTGGGTAAAGGGGGGTTTTCTTTTTAAAATTCTTGAGTTCTTACACTTCATGGAATAAAAATATTTTCTCTCTTTTGAAAAGTTGATTTCAATTTCTAATAGTGGTTTTTATTATCATGTAAAATCATATTTAATTTTAGATTATGTTTTTGTTATTTCTTTGACCAATGGTCATTATCTCCCTCTACTAGGTTCTGGTTTATATACAATGGAATAGACCAGTGCTTATTGGTGAATTACTCGGTGATCGTCAGTACATGTGGGAGGGGTAGTGGACATTATTTATTGTTTGGGATAAACAAGACCAGATTGGGAATTGCCTAAGTCAAATGGGGGTATTCACGGCAACTCTCTCACACATTATAAGGAGTTTAGACCAAGATAAGATTTTAAAAAGGTTTATTATCCCCATCACCATTTGAGAAAGGGAGTGAGAGGAAGTGATTGTGTAATCTCACTTTAATTAACTTAGTAGAAGAGGATTGGATAAATTGGAACTAGGATAGCATTTAAATTGGAAAACTAAACCTAACATAATCACCCAACTCATATCACTATATTCAATCAATTTATTTATAAATTTGTTTTTAATATTTTTCATATTTTCTTTCTTTAGTTTCGTTTCTTGAGTTTGTTTTCAAAATCAAACAATTTCAAAAAACAACCACTTTTTCCTCTAATTTAAAGGTGATATCTTGATTATTGTAAACTCCTCACTAAAGGAAACCTATATTGACCATTTACTTTATTTTAACTTAGGAAATAATTGTTTTTTCCACACCCCATGATAGTCATGTGTCAAAACTTTACATCATTTATGGGGAGATAGATCCAACAATATAATTTTAATATTTTGTAAATATTTTATTTTCTTTCATTTTAAAAAAATATATATAAAAAAATATCTTTATCCATGATGTATTAAAATTGTGATTATTATGAATGGATTGATTATTCATAGGTGAAACACCAAAAAAAATAAGTTTATAGGGATATTAAAGTCAGGTTGTAAAGGATTAGTGGAATAATGGAAAACCTAGACAGAAAAATAGAGTGGATGGATGAATATGTACATGCATCCCATAAGTAACAGCTAAAGCCCGAACAAGAACCAGAACCATAATGATTTGTGTAAGAAGTTACCCCAATAATCTTTCAAGTTGAAGAACCCAATGAGGCTTTGATTAAATTAAAATAAGATCCATTCCTCCCACCCTAATAAATGTTGGAGGAGATTGATGAAGAATATTTTTTTACTGAAGTATGTATAATAGATCAAAAAGAATTGGATGACTTCTACAATTAATATGAGGTGTAATATAATCTCCCTTTACTTGAAAAAGTAGAAGATCAAATACCTTTATATCTATCCCTAGCATTGGAAAAAGATAAACCACCCAATTGGTGGAATTTGAAGAGAAGATGGGGGAACCTGACTACCAACCTCTATCCAGTGAAATTCAACTCAAAGAGGTACTTTCCACTGAAGAATAAATTGAATCTGAACAAACTCAAGATTCATAAAACACTTGAATTTCCTTAGTGGATAAGGAAGAAAAAGATGATCCACCTGAAGAGGAATACCTGGAGCTCCCTAAACATATTGAACATTTATTATAGGGATTTCAATAGGAGACCAAAGTGACTTTTCTGGAGGAAATAGAGACACAAGATTCTTAGTTTGAAGGGGGGGAATTTGATATTTATTCCTCATGTTTCAATTTAGTTCAAATATAATTACACTATAAATTTCCCTTTGATTATTCCATTGATACAACATTCCTAAAATAAGAACTGGAGAATAAAGAAGAGGTTGTGCAAGTGGAAACCAAGAAAGAGGAGGACTCGTTATTTGTCCTACCCCACCATTAAAGTTGTATATCATTATCATGGGGTTATATTTGTCATACTATATCCATGGATTCTTAAAAAATGAATAAGAATTGAAATATGGAAATAAGAACTGTTGGTGGTTCATCTCAAAGAAACTCCACCCACCATCAAATTGGGTATAAC
Organism: Viscum album; assembly: GCA_963277665.1. Lineage (NCBI taxonomy): Eukaryota > Viridiplantae > Streptophyta > Magnoliopsida > Santalales > Viscaceae > Viscum > Viscum album. The sequence goes on along the minus strand of OY728131.1, from coordinate 640,482,312 downwards.
CAACTAGAATTTCCCATTTGGAGGCACTCAAAACTCATGGCACACTTGAGAGATTAAACCAAGATCTATCCTTATATTCTAATTTTATTTCTATTTTCTTTTCTTTCAATAAATTTCTTATGTTTTCTTTTCTTCTTTTGCTTATAGTTTTTTAGTGTGCAACACTTTAGAGATTAACTCAACATTGCAATACCAATAAGTCAAGTTGTACCACTCCTTTACAATTTCTTGCTTACTATGATTTAATTAAAAATATAATTACATGTAAAAATCTACTTGAATTAATTAATGACACTGAATCATTTAAGTTTGGGTTAGGAAACCTTTTCAATTTAGGATTTCCAATTTTTTATTTTTCTATTATTCAAAAAAAATACGTGTTTTTCAAATTTTTGTGTGTTTCTTTTTTAATTTTTTGTGTGTTTTTGAAATTTTTGAGCTATAATGATTATCTTTTCTAATTTTTAAATCCATTTAAATGATTGAAAATAAATATTCCATGAAATTCAGATTAAATTAATGTTGAAAATTACTTTGTTTCAAGTTTAAATCTTTGGGAATTTCATGAAAAGTACTCCGATTTTTGAATCTCATTCCACATATCACTATCTTTATCTTTGAAATAACTTTAATGTGAGGATTATGAACCATTTTTTTCATATTATTTACATTCAAATAACTTATTGAGATAACCAAACCATGCTTTCTTTAACCATAATTTGATTTATTCTTGTCAAAACTTGAGGGTTTGAGGTACTTGTGTTTTAAATAATTGAGGAATTTTTTTTATTTTAAATCCACCTTTTCATGAGAATATTTTTTTTATTCTGGAATACCATGTAAATTTAATCCTTATATCACTTAGACGCCATGAACATCCTATTAGTTTGGTCACATTATAATCCAATTTTCCCAATCCAACTTTCTCTTGAAGTGAAATTGCATAATCTAGATGAACTTAAGTATGGGGGAAGATATCTTGTGTTGTGATACCATATTTAAAAATACTTTAGGTGGAAAATAAAATGATTAAGATATGATTTTACTACTAAAAAATAATTCTATCAAAATTTGTGCCTATCTGGATATTTCATGATAAAATATGTTGTGCCTTTCTGGAGCTTTCAAATGAGAAATAAATTTGTGCTTATTTGGAGCTTTCAAGAAAAAAAAAGAGACGAGAAATGTAATTTTTACTTCTAAAATTTTTATGGTGTGGCATGTCACTAACATTTTCAAAGATTATTAGAGCTGATTTTATCCTAAGGGGGGTGAGGAGGAGACCATACTTGAGTGATAATTAGAATTATACGTATTTTCTTCAAAAATTACCAAACCCTCCTTATTCAGCCTCAGAATTTTTGACATCTAAATCCTACCAACTGAAATCCATAGAATGAACCTAAAAATTACTCATGATAAACACATTTTATTGAATCACATAGGGTGTATATATAGGAATTTATCAATCCTATGGTGACTCTTTATTTGGTTTAGATGAGAAAATCCATATTGAAAATTGAAATTTGTAAGATGAGAGAAAATTCGTATGAGCTAGATGTCTTGTGTGGATGGGATAAGAAATGAAGAGGAATTATATTGAATTATATGAATGTATAACTTTAAATAATAGTTTTTATGGGGAATGATATCTTTTTTTCTTATTGTCAAACTGGTTGATCTCATGGGTATGTGTTTTGAATTTGCTTTGATTCTGATGCTTACAAGTCTAGGAGTCCAAGTGCTAAGTGTAGAGGAATTTATAGAGATAATATTTTTATCATTTTTAATATGTATTTCAATGATTTAATCCCTTACAATTTAACAATTTGAGTTTATTTGATTTATTTTTTTTATTTTTGGTGTGTTTTGGGAAAAAATCTGAAACATTCTTAATTCTGGAATTTTAACATATTTTTATTTCTTTGTTATTTCAAGAATAAATTTTAAAATATTGATATAATTGGATTGATTAATTTTTTATAGGATTCCATTGTTTTTGGTATTTAACTTCTTCTTCTAGACCTATATCTAATTATAACTTCCATAGGCCCAAAAAAATCAATTAATTTGAAAAATATTTATGGACAAAAAATGGACCCCAACTTAGTAAAGGATGAATAACTCAGGATAAAAACCTAAAATGGAGGTTTTTCCATCTGGATTTGAAATTGGAATCGAATATAAATGTGAAAATTTAATTTCATGAAGATATTCACTCATTAATTCATCCATTTAATGCATGAAAGTGAAATAGATTTATGGTATCTTCATCCAAAAAAGTGTGATTCATTAATTAGGTCATAACTTATTGTATACATGTCCAACTAATTTAAAATTTAGAGGGTCTACATAAAAATCAATTTCAAACAACTTATAAAAAGTACCCTAGGTTATTTTCTTTCATCTGGTGGGAATAACATGAGCCAGCTTCTGGAGGACATATTCTAGAGGATAAATTTTATGTTCTTTTTTTTTCTTATTTTTTTTCTTAGATTTGTAATTCCTTATTCTTACCCCTTATTATCTATTATCCTTAACATGGAGGGGTAAACTTTTGATTGATTAGGGGAGGGGAGGTTTTCCTTTTACAATGCTTGAGTTTTTTCACTTTATGGACTGAAAATCTTTTCTCTCTTCTATGAAGTTGATTTCAATTTATAATAGCGATTTTTATTATCATGTATGATCACATTTGATTTTAAATTTGGTTTTTTTATTGATTTGGTCAATGATAATTATATATCTCCACTAGGTTATGGTTTATATACAATTTAATAGACTAGGGATTAGTGGTGAAGTACTTAGTTATCATCAGTACGTGTGGGAGGGGTAATGGGCATTCTTTATTCTTTGGGATAAACAAGAACCAATTGGGAATTACCTAAGTCAATTGGGGGTATTCACTGTAACTCTCTAACACATTTTAATGAGTGTAGACCAATATAATATTTTGTAAAGGTTTATTCTCACATCACTATTTGAACAAGGGAGTGAGAGGAAGTGATTTTTGAATCTCACTTTAATCAACTTAGCAGAAGAGGATTGGATAAATTGGAACTAGGATAGCATTGAAATTGGAAAACTAAACCCAAAATGATCACCCAATTCATATCGCTATTTTAAATCACTCACTTTTTTAAAAAAAATCAATATTTTTCTTAATTTTTTTCTTTTGTTTCGTTGCTTTAGTTTGTTTTGAAAATCAATCAATTTAAAAAAAGCAGTCATTTTTCCTATAATTTAAAGTTGACAACTTGATTGTTGTGTTCTCCTCTCTGGAGGAAACCTAGGTTGACCGCTTACTGTATTTTAACTTAGGAAATATTTTTTTTTCACACCCCATAGTAGGCATAAGTCAGTTACTCATTGAAATCAAAATAGATACTCCAAATATTTATTTTTTGGATTTGATGCATGGATACCCAAAAAATAGACCACACGTGATAATTTTTATAAATTTATAATACAATACATGAAAAAATTACAAATAAACTTCAATTTATATATTTTATATTATGTTTTAATGAAAATTTGGTTATCATAGGGTGATGTTTAAATATCATCAAAATCATAGCATGAGGATAGTCTATGAGCACAAGAAGCTTATAGAATTTTACAAATACATAAGTATTAGGGAATATATAATAATATTTCACTATCAAAACCTATATAAAAACAAATTAATTATTTTTATCAATGTTTATACAGTGTCAGAAACAAACTAATGGTAAATATTTTGGTTATTACGTTTTCAAATTTATGAATGATATCATATTTCATCAACAAACTAGCATCCCTAAAGAGGTATTTCTTATGATAATTATAATTTCATTTACATAATTTATTAATCCTTTTCTTATTTATATTTTTCCAGTACTACCACAACTATCGACAATCCTCATATTTAAAATAGGAAATATATTTGTTTAAAAATGAATGGGTCAAATACATGTTATTGGAATGTATATAGACATCATAAAGATGTGACTTCCTAATACTTATTTAGTTATTTTTCTCATCATTTTATTAATTTTTTATTTAGTTTCCTTATAATTTTTTATCTAATACTTATTTAGTTAATTTTCACACAGATCATGAAGAAATGACTTCATCAAGAATTTATTTTTATTCAACCATTTTGTACTCGATTAAGAGCACATAATGATCAAAGAAAAATAAATTATTGAAAATTTGTTCAATAATGATGATGAACTTAGATACTATTAATTCTCTTCATACAGATATTTGTTCTTTATTTGATTTATTTATGTTCAGTAGTGTGTGTGTTCGGTTTACAAATGATTAAAGTGTGTGTTTTCAGTTTAAATTTATATTTTAGTTAAAAAGACACATGAAATACTCAAAACTAATAAAACACACTCATATTGTTTTGATACTTTATTAAATTAATCCATAAATCATTTGTGATGTATAGGAATAAATCGTACCTCAATCTGATACATAGTGTCACTAGTATAACTCAAAATGAGTGTTTTCAGTTTAAAATGACATTGTAGTTAAAAACGTGTGTCACTCACTGAAAACTGAGTAAACATGATTATATTGTCTTTATACTTTAATAAAAATATCTATAAGTCATTTTTGATATGTAGGAGTCAGCAGCATGTCAATCTGACACATGGTGTGACCGATATGACTCAAAGTGTATGTTTTTAGTTTAAAAATGACATTTTAGTTAAAAACATGTGTCACTCACTAAAAACCTATAAAATACCCTTTTATTGTCTTTATAATTTATTAAAATTATACTTAAGTCGTTTTTATGTGTAGTAATTAACCACACGTCAATCCAACACACGGTGTGATCAGTATGACTCAAAGTGCATGTTTCCATCTTAAAATGACATTTTTGTTAAAAAGGCATGTGACATGATCAAAACTGAGAAAACACATTCATATTATTTTTATACTTTAGGGAAATAATCCTTAAGTAATTTTTTATGTGTAAGAATCAACCTTACTTCAATCCGACATATGATGTGACCGATATGACTCAAAGTGTGTGTTTTTATTTAAAAATGACATTTTAGTTAAAAAGATGTGTGACATACCCAAAACTAATAAAATGAATTTATATTGTATTTATACTTTAGTAAAATGATCTATAAGTAATTTTTTATGTGTATGAATAATCTGCACATCAATCTAATCCATGGTATGACTGGTATGACACAAAGTGCATGTTTCCAGTTTAAAATGACATTTTAGTTTAAAAGACACATGACATATTCAAAATCAAGAAAACACATTAATATTTTTTTATAATTTATGAATAAAATCCATAAGTATTTTTTGAAATTTATTAATCAACCACATTTCAATATGGCATACGGTGTGACTGGTATGACTCAAGGTGTGTGTTTTTATTTAAAAATGACATTTTATTTAAAAAAACGTGTGACATGACCAAAACTGAGAAAAAATGTTCATATTTTTATTATAATTTAGTAAAATGATCCATAATTCAATTTTTATGTGTAGGAATTAGTCATACCTTAATCTAATACATGGTATAACCGATATGACTTGAAATGAATGTTTTAGTTTAAAAATGACATTTTAGTTAACAACATGTGTCACTCACTAAAAACAAAGAAAACATGATTATATTGTCTTGATACTTTATGAAAGTGATCCTTAATTATTTTTTGACATGTAATAATCAATCACATGTTAATATAACACACAGTGTGACTAGTATGACTCGAAGTGTGTCTTTTCGGTATAAAATGACTTTTTAGTTAAAAAGATGTGTGACATACTCAAAACTGAGCAAACACATTCATATTGTTTTGATAATTTCATATAATAATCCATTATTCATTTGTGATGTTTAAGAATTGACCGCTCTTCAATTCGATATACAATGTGATCATTATGACTCAAAGTGTGCGTTTTTATTTAAAAATGATATTTTAGTTAAAAAGACGCGTGACATACCCAAAACCAAGAAAATATGTTTATATTGTTTTGATACTTTATTAAAATAATACATAAGAAATTTTTTATGTGTATGAATAAATTTTACAACAATATGATACACCGTGTGACTAATATGACCCAAAATGTGTGGTTTCAGTTTAAAAATGAGATTTTAGTTAAAAAATATTATTACTCATTAAAAACTGTGAAAACATGCTCAGATTATCTTGATACTTTAGTACAATGATCCATAAGTCATTTTTTATGTGTAGGATTCATAAGCATGTCAATCTAACACACAGTGTGGCTGGTATGACTCAAAGTGCATATTTTCAGTTTAAAAATGACATTTTAGTTAAAAACATGCGTCACTCACTAAAAATCTAGAAAACATGATTTGATTGTCTTGATGATTTATAAAAATGATTCATTAGTAATTTTTGATGTGTAGGAATCAACTTTGTGTCAATATTATGTATAGTGTAACCAGTATGACTCAAAGTGTATGTGTTCATTTAAAATTGACATTTTAGTTTAAAACACACATCACATACTCAAAACTGAGAAAACATGTTCATATTATTTTAATACTTTAGGAAAATTATCCATAAGTCATTCGTGACATGTAGAAATCAGTTGTACCATAATTTGATACACGGTGTGAGCAGTATGACTCAAAGTGTATGTTTTTATTTAAAATTGACATTTTAGTTCAAAACACACGTTGGATACTCAAAACCAAGAAAACACATTCAGATTGTATTGATACTTTAGTAAAATGATCCATAGGTCATTTGTGATGTGTATGAATCAAACACATGTCAATCTCAAACATGGTGTGATCGATATGACTCAAAATGTCTGTTCTCAGTTTAAAAATTACATTTTAGTTAAAATCATGTATCATTCACTGAAAATCAAGAAAACATACTCTGATTGTTTTGATACTTTAGTAAAATTATCCATAAGTCATTTATAGTGTGTATGAATTGGTCTTACATCAATCTGACATATTATGTGTCTGGTATGACTCAAAATGCATTCTTTTATTTTTAAAATGAAAATTTAGTTAAAAACATATACCACTCACTGAAAACCTAGAAAAAAAACTCTAATTTTCTTGATAAATTAGGAAAACATTCCTTAAGTCATTTTTGGCATGTATGAATCAACTGAACATCATTCCAACACATGGTATAACCGGTATGACTCAAAGAGTGTGTTTTTATTTAAAACTGACATTTTAGTTCAAAACACAATTCAAATAATTGAAACCAAAAAATGTGATTATATTGTCTTGATACTCTAATAAAATGATTCATAAATCATGTGTGGTGTGAAAGAATCAACCACACATTAATATGACATGTGGTGTGCCCGGTATGACCCTAATTGTATGTTTTTAGTTTAAAATGGACACTTTAGTTCAAAATGCATGTCACATACCTAAATCAAGAAAATTTTCTTGGATTGTATTGATACTTTAGTAAAATGATCCATAAATCATTTGTGACATTTATAAATTAACCACACATTAATCTTACATGTAGTGCATCTGGTATGACTCAAAGTGTATGTTTTCAATTTAAAAGTGACATTTTAATAATTTATTATTTCATATTGATGTTTAATTTATTTTTTATAGTATTTATAACATAAGACTTTTTTTATAAAATATAATTCCTTTTCTAGAGCTAGGGTGGTTTTTTTAGAAATTGGTTTCATGATCGAGCTTTTTTTAGAGGGGGTCGGGCCAAAGACAACGAAACATTGATGTTTTTGAATTTTTTGATGTTTGTGATAAATTGTTCATACCAATGTATTTTTACAAACCAGTGTTTGAAATATTTGTAATATAGTGTTTTTTTCTTGTATTTGTGATGTAAAATTAATTTCAATTAAAAAAAATTTATGCTACAGTGTGTTGTAATTTCAGCGGTACATTGTTGCAACATGACTTTTATCAGCGCAATTTCAAGTGATAATAAAATGGTCGTTCATCAGCACTAAAAATGAATTGATCAAGTGGTACTTTATAATAACTGATAAATATCCCCCTTTATCGATGATTTTTAGCACAGATGAAGAACCCCTTTATTTGCGCTATTTTTAGCATTGATAAAAGTTGTCAGATTTTAAAGGCACTTACAATATCAGTGTTTTTTAGCGCTGATGAAGGCTATTTTTAGCACTACTAAAGCCCATATTTGTATTAGTGTGTTTATTTTTATGAAATTTCAAGAATTTATGATGAATATTTTATTTTTTTATCTTGATTAGGTGTTGTATGGTGGTTTTCATCTTATCTCTCTCATTTCTCATATCTTAGAGGGTAAAGCCTCTCATTTGTATGTATATTATACCCTCTATGCTTGTCACCAACCCGTGGCCTATTGGATGTGGGATTTGGGAATAATTATCTCTATTCTTTCATTGATGGCCTTAGATGGGTACCTTTGGGGGGAGGGGTCCATGGTAGATATCTTTTTTATAAAATATAATTTCTAAATGTTGTAGAAATTTATTATAATATTTACTCACAAAAATAAATAAAAATCATTTTTTGAAGAAAAGGTATATTTGAAGCATAAAACAACTTCGCTAAAATTTGAGTGCTTATTTCATAAGCATTAATCAATGCATTTTTATTAAGTAGGAAAAATATACATATATTTCATAATGTAGTTACTCATATTCATACTTGCCAATTCAGCGCCTAAGTTATAACGACTGTATTTAAATAATAATATTTATGTAGTATATTAAAATTTTATTAAAAATCATTGTTTCATGATAAAAAAATCTATCAGGGTTATTATTCCTTTAAACTAAATATTCTGGGTGTAATAGGGAAATAATAATAATAATAATAATAATAATAATAATAATAATAATAATAATTCTAACATCATTGTCAATAATAAACTTATAATAATTTATAGAGCTAATATTTTCATTATTTTTCATGTGTGTTTCAATGATTTAATCCCTTATAGTTTAACAATGTGAGTTAAATTTCATCATTTTTGAATTTTTGGTGAATTTTAGGCTAATTTGTGAAAATTTCATAATTCTGGAATTTTAATAGTTTTCTGTCACTTATGTATTTGAGAATAAAATTTATAATAGTTATCTAATTGGATTGATTATTTTTTTACACTTCCCTTGATTGTGAGATTCAACTAATTCTTCTGGACCTAGAGCTAATTCGAAATCTATCGGCCCATAAAAATCAATCAAATTGAAAAATATTTCTGGTCGATGGAATGGACCTCACCTCAGTAATTGTGACATAACTCAGGATCAAGAACTATAAATGAGGTTATTATAGATATATTTGAAATATTAATACTATAATCATATTCACATTAAATTTCATGGATAATTTCTATCATTAAGGTGTCCATTTAATGCGCCAAATTGGATTAAGTTGAAGATCCTCTTCAGACATAAAAAGTGTTCTTGAGTAATTATGGAATAAATTTTTCAAAACTTATTCAAAGAATGATATTTTTAGGACACATGTAAAACATATATTGGAAAAACTTTTATTAATACATCATCCCAAGAATAGGTCATTTACTATGAAAAATAAGCTCACACTTTATGTGGATAGAAGTTGGAGGGAAATTTTTTCACCCCCCAACCCAACAAATATCTGAATCCATTTCCATTAAAAGGTGTTGAAGAAGGTGAAAGATGGTATGTTCTATAGAATTGTAACCTCTAAGAGTTGTGTATTTTCTATTATCTCTTTTATCAGTTTCATAATTCTCTATTCTTCCCCATTCAGCTCTATTACCCTTCATATGGAGGGGTAAAAATTTAGAGTGATCGGGAAAGGGGGGGTTTTCTTTTGTAATGTTAGAGTCTTGTAATTTAATTTAAAAATATTTTTTTTCTATTGAATGATTTTTATTTTAATTCGTACCCAATTCACTTAATATGATTTTATTTAGGGTTTTGGTGCCATTTTTTGTTTACAGCTTTAGTTGAAGTTTTTTAATCTCTCTTTGCCAAGTGTAGTTTGTCTCAATCAATTAGATTGTGTTAGGTGGTGAGTGTCTATTATTGTTGGAATGTGTGTAGAATAATTGTATTTTTATATATTTTAAGGTGAAAAAATCCCAATTGGGACTTGCCTTAGTAGTTTGGTAATGGTTTACTGATTTTCATGCACACATGAGTGGTTTTCATTGCTTCCTTTAACCAAGGGTGATTGACAACTTGATAAAGGAGTCTTTCATTTATCATTAAATAGAAATAGAGGGGGAATTATTTTTTATTACCATGATGACATTAAAAGAGGTGATCTGATCCTAACCCCATCACTCTCTTCATTAATTTGTGTTCAAACTTTATTTTAATTTCATTCTTTCTTTTTGAAACCAAACAATTTCAAAAACAACCTCTACTTCTTTCTCTAATTTAAATTAACATGTTGATTTTTGTGCATTCCTATCTATATAAAACCTAGGTTGACCATTTTAATGTATTTTTAAATTAGGAAATAATCGTTTTTTCCACACCCTGTGACAGGAACGTGTCAAAACTTGGCGCTGTTTCTAGGGAGGTGGTTCCAACAATATTTTTTTCTCTTCAAAATTGAATGAATAGAACCACAAACACTGATACTTTCCTCATAGATCCTAAAATTTAAATAACCTTGTTGAATAGACTTAAAAAATTAATTTTCAATCACAATTTCAAGAAATTTCTCTTATATACTCGAGTGAAATTTCATGTGTTCACTCCAAATCTATCATCATGGATGGAAATCACAACCTAACCCTTAGAGACCTCTATACATCACAATTCATTAATAAAAACAATCAAATTTCCATGACAGAGTTAAAAAATTATTTTTATATGAAACCTAACATGATATCATTGGTTCTTGTTCGTACCAAGTTGGTTGGAGGAGGTTTTTAAATGTTGGATGAAGTTATTTTTAAGATAATTGTATATTGTTGTCAAAGAAGAAAGAAAACACCTAACTTTGTATTTGTTGGTTATCAGTCTAACCATAATATTTATGACATTAGACTCACTTTGGTTATAAAATTATATTAGTTTGAGAATAAGTTTTCTGGAAGAAAAGGTTCATCGAACTCACTTGGGGGCCTGACTAAAAGGAATATCGTAATGAGAAGTTGTATCGGAGTCTGCATGACTCCAATGAAAATCTGATGATGCTTTTCTATTTTTTAATTCTCAAAAATCATAAGTCTTATGAAGAACGTGTGATGTAGTCCTTATGAAAGAAATGGGGATAATAGGTTATACCAATCATATTAAGTATTGGCAGGAAAGAAATAAACTGCTGGAAGTAATGGGAAGTAACAATACTTTTTTTTGTAAGTCAGACAATGTTATGCTGATCTTCAACGTAATCAAAGTCATGAGGAAGTCATGCTTATAAGTTAAATTTTTTGAAAGCAGGAACTCAAAGTATTCATGTATCAGTTCATCATTATGAGAACACTGGATATAGATTTGTTTGAAGGCTGAGATGTTTTGGTTGAAAGGTAAGAAGATAAAGGTGCTAGTTTTCAGTCAAACCAATAAGACTAGAGATATACATCTTCAAAGAAAGAAGTTTTTAAATCATAATTTGAAAGGAAAATATGTTGTTGCGGACACTGATCCATCAAATGTGGTGTGTCAACGATCATCAAAGTTAACCTAACACCAATCATCAGACTTTTTGATGGTTTCAAAAGGAAAATTGGAGGCAGAATTGCTTTTATTGAGATTTGTTGGGACCAATGAAAAGGAAAAGAAGTTAAGTTGTTAGAACCAATACATTTGGAACGAGAACGAAGGATTAACTCTGATTTTTCTTCAAGTGGGTCAGGAGAAAAGAAATATATTATATGTTTAACAATGGTTTTAAGAGTCATATAACTTAATACAGATTCGACCATTGTATTGGAGATGACATCGATATCTCCATCGAATACAGGATCATCAATCTGAGGAAAAGAAGAGAAGGTGAATCACTTTGAGTTCACTTGAAGAGTTTTTAAGGGGAGAATTTAATCTTGAATAGTTTTTTAGATGGTACTAAACATCGTAATCATATGTCTTTATTTTTGATGTTTTGAAAGTGGGATAAGAAAATTGGAGTGACCTCATCATAATGAAGAAATCGTATTGACAATCAGAATCGGACTGAGGAATGATAAGAAAATCTGCAGTTAGCTAAAGTCATGAGAATGTTTGATAAGGTTAAAGAATATTTTAGAATCACTGAAGAAGTCAAAGATGTATCTAAGATTTAAGGTAAATTAGAGATTCATGGAATTTGGTTGAGTGGGAAAGTTTTTCAGAATCCTGCCTAAACCATTTTTGGATCTCCTATAAATTGAGGAAGTACTTTTTACTTTCCTAACACTTTTACTATTTACAAATGAGAGTGAGAAGCTTAAAATTTCTATGGAGAAGAAGTTTTTATAGAGTGATTACCTGAGGAAGTTTTTAAATAGAAGAATTAAAGGATAAGAGAGAAGATCATATTTAGAGTTTTGAGAATCAAATCCAATAATCAGACTGGGATTTTTAGACTGAAGAAGAAGCAGTTTAGGGTTTTTTTAGTAGTATTCTGACAGAGAAATATTATCATATTGATCAATTGGACCGAATAATTAGATTGGTAAATAAAATTGAATATCATTATGACGTCTAGGGAAGTTCTTACCTATTACTAGGTAAGGAAGTGAAGAATTGTTTTTTGAAGTTTATATTTGTGAAATTTGATCAAGCAGCACCATAACATGTTTTTAAAAAAAATTGTATTACATCATTTCATGCTACTTGAAGCATATACACTATTGTATTTAATATAGTTCTATATGAGTGTAAGGTTGTATCCTACTCATTGTATCCATACAAAATGATTTTTTTTCTAGTGGATTGTGTGGTAATGGATTATTTTCAAACCATACCAAGGATGTATCTACTCTTTTAAGTAGTAAACCATGTAAATTCTTGTGTTTTTGTGGATGTGTGTTTGATTTTTTTTAGTATAGAAAGAAATATTTAATAGGAGGAAAATTCTATTTCAAAATTAGGGAAACTTAAAAGAAAAATATATCAATGATTCAACCCCTACCCCTCTCAGTGACACTTGGATCCTGGTTGGGTAATCTCAATTGGTATCAAAGAGAAGGTTCCCATTATTTACTCTTTGCTGAAGTTTTTGAAGAGAATTTGATGGAGAATATTAATTTTTTCAACATTAAAGGTATTCTAGTCTTTTATGGTAATAATTATCATATCTGAAAAGATAGAATGTTTCCTTATCTTATGTCCCTTAGATACGATGTTCTTGAAGTTGAAATAGTTGTATTTCATCCTATTGATTATAAAGTTACTCTTACATCTATTGACATGAAGAATCTTGAGAATTATATAAGAGCTACGAATTTTTTAATATCATCTCTTTCCGAAAGTGAATTCCTAGGAGTGAAGGTTGTTTCCACTATCAAAGGAATATGGGATAAGCTGACGAACATTTAGAAAGGTAATAAAAAATTAAATAAGGAAAAGTTAAAAATCTAGATATTTAATTATGAAGATATCAATATGGGTGAATATGAATCAGTTGGTGACTTTTTTACTAGGTTGAATGGTATTTTTGGTACTATCAAATGTCTTGGTGAGAAGCTGGAAGACTCAATCATCATTAAGAAGATCTTGAGAATTCTTCTTGACAAGTTCAATGTCAAATTTTCCTCATTATAAGATATAGATCCTTAAACATTATCTTTGGATTATTTTCATAGTACTCTCATATCTTATGATATGGGAATATAGAAAGTTATGAAAGGAAAAAAATATATTTTCATTTAAACTGCTCTAAAAGATAAAAAAGGAGAACAACCTTGGATCTTGGATAGTGGGTGTTCTTATCATATGAAAAGAGACTTAAAATTGTTGAAGAATGTGAAATAATTCAAATAAGGTATGGTGACATTTGGAAATGATGAATCAATCAGAATCAAAGGTGTTGGATCGACCATCATTGGGAAAGAAAAGTTGAAATCTAAGAAATATTTGTTTGTTAATGGGCTGAAACACAACCTACTAAGTGTTTCATAAATTTGTTATGAAGGAAAAAAAGTTATCTTCAGAAAAGATATTTTTTTTATAAAAAGTTATGAAGATGTAAATATTGTTACAAGAGGACAATGTATAAAAGGAAACTTATTCCAAGTTGGTGAAATATAAAACTCTTATTACTTGGGCATGGTGGAAGAGAATCAGTTGTGGCATAAAAGTTTGGGACACATGTGTCAAAGAAACATTATCAAGTTTTCAAAGAGAGATAGTGTTTGTGGTATTCTTAATATGTCAAGAAGAATATATTAGTGTTTCACAATTCATCAGAAGGGAAAATTTTACAAACTCTATGCATAAGAAAGTTGAAATTTCTTCAAAACAACCCCTAGAACTTATCCATTCCAATATATGTGGGTCAATGATAAAATAATGAACTAATAGAGATAAGTACTTCATTACTTTCATTGATGAATTTAATCACATTAATTTTGTTATTTATATGAAACATAAGTCATGTTATTTGAAAATGTTTAAAAATTTTAGGTGGAAAGATGAGAAGGAATGTGAGTATTAAGTAAAGAAGTTGAAAATAAACAATGGTGGGGAATACAAAAATGAATAATTTGAAAATTATCTTGAGAAGCATAGAATTCAGGATGAGTTCAGTACGCTATATACCCCTCAACAAAATGGTGTAGCTGAAATAAAAAATAGAAGTTTGGTGGAAATGGTACGAACTATGTTACTTGAACATGGCCTCTCTCATTTCTTTTGGAGGAAATCCATAAACACTGGTGTTTATATTCAAAACTAATGTTTCTATGGGTCAAGTTAAGATATAAATCCATATGAAATGTTTTATGATAAAACTTTGAGTTTGAAAAACTTAATAGTTTTTGGGATTCCATGCATCATAAAGAAGAAAGGTGGAAACTTGGGAAAGTTTGAGCAGTGAGGTGAAGATGGAATTTTTCTTGGTTATACCCCAGAAGGAAGAGGATATAAATGTTTCAATAAAGAAACAGTAATAATATTTGATTTATTGGTATGAAAGTTTTTGAAAATGCTAAGGAAAATACTAATAAAATTCATACCGACAAAGAAGACGAGTAGGATAAAATATTTGTTTTTTAATAATTCTGATAAGGATATAGACAATTGTAATACTACTCAAGAAGAAGAATCAGAATCATCTATTTCCAATGATGAGGAAGAAACTCAAAAATAACATCCCAGACTGAGGAAGCAAGTGGAAGCTCAAAACATTATTAGCGATCAACACCAAAAGTTTCAAACAAGAAGAACATAAAAAGATATTACACACACTTCCTTATATTCAAAAGTTGTGCTAAAAGATGTGAATAAAGATTTTGAACATCCAGAATGGGTTCAAGCTATGAATGAAGAGATGGATTAGATAGAAAAGAATGATACTTTGGGACTCATACCAAATCCAGATAACAAAAAAGTTATTGGTACGAAGTGGATTTTCTAGAATAAGTTTAATGAGGATGGTGAAGTGATAATAAACAAAGAAATATTAGTGTGAAATGGTTAGTCACAAATTGAATGAATCAATTTTGATGAGAATTTTGATTTAGTGTAAAGGTTAGAAATAGTCAGAATCTTTATTACTATTACTACATAACGAAGTTACAAAATTTTTCAGATAGATGTGAAATCCACATTTCTGAATGGGGATCTTTATGAGGAAGCTTATATTGAACAATCATGGGGATTTGTTTTTGGGAAATATGAAATTTATGTGTTTAAGCTAAAGAAATACTTGTATGGGATAAAATAAGTTCTGAGCACATGGTATTCCAAATTGGATACTTTCTTGAGGAAGATGAGTTTTAAGAAAGGATGAGTTGATAGCAATCTTTACATCAAATAAAGTTAGAAGTTTTCCATCATTGTAATTGTTTATGTTAATGAAATTATCTTTATTAGGAATGATGAATAAACTTTTGAAAGATTTTATAAAGAGATGAAAAAGTTGTTTGAGATGTCCAAGTTGGGAGAGATGAAATACGTTCTTGTGTTAAAATTTTCACAAAAGAAGAAACACATTTTTCTTTCTCAAGAAAATTATGCTAAGGAAATTCTTAATAAGTTCAGCATAGAAAACTCAAAACTGGTTTCCACACTAATTTTTATGGGAACCAAGTTTATTAAATATGTATAAGGAAAATAAATTTACACAAAATAGTTTTTAAAGTTTATTGGAAGTTTGTTATATTTGACTGCCTCAATACCCTAAATTATTTATGATTTTACCTTATGTGAAATATTTTAGAGTGCTCCAAAAGAATCACATATATTGGATGGAAAAAATAATTCTCAGATATATCAAAGGAATAAAAAATTTCAGAATAAAGTATGATAGTTTAGAAATTATTGACTTGTTTGGGTATTCAGATGCTAATTGGGCAGGAAATTTTGATGATAAAAGATCCACATATGGTAGAGTTTTATTTTTGGTAAAAAGTTGAATTAGTTGGTATACTAAAAAAAACTCAGTTGCTCTTATTACAATTAAATATGAGTATGTTTTCACCACTTAAGATGTTACTCAACTTATGTGGATAAAGACTCAATTGGAAGACTTACTTATTGAAGTAAAGTTACCCTTACTCTTGGGTTGTGATAATAAAAGTGAAATAAACCTTAAAATAAATCTAGTACAACATTCATGTTCAAAACATATTGATATGAAGTACCACATCATAAACGAGCATGTGGAGAAGAATGAATTAAAGCTAGAGTATATTCTAAAATCAGAACAAGATGCTGACATTTTCACAAAACCTTTACTGAAGGAACATTTTTAAAAACTAAGGATGAACATGGGTGTCCAACCTCTTTTTCATCAAGGTTGATATATGTATTTTTATCCCCTCTCTCATCTAGTATTTGGATAGTGTTTTGAAGGGGGAGAATTTTTCCATAAATCTATCCATTGATATGTGTTAAACCTATTAAGAAATCATATATGTAGGGGGTTTTGGGAAACTTGTGGTCTCAGCATGTTAATATGTGAAATATTCTAAATGTTTGTTAGAGTAGTTGTAGGAAACTTTTTTTAAGCATAAAATTTGAAGAAGTAAAGAAATATGTGAATAAAAGATGAGGTGGTTTCATGAGTCACAACTTTTGGACAACATGGTTTTTCTGTCAATAATTCTTAAAGATGTGAATAAAAAATGAGGAGGTTTCATAAGAAACTAATTTTGGACATCATGGTTTTTTATCAATAATTCTTACTTCTAACAATGAGTTAGCTCACATAGGCTTATAATTGTTGATAAGTAGTCCATATCTTGATGTTATAAAGTTCAGTGATTTATGAATCATGGTTGATAAAGGGGATATTGTTGGGACCAAGTTGGACAGAAAGGGTTTTCAGATGCTGGATGAAGTTGTTTGTAAGATAATTGTCTTTTCTTTTCAAAGAAGAAAGAAATCACCTAACTTTGTATTTGTTGGTGATCAGACTGGCTATCATATTCAAGACATCAGAATCAATTTGGCTAATAATTTCCATCATTTTGAGAAGCTTTTTTCTATAATAAAAGGTTCATTGAACTCACATAGGGTAAGGAATGAAAGGAAGATCATAATGAAAAGTTGTATCAGAGTCTGCACGACTCCAATGAAAATCTGATGAGGCATTATTGTTTTTTAATTCTCAAAAATCATAATTCTTGTGAATAAATTTGATGAAATCCTTATGAAATAAATGGGGAACATGTGTTTCCAATCATATTAAGGATTGGTAAGAAATAAAGAAGCTACTGGAAGAAATTTTAAGAGTTGGTGTCCTAGAACCAACTGTTTGTACATTTATTACATGGAAATTTAATGTATTTAAATATTAAACATCTTATTAAATATTGTTCATTGTTCTGTATGACTATGATTTAATAATGTCCAAGAGTATTTGTTGCATTGATAAGGTCGTTCCAGTTCCCTGTTATGATGAGAAACTTGAAATGTTATAACAATATTCTTAAATATAGTTCTACGATTGGATGACATACTATGATGGGACACATAGCATGTAAATTGTTGGGTGTGAGTACTCTTAAGCAGATGATACTTCCTCTCATGAAGTTCACACTTGGTAATCTCTAAGACAGGAGATTATGAGAACAGACCCACTGATAGGAATTCCACATGTTTTGGTGTCATCGAATATTTCTATTTTTGAGCATGTGTAATGATCCTTATACTTTAAGATTATTATTAATACGTGTCACTACTCGCGCACTTTGATTTACTGACAAAAATCGTCACACAGATAGTTGGCGGGAATTAGGGTACGTTGAGTGCATCACGAGTGGAATGTTATTAATGGATAAGTCGAGGAAGGATTTGTCCCTTCCATTTATAGAAGTTGATATCTCGGCCCTTTGATTGAAATAGAACCGTTTCATGAAATTCCATGTCTATGGTGTAACGATGAGTTTATTTCAGGTAGTCAAAGAACGACGTATCAATCATAAAAGTTGATGACACTATCATGAAACCTATTTGATGAGATATTGCGATGAAGGGATTATATTACATAGTGAGCGTTCGTATATGGATTTTGTTGTTTTGACTTTAAGTTATTTCTCTTGGGTGCCTTGACCTATTGTTAGACAGTACTCTTGGACTTTAGGCAAGTCTGCCTAATACCAATGATAAAAAATTCTAGAGGGTCACACACTAAGTGTTTCTGGTGGTCTCGATTAAATTCTATTTGAATTTAATTAATAAATATTATTCTCAAGATAGTGGAATAATTTTATTCAAGTAAAAATAATTGCATAAATTAAATAAATATTTATTCACTGGATTGTGGGTAAAATTTATTTATTTATTTTATTGAAAATTTAATAAATATTTATTTACTAGTTTGTAATTAAAATATTTATTTAATAGAATAAAGTATTTATTTATTTATTCGGGTGTTCAATAAATGGAAGTGGAGTTTGAGAGAAACAAGTTCGGTTTGGTAGTAAAATAATTATTTTCAAGACAATAAATAATTATTGAACTAGTTGGCATAAATTAAAATAACGTTGTTATTATTTTGTGATACATAATTTTATTTATAATTCTGTTTTATGCAAGTTGGCGCACCATAAATAATGACGCGGTATTATTATTAATATCATGGGTTTTCTCTAAGGTTATGAATGTATTTAATTGTTGTTACACAATTAAATATTGTAACTGAATCCCCATGTTAATAAATAGACACATACATCTATTGTGCCATGTACCGAACCGCACACCCGGTGAATTGATAATTATTGAGCTAAAAAATTTCTCTCTTGAATACTCTTCCCTCCCCTCTCAAGAACGAGAGACTTTCTTCAAGGCCGAAGAACAAGTGATCAAGAATGACCAACACAAGACACTCGCTTCACCATGCTAGCACTCGAAGAACAAGCGATGTCGATCAGAGGCCATTAGAGCACGTGTGGATCACCGCTAGAGGGATTCTAGTTTGGATCCTTGCAAGTGCAACAAGATAATTTGGAAGGGTCATTTCGGATGATTAACATCATCAACAAAGAAAATATTGAAGATCCAGGTATTATTTTCTTTATGAAATTAATTAAATTAATTATAAACATGATGTGAAAGATCCTCTCTAAAGGTTTTGGGCCTCTTAATTCTTTATCTAAATCTTTGATTCTATTCTGTGGAGACTGGTGTTCATTATTTTATTGATCCCAGAATAACCATTGATCATGGTAAAAATCAAATTTGGGTGTCGGCCCAACCACACTTCCGCTACACCTGGAACCTTCAAGTGGTATCAGAGTGGTTACATCATAGTTTATAATTATTTAAATATTTTTTTGATGATTTACGCATTTAATAATTTAGTTGTTTCAATTAAAGTTAATCGTTCTACAAATTTGAATCTCGATATATGTTCCTCCTCTTTTGTTTCTCGTTCACCTTATAGAAACAATATTTTATTTTAATTTTGATTAAAATAAAACAGAGGATCTCATCCAAAGGTGCCAAAGGTTCCTGGCCGTACAACACTAGAACACACGACATGTATTCAGAAGTACACGCCTTGTAGCCAAGGTTCAATGCATCGGGTCTGGTCTGCCAGACCAAGCCATGTCATTGGAGTATGTCTAAGTATTAATGACTTTGTGTGTTAACCAGGAATAGGTGGCATGCAGTTTCCGGATTACACACCGTGTGGCCCTCTAGACACGACATGTAGTCATTTCGGGTTAGGGTTGGACCATGTACCCCGTACATGGTTTTCCCAACTGGAGTCCGTGTAACGAGGAACTACACGGTGTGTGGCCTACTGGACATGCTATATACTCTGAAGATTTCTGAAGTACACTCACATGATGTTTCCCCGGGTGTGTACTTCAGATGGACAATGAAAAACAATACATGTCATGTAGTTGTAACTACACGTCGTGTACTCATCCAAATTATGTAGATTTATTAAAATTTATTATTATATTATACAAACTCTTGATATGTGTACCATCATGCGGGCATAAAGCTGAGGCACAACACGTGATAAGTGTTTTATATACATGTGTTTAATTTAACATCTATGTAATGTTCATTTATACTCATTGGGAAATTATGAATAAGGAATTCACTCGGTTGCTTCCAAGTTACAAGTTATGTACAAAGATAATTTAAATGAATTTATTTATTTAAAATTATGATGGATGAGAATCTCAAGGAAATTCAGAAAGGGGTTTAAGGTAAAAGGATTGATTAATTAAAGATGATAATTAATTGATTTGAGCATGATTTATCTTAAATAAGAATGATTAAATAATTTAATGCCAGTTTTATTTATGCGTAAATATTGTTACATGTATGGATGATCATGAGATAGACCAAGACCTTTGTATGTGGATGGTTTCTTTTAATTTATTTATTTAAATTAAATTTGTTGTCCTACAAGCCTTCTCCTCATTAATATGTTGGGCCTATGTGCCCAAAGTTTCTTTTATGTAAAACCCCTTTTTACCCCTCACTTTCATGTGAGTTAAAAAAGGAATATGTAATGGATGGAACTCCCAAGCTAGTGGAGGTGGTTCAAGCTGGAGCCAAGACGAAACCAATCCCAGGAGATACAGAGGTGGACAAGTGGAAATCTATAAACACAAACCTAAAAGGTTCAAGATGTTTCTCCCCTATGTCAGGGTTAGTTTATTAACCACTAGATAAGCTAACTATTATAAAAGATTATGATCATGTCCTTTATTTTATTTCTTTTAGTTTCATGGTTTATCATTATGGATGTGTTTTCATGATCACATAATTAATGAATTAAGAAATCATGCAAGATAGAACTAAAATAAACCAGACTTATGCATGAATATTATTGAGACATGGTTTATCACTTAAGTAAGTTCCACTTAATATTAACAACCATGTGATAATGATAATAATAAATTCATTCATAAGAGATAAAAAACCCTCAAATAAAATATTAACTCAGACCAAGCCTTTCGTTACTTTATTAAGGGAAAAACTCAATAAAACTATGTGTTTGACCAACCCTTGTTGGGAAACTTACTTTTATACAGGAAGCCCTTATGAAAGGTTTCGAGTTGACTTAACTATATTACATCAAGAGGAGAAGCCCTTTCTAGACTTGGTGTAATATTGGAGGCAAGAGTTGAGGAAATCCAAAGTCATGATTTCAGGATTGGGGAGTCCACTCAACAGATCAAGGAGTTGTAAGCCCGTAGTTGGCAAAGACCGGACTAATTAAATACCTTATAATAGCTTGACCAACCCTTTTTGGGGTTATGTGAAGGGGAATATGGATCTGCGCCACTAGAATGTCATGGAAACTGGAAATTCTGAGTTCAATGGTGAGGGCCATTGGGACTTGATAAAATAGTGGGAGACTTAATAAAAATTTATTATTTCTCATAAAATATAATCAATAAAGTACTAATGATATTCTCTTTTAATTGTATGATAAAAATGAAAAGCCTGTCAAACACACTATTCCTGCGATCAATTCTGGATAAATACAACATCCTCACTGACAGTAACTTCCAAGAATGGTTTAGATGCCTTCAGGTTATCCTACTCCATGAACAGAAGTCTTACATGATAGAGTCAGCATTACCTGATCCTCCTTCCAAAGAGGTGAGTGATGAGGATTTCATGGTCTATGAGAAACATATGAATGACGCGGTCGATGTTCAATATTTTATGTTGTCATCAATGGCTAGTGATCTCATGAAGTCTCATGAAAACATGGATGCTTATAGAATGTTTGAGTACCTCTGTGGTATTTACTAGGAGAGATAAAGACAGGAAATGTTTGATATCTCTAAGGAACTCTTTCAGAGTAGGCTTGGAGAAGGTCCCCCCAGCTGGGCCTCATGTAGTCAATCTCATTGGCTACATTGAGCACCTGGATGTTCTAGGGTTTAAACTCCTTGAAGAACTGGGCACCGATCTCATTCTCGCATCACTACCTCGGATTTTCTCTAACATTTTTGTCAATTTCAATATGAATGACATTAATAAGTCTCTATCTGATCTTCTTATTCTCATTCGCCAAGTGGACAAAGATATGAAGTTCGAAAATACTTATGTACTTATGGTGAATAAGAGGAAAGGGAAGGAGAAGAGATTTAATCCTAAATCTTCTTCAAGACCTTCCAAGAAAAGGAATATCAAAGGGGAGGAAATGGAATATGAGGTTGTTTGTTTCGCATGTTTCAAGAAGGGCCACTAGAAGAAGAATTGAACCCAGCCTAAGAAACAAGGGGAATCTTCAGGTGCATTTGTTATCAAATACAATCTATGTGTTTCTACAAATTGGGTATTAGATATAACTTTTGGTTCTCACATATGTATCCAAATACAGGAACCAAGTAGATTCAAGAATATTGATCAAGGGGAGGTAGATCTACGAGTATCCAACAGAGTGAGACTTGCTACTGTAAATATTGAGGACTACCACCTCACGTTGCCAACTGGGATGATATTGGTGTTAAAGGGTTGTTATTATGTGTCATCTGTTACTAAAAACATTATTTATGTATCCAGATTAGATACAGATGGATCTGTTTTCAATTTTGGAAATGAATGTTTCTTCTTTTACAAAGATAGTATTTTTTGGTAGGGTAGATTTATACAACAGTCTTTATGTGTTAGATTACACAGACCAAGTAATGGAAATCGATAACAAAGATACTTCACATAACTCATACCACACCCAACTTTGGCATCACTGGCTAGGTCATGTAAATGAGAAATTATTGACAAAGTTACATCAAGATGGATATTTAGATTCATTCAAAATAAAAGCACTTGGTTTATGCCATGAATATTTACAAGGAAAAATAACCAAAGACCCATTTAGTGGAAAAGGTGAAAGGGATAAATAACTTCTTGAATTGGTTCATACCGATGTGTGTGGACTATTTCCAGTTGAAGCAAGGGGAGGGTACTCATACTTCATAACTTTTACTAGTGATTTTAGTAGATATGGATATATCTACTTAATGAGGTATAAGTCGGATTATTTTGATGAGTTCAAAGAATACAAGAATGAAGTTGAAAACTAGCTTGGTAAGAAGATTAAGAAACTCCGCTCAGAACGAGGTGGATAATATCTTAATCAATACTTCATTGATTACTTACGAGAGTTTGGGATCCTATCCCAACTCACTCCTCCATACATGCCCTAGTGGAATAGTGTGAGCGAAAAGAGGAATCACACCCTATTGTAAATGGTGAGATCAATGATGAGTTATGCGAGTCTTCCATTATCCTTTTGGGGATATGTGTTACAAAAAGCGGTACACATACTAAACCAAGTAACAAATAAATCTATAAATAGTATTCCATATGAGTTCTAGAGTGGAAAGAAAGCCATATTATAGAATTTACATGTGTGGGGAAGCGATGCGTTTGTTAAGGCATCTTTAGGTAACAAACTTGCACCCTGAGGCATAAAGTGTACCTTTATAGGATACCCCAAGGAAATAAGGGGATATTACCTATACGAACCCTTAGAAAAAAAGGTTATAGTGGAAAGACATGTCATATTCCTTGAGAGTGAGCACATATCCAAAAGAGATAGTGAGAGCGAGATAGACTTCGATGAATTTGAAGCTCAAGGTACACAAGAGTTGGTACAGGAACAAATTCCACAAAACCCCATGGAAGAAAGAACTATTACAGAGACACAAGAGCTACATAGGAGTATATTAGAGGTTAGAGAACCGGAACAGTATGGTTTTCTAGTTACCAAGGATGGAGACTCATTATTAGTTGATAATAATGATCCTCTAACCTACAAGGAAGTAGTAAGTGGCATAGATGTTTCAAAGTGGCAAGAATCCATGAATTCTGAAATGTATTCTATGTACCAAAACCAAGTATGGATTTTGGTATATCCTCTAGTTGATGTAAAGCATGTTGGTTGCAAATGGGTATTCAATAAGAAACTAGACATTGAAGGACAATTCAACACCTATAAGGCATGATTGGTTACAAAAGGGTTCAAATAGCATCAAGGTATTGACTACGATGAAACCTTTTCACCAGTTGCATTGATGAAATCCATCAGAATTATATTGGACATTTATTCTTACCGTGACTATAAGATTTGTAAAATGGACGTCAAAACAACCTTCCTTAATGGGAACCTTCAGGAAGATGTCTACATGACACAACCTGAAGGGTTTATGACTCCAAAGGATTCTAATAAGGTATGCAAGTTGCATTAATCCATTTATGGATTAAATCAAGCATCTGGGTCATGGAACATTCGTTTTGATGAAGCCATAATGAAATTTGGTTTTATCAAGAATGAATGTGAGCCTTGTGTCTACAAACAGTTTAGTGGGAATGCAATCATTTTCCTAATAGTATATGTTGATGACATATTACTTATTGGAAACGAGATACCAGTCTTACAGTATGTTAAGGCATGGTTAAATAAATGCTTCTCCAAGAAGGACTTGGACGAGTTAGCATATATTCTTTGGATCAAGATCCATCATGATATATCCAAGAGATTATTGGGCCTAAGTCAAAGTACATACATTGATAAGATACTAAAGAGATTCAGTATGGAACAATCCAATAGGGGATTGTTGCCAGTATCACATGGAATTCATCTTTCTAAGAAAATGTTTCCTTAGACACATGATGAAATAAAGATAATGGCAAGGAATCTATACGCATCGGCAGTTGGGTCAGTCATGTATGTCATGATATGTACTAGGTTGGATGTCACTTATGCATTGAGTGCAGTAGGTAGATATCAAGCTGGCCCAGGTGACCGCCATTGGATGGCAGTCAAGACTATCCTAAATTATCTGAGACGTACTAAGGATATGTTCCTAGTTTATGAAGGAGATGAGGAACTAGTCATCAGAGGATATGCAGATGCTAGTTTCCAGACTGATCAAGATGACATGAAGTCGTAAACAAGATACATCTTCACTTTGAATGGAGGTGCAGTGAGCTGGAAGAGCTCAAAGAAGAGTGTGGTCGCAGATTCTACATAAGATTCCAAGTATATCATAGCTTCTGAGGTAGCTAAAAAATCAATTTGGATGCGAAGCATCATCCAGGAGATGGATGTGATACCTAGTAGTAAAGATCCCATTACACTAAACTGTGATAATACTACAGCGATGGCTCTCGCAAAAGATCCAAGGTCACATCAGCAGACGAAGTATATACATCGTAAGTATCATCTATTGAGGGATTTTTCTCAGAGAGGTGAAGTTGCAGTGAGCAGTATTTCCACAGAAGACAACATGGTGGACCCCTTGACTAAAGCCTTGACTCAGCAGAAACATGATCAACATGTGAGGTCTAACCGATTGAAAGTCATAGGCAGTTGACTCTAGTCCAAGTGGGAGTTTGTAAGAGTTGGTGTCCTATAACCAACTAGTTGTAATTTGATTACATGTACATTATAATGTATTTAAATATTAAACATCTTATTACATATTGTGCATTGTTTTGTATGACTGTGATGTAATAATGTCCTAGAATATTTGTTGCATTGATAAGGTCATGGTAGTTCCCTGGTATGATGAGAACCTTGAAATGCGATAACAATATACTTAAATATAGTTCTACGGTTGGATGACATACTATGATGGGACACATAGCATGCAGATCATTAGGTGTGAGTACTCATAAGCAAATGAGACTTCCTCTCATGAAGTTCGCACTTAGTAATCTTCAAGACAGGAGATTATGAGAATAGACTCGCCAGTAGAAATTCCGCATGTTTTGGTGTCATTGGATATTTCTATCTTTGAGCATGTGTAATGATCCTTAGACTTTAAGATTGTTATTAATACGTGTCACAACTTACAAACTTTGATATACTGGAAAAAACCATCACGCAGATAGTTGGTGGGAAGTAGGGTATGTTGGGTGTGTCATGAGTGTAATGTTATTAATGGATAATTCAAGGAAGGATTTGTCCCTTCCATTTATGGAATTTGATATCTCGGCCCTTTGATTGAAATATAACCATCACATGAAATTCCATGGTCATGGTGTAATGACGAGTTTATTTCAGGTAGTCAAAGAATGACGTATCAAGCGTAAAATTTGATGGAACTATCATGAAACCTGCTTGATGAGATATTGCGACAAATAGATTATATTACATAGTGAGTGTTTGTATGTGGATGTCATTGTTTCAACTTTAAGTTCTTTCTCTTGGGTGCCTTGACCTATTGCTAGAAAGTACTTTTGGACTTTTGGAAAGTTTGCCTAATTCCAATGAGAAATAATCCTAGAGGGTCACACACTAAGTGTTTCTGGTAGTCTTGGTTAAATTCTATTTTAATTTAATTAATAAATATTATTCTCAAGTAAATTGAATAATTTTATTCAAGTTAAAATGATTGCATAAATTAAATAAATATTTATTCACCAAATTGTGGGTAAAATATATTTATTTATTTTGTTGAACATTTAATAAATATTCATTTACTAGTTTGTAAATAAAATCTTTATTTAAGAAAATAAATTATTTATTTATTTATTCGGGTGTTCAATAAATGAAAGTGGAGTTTAAGAGGACCATGTCTGGTCTGGTAGTAAAATAATTATTTACAAGATGATAAATAATTATTTAACTAGTTGGCACAAATTAAAATAACGCTGCTATTATTTTTGTGACGCGTAATTTTATTTATAATTCTGGTTTGCACAAGTTGGTGCACCATAAATAATGACGTAGTATTTTTATTAATAACTTGATTTTTATCTAAGGTTATGAATGTATTTAATTGTTGTTACGCAATT
The DNA here is from genome assembly GCA_963277665.1 of Viscum album. NCBI lineage: Eukaryota > Viridiplantae > Streptophyta > Magnoliopsida > Santalales > Viscaceae > Viscum > Viscum album. The sequence continues at coordinate 640,454,991 of OY728131.1, read as the reverse complement.
AAATATTGTAATTGAAGCACCATGTCAATAAATAGACACATACGTCTATTGTGCCATGTACTGAACCGCACATCCAGTTAATTGAGAATTGTTGAGCTAAACAATTTCTCTCTCAAATCCTCTCCCCCCCTCTTAAGAATGAGATACGTTCTTCAAGGATGAATAACAAGCGATCAAGAATGACCGACACAAGACACTTGCTTCACCATGCTAGCACCCGAAGAACGAGTGGTGTCGATTGGAGGCCATCAGAGCACATGTGGATCACCACTAGAGGGATTCTAGTTTGGATCCTTGAAAGCACAACAAGATAATACGGAAGGGTCATTCCGAACGATCAAAATCATCAACAAAGAAAATACCAAGGATCTGAGTATTATTTTCTTTATGAAATTAATTAAATTAATTATAAACATGATGTGCAAGATCCTCTCTAAAGGTTTTGGGCCCATTCCTTCTTTATCTTAATCTTTGATTCTATTACATGGAGACTAGAGTTCATTGTCATATTGATCCCATAATAATCATTGATCATGGTAAAAATAAAAGTTGGGTGTCGGCCCAACCACGCTTCTACTGCGCTCGAAACCTTCAGAAATGAGAAGTTACAATACTTTCCATTATAAGTCAGATGATTCAATGATGATATTAAACAAAATCAAAGTCATGTTGAAGTCATGATTACAAGATGAAGTTTTTTAAATAAGGAATTCGAAGTATTCTGGTCTTAGTTCATCGGTATGAGAATACCAGATGCAGATTTTTTTGAAGGCTGGGATGTTTTGGTTGAAACATAAGAAGACAAAGGTGTCATTTTTTAGTCAGAACAATAAGCCAAGAAATATAGATCTTTAAAGAAAGAATTTTATGAATCATAATCAGAAAGGAAAATATTTTGATGCTGACTCTGATCTATTAGATGTGGTGTGCCATCGATCATAAAAGTTAACATGACACCGATCATCAGACTCATTGATGGTTGAAAAAGTAAAATCAGAGGCGGAGTTGTTTTCATTGAGAGTTGTTGGGACCAATGAAAAGGAAAAGAAGTAAAAATTTTTGAACCGATGCATTTATTTTGAGAATGAAGGATGAACTCTGGTTTTTCTTTAAGTGGGTCAAGAGAAAATAAGGCTATGATATGTTTATAAATGGTGTCAAGAGTCATCAAACTTCATACGAAGTCGATCATCATATTGGAGATGACATTAATATCTCCATCAGACATAGGATCATTGGTCTAAGGAAAAGAAGAGAAGGCGAACCAATTTGAGTTTTCTTGAAGAATTATCAAGGGGATAATTGAAGATTGAAAATTTTGTTAGATGGTACTAAACATCGTAATCATATGTCTTCAGTTCTGATGTTTTCCAAGTGGGTCAAGAAAATCAGAGTGATCGCATCATAATGAAGAAATTGTATCGATATTAAGAATCATAATAAAGAATGATAAGAATTTATGAAGTGAGTTTAATTTTTGATAAGATTAAATAAGGTTCAATAAGAGTTAATAAGTGATGAAGAATTCAAATATGTATCCAAGATTTAAGGGAAATTAGGGATTTGTGGAATTTGGTTGAGCAGGAAAATTTTTCAGAATCCCACCTAAACCTTTTTTGGCTCTCCTATAAATAGAGGAAGTACTTTTTACTTTCCTAATGCTTGTACTATTTATGAAAAAAGAGAGATAAGATCTGAATTTCCAAGGATAAGATGTTTTGATTTTGTTCTTACCTAAGGATGTTTTCTAGGAATAATAAGGAAAGGAGAAGAGACAAGATCATATTCAGAGTTTTTTGGAATCAGATTGAGTAATATGATAGAGCAATATTATCATATTGAGAAATTGGACTGAATAATTTGAATAGGAAATTGAACTGAATGTTATTATAAATTCCATGTAAGTTCTTTTCTACTATTGGGTATGGAAGTGAAGAATTGTTTTTTGAAGTTTATATTTGTGAAAGTTGACCATGAAGCACTGTAACATTTTTGTTACACAAATTGTATTACATAATTTTTTACTACTTGAAGCACATGCACTGTTGTGTTGAACATAGTTCTACATGAGTATAAGGGAATATCCTACTCATTGTATCCACATAAAAGGATTGTTTTCTAGTGGATTTTGTGGTATTAGATTGTTTACAAACCATACCAAGTACATAGATACTCTTGTTGAGTAGTGAAACTTGTAAATTTTTATATTCCTGTGGATGTGTGCTTGATTTTTTTTAGTAGAGATATAAATCTTTAACAGGAGGAAAAGGTTGTTTCAAAAGTAAGGAAACATAAATGAAAAAGATATCACAGATTCACCCCCTCCCCCTCTTAGTGATACTTGGATATTAGTTGGGTAATCTCAGTTCCAAAATTTCATGGCTTGGTAGTATAAGACCCAAAAAAACACATTAAATAGTTCACACATGTCTTCTCTACTTTCATACCCCGAGGAGTAGTTGAGGGGTAGGTAAAGTGGAAGGCATTCCCATTTTCATCGGAAGTAGATGCTAAAGAATGGTTGTATAGCCTAAAATCAGGAGATGTCCATGATTGGAATGACTTATTAATATGATTAATGAAAATATTCTTCCCCACCTCCAGAAGAAAAACCATTAGAAAGGAAATATATGTCATCAGACAGTCATCTAGAGAAACCCTTTACGAGTACTGGGAAATATTTAAGAAGCTACGTGTCAATTGCCCACATCAAGAAATTAAGGATCATAACTTTCTTGCCTTCTTTTTTCAAGTATTACTAGACAATGAAATAAACCTTCTAGATACATCATCTAGAGGTTCATTGATTGATAAGTCACTAGAAGAATCCAAGGGCTTGATTGAGAAGATTTCTCAGAACTCGCAATAATTTGGTACAAGTGGTATTGGAACAATAAGTATTCGTGAGGTAAGAAATTCTCATCCATCACCCTTATTAGAAACTAATATTGAATATATAACCATTTTGGTGAGATAGATGGCCCTGAAACAAGTGAGTAAACAACAAGCACCAGATGCGGTATGTGGTTTATTCTCATCACCTGATCATTTCAATGACCAGTGTGATGAAATATAGGGAATGGAAAGTTATGCAGTAGCCTTTCAGCTAAGGTGGTTCTGACAAAATCAAGGATGGAGTCAGCCTAACTGATTCTAATATGGATTTGGAAATTAGTAGAATCAATCTAAACCCCCATACCAAAACCAATTCCAAAACCAACCCTCATTCCAACAACAATTCCAAAACCCACCACTATTTCAAAAAAATCAATCTTATAACCAGCCTTCATACCACCAATATCCCACTTTCCAAATACCATATGATCAACCATCCACCAACACACAACCTACTATGCAACAGCTACAATCCAAGTTTGAGGGACTAGAGGATAAGTTTGATAACACTGCTATAAAACTGGGTTTATCTAGTACTAAGGATTTAACGGTGCTAAATAATTGTGTTGTTAAAAAACCTCTTTCTCAGTGTTAGAAAAAACATTGTTAAAGGGGGTCTTTAACAATGATTTTTTAGCGTTGTTAAAGGGGGTCTTTAACAGTGCTAAAAAGGTACTGATAATGGGGTCATTTATCAGCGCTTGTAAAAAAGCGTTGATAAATCCCCCCTATCAGTGCTAGTAAAAAAGTAATGATAAAAGGGGGGGTTATCAGTGCTTCTAAAAAATCACTGATAGTGGTTATATTTCAAAAAAATCATTAAAAATATTATATTAATATATTAATATATAAATATATTGATATTGATATAAATATAATATATATTTTTTAAATATGTTTTAGATAAGGATAAATAGTAATTGACACATAATATATTATATATTTAGTAAAAATGAATTATAACTCTAGAAGATCCTTACAAACCCAAAAAAAACCTGAAAAACTGATAATAACTCTAGAAACCCTTAAAACCCATAAAAATGTTAAGAAACCCTAAAAACTCGGAAACAACCATAACTTTTGATCTGAGAGTCTGTTTCGGCTCCATAACCAGTAAAATAAAATCTTATGAAATGAGATAAAACCACATGAGATTTAAATCATGTGATAATTAAAGGAATAAAATATATTACTGTTTTAAAAAAGTTGGGAATCGAACTCGAACTTCAAACAACCATAACTTTTGATCTGGGTGTCCGTTTGGGCTCCACCACATATTAAATCGAATTCTGTGATGAGTTATATACCGTGGAGGCCAATGAAAAGCTCATAGAGCTCAAGTCACATTTTTCACCCCCATAAAGGCTCAGAAGGCCTCCAAAATAGGGGTTTTAGTCATCGTACCCCGATTCCTTAAAACTAAAACAGAAATAACTTCTGATTTGAGTGTCTTTTTGGCCTATACCGCATATCAAATCAAATATTGTGATGATATATGTGCCCAAGTAACCCATGGGAACCCCTAATCACCTTTATCTAGGACAAAACTGACTTTATAGTCACTGTACCCTGCTTTTTTCACATTTGATGGCCTTTCAAACTGCCATAACTTCTTCTTTGGGTGTCTGTTTGGGCTATACCACATATCAAATCAAATATTGCGATGATATCTATACCTCGGTGACACGCGAGGTCCCCTGATCACCTCTTTTGAGGCCAAAAAAGGCCTATAATTTCCCTAAACTGATTTTTTAGCCTTTGTATCCTAATTTTTTATCATTTGATGGATTCTAAGCCTCGTTTAAGGGAGTCTTTTTGCTTCTTTTTAGTGGGGATTGAATTTATTCTCATGTATCACATTCATATTGATATTATGACTTTGAAATTTTATCATTTTTCACAATGTATTGTTATTTATAATCAAATACATAAAAATATATACATATTTACATATAAAATATATTTTCAATATATAAACCTTATCTAAATAAAAACCAACATCCATTTTAAAATATATATATACAAACATATATATATATATACAAACATATATATATATATAAACATATATATATACATAAACATATATATATATATAAACATATATATATATAAACATATATATATATACACATATATATATATATAAACATATATATATATATATAAACATATATATATATATATATAAATATATGGATAAAAAATATAATTAAATATATATAAATATATATATATATCATAAAATGTAAAACCAAATAGTATAAGGGAGTGGAAAAGGTGTTGGTGTATAAGTTGGAGGTCTTAGGTTCGAAACTCGCTGGGGGCAGGGGCACACGCTGGGGGTAGGATTATCTAAAGCACTGATAAAGGGGTGGGGGGATCACTGATAGGGGGAGCACTGATGAAGGGGGTGTGAAAAAAAATTATACCCTTTATGAGTGGGGAATTTATCAGCCCTTTTTTAGCGCTGGTAAAGACCCCCTTTATCATCACTTTTTACAAGCACTATTAAAGATAACTCTTTAACATCACTTACATTATCAGCACTTCTATAGCACTGATAAAGCCCTTTTACTATCGTTGTTAAAGGCATGGTTTGCAGTAGTGTAAGCTGAAAAACATAATATAAAGTCTTGTGGAAATCCTATCAAAAAACCCAAGAAAACTACCAGCTCAAATGGTGCCAAACCCAAAGGAGAATGTTAGCATGATAATAATAATAAATGAAAAATAAATCCCACCACCATCAACCCATGAACTTGAAACAATACCACCTGTACGAAGGGAGAATGAAGTTGGGAATTCTAAAAATTCTATGAAAATACACCAGGAAGTATAAAATGAATAAGAGGAGGAGAAGGATAGGCTGAGGAAGAAGAGGTAAGAAACACCATTGAAAAATAAAATAAGGGATAATAAAGAATTACCACCACCATTTCCATTAAGGATGATTGAATAAAATAGATTATAGGAAGAATCACTTCAAAAAAAATTGGAATCCTTCCAGAAAGTGGAAATTAATACCCCCTGCTTGAAACACTCAAAAAAATTACAAAGTATGCTATATTTTTGAAGGATAATTGCACTGAGAAGATATGACTCTAAGTAAATGATAGAATTAACTTGGTAAGAAGTGTCTTAGCCCTTATCACACCACAGTTTCCAACCAAAAGTCAAGATCTAAGGAATTTTTCCATTCCATGCACCATTGGCTCATTAAATTTCTCTAATGCCTTATGTGATCTAGGTGCTTCAATTAATGTAGTGTATCACTTAGTATACATTTCTTTGCACATGGGATAGTTTAATCCCATAAGAGTGGTGGTCCAGCATGCAAATAAATCTATAGTTTCCCCTTCCTAATAGAAGTTCTAAAGGATGTCCTTATAAAGTCAAATATCTCTTATTCCCAGCTGACTTCCATGTGATAAATCTAGAATAATATAGGATCCCATCACACTCACCCATCATTTTAGGGAGACATTTCTTAAAGATATCCAAAACCATCATCCATGTCTATGAAGATACACTCACCATGTAGTTTAGAGATAACACTATCCACTTTAATATTTTTAAATCCCTGAGGCACCCATCTGATGATCACTCACTCTTTGTTCTCTCTCATGAAGTTGGTACTGAACTAATTGAAGAATAAGATATGTTCCATGAATTATTAGCCTTACAAAAGAAATTTTCAATTAAAAATATCATTGAACATGTGGATTCCCAAAACACTAGAGATTTTGATTTCATGTGGGAAGAAGAGGTAATATCTGATTTCTTTGATGATTTGTTAAATGATGAAGAATATGATATGATTTATTGTGTGTAGGAGGTCTAACCATTGGAAGTGAGGAACCTTAATTTAATTTCATCCCTTGAGTAACCTCCAGATCTAGAATTAAAACCACTCCCTACTGATTTAAAATATGTTTACCTCATTGAGGGAGAGAAATTTTCAGGGATAATTGTTAATAATCTATTTGAAACCCAAGAAAAATCTTTGATTGAGATTTTGAGAGAGAATTTACAAGCAATAGGGTGGATATTAGGTGATATCCCAAGAATAAACCCAAAAATATGCTCACATAGAATTCTTCTTGAGAAATATTCCAAACCTATCAGATAGCCTCAAAGGAGGCTGAATCACACCTTGATGAAAGCTGTGAAGAAGGAAATTGAGAAGATCTTGGAATATGGGACCATCTATCCCTTTTTAGATTCACAATGGGTTACCCCCATTCATGTTTTTTCAAAAAAAAACTAGCCTAACCACTATGAGTAACAAAAATAATGAATTAATACCTATAAGAATTCATCATAGATGAAGAGTATATATATATTTTAGGAAGTTGAATCAGGTCACTCTAATGGATTTTCATGTTATTTTCAGGTACTTATTGCTCTTCAGGATCAAGAGAAGACTACCTTTACTTGTCCCTTCAGAACTTTTGCATACAAAATAATGCCATTTGGATTATTTAATGCTCCAGGTACATTTCAAAGGTGCATGGTAAGTATTTTTTCTGATCACATTGAAGATTTTTTGGAGGTTTTCTTGGATTATTTCATAGTTTTTGGAAATTATTTTGACCCTTGTTTGAAGAATATGTAAAAAAAATTGAAAACCTGTATTGAAAATAATCTTGTTTTAAATTTTTAAAAGTTTCATTTCATGGTTGAGAGAGGAATTTTACTTGGGAATGTTATTTAAAAAAAAGTAATTGAAGTGGATAAATCAAAAATTGAAGTGATAAATTCATTGTCTTACCCAACTTATGTGAAACATGTTAGATCAATTTTAGGATATTCAGGATTCTATAGGCGGGTTATAAAAGTTTTTGATAAGATTTATCTCACTATATCTAGATTACTTGTGAAAGATATTGATTTTGATTTCAATGGTGTGTGTAGGGAATCCTTTTATGAGTTGAAGAGGAGATTGATTACACCACCAGTGATGTAGCCACCAAATTGGGAAGAACCATTCGAGATAATTTGTGGTTCTTCCAACCAAGAAGTTGGAGTAGTCCTTTATCATTGAATTAAGGTAAGGTCACAAGTCATTGTCTATTCCTTAAGAACCTTAGATGCATCCCAATTAAATTACACAACCATAAAAAATAGTTTTTATTATTTTTCTTTGCTTTAGAATGATTAAGATCATATCTACTTGGAAATAAAGTCATTGTGTTTTCCGATCATGCAGATCTTAGGTACTTGATAAAGAAGGCTAAAGCTAAACCAAGGCTAGTGATATAGATGCTACTAATGAAATAGTTCAACATATAAATCAAAGATAAGAAGGGAGTTGAGAAACAAGTGGATGATCACTTAATTAGATTTCCCAACACCGTTAAAGTTGAAATTACAAATAAAGAACCACTGGATGATCACATTCTAGGAGAGCAGTTGTACTTGATTGAAAGAAAAGTGTTTTGGTATGCTGAAATAGTAAATTATTTGGTAACATCTCAAGTACCATCTCATTTAAATTTCCACCAAATTCAAAAATTGAAATATAACTCCATATATTACATTTGGGATGATCCATTTCTTTGGAATATTTTCAATGACCAAGTGATAAGAAGATGTTTTACCTAAAAGTGAAATTGATTATGTGTTTGAGTTTTTACACACTTTAGCTTGTGGAGGCCACTTTGGACCTCAAAGGACTACAAATAAGGTTTTAGAATCTGGAATTTATTATCCCTCCCTTTTTAAAGATTCTTATGAAATTTTCAAAAGGTGTGAAAATTTTCAGTTTTCTGAAAACATTTCAAAGAGATAAGAAATGCCCCAAAAGCCCCTTATTTTTTGTGAAATTTTTGAAGTATGTGGGATAGAGTTTATGGGAACTTTACCAATGTCATTTGGAAATTTGTATATCTTGATTTTAGTTGATTATGTTTTAAAATGGGTGGAAGGAAAATCCATTAGGACCGATGATGCTAAAATTGTTTGTGATTTTTTTAGGGATAATATGTTTTGTAGGTTTGGAGTACCTAGATCCATCATCAATGATCAGGGGACTAAATTTTTCAATAGGATAATGGAAGATTTTATAAATAAGTATGGGTTTCATCATAAAACATCAAATTCCTATCATCCACAGACTAATGGTCAAGCTAAAGTGTCCAACAGGGAAATCAAAGGAATTTTGTAAAAGATTATTAAACCGAGCAGGAAGGGTTGGATCCAAAGGTTGGAAGACACATTATGGGCTTACATGAAAACCTATAAAACCCTGATAGTAATGATTCCATATAGGTTGATTAATGGAAAAAATTCATCATCTGCCTGTGGAATTGGAGTATAAGGCATATTAGGTTATGAGAAAGATGAATTTAGATCTTGAAAGAACTGAGAAAGAGAGATGATTGAAGTTTTACAAGCTGGAGTAAATTAAAAGGGAATATTTTAAAAATTCTAGGATTTACAAAGAGAGAACAAGAGTGGTTTATGATAAGCTCATCCAACTGAAAGCCTTCCATCATAGAGAAACGATATTGTTATTCAACTTAAGACTCAAGTTGATGCCAAGTAAACTTAACTCTAGATGGGAAGGTACATTTTTAGCTACTCATGTATATCCTTTAGAGGATGTGCAGATTATTAAGGATGGAGAGTAGGATTCATTCACTATTAATAAACATGGGTTGAATAAATTCCATAGGACCAAGCCAACAGAGCTAGTGGAGGAGATTACACTCCTCCAACCTATTTATCAATAAAAGCCGTCAGGTCATACCTCTCCTTTATACTTGGTTTCTTGTTGTGGTTCAATTTCAAAAATTCTTATATGTAAAATCTTCTTGAATGCATTATGGACACTACATCGTTTAAGTGTGGGGGAGGGAAGCTTTGTAGTTTAGGATTTTCATTTGTTATTTGTTTTTCTGTTTTTCAACAAGAAAAACTATGTGTTTTTCAAATTTTTATGTGTTTATTTTTTAATTTTTGTGTTTTTTTGAAACTTGTGGGCTAAAATGATTATCTTTTCCAATTTTAAAACTCATTTTAATGAGTTAAACAATTTATCTCATGAAATTGATCTTAAATGAATATTGAAAAGAATTTTGTTTCAAGTTAAAATCTTTTGGGAATTTCATGAAAAGTACTCTAATTATTGAATCGTATGCCACATATCATTGTCTTTATCTTTAAAATCACTTTCTTTTGAGGATTTTTAACCATTGTTGTCATATTATTTACATTTACCTAAATTCTTGAGAGAACCAAACCCTGTTTTCTTTAACCATAATTTTATTTATTCCTACCAAAACTTAAGGGTTTAAGGTACTTGTATTTTAAATGATTGAGGAATTTATTTGGTTTTAAATCCCACTTTTCAAGAGAATAATTTTTTATTATATCCTTACTTGTACATTTAATCCTTGTAGACCTTAGAATCCATGAACATCTTGTTAGGTTAGCCACATTAAAAGCCAGTTTTCTATATTCAACCTACTCTTAAAGTGAAATTTCATGATCTAGTTGAACTTAAGTGTGGGGGGGGAGCTATCTTGTGATGTGTTACCTTATTTGGTGATACTTTGAGTGGAAAATAAAATGTGGAAGAGATTATTTTTCTATTGAAAAATTCATTATGTTGAAAGATGTTTCTTTGTGTAGATTTCATGATAGTTATGCCTTTGTGGAGCTTCCAAGGAGAAAGAAAGTTGTACATATCTGGAGATTTTAAGAAATAAAGGAGAATAGAAATGTAGTTTTTGTTGGCATGGTATATCTATGAGATCTTAAAATATTTTTGGAGCTGATTTGTTGTTATGGGGATTGAGGATGAAACCATACTTTAGTGAGAATTAGAATCATATAATTTTTCTTCAAAAAGAGCCAAGCCCTCCTTATTCAGCCTCATAATTTTGGACATCTAAATCCTACCAACCAAAAGAAATAGAACAACCCTGAAAATCCCTCATGATAAACACATATCCTTTACTCAAATCAGGTGGAAATGTAGGAATTTATCAAGCATATGGTGACTCTTTCATGGGTTTTGATGAGAAAAGCCTTATTGAAAATTGAAATTTGTGAGATGATAGAAAATTCATATGTGGTGGGTGTCTTGTGTGGATGGGAGGAGAAATGAATTGGAAATGTATTGAATGATCTAAATTGATAACTTGAAATAATGGTTTTTAAGGAGGCATGATATCTCTTGTTTCTTATTATCAAATTGGTGGATCTCATGAGTATGTGTTTTGAATTTGCTTTGATTTGATTTTGATGCTGAATTTTCCAGGATTTCAAATACTAAGTGGGGGGGTTAATAGAGATAATATTTTCATTATTTTTAATGTGTGTTTAGATGATTTAATCCCTTCCAATTTAACAATGTGATATGATTTTCATCATTTTTGTATTTTTGGTGAATTTTGGGCTAAAATGTGAAAATTGCATAATTCTGGAATTTTAACAATTTTATGTCACGTTTTGTATTTCAAGCATAAATTTTACAATATCGATCCAATTGGATTGATTATTTTTTTTAGATTCCCTTGATCATGGGATTTAACTTATTTTTCTTAACCCAGAGCTAATTTGAAGTCTAAAGGCCCATAAAAATCAATCAAGTTGAAAAATATTTTTAACCAACAGAATGGACCTCACCTCAGAAATTGAGACATAACTCGGGCTAAATACCTCCAAATGAGGTGGTTCTAGCGGGATTTGAAGGAGGACTCTGAGACTCATATTCACATTAAATTTCATGAAAAAATTTACTCATTAAGAAACCATTTAATACACCAAAGTGGAGGAATTTGAAGATCCTCTCCAGACAAAAAAAGTGTGCTTGAGTAATACTACAATAGACTGAAAATTGAATTTTTATTATTCAAACACCTTTGAGGAAAAAGTGAGAAACCATACAAGAATTCATGACTTAAAACAGATCACCATGGAACAAAAGTTTTAGAAAACAACAACAATCCATCACAGAAGAGACCCTACCCAGCATCAAAGACAATAAGATCAGCTTCCTCCTACTCCTCATTGCCAGCAAACTGTCTCGTGCATGAATGTGCGGGCCTGGAACTGATGACAAAGCCATACCCTCTCAAAAATACAAATCCGTAGTGAAGACTAGGAGAAACCCTCTACTCTAAACCCTATCTAGAGAAACTCCGTGAGAGACAGATGTAGTGACCCACAAACCTCGAACCAGCAGAGACCCAAGATTCACAATACCAAAATTCCATTCCACTGCGGGAAATTGATTTGCAAACCCCCTAACATTCAAAGCCACAACATTTGCAGGTCCTGCTTTCCACTTACTCCCACAGAACAACCCATCATTCAAGAGGTTCGAGAACCACATACCGATTCACACCTTTAACCTTCACTGCCTCCACGATCTTCAAACAAACTCAAAACCAATATGCTCTCAAATGCTAGAATTCAACGCAAACAAAAAATTCGAAAAAAATGCAGATCCCCCAAACCTAAACTCAAGCAGCAACACATCCATAATAGGCCATTTACTATGTGAAATAAGATCAAACTTTTGGTGGAAAGAAACCGAAGGGAAATTTTTCCATCCCTTAACCCTATAAATATGTGCATCTATTTTTATTCAAAGGTGTTAACGAAGGAGAAAGAGGGGCTATGCTAGAGAATTGGAACCTTGAAGTGTTGTGGATTTTCTATTTTCTCTTTTATTAGTTTCATAATGATCGATTCTTCCCCCACTGAACTATATTACCCTTCACATGGAGGGGTAAATATTTTGAGTGATCGGGGAAGAGAGAGTTTTCCTTTTGTAATGTCAGATTCTTATACTTTAATTTAAAAATCTCTTTTTTCTATTAAATGATTTTTGCTTTCAACAGTACCCAATTCACTTAATGCGATTGTATTTAGGGTTTCGGTGTCATTTGTTGTCTGCATCTTTGGTTGAAGTTCTTTAATCTCCCTCCGCCTAGTACAGTTTGTCTCGATTGAGCAAATTGTGTTCGGTGATGAGTGTCTGCGATCATTGACACATGTATAGAATAAGTGGATTGTTTCTAGATTTCTAAGGAGGAACAATTCCTAATCGGGACTTGCCTTAGTAGTTTGGGAATGATTTACTGATTTTCAAGCACACATGAGTGGTTTTCACTGCCTCCTTTAACCAAGAGTGATTGGCAACTCGATCGAGTAGTTATTTATTTATCATTCAATGGGAAGAGAGGGGCAATGATTTTTTATGACCATGATGACATTGCAAAAGGTGATCTTACCCTGACTCCATCACTCTCTTCATCAATTTTGTTCAAACTTTATTTTAATTTCTTTATTTCTTTTTAAAACCAAACAATTTCAAAAACATCCTCCACTTCTTTCTCTAATTTCAATTGACAACTTGATTGTTGTGTGCTCCTCTTTGGGGACAACCTAGGTTGACCACTTTACTGCATTTTTAACTTATGAAATAATTGTTTTTGCCACACCCCATGATTGACACATGTCAATAATACATATGTGACAGTAACAGAATACACATGACATGAAATTCACAACTATTTTTCATAAAATCATTTACTAAAAAATGATAGGTACAATTCATAACTATGGAATCATAATAAATACTCAATGATGTTATGATTACATTCCATAATTCAATTACAAAGGGTTTCAAAAAGCCTAAACACGAAAATCAAGTTTCGAGTAAGTGAAGTTTTGAGTTGGTGTTTAAGGGAAGCATGGTTAATACAAACAATTAGACAAATTGTGCATCTAATTATTTGGAGTTGGTGCCACTGAAAAATCACCATGCATGTATGCAGGGTCTCCAAGACCATGTATCTAACGGTGCAAAGCAATAAATTTTAAAAATTTCCACACTTCCATTATTTTCATTCAAAATTCATCATTACGATAATATATATTGAAAATGGAAAAGGTGTAGTGTCATAATATCACCACAACAATCCATAATAACCCCAGTATGGTGCCTTCCAGAGTCGGAGTTACAATGCTTCCACTGGTGCACCTCATTATAGTACGTTGCTACAACGTCCCACTATAGTACATTGATGTGGAAACGTCAGGAGTTGCAACGAAAAAAAGAAACGATTCACAGAAGAATAAAAGGGAACAAAACAGGAGAAGAACTTAGACACAGAGATTTACGTGATTCGGGAAATGATCCCTACGTCCACAGAGAGACAGAAGTTTCACTAGTTTCAGGAGCACAATTTACAGGGAGTGTCTCAGGTTTCTCACACAGAAATCCTAGCATGAAATGAGCTACAAAAGGTGGAAGACGATCCACTGTTTCACCAACCGCATGAGAAGTCTGCATCGCTACAGTGAAAAGGTGACCACTCAAATCAAAAGTGCTACAGTGCCGACGACGGAAAGTCCAATGAGCTACAATACCATTGACTCCAAAGTCCGACCTGCTATAGTGCCCTGTCGGTGTCGGTCGGTCAACTATGTTATAGTGCCCTGTCGGTGTCGGTCGGTTAGCTATGCTACAATGGTCAGAGATGCTACAGTGCCCTTAAAAAAATTGGGATAAGGACCTTCGACTCTGGACCCCTGGAGCAAGAGCGTGTTGCCCCCTGCAACCCCCAACGAGCTCGCCGCGGAAGTTGCGGCCCGATATGCAATACGGGCCGCAAGTATTCGACCCAAACATTATCGAAACCGAATCGTGCACACCAATCCAACATACATGCTAGAGTAAGTCATAAAAGTCCCCTCATCGAGCGTTGAACTCTAGATTTTTGAGTGACATCCACCTCAATCATTAAAGCAAGACAAACACTCAATCTGAATAATTAATCTAATCGAATTAATATTTAAGATTTCATGATAAAACCACTAAAATTCAATCTAAATATCAACTTTTTAATTCACCAATATAAATCAAAAACAAATTAATAAATTTCTTAATAATAATGGATGTCCAATGTGTCCTCCTAACGTCGACAAAGGCGAAGATAATAAATTGAAGATCATTGATAGGGTTTTCTAAGCGCGGGGACGAGCTGGGCACAGGAGCGAACCGAAGTCTGCAAGCATCATCCGAAGCAGCCGCCGGCGATGTTATTCTTCTGTCGCCGATTTCATGGCATTTCCACCGCCATTTATCAATCTTCAAATCCAACTTCCACTTCGCTGTCTGCTACTCGCAGTTTCA
Organism: Viscum album; assembly: GCA_963277665.1. Taxonomy (NCBI): domain Eukaryota; kingdom Viridiplantae; phylum Streptophyta; class Magnoliopsida; order Santalales; family Viscaceae; genus Viscum; species Viscum album. Next base: position 640,439,939 of record OY728131.1, on the reverse strand, counting down.
GCAAAGCTCGTAAATTAAGGCGCAGGGCTCTCCGCTCATTATCTGCATCGCCCCCTGTTAAGCGGAAACCAAAGCCCCAAGACATCGTTATCAGTCCTCGCAGAGAATACCTGAGGGCGATTCTTTCTGAGTCCGACCTGCGAGTAGTGGTTGACATGTTCAAGGAATCGACTGAGCGGAAGTGGTTTCGCAAGCGGGTGCCTATCTACAACAAGATCATTCGACGGCTCTTCTGCGAAAAGAAGTTTTCATGGATCGAGGAGATTTTAGAAGAGCAGAAGAAGTTCGAGTGCATCAAGTTCGAAGGATTCGCTGCCCGAATCATCCGTCTCTACGGTGAATCGCGCATGTTCGGTCACGCCCAGAAGACATTCGACGAAATGCCCAAACTGAACTGCCGGCGTACGGTGAAGTCTGTCAACGCTATCTTGGGTGCCGGCAATGATTCGGGGAAGTTCGACCAAGTCGAGGCCATGTTTCGTAAGTTGTACAAAGCGCTGTCGATTAACCCAAATGTCATTTCCTATAATATAGCATTAAAGGCGCTCTGTCATCTAGGGTCATTGGATGATCTGATTTCAATTGTTTATGAAATGGAAAGAACTGGATTAAAGCCTGATTACATCACTTTTTCTACAATTCTCAATGGATTTTATAAGAATGGAAGACTGTCTGATGGTGGGAATGCTTGGAAAATGATGGAGGATAGGGGCATTGTTCCCACGGTCGGCTGTTACAATGCCAAACTGAGAGGACTGGTTTCAAAGAACCGATTGGCAGAAGCAGTGGAATTGTACAAAAACATACTGGCTCAAGAACTGAAACCTGACATTTTTACCTTCAATTTTCTGATCAAGGGATTTTCTGAGGGTGGGAATTTGGAACAAGCTAAAAAATGGTACCAGGAACTGTTAGCACAAGGATGCACTCCTGATAAAGTGACTTTCTTCACACTGCTTCCTTTTGCGTGTGAAAAGGGCGACATGGCGTGGGGGCTTCAGCTGTGCACTGAAGCCATTACTCGGAAGCGTGGCTTGCATGCCATGGCCGTGCAGGGGTTGGTAGATGGATTGGTTAAGGAATCGAAGGTTGAAGAAGCAAAGCTGCTGGCGGAGCGTGTTCAGCAATCCGGTGGTCGATATCGTTTCGCACTCAAATTGGGTTTGGATGATACATGTAGCTGTTCCCTTGCATAAGCTTCTCCCCCTTCAGTTCCTTATGTTTTGGGCAGGTCATTATTCTGATTTTTGATGCCTCAAGCTTAGATTGAAGTTCCTGAATCCTCCTTTGCATTGATATCTCACCAAGTTGTGTGCTTATTAATTTATGATTTTGATTTCTTCTCCCCATTTCTGGCGTTTGGATTCATGATCTCTTGAGTTGGTCCCTTTTATAATTTGTGATGCGGTTTCTTTTTGGCGTGTTTTGTGCTACACAGGTTTCCTATCCTGGGATTGTTTCACCTCAAACGTGTTCAAAAAAGGTTGAAGGTAACTATCATTTATACCATGCATTTTTTTTATTTGTAGTTTCTAATCGTGCATAGATTGGGGGATGTTTATTCGTGAAATCTCTACTGTTTTTACTCTCAATTACCAGAAGTTGCAGCTGCAGCTAGGGCTGTCATGCTTTTTCTAAGGCCTCTTGGTTGACACAAATCCAATTGAAGGAAACAAAATGAAAGAAATGAAGAATAAACAGGGAAGAAAAGTAAAACAATAGTTTTTGATTTATGATTTGTAGGAAAATAATTTAATATAATAAAAAAATAATACCTTAATAAAAAACAGACAATATTTAAAAAATGACATTAACATTATAATAATATCACAATATTTAAAAATAAATTTAGAACTGTTGATTCCAAATTGAAGTTAAGTTCTACAATCGTGTTTGATGGCAAAAATTGCTAAACTGGGAAAGAATGTTGGAAAATGTTACAACAGATTGGGTAAGCCACAAAGAAACCATGTTGATGTCATGGTTTGTGTCCAATAAGATAATGCACTACATTTGATAGGGGAATAAAATCATGTTGTGTGAACATTAAAATGTCGTTGTTACACTAGTAGAAAAAAAAGCCTTTAGCGACTGTCAAAAACCGTCAATAAAGGACTATAGTGGCCGCCAAACGACAAACGCTTTAGACCCGTCGCGGTTGTCTATAGTGTTCGCCATTTGGCGGATGCTATAGATAAGATATGGATTCCCTATAGCGACCGTCAAATGACAGTCGCTATAGACTAGTCAGACACGACCTATAGCGACCGCCATATGGCGGCTGCTATAGTTTTTTTTAAAATTTCAACGCAACATTAAAGAAACCACTATATTTGGAAAATACAAAAAATATTTTCAAAATAACTAAAACCACGAGCACATAAATCTCTTTCCTCATCATCTTTCAAGTTTCACACTCATCATCGAATAAAACAACATGATAAAATTTAATAAAATAATCAGTACAAAAAAAATATCTCAACTAATAATTGAAATGCAATAAAATATTTTAATTAAAGAAAAAGACATCTTTGATTGACGTTCTGTCTGCTCGATCAATTCACAATTCACTCTCTGGTTGGTGTAGTATCATTTCACCGCATTCAGATGTCGTTTGATTGATTTTGATCCTCAGACACAACTTTTTAAAGAGCTCAAACTTTTAAAAACCGCATATTTGATAGTTCTGAATAGACCGTATGTTCGATTGATGTCTCGTCTGTTCGTACATATCAATAATAATAATAAGATGATTGCTCTGTGATTTCAAGTCATTCTGAGGTCGTTTGCTATATATTTGATCGTTAAACGCATGTTTTGGTGTTTTATGATACTAAAAGTGCGTTTTTCGTTATTCCGGACAAACAACAACAATGATTGACGTATCGTCTACTCGATCATTTCACAATTCACTCTACGGATGTTGTCGTCTGATTTTATCGCATTCGGTGTTAGTTCGACTCATTTTGACCCCCACATGCTTTTAAAGGGCGTTCAACTTTTAAAAACCGTAAATTCGGTCATTTCGATCAGACCGCACGTCCAATTGACTTTCCGTCTGCTCATACACAACACGAATAATAATAAGACGATCTTCCTATTTTTTCAGGTCATTCTGAGGTCGTTTGATATTGAATTGACCGTTAAACGCACGTTTTGGTGTTTTATGACATTAAAAGTGTGTTTTCAGTCATCACGAGCAAACGACATCTCCGATTGACGTTCCATCTGCTTGACCATTCCACAATTCACTCTATGGTTGTTTTAGTCTCATTTCACCGCATTCGAAGATCGTTTGGTTGGTTTTGATCCTCGGATGCACCTTTTTAAAGGGTGTCAAACCTTTAAAAACCGCATATTGGTAGTTCTGGGTAGACCGCACGTCCAATTGACGTCTCGTCTGCTTATACTGATCAATAATAATAATAAGATGATTGTCCTGTGATTTCAAGTCATTCTAAGGCCGTTTGCTATATATCTGACAGTTTACGCATGTTTTGATGTTTTATGACACTAAAAGTGTGTTTTTCGTCATCCCAGACAAACGACAACTCCGATTTACGTACCGTTTGCTCGATTATTTCACAATTCACTTTATAGTTGTTGTCGTCTGATTTCACCGCATTCGGTGGTTGTTTAGCTGGTTTTGACCCTCCCTTCGGCGCGTGCTTTTAAAGAGCATCCAATATTTAAAAACCGCATATTCGGTCATTTCGGGTAGACCACACGCCCGATTGACGTTCCATCTGCTCGTACACAACATGAATAATAATAAGACGATCTTCCTATTTTTTCAGGTCATTTCAAGGTCGTTTGATATTGAATTGACCGTTAAACGTACGTTTTGGGGTTTTATGACACTAAAAGTGCGTTTTTGGTCATCCCAGACAAACAATATCTCTGATTGACATTTCGTCTGTTCGATCATTTCACAATTCATTCTATGGTTGTTGTAGTCTTGTTTCACCGCATTCAGAGGTCATTTGGTGTTTTGACCCCCGAACACATCTTTTTAAAGGGTGTCAAACATTTACAAACCGCATATTCGGTAGTTCTGGGTAGACCGTATGTCCGATTGACGTCTCGTCTACTCGTACACATCAATAATAATAATAATAATTATAAGATGGTTGTTTTGTGATTTCAAGTCATTCTGAGGTCGTTTTCTATAAATATGTTCGTTAAACGCATGTTTTGGTGTTCTATGACACTAAAAGTGCGTTTTTCTTCATCTCAAACAAACGATAACTCCGATTGATGTATCGCCTGCTCGACCATTTCACAATTCACTTTACGATTGTTGTCGTCTGATTTCACCGCATTCGATGGTCGTTCGGTTGGTTTTGACCCCCGCGTGCTTTTAAAAGGTGTCCAACCTTTAAAAACCGCATATTTGGTCATTCTGGGCTGACCACACGTCCGATTGACATTCTTTCTACTCGTACACAACATGAATAATAATAAGATGGTCTTCCTATTTTTTCAGGTCATTTTGAGGTCGTTTGATATTGAATTGATCATTAAACACACATTTTGGTGTTTTATGACACTAAAAGTGCGTTTTCGGTCATCCTGAGCAAACAACATCTCCGATTGACGTTCCGTTTGCTCGACCA